>JAQPZY010001550.1:2815000-3527500 GCA_029931535.1 Margaritifera margaritifera | reverse complement strand
TTAATGTTATTCCTGTAACCTTTGGTTGAAAATAAATGAAGAAATTATTGAGTTTTAATATCCTCAAACGATTGCTTAGGTTGCTATTAGTGATTACCCGTCATCTAATCGTTGTAAGTTCAATATGATTATTATGACGTAAAAAAAAAAAACGCGCTTGAAGGCACACCAAAATGGCTACTATTTATATTAAAGATTTTTTTCTAGTATGCGAAGGAAAAGGACGAAAATGGTACGATTTGGTACGATTGATCAGGCAAAAGCCTACTAGATCATCCCCGGTCCTTTCCGCCGCAAGCTAGAGAAATAACAGACAGCGCCAAAATGCTGTAAATTTAGTGGTAAAATACCACCTGGAGAAAACTATACTCTTTGATAATTGTATCACACTAAATTAAAGTTGCATTTTCTTCGGTCTTTCCTTTTGAGTGACTTTGATGCAGAATTTTAAGATTGTGTCTGATATGTAAGAAAAAAAAAAATCTGGGATTATTTACTTGAGGTAATGAAGTGCCACGCCGATGACATTGTGAAGTGTCGTGTGAGCAGACGTTACACTATACCAATGTAGTGACACAATGTAGTGGATCTAAAGTGTTATACCTACTTTGGTTCCTATTCATTCATCCTTGAAATGATTAGAACGAATTCACATGTAAATCAAACAGGATCCACTCAAGATTTTCGTGTACTAATTCACGGAAATAATGCACCAAGGAATATACAAATAAGGGGTCAAATTAGTGTTCCTGCAGCGATAAAATCTGAAAGAGTATGAACTATGAGGAGCGAGGAAAAATACACGAGTCTCTTTCAGAGAGTCGAATTTATTTAACTCGCGTCGGAAAGGGACGAGGATGTTTCAAATAAGGCACAGGCGTAATATAAAACTGATCCTAAGATGTGGTTGATAAACAACGCCACTGTCTGCACAAACCATTTTACCCCCAGGGTCAGCCTCGTTTTTAATTGTCACTGAAGTAATTTTTGCTTTGAAGTTTTACAAATAACAAATAATAACAGTATCAGACCTGCTGTCTCAAGCCTTAAAATGTATAAATTTTCCGCAACGTTTTGCACAGTCTTTGGAAGACGAAGAAAAAACAAAAACAGTAGTTTCAGTCAGATTCTTACGGAAATGAAATTGTGGTAGCAGTGGCGTTTAGAGAGAAGAGAAGTACTATCTGCAAATCTGTTGACGTAAATGTCCGAGGAATCCGAATGCACTTCAGAGGCAGTTAATTTTGATTGATTAAAATCCGTAATTTTCTTCATGCGATAAATATAATCTTACTTTCGTACTAGAGGTTTGCCACGAAACTTTACACACACATTCATCCCAAAATCTAGTTAGTTCTAAATGAAAATGGTTCCGCTCTGACACCCAATATGTCCGCCGCTGCGGCCATGTTGAAAATCTTGTTATCGATACTCCACCGGAATAGATGGTCATGTCAACATGAGCCTTTCACTGAATGTCTTCGTATGATGTCTAGTTGTTTCTAAATGAAAATAAAGCCATCTTCAAAATCTTGTTATCGCTACTCCTCCTGAAGAAAAAGTCGTATTGACATGGAGTTTTCACCTGAAGACTTGTTATGATGTCTTGTTTTTCCTAAGTGAAAATGGTGCCACCTCGACATCCAATATGGCCACCACAGCGGCCATCTTAAAATTTTGTTATCGCTAACTCTCCAAGATGAAAAGTCATATCAAGATTGGGTTTTCTTCAGAAGACTTCTTATGATGCCTATTTAAAAATGGTGTCGATCTGACATCCAGTATCGACATCATGGCAAGTATCTTCAAAATTTTCTTATTGCTACTCATTCTAAACGGAAAATTATATCGATATCATGGGGTTTTCACCAGAAGACAACTATGATATGTTGGTGGTCCTGAATTAAAACGGTGCCAATCTGACCTCAAATATGGCTGCCACAATGAACATATTGAAACTCTTGTCACTAATTCTCGTGAATGGATGGTCATATCAACATAGGCTTTTCACCAAACATATTTCTAATAGTGTCTAGTGTGTCATAAATGAAAATGGTGCCGATCTTACGTCCAAAATGGCTGCCACAGTGGCTAATTTTGAAACTCTTATCGCCCAAGAATATCAGAGATGGTTCAATATCTAGCAGTTAAAAAGAAAAAATGGTCTTATTCTGAATTCCTGGAAATTATTTTCGGACATTAGAGCGTCGGTCACTTCGAGGGACTCTCGTTATTAATATTAATATTATTATTATTATTATTATTATTATTATTATTATTATTATTAATAATAATAATAATAATAATATTAGTATTATTTTCTTTCTAAGCAGTAATGTGTTTCGGACTATAAAGAGAAAAAAATACTTGTATAAATACCCGATGTAGAGCTAGCCCTTTTAATGTTCTCGTATTTTTAATTTATTAATTGCAATTACGTTGTAGATCTAATGTAACTAATCATGGAGTAAAAGAAGGTTCGAGTTGAATTAAAAGCCCGTTACATAGCCGTAGGCAACAAGCAGGCTTTGATTGCATACTTCTTCGTTTGAGTCATATTCCTTTGCTTTTCTCATTATCGTATGTACTGTAAGACGACAACTCGAGCAAGATTTAGTATGAACATTGAAATGTTTTACATGTACAGGAATGCTGCATACTGATGATGAATATTGTGAATATTTACATGGATCTGGATGGAGATTCAGAGAATTTCCTTACTGGGTATATAGCCTCTCTCTCTCTCTCTCTCTCTCTCTCTCTCTCTCTCTCTCTCTCTCTCTCTCTCTCTCTCTCTCTCTTACACACACACACACACACACACACTCACACAAACACACATAGCGACGTACGATAAAATACAATACTAGCTGGAGGGACTGCATATATCATTTGCACATGTACCTTGATTATCAGTTAGAAGTTAGAAGTTAATTGCGGTTTTTATTTCATTGCATAAGTTGCAAGGCTTGAATGTATTATATTTGTAAACTTGCTGTTACCAAGAGTACAGTGTAAGTGTGTATCATTTAAACTTTTAGGGTTAGGATAAGCTGTAGCACAGTTATGAAATTACCATCAATAGTGTTTACTTATGATTCTCGTCTGTAAGTGAATCGTTTTGTTCTTAAGTTTGCCGTAATGCAAAAAGAGAGACAAGTGTTACAGCACCATGAGGAAAAATGTAGAGGATAAAACAGTATAAAAAAATAAGTAATCGTGGGAACGTGCTGCATTGCCGCTGATGACTAAGTACAAATTTCCACTTGCACTTGTAGGCGGACTGTTCTATGCATAGCTGCGTTGATATGAACACGAGCTCCATGACGTACGGCAAGATGGAAAACTACATGGCAGCCATACCTGGCCGATACTGCGGGGACGGGAAGGTGTGCATTGGTTATGAGAATTGTGACACTTGGTCAGCCACTGGCCTGGACTTGTCCCTCTTCACAGTGGTGTCAGGGGGCTGGGGGGTGTGGGGATCCTGGACCTCCTGCTCCCGGACATGTGGTAGAGGAATTATGTATAGACAGAGAAGCTGCAATAACCCCAAGTAAGTGAGGTTACACCCACTTCTAAAATCTCTCAGAGCAATACTGGATTTTGTTCTGACGTTACTTATCAGCCACCCTCCGTCAGTACTGTCCTTACAATTCAGTTTTTTTTAATTATTATTTGTTTTTTTTTTTCCACCGAGAGCTTTGATTAAGTTTGAATAAAATATAGAACTAGCACAGTTCCTATATTAAGCACTGTACTTTGTTATGCATATTGAATTCATAATATGTGTCCATGTGGTAAGTTGTACTTTAGTCAGATTATAGTAAGCAAGTTGTTTACGTAGATTTTGAGGTCAGGATTGCTTTTCTTTACAACTAGATTGTTTGTTTCCACTAGAGTTACTGATAATTGTCATATAGGCATCTGTTTTCTGGAATGTTCTGTCAGGTGACTTATGTTTATATATAAAGATTTTGGTGGATAATATTTCATTCTTGTTCAAATAGTCAGTCTATGAATAGAATCATTTTTAATAATCAGATGTTTATAGTTGTATTGTGAGCATCAGAGCAAATTCAGAGAGAGGTATTATTTATTTCAAATATTCAGTGGAATTACTAAAAGTGCTTATTCTCATTTTGGATTAATACTTGACTTTGGGATTTATGTGAATTAATTTAAGACTCCTGGTACATCATGACATTCAAGACTACTGACACATCAGGGCATTCAAGACTACTGGCACATCAGGGCATTCAAGAC
The DNA here is from genome assembly GCA_029931535.1 of Margaritifera margaritifera. Classification (NCBI taxonomy): domain Eukaryota; kingdom Metazoa; phylum Mollusca; class Bivalvia; order Unionida; family Margaritiferidae; genus Margaritifera; species Margaritifera margaritifera. Next base: position 3,523,234 of record JAQPZY010001550.1, on the reverse strand, counting down.
TACTGGCACATCAGGACATTCAAGACTTCTGACACATCAGGACATTCAAGGCTACTAGAATTCATTCGGAACATTCTATATTTAATAAACCCAGCGGATAATATCAGTTGCATATCAGAATGTGTCTTTTCATGGTCACCCAAAGCATATATGGTTATATTGTGGGGATGACACAGTGGCTAAGGCCCGATAGGTTGGTAGAGATCCCGGAGCCAATATAGATTTAATGCTTAAATTTGTGTTTTCATGCTCAGTAAATGTATATATGTTTATTGGGTGGGGGTCTCTGTAGTTTCGAATTTATTACCATGGGCTACGTCCATGGGGGTTAGGTGTGGGCCCCAGGGCCAGTGTTGTTGCATGTATAAATTTGTCTTTTCATGCCCAGTAAGTGTCCGTGTGGCTTTAAGGAGTGGATCTCGATAGTTTTTTTTTGTTATGACCCAGGAGCTAAGCCCCTGGAGGTTAGAATAGACCCAAGGGCAAAAATGAGTTGCAAATATGAATTCGTATTGTCAAGCCCAAAAAGTGTATATATAGCTATAGGGTGGGATCTCAAGAGTTTCTAAGTTGTGGCTACATGACCACAACTGAATGCTCCTAGATCATGACCCAAAAGTCACATTAAAAAATTCAACGGACGTCCGTTGGCACTTGGCTCCATAGTCACACGCACTACTTCTCAGACATGTTAGACTCATAATTTGAGTTATTTTGATTTAATGTATAACAATCCTGACCCAAGTTTCCCATAGCAAGAAACTGGTTAAAAATTTGAAATCGTTGTGCACAAGTACAGACACCCCCCCCCCCATGATATCCTAATGGTTGAAGTCATCGTTGTGAACAATGTATGTTGTGCGACACTAGTTACACATGCACGTATGTCCGTACTGGTACGATGACATAATCCGTATTATTTCTTCGAAAAGCGCGGGCATTCAAAATGACATAAGCACATACTAAGCTTGTTTCCGACTGAAATGTAAAATGCATCTCTACACTAAGTTCCTCATATATTTTCTCCATCTTTTTTAAATTTATGGTCAAATCTAATACTTAGGTAATAAGTCCAGATCCACCAAGACTATCTTACATATATTAGTCACTAACTTGAACACAACATATACAATATTCAGCATAGGTTATGTTCCATTTTCTGGAAATATTTGCATTTGAATTAAATAACAGTGGAATATTTAGTTCAAGTGACCTTTCTGAAACCGACCAAATCACACCTGTTTTCTTTGTCACCATATGTAAAAGCGAAGACGATGAACTCTATACACTGTTTTTTTTTTCTGGTTAGGCTTTAATGCTGCTTTTTATTGATTGCAAGTAACATTCTTCACTGGCTAGCAAATCTTCAGGAAAAACAAAATAAAAACTATTCACGATTTTGTTAGGGACTACAATGTAATGCAGTAATATTGCATTGGATCGATTAGTGTAGTAATACCTAAAAAGGAAATGCAAATTAAAACAAATTAGCAATCGTATGTAGAAGCTGTGTTTGTTGGGAAAATATCTGAATCTCTACTGTTGAAGTTCTTTCTTTATTCTTTCTTATTTTGTCCATTCATAAAAATGTCTCTTCATGTTTGCAGACCTAAATATTCGCCCGAGTGTAGAGAAAACGGACATGAATACGATGCTGTAGCATCCAACACATATGTGAGTACAACTTGCTGGATTAATATTCAACTATTTATTCAAATGATTTATTTCAAACTTATGAAATCGTTTTCATCTCTATCTTGTCATGTGACATAATCTGCATCTGATACAACTTAATAGCTTAAGGCAAATAATATATATCGTGTGGTACAAATCACACACATACAATATAAAAGAACGTTATTTCCACCTTGGAAAAGGAATGTATGTATATATATATATATATATATATATATATATATATATATATATATATATATATATATATATATATATATATATATATATATATATATATATATATAGAGAGAGAGAGAGAGAGAGAGAGAGAGAGAGAGAGAGAGAGAGAGAGGGAAAGAGAGAGAGAGATCAGAGGATTTTGACAGACGGATGGACAATCGAATATGCACACAAACAGAAAGAATGTCTTGTTTACTTCAAAAGGTTTTAATATGCAAAATCTCCCTTAAAAATAAATAGCACTACTACTGCTACTAATAATAATAACTACTCACTTCAGCCCTGTGGCAGTGATTCAAGTGACGCATCTACGCTGAAAAAGCAGAGAGCAGGAGAAACCTGTGCACGTCAGATAGCTAACGGACTGTTTAATTCCACTGTCTATGATGGAACTGGTGATAAGTTTTTCTATAGTGGTAAGGAAGGTTGTTTTTACTGCTTGAGGTTTGCAATGTATTGTACAGCTTTAGCTATAAAGATAAATGCACGTAGAGATAGATAGACAATTACAACTAATATTTATAACTTTATTAAAGCATATACGCGTTGCAATCGTTGAACACATAACAATCGTATTTAACTGTAAATGGTTGGGACTTTAGTTACATTTTTTAGAATAATAAATACATATTTCAAACTTACCAAAAAATTATTCGAGGATCGGCACCTATGGGATCAAAGGAATTGTTTCAAATTCAAATAACAAGATGATGCAACATACTCACATACGAACGAACGAACAAACTATGCAAAGTTTAAAGTTCAGTTTCACAAAATGCCTTGTTTGTTGTTTATTTACAAAATAATAGTGCCAAGAAGTAAAGAACTGAAGTAGAAGATACAGCGCGCAAAATCACTACATTTTCCTAATTTTTATATGTTCAAAACGAGCTAAATAAATGACCAATCTGCGCTATTTCAAGCAAAGCAATTTTCATTGTAAAGGATGCGTTTGATTTTCTGATAATTGTGCCTTTTGTTAAAATGAAACTACCTTATTAATCAATGCTTTATGCCAAACATAGCTATGTAACCATAGATAATTCCGTCGAATTTGTCGTTTATGACAGATTATTTCTAATAACTTCGTTAAATATTTTATTTCCCTCAGCTCAAGGACAATGTGAAGTACAGTGCAATGTCCGTAGTGGATACACGCCCCCCAATCTTCAGAGATATGGCCTCATGCCGGACGGGACTCCGTGCACCCACACGGCTACGCTCAACATTGCAGACACACATGGCTATCCACGGGTGTCCGGTGTGTATGGAGCCTGTGTACAGGGATACTGTGAAGTATGTTAGATTGTTGGGCTAATCATTCGGACATTAGTTATATGTACTTTGTTGGCTTTGGACCGTTGTGGGATGAATTGTCATCTGTCGAATATATCTTAAAGGGTACATGCATTAAGGAATCACCTATCTTAAAATATCCAATCTTTCCAGATCTCTGAAATCAGATTGTTATTCAAAGAAACCTCTATTAAACAACCACCTGACTCAACAGGCCACTTTTCTCACTTCTCATATATGACAACATAAGACGGGTTTGACTACATTAAGTTTGTTCACATGAAGATTTTTTGTCTGGCTGCTTTTCACGTAAACTTATTTTAGATCACGAAATAGTGATTGACTTTTTATTTTCTAGACAAAATTCAAAATTCAAAAGGATATAATGGGTTTCCCAAATCTTGAAATATTGACTTTTTTATTGATTTGATTTATGTATTTCAAAATGATCAAACTATACTTTTCATACGAAGGAAAAATTAATTCTTCCACATCTTCTCATCAATTTTTAAATGGTTAGTTAGTCACAACTCTCATGTGGAAAGTTGGTGTGAAGAAGACTCACTTACATCACAGCTGTGATTATCATGGCCACCATGATAATTACAGCTGTGATGTAATTGAGTCTTCTTCGGTTTCTCGCAGATACACCAGTCTATCGATTCTTCGTGGTAATAATACTTGTTTTGGAAGTAGCGATAAGTAAATGACGATGATGTACATGAAAGTATACATATCAATTTTATGCCATATAGTCTAATATTACACTGATTACAAACTGAAAATATTGGGGGTCGGTAACCAGTTGAAAAGATAACTGTTAAAGGTTGGTTTAATGTATCACCTTTCATTAAGGCATGGTTTTTAATTACTAGGGTATTGTATAAGCAACAATAAACACCAAATTTCATCAAGAGACACCAAAATGCTGTTTAGAAATGAATTGTGTCATGAGAATATGTCAAAATTTACGTTCGTCTATATCACTCTACTTTCAGCAGACTCTCAAATGTGTCGCTCAACCAGAGTAGATTTAGAAAGTACTATTACTCCATGTTATGAAGGTTAATTTCTTCAAATCTAGTTTTTTAATTTTACGTTTCATAATAAATATTATTATTTTTTTATATAAAATAAATAGATAATGACACAGTATGACGTGATATAGCTATTTTTCTTTTCCCTTTTATTTCCTATAGAGCTTCGGCTGTGATAATTCCAACGTAAATATGTCGCGTTACGATGGATGCGGAGTGTGTGGTGGCGACAACTCTACATGTCATGCATATGAGGGAGTATTTAAAAATCCTACCACTCAAGGTGACCATATATATATATATATATATATATATATATATATATATATATATATATATATATATATATATATGTGTGTGTGTGTGTGTGTGTGTGTGTGTGTGTGTGTGTGTGTGTGTGTGTGTGTGTTAATCAGCTTTTATTGCATATTCAGCTTTTAATTTGTAAGAGTTAACACAATCTATGGAAAATATATAGAGAGCCAAATGTCGAAATGATATTTCCTCCAGGCCTTCAGAATGGCTATAAATAAAGATAACAACGTTAGACTTTCCCTTAAGAGATAATATGGAACAAGAGAGTACAATTTTGTTTTTTCCGTTTGAATAGCTTAGTTGCAATTTTATATATACGTCGACTCAATGACCTAACGCGAGGTTAGCATACCAGACTCGCGACCTGAATAGTGTGGCTAGGGATCCTGCCCTGAAGGGACCACAAACTTAACCGTCTCTATTGAACACTGAAGGGACCACAAACTTAACCGTCTCTATTGAACACTGAAGGGACCACAAACTTAACCGTCTCTATTGAACACTGAAGGGACCACAAACTTAACCGTCTCTATTGAACACTGAAGGGATCACAAACTTAACCGTCTCTAATGAACACTGAAGGGACCAACAAATTTAACCGTCTCTATTGAACACTGAAGGGACCACAAACTTAACCGTCTCTATTGAACACTGAAGGGACCACAAACTTAACCGTCTCTAATGAACACTGAAGGGACCACAAACTTAACCGTCTCTAATGAACACTGAAGGGACCACAAACTTAACCGTCTCTATTGAACACTGAAGGGACCACAAACTTAACCGTCTCTAATGAACACTGAAGGGACCACAAACTTAACCGTCTCTATTGAACACTGAAGGGACCACAAACGTAACCGTCTCTATTGAACACTGAAGGGACCACAAACTTAACCGTCTCTATTGAACACTGAAGGGACCACAAACTTAACCGTCTCTATTGAACACTGAAGGGACCAACAAATTTAACCGTCTCTATTGAACACTGAAAGGACCACAAACTTAACCGTCTCTATTGAACACTGAAGGGACCACAAATTTAACCGTCTCTATTGAACACTGAAGGGACCACAAACTTAACCGTCTCTATTGAACACTGAAGGGACCAACAAATTTAACCGTCTCTATTGAACACTGAAAGGACCACAAACTTAACCGTCTCTATTGAACACTGAAAGGACCACAAACTTAACCGTCTCTATTGAACACTGAAGGGACCACAAACTTAACCGTCTCTAATGAACACTGAAGGGACCAACAAATTTAACCGTCTCTATTGAACACTGAAAGGACCACAAACTTAACCGTCTCTATTGAACACTGCAGAGACCACAAATTATGTCCTGTGTCCTATGTGGACATGTATTCTTTATATAGAGGACAAATATCTAAGTGCTTGTAAGAAAAGAGATTCATGAATGTTGTCATTCTAAGAGCAGTTGTCCTTTTTACGACGGGTGGTTTCACTATAACTGCATTTTCGCACTAAATATTTTCCTTTGTGTCAAAGTTCTATAGATCTTGTAATGCCTCAGTTGTAGTAAGGTGGTCCCCGAAGTATCCATTAGAACAACTTTCATCATGTTGCTGATGTTGTTCTGTTGGTATTATTATTATTATTATTATTATTGCAGGTAATAGAACAGACCTGGTCTGGCTGCCGAATGGAACGTATAACATACAGTTCTATTTTACGTGGAATGATATGCAGCAAGTCTATATCGGTTAGTCATAATTTTACAATTTCTCTTATAACAATGCGATCAGCGTAAAAACTGATATGCACGGGCAGGTCAAGGTCTGTGGTATTCGTTTTACCTACGATTTTGAGCAAACATTCTTACATAAAAATACGTGCGCAGCATTGTTGGACTAGGTGTCTCAATGTCGAATTTTCATGCGCCATTGATGCCCTGATGTGTTGTTTATACCTTTTCTTTTCCCGGGTTGCGTCTAAAACAAACGATTGCACTTCTGTATCGTGTGTGTGTGTGTGTGTGTGTGTGTGTGTGTGTTGACTATAAACATGCAATCCAGTCGTACAGAAGAGCGAATGTTTCCTTTGCTCAGATACATATTATTCATTAGAGCGATAAAAATAAGGATGCACGCAAAGGGAACTTTTCAACTTGTCTGCTTCACAGTAACGGGTTTGTATTGCTATTTGCGTATAAATCAAACTACAGTTCAGAATCTTGGTAATTTCGTGTACTCACCTCCCAAACGTATGGTAGTTGCTTTATTCCTAAAAAAATCAGATATTATACTGAACAATTCGCTGAAGCGGCTATTTCTCAATAGATATTATAAGCTGGCTCTCTTACAGGAAGAACATTCGTTTAACATCAGCTGATCAGGAGCGCTCCGCCCCGGAGAAGGATTAAGTAAAGACAACGTACCGGATCGATGCCATCACTCGGGAAACTTTAAATTGAAACTGAATATTTGCAAGTTTTTGGGATGGTGTGTTATGCAAGAATAACGATCATATATGCTTTTCTGGTGTCAACATTCGCCAAATCCATCTAGTGACCTAAACTAGCGTCCTTAAGGCTCGGGCTTCAACGACCCCATCGGAATTCGCCGAACGTTGATACCAGAAAACAAAAAACAAACAAACAAACAATAAACATGTATTATCCCTGTATTGTAGACCCTGATCTGTCATCGTATAATGCGAGGGCAGATCGTTGTCTTCAGTTTGGGGCAGGTAATACAGTGGTAAGAACGGTATTTATAATCTATTACGCCCTAATGTTTTAGTCAGTTTATATATTCAAAGTTGGACAAATAACCTGAAAGTAAAAGTAAGAATTGTGACAAGTCAAAAACGTCATCAAAAATAAATTCATCACTTTAATGGTGATACAGTTTTCAGTTTGTGCTTAAGCTCACTTTTTTGTAGTAAGTTTACATGCAGCATGTATAGTAAAATAGGTTCTGGTTCTCTGGCACTGTATTACATGATAGGTTATTTTATATCTATAAACTGTCAATTAAAAGGATGTTCTTTTACAGCTGAATAATTTAAGAAAGAAAACAAAATGAGAAATATTCCAACAACTAATTTCCCTATTTAGCTATGTAGTATATAGTAACATTCTTTTTGATGATGTATTTAAGTTACCATTCTGAAATCAACAACCATAAAAGGATAAATTTTCGGCACAATACATGTGCGTTGGAAATAGTTAATATTAATTTTAAAACGGTAAGGTTAGTGGACAGTTGCTATATATCTTTTATTTGTGTGCTTTTTTCTGTATCATCATGACTCTTCCTCCCACTTTTCATATAATCTGCTATATGTGCCCAGAAACTTATATCGTCAGTGCTAAACGATTAATTAGAAGAAATAGGATTCATTTCGGGCTTGGTAAATGAGTGAATTGCGGTAGCTATGATAAATGAGTTCTGTTCTCTTGCCTGTATTTTGCCATCCTGTTTTAAATTCACAGAACTGTGGTCGAAGGACGACCAAGCCGTCTTAGCCTCTTGGGTTACCACTTCATTTATATTCGACAGTCTAAGTAATCCGACAAGCTTCGCTGGCACCTTTTGGACATTCTTGTATGTTGGCCAATATCTTTACGCCACTGGACCTATAATACAACCTGTGCTCATAAAAGTAAGTTATGATTACATACTTGTATTACATCCGGTCACAAAGCGACGGTCGAAGGTCACAATGACAGAATATACTGTTACACGCAAGGGGTCTCACTATCGAACGAATCAAGCAACTCCTGCGTTAGCCTGGTTTGAGGTCGATGTTTACCCTATTTCCAAGGACCTCAAGGAAACAGTCGTTGTCAACTGAAGTGTTCTTAAACGCACAAATACTACAATAATTTTCCTCTAATCACCTAATGATCACACATCACGAAACTAATAATTTCACACATGCAATGTTTTTCTTGTTTCAAATTTGTATGACTCATCAGTAAGCCTTTCCAAGCCGAATATTAGTACTTCACGCCATGCACCGCGAGACACGACCCAAACACGAAGAATTATTCCTATCTCAAATTACTATACACGTATACATTAAAATATCCAGAGAATTCCTTATATTATGAAATTAGGGAGGGTCCATTTTACGAAACTAATCCATGCTACTATAAAGTTTCGTGAATACTGTACATTATGACGTCTGCTCCTAGAAATTGGCTAATTACCCGGTTTGAGAAATATCTCCCAACACCGACTCCCCATAATCATCAAATAATTTCTAAAATCTAACAAAGCTATACACGGAGGCGTAAATACAAATAGCACATACTCTAGGTTTATTACAATACTATACTTATTTTGGAGTGCGTTCTCAATATCACTGTACAGGAGATAAATGTCCACAGTTTGTCTATTATTGACCTTACGGGCGATGAAGTAAAATACGCTCTCCGTGGCTGTGTGTTACTCTCAGGCGATTTGCATGATTTTCACTCTGAGCACCAATTTACTCTCCCATTAGGGTTCATTTAGGTGTGACCCCAAAGTCAAATCAAAACCATAACAGTGTGCATTGATATTGATTACGCACTATATACTTTTATTTTACCAATCTGAGCTAAAGACGTACAAATGGTTTTCATATGATCATACACTTTATTCGTCGACACTGAGGAATGAGTGATACACTCCAACAATACACCCAATTTTTTAATCTGTAACCTGGCTGTTCACGTCACCGTTTCTCGAGTCGGATATAAACACTAAAGCTTAGGCTCATTCCAAGATAATGTACGTATTTGAACATAATGTATGTATATGTGTATGTATGTATGTATGTATGTATGTATGTATGTATGTATGTATGTATGTATGTATGTATGTATGTATGTATGTATGTATGTATGTATGTATGTATGTATGTATGTATGTATGTATGTATGTATGTATACATGTATGCATGTATAAGGTTTCACGGCACATCGGTATAATCATGACTGTATGGTGCTAAATAAAAGTTACGGAGTAAAAATGATACAGGTACAAAATTTCTAAAATATTTAGGAAGATCCACACTTTTGAATTGAGTAAACACATACTCCTATAAGATCAAAGATAGAAATTAAGATGATGTAAAAATTATTTGAAAGATATGAAAATAAAAGATAAGAGTAAAGGTACAATCTTCACGAAAAGGGTCAAAACATCTTATATGATCAGCATTCTTTAAAAAAATCCAATATCTTATCCAATGGCACGTCACGAAAAAGCTTCTAATTCGAGTTTTCATTAACAAAAATAAATGTGTCTCATGGGTGGGAGTCGAATGAAATTCAGTGCAGTGCGTTCACGATATCAATGCACATTAGATAAAAGTAAACAACACGTCTTTTGTTGACGTTAGGGGTGTTTTTGGAAGACATGCTCTCAATTGTCTCACCATCTGTGATTTCTAGCAAAGCTACTTGCAGTTATTAATCCCTTATCCAAAGTAAAAAAAATAAGCAATCTGTGTCAATATCGTGAATTAACTATGGACAGTTTGGATGTTTTATACGTTAATGTAAATGTTATCCTATTTATTGTGATAAGGAAGTCAACCATTTAAGGTACTAAATTAAATACTTATAAAAAGCCAATGGTATGTAGAGTAAGTGTATAACAGCAGTCTCTTTATCGATATACTACTACTACTAATACTATTACAACTATCTTTCCTCTCAAACCGCTTTGTGTCTTTTGTAGCTGTACCAAAGATCAACCAACAACAATACGGGTGTATACTATGGTTACTCTACTCCATTATCCAGTGTTAGTAAGTAGTGTCCTGTTTGTTTTAATCGACGAATCAAAAACACTCACCTATCAACAGCTTTTACTCGATCATTGTTTATGCAAAACTCCAATGGAGTGCCTAACAATCGCAAGGCCGGCTAAGTGTGAATCATTACGTACTATCAACTGGAGTAAACAGCTTGTCTTGTTCCGACGTTTTGACAACTTTGTAATTTTCACTATATAGAATACACAAATTCTGACCTAACTCCGCAGTCATCAGCGACGTAGGAAACATTTCATCAGTGGGGTGGTTCTTTTGATGGCAGGGAGAACTTGTTTAAAATATAGGGGTTGGAGTGGAGGTGGGGTGGTCAAGATGTAAATGTATAATTTGTAGTAACCATTAAATTAAGTACTGTTTAAATAATATAACCACTTTGTCTCAAAGGATTTTTCTAATCCAAATTATGACAATACCGAAAATACCAAACAATAATATAGTAATGATGAAATTCTTAAAACCAAACCTGACAAATTGTCCTCGTCCTATTGGCAAACTACACATTTTGCATTCCATTATGCTATATTTGATATTGTAATGTATTCTACAGGTAGCACATGTCATGGAACCTGTGTACACGGCGTCTGGAATTCAACTTTGTGTGGTTGTATATGCAGTAGTGGATACTATGGTATCTCTCTCTCTCTCTCTCTCTCTCTCTCTCTCTCTCTCTCTCTCTCTCTCTCTCTCTCTCTCTCTCTCTGGGGTTGGAATACAAACTTTCCAGCGCATAATTAATTGACTTCACTTTCATCTAATCTTTTCACAATTAATTAAACACCATTGTTTGGAAAGAAGTACATAAAATATTAATCAGTAGTCTCTTAGGTAATCATCTCTGTATTGACTGATGGTTGATTGATCAAATACGCGTGTTACCGATAAATAATTCATCAACTTGGATTATTATTACAATCCATATACGCAGTAGTTGTCGGCGTGGTTGACTTTCATAGCTAACATCCCTTTAGAACGTTTCATCGTTCTAATTCCGGTGTCTGTCTTCTACGTTTACAGACACCGTTCCATAAATCTTGGGAATCGTTTTGTATTACTTCTGATCTCGAGTCACTGCTCTTACGGGTCATTACAACCCATTCAAGGCTTTATACTCCATATTAGGCTTTACTTACAATAAAATCAGTAGTAAAGAAAGCCTTATATGGATTGTAATGACCCATATGAGCTGTGACGCGAGATCGGAAACATAGACCTTTCCATTACGGTTTTAATAGGTACAGCCATATATGCCTATCACGTGACATTCCGCCATTATGTTACTTATATCGCCACTATGGAAGCTATAATCGTTCCCATTTACTATACGTATCATTTATTTGCATAAGCATTGAGGTTAACAGTGCATAGCTGGGAAAAGCAATATTTAGCGAATTGATTACCTGAAAGTTTTATTTTTGTTATACTTTAGAACATAATTTTGTATAATTAGTTTGTTTTTATCCCGAGGTTGTAATTCATAGTTAATTCTTGATTTCCTCAGTTATTTATTTCATTGTTCATAATTTTTAATTATTTAACGAATGTTATCAAATTGTCTTCAAAAAAGAAATTTGTATTTCATTTTTTTGACCCTTATCAGTCACGCCAACTAAAATAGGTAATAGTTTTCGTACCTCCACTTTCGCTCACATATGTTTTCCTTCACTAATTCTCATACGTTTTCAAGAAAAGTGGAAAAGTAATCATAGTGCTCCTAAGTATATATATATATATATATATATATATATATATATATATATATATATATATATATCTATATATATATATATATATATATATATATATATATATATATATATATATATATTCTGGCTTATTATTACATATCAGAAAGATAAAGAATGAAATCATTAAATGTATCAAATTGGTGAATTCCAATTGCTTGGGCATTTCAGCTTCTTTTTCTTGTTAAGATAATTTGCCAAATTTCAGAATTCCTCCATAAGTTAAAATGTGCCAACTTCTTTTAAATGAAATTTCCTTCCTCCATTTAAATTAAATGGACAGTAATTGCTCAAATTTCCTGCGCGAAAATTTTTCAGAAATAAGGACCTTAATTTTGTGAACACAAACGTCCTGATTAATGTGTAGTTTCTGTTTTACTTACATTCTGATGTAGCTGTTTTCTGTAGTATTTGAGAGTATACATTTTGAAGATTTATGCGGAAAAAGGTTGATTTATAAAAATAAATAAATATGGAAGAGCTTGCAGCGTGTCCTGTTTATTCAGTCTTTCTCGTGTTAGGAATATGTAGAATCAGTACTTGTAATCAGTACCTTCATGGCGAACGCGTGTAGTGACACGTAGCGGACAGGGGGAGTTAAATATTGAAGAACTGTCCACTAGAAAGGTCTATACAACCCTTAGTAATAGGGACGAGATACAAATATCTATAGGAATTCGGAAGATGGCTTCGGTAGCTGACTAATAAATGTAATGTAACACGTCTAGGGTATGTGCTATTTCTGTCTAGGCTTCCCTGTATAGTTTTGAAAGATTTTAGTAAATATATGTTTGATTATGGGAAATCGGTGTTGGGAAGATACTACTCATACCGAGTTATTAGCCAATTACTACGTACAAGCGTCATACTGAACCGTATTCTTGGGACTTTAGGGACCGACCATTTGACATGTATTAGTTTCATAAAATGGCGACTGTTAAACTTCTTAATATAAAGATTTCTTGGGATATTCTCACCTATAAGTGTTTATTAATAAATAGAGATAGGAATTAGTATGTGCATTGGGTGTTTGGGATGTGGTTTGTTGTACTTGGCACAAAATACCGCTCATTGGCTTAGAATTGCATAGTGATAATTCATACCAATGTGAAGTAAGAAATAAATTCCAAGTGTGAAATTAGAATCTCGTGAATATGGGGTTCTTAGTTTGATTAGAGGAAAATTATTTGTGGTATCAGTGCCGTTTATAGAGTTCTTCACTGACAACGATCGTTGTCTTGTGGTCCTTGAAAATATATAGGGGAAACAACGACCTCAGGCCAAACTCACACTGTGCGTTCAACATTGATTTATTTTCCGCTCAGTCTTCATATAAACTTGGAACCAGCTGATTTTAGACCCCTGGCTATTAACAGTAATATGGACAAAAATATTCACCCTCAATTAAAGGGATGACAGTTTGAAAATAAAGCTGGTTGTGCAGGCTAACCACGTGTTTGACATTTTGCATCCTAAAGAGTGCGTAAGCTCTAAACGTCTTCTGTCAGAATAAACGCTGGCAAATTTGGCACTTCCTCGCGCATGATTTATATGCATTAGGCTCTGTCTCGGAATTGACTGTAATACCCAAAAATAAAAGCGATTTCCAAGACAGAACAAAATCGGCCTAATATACTGATATGCACTATTCGATTGCAACAGGAAAAAGGGACTTTGTCCTAAATCTTGTTTTTACCCTGATGGCATTAGTGCATAAGGGGATTTCTATAGGGATAGAAATTAACGGCAGATGACTCTGGAATGAGAAATTCATATTCACACTTCTTGTGACGACTGGAACAAAAGCTGCTAAGTAGTTAGTTACACGCGAGAAATATCTAGTTCAGCCAATGCTTTGCATAACTCACAAGCTACCTTGCATCTTTAGAAATTTCTTTCTAATTTCACCAAGCCATGAAATTGTCATATAATATATATCATTTTTTCGAATCATAATGAAATAAACTAAATAATAATAATAATAATAATAATAATAATAATAATAATAGTAATAATAATAATCGATTGTATAAAACTAACGTTCTAAACTTAGAAAGGGAACTCACTTCTACACTGAATTAACAGCCTTTCTGTACAATATGATCAAAAGTGGAACAAGTAAAATAAATATTTTTAAAATATTCGCAAGATCCTTTTTCAAGAACCAATTGTTCCTGAATGATGGCCCCTGTTATTTTATTAATATGGAAGGACTTATTAATATGGAAGTACTTATTTTTATGCAAGTACTTATTATTATGCAAGTACTTGTAATATGGAAGGACTTATTAATATGGAAGTACTTATTATTATGGAAGTACTTATTATTATGGAAGTACTTATTATTATGGAAGTACTTATTAATATGGAAGTACTTATTTATATGGAAGTACTTATTATTATGGAAGTACTTATTAATATGGAAGTACTTATTAATATGGAAGGAAGTACTTATTTATATGGAAGTGCTTATTATTATGGAAGTACTTATTAATATGGAAGTACTTATTAATATGGAAGGAAGTACTTATTTATATGGAAGTACTTATTTATATGGAAGTACTTATTATTATGGAAGGAAGTACTTATTTATATGGAAGTACTTATTAATATGGAAGTACTTATTAATATGGAAGTACTTATTATTATGGAAGTACTTATTAATATGGAAGTACTTATTATTATGGAAGTACTTATTATTATGGAAGTACTTAGTAATATGGAAGTACTTATTAATATGGAAGTACTTATTATTATGGAAGTACTTATTAATATGGAAGTACTTATTAATATGGAAGTACTTATTATTATGGAAGGAAGTACTTATTTATATGGAAGTACTTATTAATATGGAAGTACTTATTAATATGGAAGTACTTATTAATATGGAAGTACTTATTAATATGGAAGGAAGTACTTATTTATATGGAAGTAATTATTTATATGGAAGTACTTATTATTATGGAAGGAAGTACTTATTTATATGGAAGTACTTATTAATATGGAAGTACTTATTAATATGGAAGGAAGTACTTATTTATATGGAAGTACTTATTAATATGGAAGGACTTATTAATATGGAAGGACTTATTAATATGGAAGTACTTATTATTATGGAAGTTCTTATTAATATGGAAGTACTTATTAATAAGGAAGTACTTATTAATATGGAAGGAAGTACTTATTTATATGGAAGTACTTATTTATATAGAAGTACTTATTTATATGGAAGGACTTATTAATATGGAAGGACTTATTAATATGGAAGTACTTATTAATATGGAAGGACTTATTAATATGGAAGTACTTATTAATATGGAAGGAAGTACTTATTTATATGGAAGTACTTATTTATATAGAAGTACTTATTATTATGCAAGTACTTATTATTATGGAAGTACTTATTAATATGGAAGGACTTATTAATATGGAAGGACTTATTAATATGGAAGGACTTATTAATATGGAAGTACTTATTATTATGGAAGTTCTTATTAATATGGAAGTACTTATTAATATGGAAGTACTTATTAATATGGAAGGAAGTACTTATTTATATGGAAGTACTTATTTATATAGAAGTACTTATTATTATGCAAGTACTTATTATTATGGAAGTACTTATTAATATGGAAGGACTTATTAATATGGAAGTACTTATTAATATGGAAGGAAGTACTTATTTATATGGAAGTACTTATTTATATAAAAGTACTTATTATTATGCAAGTACTTATTATTATGGAAGGACTTATTAATATGGAAGTACTTATTAATATGGAAGTACTTATTTATATGGAAGTACTTATTAATATGGAAGGAAGTACTTATTTATATGGAAGTACTTATTAATATGGAAATACTTATTAATATGGAAGTACTTATTTATATGGAAGTACTTATTAATATGGAAGGACTTATTAATATGGAAGGACTTATTAATATGGAAGTACTTATTATTATGGAAGTTCTTATTAATATGGAAGTACTTATTAATATGGAAGTACTTATTAATATGGAAGTACTTATTAATATGAAAGGAAGTACTTATTTATATGGAAGTACTTATTTATATGGAAGTACTTATTAATATGGAAGTACTTATTATTATGGAAGTACTTATTAATATGGAAGTACTTATTAATATGGAAGGAAGTACTTATTTATATGGAAGTACTTATTTATATAGAAGTACTTATTAATATGGAAGTACTTATTAATATGGAAGTACTTATTAATATGGAAGGAAGTACTTATTTATATGGAAGTACTTATTGATATGGAAGTACTTATTAATATGGAAGTACTTATTAATATGGAAGTACTTATTAATATGGAAGGAAGTACTTATTTATATGGAAGTACTTATTTATATAGAAGTACTTATTAATATGGAAGTACTTATTAATATGGAAGTACTTATTAATATGGAAGTACTTATTAATATGGAAGGAAGTACTTATTTATATGGAAGTACTTATTAATATGGAAGTACTTATTAATATGGAAGTACTTATTAATATGGAAGTACTTATTGATATGGAAGTACTTATTATTATGTAAGTACTTATTAATATGGAAGAACTTATTAATATGGAAGTCCTCATTAATATGGAAGTATTCTGAAAGTACTTCCCAGGTTATAGTCTGTGCTGTTTGTATATGTCTGACGAGTGAGCTTAAAATAATTATTATCAGTAATTTCTATATTTCGTTGCTGCTTCAAAATAATTAGGTCATGAAGAAAACTTTTGAAATGGAAGCAAGAAACTCCATAGAACACACGCAATCTGCATTTAATGTATTGATAAATTCATTATGAGATTTCATATTTACATTTGTAAAAATATTGTTGATTGATCTCCGATAATTTACTTTATTTAGGTACGACGTGCAACACCACCTGTAACAAGATCTGCTATAACGGTGGAACACTGAACGAAATAACCTGTGCGTGCTATTGCACGGAGTACTGGTTTGGCGCGCGCTGTACGACATGTCGCAACCCGTACACCGGGCCGACCTGCACCGCCTGTAAATACAGCGATTGTCTGAACTGCGGCACTTTTAATAGCAACACTTGTAGATGTGAATGTCTCGCAGGATATGGTGGTCTCCGATGTGACAGTAAGTAGAGGTCTGGACGAGGGAGAAAATACTGCCTCCATTAAAATCAAATTGTATTCATATGAATTACATCAAACAAAATATTTCAACATCATCAGACGCAATACGATCATTATGTGATGACCTAAAATTATTCGCATCACTGAACCGATATAATATTTTGGACATAAATGGCATTATCATTAAACGTAATACTAATAATATTTTCATATTGTATTTACGCATGATTGTGTAGCATAACTTTCTGTTCTTATGTTATAGCCTTATGCCATTCTCGATATTTTTTTTCAACTAATGGTTAATCATAACGAAACGTCTTAACCAAGCATATTATCCCTAAAATATACATAATTGATATTTAAATAATTTCAGAATGTAATAAGAGCATTCATTATTATTATTTTTAAAACTTGATTTAAGTGTATTTAAGAAGCTACATGATATTTTATTGGAATCTGCAGTTTGAATGAAGTTTGAATTTTGCTAATACGCTCCGTGGACTCTTTTTGACCACTATTAGGCTACTGGCTTACATTTCGTGCAAACAAAATGCGGCAGAATGCTTCCAGGTAAATATGAGCCTATCCAACAGCAATGCAATGTTATAACGTGACATTTACTGGCGTTTGTGAGAGTTGCTTGTTCTGTTCTCACCCATGTCACAGTGTGATATCAACTGACACCTTTGAAAGCAGTGCTTGCTTCCTCAAAAGACAATGCACATGTACATGTCACAAATTGTGACAACTGCTCTTAAGTACAGCTACACTGGTAAATGTGATACCATATACAATTGTTTCTCTTTAACGTTATTCCATAATTATATAAGCTCTTTTGCAGAGATATTGCAATCGATCAAATCCTTTTTCTGTCAATCTGTATGTTCTTTAGTCCTCTTTTCCTTGCGTCCTTTGCATTTGCGTCGGTCCTATTCGCACCATATTCAACAAGCATGAATATCTATCTATCTATCTATCTGGGTGCCTGTCTGTGCGTCCAAATGTTTTAGAAATGTACGAACGAACACAATTTTTTTGTCGTCTTTCTACTGTGAGAGTCAGCACTTGCTTTTAAAGACAAAGTTTGTCTTTGGGTTCCAGATTTATTATTCGATGTTACCTGTGACATTTACCGGCGTTTGTGACACGTACAGGGTCAACAGTAGTATTTCCAGTAAATGTAGCAATTCGATGGTATGACGTTTACCGGTTGTAACGTCGCCCATTAATGTCACATTGTTAAATTTAACGGCAACTCTGAACGGAATACCACCGTTAAATGCAACCATTTACATCTACTGCAAGCTACATTTCTTGGTATTCGTAACATTTCCTCGCTCTGCAAACGGTGTTTCCCCTATTCATCGACAAATATTTCAAATAGTAGTATACAGAAGTATCCTTCCAGCTGTCATATATCATAGTTGAGTAACTATGGGGACTGCATCACTCTATGGGACCTCAGATGGATATAGAATGGGGTGAAGTTCAAGTCTGCGAACCTGAAACCCTAGTTGGGATGATGCGCTTGGATGATGCGCTTTGTTCGTGTTCTGTAATCATATCGTGTATGTATTGCACAGAGCATAATTATTATTTGAAAAAATATACAATCACTCATATAATTACCTATAGTGCTATCACAAGACGTACAGTGTCTATTTTATGCCTCATTGCAGCGACTTGCAACAACACCCTGTCCACGTGCACGACTAATGCGGTGGCCGGGAAGTGCGTCACGGACAACATTAATATGGAGACTAATTGCAGCCTGGCATGTGGATTGTGCGGTAGGCTAAATGTCATAATCTCTTTCCGTAAAAGTTTAAGTTCTAGTTTGGCATAAACACCTCCAAGCTTCCGCGAACATGGTATGATTACGATATAGGAACGACTACAAGTTTTATAAAAGGTGCAATCTTTCAAGCATGTGTTTGGCATCCACGATGCTCTCTTGGATAGCAGTTAACTAAATAATTGTATATTACAAATGCACGAATAAGTTCAAGCTGCACCATCTGCAAGGAGGTAAGATACGTTTTACATATTACAGACATTATCTACCAAGCAAAGCCCTTAGTCATTCAGATATTTTACTGCATATCTTATTGGTAACAACAACCTCTGTCTCTCCTAGGCAAAAATGATACAGATGGAAAGAAACTACAAACTCAGTTGGTGACGTATATTTATTGGGAAAGTCAGCTGTGATGAACTTGTTCGAATCATTTCTGGGCGTATTCTTCCTGTAGAAAGCTAAATATCCACCAATTTCAAAGTAGTGTAAAGCAAGCGACTGTATGGTCATTTGCCGGAGTCTTCATGTTTTCCAAAGTACAGATTTGTCAAGCTCGTGTTTGGCGTCCACTATGTTTGTTTTAATCACAGTTAGGAATTAAATTATTTTCGGGTCGTCGTAGACATAAGACGTTGTCGTTTGAGTAATTGCAGCTACCGGGAGTGAACATACAGTAGCATTTCTACACTGCATTGCTTAAATCACTTCGACATTTTAGAAAGATCGATATGTCAATGCACCAGAATAATGCTTTAAATATAAGAGGACAAAGTTGGCAAAGGAAAATAATTTTATGACAAGTATAACTGATTTCCTTGTATTTCCTGATTTGAATTAAATTTGAAGGGGCTATTAAGGTATTTTAGTGAATTATGACAGAGAAAGTTCAATGTCAAATAAATTCCCTCTGAAAAGGTAGTACAAAGCTATCAGCTTGCTTTGATTGCACAATGTCAAAATGCACAAGTTGACGTTATTGAGGAAAAAAATATATACTATTTTGGATCAAACAAGCCATATGTTTTTGTCTGCACGAATGTCAAATATAAATGTTAAAGCATAGTTCTTGATCTTGCTGACATAGCTTTGTAAGACTTACTCATACATACATACATACATACATACATACATACATACATACATACATACATACATACATACATACTAAATGACCGATATGCAGCACATGCAGCCTAGACAAGAAATGTCCTTAGCGTTTTACATAGCTGATAGAACAAATTGATGGTACTGTCTTTCATAAAATGAATACGTTATATATATATATATATATATATATATATATATATATATATATATATATATATATATATATATATATGAGCGTGCTGTTCAAAATCCATCAAAATTATTCTCTTCCGGATTATGAACTTTGCTTGTGTCTTGGTGGTCACATTTACACGTGTTGGTTGATTCCTAATTCCGACGGAAGCAAACAAATATTCACATATATATTTAGCATTGGTTAGGACAAAAATTGATTACTGAACAAGCAAATTTTCCTTTTGTTCTCAATACAGGAAATGTGCTACGATGCACTTTACAATCTTGTAAGAAACGGAAAGTTCATAGCTTTGTAAGACTTACTCATACATACATACATACATACATACATACATACATACATACATACATACATACATACATACATACATACATACATACATACATACATACATACATACATACATACATACATACATACATACATGAATTTCAGACAGTTGACAAATAATTTGAAAGACTTGCAACTTGCAGTTGAGTTTTACCTTCAGAAGAAAAATAACATCATATGTTTCCATTTGGTTTTTAATTTTGTATTTATTTTTTAATTTTTTTATTTTTTTTTTTTTATTTTTTTTTTTTTATTTTTTTTTTTGCTTCTTCATGTGCTTTTTTTATAACATTTGTAGTTGCACATGAACCAAAAGAATACTGTGCCACAACGATAGGTCCGACAGTTCCTACTACAACGAGTTTGACTCATAATGCCACAACGATAGGTCCGACAGTTCCTACTACAACGAGTTTGACTCATAATGCCACAACGATAGGTCCGACAGTTCCTACTACAACGAGTTTGACTCATAATGCCACAACGATAGGTCCGACAGTTCCTACTACAACGAGTTTGACTCAGAGTGCCGCAACGACAGTTCCGACAACAACGAGTTTGACTCAGACTGCGAACTGTAATTCAACGGTATGTATTGACAGTATTCCCAAATTGAAATTATCTTGAATTGTTTTTTTTAATTTCTCTGTCATTTTCTCTCTCTTTCTTTCTCTCAAGGTGGTTCATTCTTGCATTAAAAAGCCATTTTATTCTAGAATATCTGTTTGTATTCATTTAACGTCCATAGCTTTACTTTAGTACAAGGCCATCTTCGACTTGATGTCAACTTAGGATTTCAATCACAAAACAGGAGATGTATTTACGTTTCAACAATTTAATAAACACTAGCAACAAAAAAGATGAAATGTGCACTGTGTAGGAATGATTTGAGAATAAAATTCTTTGCTGTGAAATGGGTCCAAATAAATTGATATAATTTATATGTTCTCTCACTTATTAAATTAAACATAGAACTCTTCTTTGCCTACCTAAATGTAAATGGAACGTGCGTGTTTCGATATTGAAAGTTAAGAACATACATATGAAAAGAATAACTGAAAATATGATTAATGTATTTCTCGAGAAAGAATGCAAACAAACACAGATTGAATTGTAGAACACATGAAAATACGATGCCACTCGGGTGTGTTACCCAACATATATATATATATATATATCAGAAGATTTAAAATCCAGGAAGAAAATCTCAGAATTTTCAGTGTCTGGAATAAAACTGCGTGAAGCATTTTGTTATGTTCAAGAATGCACGAATACTTGAAATATAAATTTTAGAAATATGTATTACTTCCTTATTGCGATCTTTTATGACAACCAGAATGTATTACACTGTGCAACAACGACCGGTCCGACAGTCCCGACAACAACGAATTTGACTCAGAGTGCGAACTGTAACTCAACGGTATGTATTGACAATATTCCCAAATTAAAATGATCTTGATTTTGTTTGTTTGTAATTTTTCTATCATGTTCTATCTCTTTCTTTATGTCAAGATAGTTCATTTTTGCATTAAAGTACCATTTTATTATAAAATGTATATTTGTATTTATTTAAAGTATGAATTTAACCGAAATATAACGAGTAAATAAACACTTTTTAAACCTTTATTTAGATTTTTGTTCATTACAATATCGTCCGTGATCACAATACTAAATAATAAGAAATTAAAAAAAAAAAAAATAAGAATTGTATGACAAGTAAACAAATATTAAGTTGCCATGTTCGTTCTCATACAATGAACATAAAAATCGGTCCCGTGTAGGTGTTTCGAAACGGGGTTGTCAAAGAATGCACTAATTTCAAATATATTTGAAGTTTATACCAGTGCATATGATCATAGAAACGTGCTCTATGGTCACTGAAGAAAGAATTATTTTTTTTTACATCTGAGAGACTAGTCATTTTAACCAAAAACTTAATGTATAAAAAAGTAAGAAATTCGAAATTTTCCCTGACGTCATATATTGCTTGTCAGAAATTAAGCAGATGTGTGACAGTCTTTCGTATTTTTACATTCAGAAATCAGTTTTCGCATCTGGAAATAAAATAATTCCTGTAAACAGATTTAATTCCACAACAAGATGTTGCTATCCACGGTGTCCGGTTTAGCTGAGTCTTCCAAAAGCTCATGTCACACTGTGCTCTGTATCAGTTCATATAGTCACTGTTGTTACATTTTAAATGTCAGTATAATATACCACACTCTGCTGCTGCCATCCATACAGCCCAGTTTAACTGATTCTGCCACAATCCCGTCAAAATGGGTTATGTATTTATGTATCTGTTCAAAGAGATGTTAGTATATAGTTATCACAAATGTTTTATAGTTTGTATGTAAAAAAAAGTAGTTTCACTATAGAAATTTTTTATTCCGTTAAATATGTTCAATATGTCAACTTGCTTAAGGCGTGTTATTTGATTTTTTTGTATTAAATTGAATTTAAGGACAGAAAATAAAGCCCGGCACTATTTTTTAATTCCGATATCCCTTATTTAAAACCAAGAAATGAGTGTTTAATTGACTTTTCATGTATAAACGCAGTGAACTTCTATTTGCTTTTTCCATATTCGTATGTCATTCTTTAAAGATTTCCATCTCATATTTTTGTATTCCCTCGACTCTAATACCATTTTAATTTCATTGATTTTGCATACTGTTTATATCTCTGCTATTTTGTATTTCGTTTCTCCATTTCCTCTTTCAGCTTTTCTGTTAAATTTGGTATCATTTTTTAACATCAAATGTGCATTGGACCATTTATTTTGTGTAGTTTTATTTAAATTGCTACTTGACGTTAAATAAATGTTCTTCGAAAATATTGTCTTCAAAATCTATAGATTTTGCTATTGTTATGGTTATTTCTAAACAGCAACTTCATATACTGAGTCATAAAATACGGTTTTAAATCGAAATTTTCTATAAATTCTCTCTGCGTTTTTGTTGAATCCTTGTAGACTGGCCTTCTAAAATTTGCCCGATCTTCAAATGCAAATATGTGTATTTACCCACAATAAAAACATAATTTATTCCTTCTGCATACATCTCTGTTTTAACCACCGTGCTATCAGCGTTTATGCTGCTTTTTAATGTTATCATCATTAAATATAATCTCCAAAGTATTAGGGCATATTCTTGTATGTTTGAAATCAATGTGCATTATCAAAAAGTGTTATTCATTAACCTGCAAGCTTTGATCAGAATTTTATCCTGTCCAAACTTGTAGACAAATACGCATTATCTTTTGATACCAACATTGTTGCTTTCATGTAAACTCGTTAAATATTGTTATCACCTCTCTGAAAGCTGCTGAATTCAATAGAATGGAGCCTTGTGCCATTAGTTATGTGATTAAAAATATCAAATTTGCGTTCACTAATTGTCTCGATATTCTGACTGGTCCGGTATTTATTTATTTTGTAAAGAAATATTCTCGAGGCTTGCTGGTCTGGTAATTTTTAAAAAATGATATTTAGTTTTCTCCTAAAACTATATGAGATGGTGATATCTTTTTGTGTGAAGTAATATCCTCGAGACTTGCTGGTCTGGTAATATTTACAAACAATTTATATTTAGTGTTTTCGTTCCACTTTATGAGATGGTGATATCCGAAAATATGAGTTGTCTAGTAATTGTTCCTGACTTTCAAATACCCCAAGTTTTGCTGATCTACTGATATATCATTTTGATTTTTATAATTGTTGTATCCCTATAAGGGATGTTAAAACACCAAAAATATAAGTGGTCCATCTCTTGCAATATTGTTTGTATTAAAAAGCTGTCAGAGGCTTAATCTTCTGACGTTTAAATTGGCAGCAAGCGTGGGTCGTCAATGGCAGCAAGCGTTGGTCGTCAATGGCAGCAAGCGTGGGTCGTCAATTGAATCATCATCCGGAAGCGCTGAGACATCTTTTGTGAGAAGCCCCCAAATGCTGCTGAGAGATGTGTGTGTGTGTGTGTGTGTGTGTGTGTGTGTGTGTGTGTGCAAATTAGAGAAGTCATTTACGACAATTAAATGTTTATTTTATTTTAGTGTCCTTGGGCATCTTTTTCCTGTGACAATTGCCAATGTGAAAGCATGGATGTTGTATGTGACGGAAATGACAATTGCAGCGATGGATCGGACGAGTCGACAAAAACGTGTTCAGGTTGTAACACTATAACTTTGTATAGGCTGCAACACGATATTTTCCAATTCATGTTGACTTTTTTCAATTTCATTACATTTTTCAGAATTTTTAAGCTCTTGTCGACATTAAAGATAAAAATTTCAGATCTTGGTGGTCAGATATGAAATGCAAGTAGATGATAATATTACTGACATTACATATAGATAATGCCAGCTTTCATGTAAAGTTAAATATTTAGGAGTATATAAAATTCGCCATACGCTATTGTTCGTAAATATGATGGATTATGGTGGTTGATGAGTTTTAAAGCCGTTAGTATGTGGGTATTTCCGACTTTGTGTGAGGAAGTTTTGGTACTTTTCGTAAATTTCTTGTGGTCACCATATAGTAGCTTGTTGCGCAATTA
This sequence comes from Margaritifera margaritifera, assembly GCA_029931535.1. Classification (NCBI taxonomy): domain Eukaryota; kingdom Metazoa; phylum Mollusca; class Bivalvia; order Unionida; family Margaritiferidae; genus Margaritifera; species Margaritifera margaritifera. Next base: position 3,498,023 of record JAQPZY010001550.1, on the reverse strand, counting down.
GGTATTTAGGGTATAACAAGATTACACCTTAGTTTGTGTTGTCAGTGTGTAACAGGCTTACCGCTCAGTTGGTGATTTGATGTCTATCAGGATGTAGCAAGATTACTATTCAGTTGGCGATTTGATGTCTGTCAGGATGTAGCAAGATTACTATTCAGTTGGCGATTTGATGTCTGTAAGTATGCAACAAGATTACCACTCAGATGGCGATTTGATGTCTATCAGGATGTAGCAAGATTACTATTCAGTTGGCGATTTGATGTCTGTCAGGATGTAGCAAGATTACTATTCAGTTGGCGATTTGATGTCTGTAAGTATGCAACAAGATTACCACTCAGATGGCGATTTGATGTCTATCAGGATGTAGCAAGATTACTATTCAGTTGGCGATTTGATGTCTGTCAGGATGTAGCAAGATTACTATTCAGTTGGCGATTTGATGTCTGTAAGTATGCAACAAGATTACCACTCAGATGGCGATTTGATGTCTATCAGGATGTAGCAAGATTACCATTCAGTTGGCGATTTGATATCTGTAAGTATGTAACAAGATTACCATTCAGATGGCGATTTGATGTCGATCAGGATGTAGCCAGATCACATCTCAGCTATTGAGTTGATATCATTAAATTAAGGAAACTCTTTTTGTTTGTTGGCAAATTCATTGTTTTGATTAGTTCATCTAATCATCTGATTGAAAGAGCAACATGGTAAAATTAAAAAGAGCAGGTAGAGGAACAGCGATATAATTGTCTATTAATATTATCACCTTGTTGTCCAGTACCACATTTCACATATTTTTACCACTTTTTCTTTAATATTTGCCTGATAAGTGGATATAAAATGCATTGCTTCGAATTATCCACTCACCGAATAAGGTGGTGTTAATTTTTTCAAAAAGGTTTCAACACAAAAATGTTGCTTTTTCATTTATTTTTCATACTCCATAAAAGTTGCACATGAAATGAAATTTAATCATACTTTAAGAATTTGCCGGGTTACGTTACATTCTTTGCTTAAGTCAAAATGTGGACGTACAGCTTTTGAACGTTTTGCTTTTATTGCAAAATTGTTTATATTTCACCATATAAATTATTAGGGTGATGAAATCATTCAATTTACTTTGCAGACGTTCTTTATGGTTAATATATGGTTTGTTTTGACAAATGCCATGCAAATAGCTCATACAAATAGTTGGAATTTCTGCTGCAATGAATTAAAATGCAAAATCTCCCTATTGCATGAAGAAATTTAATGGTTCGCATAAAAATAATTTCATTGGTCTTTTAGCTATCTTTAGGAACAAACATTAAAGTCTGTACTTCTAATATTTATGCTCAAAATGAGATTTTACGTACACCCTTATCTTTTCTTAATAAATTATATTTTTTGCAAATTGCCGGTCTTCAAGTTCGGTGGTAAGTGAAATTGTTTTTTAATCTCCAGGCAACAAGGAGAATGTCTTAAACCATGGCCAAATATAAGCGTTATACAGTACTTAAAATACTTCTTTCGCTTGAAACTCAGCTATGCTCATCAGGTGGCGATTGAATCCGCAGGATTGCTGACCTAAATTCTTGCAAATTAACCCATATTCAGCTGGCATATTTTATAAAATGATACTTTTTTATACTTTTTAAATAGGATCATCAAGAGAAGCAGACGTTAGAATCTCCTTCCTGTTCATGCTAGCAATTGTTGTCAATCTGATGAAGAATTTCCATTGACGGGAACTCAAGCGATATATATGTACACCAGCCTTTTTATGGACAAATTTAATGAAATCCCGGTGAAAATATTTAGCTCAATAAGGAACATTTGAATGTAGAAAATCTGGAATAGGGTTCAAAAAATTACATAATTCAACAAATTATGTCCTTAAGCTACGCAAGAATTGTGACTTATGCAAACCCTTTTCTCGTATTCATCGAAGATATAGAATGAAACTACGTTTTATGAGAATTTGTTCAGAAAGAATATTTGGTAATGACATTTGTATCTATTTTCCTCTATTATCAAGGAATTCATAATCGGGCGACAGGGGCGGCGTTGGTGGCCGCGCGTCTTTTGGGCACATTATAAATGTATATACCAATAGCCGCCGACTCATTTTACAAACACCCTTCTTTACATTTTACAAACACCCTTCTTTACATTGAAGGAGTTGCCCCAGTATAAAACCTAAACTATTCCACCTCTTTCCATGTTTGTTCTTTGCTTGGTAAGGTACTTATACGATATATTTTATTTCTAAGCAATGTCATACATGTACTTCCCGTCCAGAAATGTTTGAATATGTATTTGTGCCTTAATTACAACAATGTATTTCTCTATTTATGGATTTTGTGGATTATATATATATATATATATATATATATATATATATATATATATATATATATATATATATATATATATATAGGGTCTTTTTCTCTGCTGCTCCTTTTTCTTCTGTTCCTATTTTGCTTATTGATCATATTGTGTTTGTTTTTTATGCTCTTTTTCTTTCGCTAAACACAAACTGTGAAAATTAAGTTGTGATGATGATTTGAAATACGAATATTCTTCTCCGTGGAATGTTTTAATATTTGCAAGAAAAATAACACCCTGCATGCTAATAATTATTAAATTCTTTAGTGTGTGCTGTTTATATTAAACCACATGTATTTGACATGAAGACTGTTGTGATACATTTGTTATATATCTACATTTATCACATGATTAATGTATTATTTTAATCTATAGTGCATTAACAATACCCATGTACAGCGTTTATGATTTCGTTTAGGCTTTGTTCAGATCTTTTACACCCCTATGTGTAGACCAGACTAGGGGTTCATTCTGGAAAATCATATAAATCGTCCGACTGAAATATACAGATGCCTTGACTATCCAGAGCATGGTTTAGACAGATATCTAAGGTCAACAACAGACTCACTGATATCTTTTATCGCCTGTACATTGATATCGTAAATACACAATACACATATTATATTTATGTCTCACTTTTCTTCTCTGTGCATTGATATCGTAAGTATACTATACACATATCATACGTCTCACTTTTCTTCTCTCAATCCCCAACGTTTCATAAAACTTTAACACGTTCACAAATGACGTCACCAAGTCACATATTACAAAGGCGTAATACTCAAGACATTTGAATATCTAAGTCACTTTACTTCGGTTATCTTTAGAGCTTTTGATGAATAAAATCTGGGGTTTTTTTTTCGTCATGTGATATATATATATATATATATATATATATATATATATATATATATATATATATATATATGTTTTCACTGTGCCCATTTTAAACGCAATTTTTAAATCTCGTCCAATAATTTCAATTCTTTCCTCGTCAAAGATGTCGGTCTGCACAGATATGAGGAGCTATTATTTTGAAACATGGACAGTTCTAAGTTTTTGTAAACTTTAGGCTTAGGCTGAAAACAGTATGCAAAGAAGAATTCACTCCTGTTACAGCACATAATTTATTATCATAGAACTACGCACTAAATATGTATAACCAACGTACATTTTAACAATCCCGGAAGACAATGTCCGAACGTGCATAAGCAGTGCAAATTTCGCATTTTATACAAGTGAAGAAAAGTTATTCAGCACTTTTCAGGACGTTTCCCTGCTTTGTTGATATATAATGAGTTATAAATATATACAATGCAGAGCGGAAAGTGCTGTCCCTGGATCCTACAGGATGATGCGTGATAATATGAGGTGAATCTTTAAATATGGAAAAAGAATAATACCATACAGGTTAGATAATTTTTTATTAGTACTCTACTGAGATTCGAACCCGGATATATATATATATATATATATATATATATATATATATATGGATGTATCATCAGATATATGTAGACCTTTAGCAAAAGATAAAAATCGTTCACTTTGTATTGTAAATTTCATTTGAAATGAGCAGTCGTGTAATATCCTGTATATTCTACTCACATATCTAGTATCATCTGTTATAAAGACCACTTCTTTTAAGATACCACCTGCCTTACGGGACCGCTGAATTTTGCTCTATATTTTATATTTTAGATGCTGATAAAACCTGTTTGAAAGGGTCACATGTCCTAGAGGCCACTTTTGGAGTTGCCATACGTGGTCTTTTAAATCAGGTTTCGCAATATGTACAATGACAAGAAAACTCACTGTATCTGATTATGATATTTATATATATATATATATATATATATATATATATATATATATATATATATATATATATACATTTGTAAGAGCGTTTGTTACTCGATACGTAGTGATGTAATTTTGTGAAAAGCTTCTGGAAAAGCAATTATTTGTATACACAGCGATTATTTGTTTGCCCCCTTCTCCGCCGTGATGGATGCATCTAACGTTCGGGTTGTCCGTTTGTGGGGGTGGAGGGGTTTGTTTTTGGATAACTTTGATGATTTTCCCCCCAGCACTTGTACTTCTATTAATACCACTTCTTCCCCAGGATTCTGCCCTTGGGTTGGGTCATAGATTCAAGCATTATGTTGGGGACACATCTGGTTAAAATATTTTGGTTATAATCCTTCGCAGCGCTTCTTTCCGTCACTTATGTTTCCAAAGCCTCCATATATTCACTTCATATTTGGTATATAACATCATTATATGCTCCCCTTTGCCCAGTACCACTCCTGCTTCTAGGTCTTGTTTTGTCACGTGGTTCGGCCATAAAGTCCAGAATTATATTGGGAGCATTTTTTAGTGCTTGGTTAAAGTCTTTTTGTTGTCATCAATCATATTTCCGTATAATCACATACGCCCCTTTTATCAGACCCACTCCTTTCTTTGTTACTGCCTATGGGTGGGGCAATGGGGTCAGGAATTATAATGCGGACATATTTTTTAAAATAGAATTTGGTTCAAGTTTTTGAGTTCGTCACTTATATTTCTGTAACTAATTCACTTGATGTTTAGAATATAACATTACACACTGATGTTATGGGTTTCTACTCCTTTGATCTGTCCCTGAGTGGGGTCACGGGGTCAATACGTAGGATGCACTTTTATTACAGTTTTGCTTCCATCTTTGATATGTTTAAATGAACTCTTTTTTTCATCCAATTTACTATGAATATGGAATAATGTATAATCCCAAACTCCCCTTTGTCGTATACTTTTGTTGTCCCTGGGTTATGTCCCTTTGTCCAATGATGTTGTTTTCTCCTTGGTTATGTCCCTTTGTCCTATACTGTTGTTGTCCACTGGGTTATGTCCCTGAATGTATACATGCGATAAAGGAGTAGGAAACATTTTGGTATTTTTTTTTTAAATGATAGTATTCATATAACTTCTCAATTAGCTCACTTTATAATTGGAGTAAAATATGATCCCAAACTTCCTTTTCTCCTTATACCACACTAGCCCCATGGTTATTTCACTGGATTGGTAAATGGGTAAAGAAGTAGGACACTTCATTATTATTAGTAGTAGTAGCAGCGGCAGCAGCAGCTAAAGAGCCTTGTCCAATTCAATGCATATTTGGAATATAACATGACTGCTTACCAATCACCCTATACCCACCCCTGCTCTTGGATTCTGTCCTGCGATTGAGTGATTGGTCAACCAATAAGATACTTCTCTTTTGGCATATACGTTCCCTTACTTCTTGTTAAATTCATGCCCTTGGGTTATACCCCTGTTTGGGTTCATGGGGCTATGGGTTTATGTCGTTTGATATATGGAAATTGTGTCTTGGGGAACGAGCAAGGGAAGGGGAGCATATTTGGTATTTTTTAAAACACAGTTCTTGCGTTATAGTACTTTTACAATCATTAAATGCTCTGATTTATAATTGAGGTGTATTAAGAATATATTTCTGTGCAAATCATTTTTCTACCTTCTCTATTGTATCAGGTTTTGTACCAATGTCTCAGCTTTTAGTTCACCCTCAATCCTATTCTCGTTTCTCTTCCTCTTTATCTCATCCTGATCAGTGTTCTCTTCCTCTTTATCTCATCCTGATCAGTATTCTCGAGTCTGACATTTTTACTAAACCTGACTCGTATTCTCTCACCCAGACTCGTGTTATCGTGTCTCACGTTTTAGCTCACACTGACTCGTATTGTTTCACCCAGACTCATATCCTCATGTATGGCTTTTTAGCTCACCCTAACTCGTATTCTCGTATCTCTCTTTCAGTTCACCCTGACTCGTAATCTAGTCTCTCACTTTTAGCTCACCTTTTAGCTCACCCTGACTCGCAGTATCATATCTCACTTTTAGCTCACACTGACTCGTATTCTCGAAAATATTTTGCGCATGAAACTCAAGATCTAACGCAAACCTCGAAATCAGACATGACACATGGTGTGTATCGATGTCAGTTAAATATCTGTAATATTGGAGAAGGACTCAGGTTCGTGAATCCTGCAAGTTGCATCATTCTAATTTCATTACAGGCTGTCAAAGTTGTATCATTGTAATGTCATTACAGGCTGTCAAAGTTGTATCATTCTAATTTCATTACAGGCTGTCAAAGTTGTATCATTCTAATGTCATTACAGGCTGTCAAAGTTGTATCATTCGAATGTCATTACAGGCTGTCAAAGTTGTATCATTCGAATGTCATTACAGGCTGTCAAAGTATGGCAATTTCGAGCTTTTGCGTAAGTTTCGTGATCTGAAAGTTTCAAGAATACGGGTCCTAGTCCTAAGACCAAATGAACTTACATTATTGTCTCTGCATTCGTCGTGTGTCGTCTGACCTATCAAATTCTAAACGGTAGTTCGCCGTACGTCGTCCGTCCGCATTTGCTATTTTAAACTCCTTCTCAAAAAACCACCATAGAATATTATGAACAAATTGTCTCAGAATATTCCGGTATCAAGCTATTTCAAACTTGTGTAAATATTGTCAATTCGTCATCTAATTTCTCCAAAATTGCTCAAAGCTCTTTTCTTCAAACCGATCAAGAGTGTTTGACCAAATAAGAGGCATCCGGGCATTAAATCCTCTTTATTTTGAATAAATGATACTGATCCGCTCTCAAATACATTATTCTTTAAAATAAATCAGACTTTGTCCAGTTTTGACGGGAAACTTGTTGCACGCCTGTTAAATCTTTACAAATGTTGCCGATCTCTGTAAAATGTGACTGCTGGTATTGGTAATAGAACAACTTCAGAATTACTTCTTGTCCAAAATAGCTCAATATAATTTTAACTTATTTCACAGACAGAATACTTGCTTTTCAGATTTATACTAATGATGACTATTCGCCATCAAATATGTCCACCGTTACTAAATAAATTACTGCTAAATAATTTAAATATTCAAATGATATATTCTCAGCGTGCCATTGGAATTATTAGACTTACCATTTACCTAACGTTTTTAATATCAGGATGTTCACATATTGGCGAATGATACCAATCCAACATCAAATATGGCGGTCGTTCAAAGAGAAATATTGAAACTATTTCTGAATAGACCGCTTGATCAATATAGACCAAATTTAGCATCATGACCTTTCACGTTATATAAAATGGTTTCAATTTGCCATCAAACTTTGCTGCCATTAATAAATATTTTGAAACCTTCAAAGTCTCTTTAATCAAAAAGAAAAGAACGCTTTACCATTTTATTAAATATGATGGTGATCATGCAGACATCGGGATCCTTTTGCCCAGATGACGTTGCCATCTGTTATCACATTGACTTTCAACGCGTTGTCAGCCAATTGAGAAATCTCATATATATTTGGGCCTCTTACTGACACTTTATAATTCATATTTACATTGTTAGTTGTTAAGTCATATTTATTTTTTAATACTTTTTCTAATGTGTTATTCAATCTACAATAAACCTGACTCTAGGGGCTCATTCTAGAATTATTTATCACATAGCAACGTTATTGATATAACATTACACGAACGCATGTTGTACTTTTGTTATTACACATCTCGTGACGTCAAGATGGTAAAGCCTTAATATTCATATCTACATTGTTAGATGTTAAGTCATATTTATTTTTTAATACTTTTTCTAGTGTGTTGTTCAATATACATTAAACCTGACTCTAGGGGCTCATTCTATAATTATTTATCACATAGCAACGTTATTGATACAACATGTCACGAACGCTTGTTGTACTTTTGTTATTACACATCTCGTGACGTCAAAACGGTAAAGCCGTAACATGTGTGGTTTCTTAATGCAGTTAAAAGTTTTAACACCGCACATTTGATTGGTATTTAAAAGCAAAATCACTGAACTTTCTCGTGTGACAAGTGTCATCTAATGTATGTCCTCATTTAATTTTGAGATTTAAACTTGTTGAAAATTTGTAATGATTTGCAATCTTAATTCAATTCAAAGACACGCATAGCTTGGAAAACTTAAAATGCTGCAGACCAACATTTTTAAGTTTGAGTTTTCGGTTGCTTAGATTTTTCGAAGTCGCAGAGAGCAGCATTCTTTTCACCTGCCAAGTAATTTAGATATGAGGACTATATGAGTGATTGATGTTTGAGTTATCAAAGCTTGACAGTTTTTCAAATGGAATGAGAACTTGTGTAATATTCTCTTTATCCTCTGTCTCTTCAAGAAGTTATTTTATAGCTCGCCTTTACGGCTGATTTTAATGTTTAAGTTATTTTCATGGCATCTATTTGAGTAATACTTGCTTATCACAAGTTTTATCACTAAGGCGCATAATGAATGCTTCACTCATATTTGTTGTTTATCTTTTTTTTTTTTAAGGCAGTTGTCATGGAAGAGTCACAGAACCCATTAAACCTATTCAGGGAATAACGTCGAAGAGTATTGCACCCTTACTACAAATACTACAAAAGCAGGTCACTGAGACCTATATTTCATGTTTTACTGAATTTCGTTAATTTTCGTTTTATGTCAGATACTGAGGCATCGTTCACGGTAGAGTAATAAAGGTCGGTAACGAAATGCAACTCTGTAAATACTGCTCATGTTACAAAATCAGACCATTTTAACATGTATTTCTGCTTTATTGATTTAGATAATGTGGTATTTATGTGAATTTTTTCAGATACCGATCATAGGGCAGAGTCGAGAAACTTTCCAAACGAAACATATCTATTACGAAAAGGTCACTGTAAACAAAAGTTAATTTATCATACATTATTTAAGATAGTGTCATCTTATTGTTATGATTGTTATGATTTGATGTGCTACGTTATGAGTATTATACCTGTATTACCAGATTTGGTCACAGTGACTTATATTTCATGCTTCACTTACTTTGAGTGATTTGTTTAAATTTACGCATTGTGTTTGCTCTATACCTCAGGCTTTAATTGATTAATGATCATGAACTTTTCTGGTGATTAACCATTGTTAAGTTGAAGCAAATATTAAAGACAAAGGCCACTGTAGCCTGAATTTATTTTCTGCACAAAAACGTATATTTATAACGGCTACTGAATATTTCTAGATGTTGCGTAGAGGAGAGTTAATGTATTCTAAGATTGTAACACGTGTTTGTTTGGTTATTTGTTTATTCAGTTTATATTTATTCCATACCGCCCCTTTTGGAAAGTTAATAAAACCATATTTGCACGCACAGATTTTCTTGTGTCAAGTAATTATCCACTTTTACAATATAATATTTGCTTACATTAGTGTTGATATCAAATGAAATATTTGAAACGAGTCGAATAATTTTCATATCCTTGGCTAACAGAACCTTCAAGTATTCGACAAGTTTCATAAATTGCGTTCAAAATGAACAGAAATATAAGATTATATTTGTCACATGAACAAAAATTCTTATTTTGTGTGACGAAACCGCAAAATAGTGTATATTAACTTTGAAATATATTCGAGTAGTAATATGGTTAAATACATCCAGTCACTTTCTTTCAGCTATTGGAATTACTTTATAACGAGGGTTTTGCCCTGGAAAATATATATGTATGTCTGTAGAAAGTCTAAGCATCATGAGTCACCATACTATTATTTCATCTATTAAAACTACAAGCTATGTCTGCTACTGTGACTGTTGAAAAGTTAGTTTGGCAATTAAACAGAATCTGTAGACCGTGACATTTGCCAAAGAAAGAAGAAAAAGAGATGGAAAAACGTGGAACGAAGTACAATGGATGTCAGCAGTACACATACAATTGTAAAAGTGATCATGCAAAATCGATGGCGTATTATTATATATCGGAAATCAGTGATGAAAGTTTTAAATGTAAGTGTGATTGGAAGATAAAACTTATATCGTTTAGGAAACATTTGAAAACAAAGGTACATCAAAGGTATGTGGAAGAAAACTTAGAAGATGAAATGTAAAATGAAGAAAACTTAGAAGATATGTATAATGAAGAAAATTTAGAAGATATGTAAAATGAAGAAAACTTATATGTAAAATGAAATTGAGAATCACAGAAAAGAGTATGTGCAGCGCAGATATAAAGAATCTTAGGAGGAGTACGCTAAGAACCAGAAAATGATGATAAGCAAGCAAAAATCAAAATTAAAAAAATTAACAAATTAAGAAAACAACCCCCCCCCCACCACACACACACACACACAAACACACAAAAAACCCAACATTAAATAAATGTCTTTATAATCTAGTTCATGTATGATTGGGAAAATGTTGTTGCAGATCCAATATTTAAGTTTTATTTGAAACTGACCTTTCATCGTGTAAGGTTAAATATTATAAACATACATACAGCCTAAAATAATAAAGCCCTATTACTGTAGACGAAAACCAAGAGTGCATGACGTTCATTCATAACTCAGTGAGCACACGGCAAAAATTGTGTTTGCTCATTCTACTTTTAATTTTCATGTTGCAAATACACAATGTACTGTAATCTATGTAAAGGAAATAAAAAAAGACGAAGAAAGGTATTCGTTATGATATTACGTTCTATACAAACAGGACATACATTTAAAGAAATTATTCTTTGAGAACTTTATAGCTTCTTGGTTATAAAACTGTACGTTTGCAAAATTACAGTCTAAATAGTAAGAATAAATAGAAGACTCAAGAATGTCAATGTATGATAGATAACTTGTTATAAGAAAATATAAATAAATACATTTAAAAACCATTTCGCGCACGATATATTGCATCTAAAGGTGTACACAAGTATTTCAAGATTATTACAAAGGGTCATTGAGTACGTTGGAACAATATACATTGATTTGTATGCATATGCATTGTCTGCATACTGATGTATATTTGTCTGTCTGTTACATTTCCATAGGACCTAACTGTAACTCTTCAACAATATAAAAGTACACGAAACATGACACCAACTTGTTTGACTTGTTACGTTGTTTTTACAAAATGTATCAACAATAGAATACAGTAGACGACAAACTATTAGTACATTTCAGTTTTGTTATGTTCTGTAAGTAGGCCGTAATGTTACATTTCCATATGGCCGCATTGTGTCATTCTTCCTATTAAAATTTTTCATGCGGTGCTTTACCTTACAAAAACGTAATTTTAAATTCCCATACAACCCATGCCGATCCAAACGCTAATGTTAAATTCGTATAACCTCCATACAGTCCCATATCCCATGTTGAATTTCCAGAGGTCCCTATAGTGACATTTGTAATGTTAAATTCCCATACCTCCATACCGTCCCAAATGTAATGTTAAACTTCCTATAACTTCCACACCTTTCCAAACTTCATGCTAAATTTCCATAGGGCCCCATAGTGATATTCGCAATGTTAAATTACAAAAATCCCATAGGATTCTGTAATTTCCTTCGACCCCTTCCTCGCCCTCTAACCCCCAACATCACCACACACACGCAAAAGAAACCCCAAAACAAAACGAAATGGTACATTTTCAGTAAACTTTAGAGTAACCCATCCATGTTAAATTCCCATATGGACCCATATTACCTCCAGACCCTTTTCACATGGATTTCCTATATGGCCCAATACCGTCCCATTGATGTTAAATTACCATAGGACCCAACACCGTACCATCCATTTTAAAATCTCTTTGGGACACACAGAGGCTTATCTATTTCAAATTCCCACAGGGCCCCATAGTGGCCCATCCATGTTCAATGCCCATAGGTCCCCATAGTACATCGTCCATTTTTAACATTGATTTCCCATAGGTTCCCATATTGTTCCCCAAACACTTCATGCCCTTACCCACTCGATCTAATTTTTACTTGTGTTTTGGGAAACAAATGTACGCTCATGTACACCCAATTTCAAAAATGGTAGGGATTAGGAACATTTTAAAAACTGTTTTAATGTAATAGCAATTACAATATGTGGCTAACACACAATTGGTAATAGGGACAGCCCGCTAAGTTAACTGGGCAGAATTTGATCTCAAGTACGTTATTGGCGTTTAGGTCTTCCGTTCCGCTTCGGGCTTTCATGCCGAGTCCGTGCGGCCTTTGCCACTCCATACATCAATTAAGTAGTACGCCACGCGCACACCCGTAATCCTGGGTTTGTGGTTTTATTCGTATGTACAGGTAAAACTAATTGTACACACCTTCCCCATATCGCGCTTTCAATGAACCCCCGCATTGAGGGTACATAGACGTATATGGTCGAATGACCGAACACGTCTTTAATCCAAATCAGTCAGTCAGTCTTGCCATTCATCGTGAATAAAGTGTAATAAAAGAATGGCTAGCCAGCATTGCAAAGTCGGTAACCTTACCTCTTGGACAGGGTGGAAGAGGAAAGAGTTAAAGATCTACCCCCAATCTCAGGCACTTAAAGAGGGAGATAAGCTCCTTAAATTCAGCGAAGGGGCTCATCAAAGAAGTCATCGACAAGGAAGTGGTGAAAATCAAGAGGACATGGCCAGAGGAGAAGAGGGCAAATGTTCAGTTTCTCAGTCCACAGATTAGCTAAATACATGGACCAGATGTGTCCTTGTTTTGTGTAGCCTAGCGTGGGAGGTGTAGTTGTCCAGGATATCGATAAACATCAGCGATCCAGGAAACACACACACACACACGCACATACACCAACGGTTCATTTCAGATCCATCCAGATGTCTAGAAAAAAGAGATACAAATCAAAATTATTGCCACTCTATGTGTTTCAAGTTTGTATGTTTGTCTGTGTCTATGTCTATGTTTACAACCCAACTAAAACATAAAAACTTCCCTCTTGTGTCTGATAGTATAGTATATATGTATGTATCTATGTATAGCGTGTGTATAAACACTCCTACCCTTTTCGTTGAATAGTATGTGCGGAATTTTCGGTCACTACATACGGCGTGTTGGATAGTATATCAAAATTGTGTTTTGGATAATATATCAAAAGTGTGTGTTGGATAGTATATCAAAAAGTGGTGTGCTGGATAGTATATCAAAAGTGTGTGTTGGATAGTATATCAAAAAGTGGTGTGCTGGATAGTATCTAAAATTTTAACATTACTTTTCCCTTTAGAGCCGTATACATTTTTCAAGATGGAAACAGACTATAACTAAAACTTTTAACATTACCATTTCCGCAGTTCCCTCCCCTCCAAGTGTCGCCCAATGTCAACCTGCTGTGTTATTTTGATTCACCTTTCATCCTATACATTTTTCAATTACTCAGATCAATTTTACCATGTAATACCTTTTGAGGTCAACCAATTCTAACAATGTTACCATGTAACCCCATTTGAGGTCAACCAGTTCTAACAATGTTAGAATGTACTCTCAATATTAAATTCCCGTAGACCAATCAAGTGTCGCCTAATGTTAAACCTAAGGACAATATTGTAAACCTACGGCATAATGTTAATGTCCCGTAGACTCCTCAAGTGTCACATATTACAAATTGTGTGTGTATATATGCGAGAGAGAGAGAGAGAGAGAGAGAGAGAGAGAGAGAGAGAGAGATGATCTGAAGTTAACTTCGACCGTTGATACAGCGGTTGAAAAAAAAATAGAAATGCTAAAAATGGAATATTGTATTTGTAACTTTTTTCATTAATCCATTTGTACATTTGTATAAAATGTACTTGATTTGCTCATGAAATTAATCTTTTACGAGCAGTAGCTACATAGTTTGGCCTTTACAAAAAAATGGAGCTAAAATAAAATTATTTCCAAATTAGGAATCTTTATATCATGGAACTATGTAAGATATGTCCTTCGAGCATGGAAAAGATTCGAAAGTGTTGGTTGAAGTATTACATAGAGGTTTATAATAAATTTTGCAATTCTAACCTCAATACCTTTTTTCCAACTACTCTGTGCTTGCTGTTGGCTTTTCTTCATGACTACTAGCATCTAATGCTTGAGATTGTTCTTTTTTTTTTTTTCCTTCCCTGTACCGCAAATCTGAACGGTTTAAGGGCAATAACTCATCCAGCGTAATTTGCTTGTTTTTGTCCAAGTAATTCCTCCTGCAGTAGCCAGATGTACGAACTATATATATCATTCCAGATGTCTAAACTAAGCATGTAGAGGTAGGTAGGTATGACTTTATTTCCCTTAAACAGAGATCAGGCCAGGTTTATCAAATTCAAGATAATACATGATCTTAAAACATTAAAAAAAAATCAAAATACAAAATAAAATAGAAATGTTGCTTCAACTAACGCATTCTGAAAATGGAATATGTAATTAATTACACCCTCTAAATATGTCTAAGGAAATATCAGAACTGATATTTGTTCGCACTGGCATTCTTAAAACATTTGCCTCATGCTAGTAATGATACAAAGAACGTAAGTACACGCGGTTTATGTCCCCTGCCATAGAGCCTGTATCGCAACAGCGTAAACATCTATAAATGTCTAAAGTGCGGGATAATTATGTTTAATTTAAATTTTAATCCAAGCAGCTGTGCTGTAATACGCAAGGGGTACAACAGTGCTCACGCCCGATCGAAACAAACAACAGCTGCGTGAGGCTGACTTGAGGTCGATGTTTTCGCTATTTCCAAGGACCTCAAGACAACAGTCGTTATCAACTGAACAATTCTTAAACTCTCTAATACCACAAACCATTTTTCTTTAATCAACTAACGGCAACACATTCATGACACCTTAATTTCACACTTGCATGGTTTTTCTTGCTTCACATTCGTGTGATATATTAGTACGCTTTCTAAGCCGTATATCGGTATTTCATGCCACGAGCTACAAAAGATACCCTAACACCTGATACACAGAATTATTATTATCTCAAATTACTAAACACTTTTACGTGAATATATCCAGATAATTCTTTATGCTAAGATGGGAGGATGAAGGTGGATATTTTACTAACATAATCCATGTTACCATAAAGTTTCGTGAATAATGTACATTATGACGTCGGCTCCTTGTAATTGGCTTCTTACACGATTTTAGAAATATCTTCCTAATACCGAATCCCCATAATCAAACAAATAATCACTGAAATCTAACAAAAGCTATAAACGGAGACGTAAATAGAAAAGCACATATGTTACAGTATTAAGGTAATAAATTTAAAATATTTGATAATGTTCAGTAAAGAATACTTTTGTGTCTGTTTAGTACCAAGATTTGTTTTGTCTTCAGAAATGTCTCAAAAAATAATCCTGGAAACTTTATGACCATATGTGTCATATGTAACGAACACAGGAGACGGAAAGTTTTGTCTCGTCTCTTATTATGGAGCATGCTGCCAAAGTGCTATGACTAGTCTCTGTGAATCGTCGCTGTTACAAAGTGTTATGACTAGTCTCTGTGAATCATATCTGTTACAAAGTGTTTTGACGAGTCTCTGTGAATCGTCGCTGTTACAAAGTGTTATGACGAGTCTCTGTGAATCATATATGTTACAAAGTGTTATGACGAGTCTCTGTGAATCATATCTGTTACAAAGTGTTATGACGAGTCTCTTTGAATCATCGCTGTTACAAGAGACTCATCAGAAGATATTTGAAGCATACACCATAATAAGAGACAAAAATTGCCTTATATTGCAAAGATAACTAAGTCTGTTCATCATATAAATTAAATGTGTTTTTTATTGCAAGTGTTTCAGTTGAACAGTTGAATGTTTTGTGTTCATTGCATCATGTTCTGGATAATATACTGTTATCGAACTTCAGCTATGAACCATGCAAACCTGTCAAAACATAGATGATACATAGTTGGAACATCACCCAGTTTGAAAAGAATGAGGCGTAACTATCAAGTTAAGTGAAAGGAGTCGCTCCCAAAATTTAATGTTCGGTTTTAAAGGATTAAGTCCATCACAAATGACTTTCTTTGATTAGTTTCCAATTTTCATTTTATCTTAAACACATCAAAACGAATACTGCACTTACAAGATAAATTGGTGTAGCGGCTTAATGATTCAAATGTCAAAAGACCAAGAGAGCTGCATTGTGTACATAGCAGATAACTTTTCTATATAATGTCGGCTAAGTTTCTATAATTTAATACATAATACGTGCCTAAATTATAGCAATGGGTTAAAACTATTTTTTAAAAAGCAAACGTAACGATAAAAAAGAAAATCTAAAACCCCTTTCAATTACTTTGCACAAGCAGCTCTTAGATTTGTAATATATCTGGCAGATTATAAAGTGTGAAAGGTGTGAAAAAAGTGTGTTGTCATATTTCTACTACACACGCAAACAAATTATTTCTTTTTCAAATCTAATCTGATAGTCTATTAAATGGTCAGTAAATCAATTCGGTATTCACAACAACGTTCAATACACTGATATAATCAGAAATCTAGACCTTCATTAGTATTAAAACGTAATTTCAATAAGTAAATGGAATATTAATACATTCAGATCAAAAATTAAATATATGTAAAAGCAATATTTGCGTAAAATGTACGATGGAAAATTTTTGTTTTCTTTTTTCATTTCTGATTATTTCTAAATTTGGGGGGAAAACAACTTTCTTACTAAGCACAAAAGGTGCATTGGAATTTACTGGATAAAAGAAGGTAATTTACTTGTATGTATATAGAACGACAGCATGAAGATGTAACAGCTAAGTCTCTCTCTCTCTCTCTCTCTGCATATATATATATATATATATATATATATATATATATATATATATATATATATATATATATATATATATATATGCGCGCGCGTGTGTGTGTGTGTGTATGTGTGTGACAACGCAATTACACAACAGTTTCCCAACGTTTCGAAGAAACGTCTTACATCCAAAAAACAAACAACACTAAATACGGAAGTCGTGGGAAGACTATTACATGTTTGAATGACAGGGAAATCTACAAACAAAAGTTAAATATTGGGGGTCAAAGGCCATTTTAGGCGCAAGTTCTTTTAAAAACTTTGCATAATTTGCCAACTTGGTCCATGTAGTATGGTAAATGGAAACATATCCAAATTTTCTTTTTAAACTTTGCGCCAGAGCTGCCCTTTTTACTGGACCATGAAAATTGGTTTATAAATTTATTATTGTATCGACTTAAGATAAAACCTTTTTATTCTTGGTCAGCAAAATATTATATATTTTAAATTGTATAGTGACCCCAAGAATATTGATTTACCCCATAAATATTATACCTTGTATCATTTAATGCAATTGAACTAGTTGTATTTATTTCATAAGCACTCAGCTTATGTTTTGGGAATCTTGTTGTGTGCATTTTACTTGTTATTTCTTTTCCATGAAAAAAAAATCAAACTATTTTATGCAACTCGTGTGTTTAAATTTTATTTTAGTACACTATAATTTACACCGTTTGCTCTTATAATATTAGTATTAATTAAAAAATAGAATTTAATACATTTATGCTTTTAATCCGATAAATTCAGTAATAACTTTGCCATTTGCCCCATCTTTAAATTTACTACATACATTAAATTTGTTCGTACTCCTTAGAAAAATAATCTTTTGGATATTTAGCTGTATCATAAAGATGAATATCTTTTTCATATCTTCATATACATCGTACGTAAATATTTCCAGTATTACTGAATCTGTATCAGTATATAACAATTTCATGTTGTTCCCATATTTCACTTTTAAACGATTATAATAAAAGTTATACAATTATTAGCTTGATAGGCCAATTATAGCACTGCCATTGTAAATTTATTTATTTAGGATTATGTTTGCTTTTATCATATTTATTTATACCAACAAAAAATATTCATGGAATATTTTTCATGCTGAAAATCATGGATTGCTGAATACATTTATTATTCTATCTTTTTCGTCTGTTCTGCGTAATTACATATCTGCTCTATTTATTATATATTACATTGTATTGCCAAAAACAGCGTTATTTATTTGTTTATTCAGATTAGAGTTATCATCACTACAGTATTCGCTTACCCTCCCATTTGTTTGAACCCCCTCCCCCCACCGACTTTTACAAACGAAAAGCATCAAGGATATAAAAAAGCGCAAAACTTTGTCATTTCATTTCATTGAAGCTAGATAATAATAGATCTATATTTTGAAAAAAAATCACCGATTTTTTAAGGGATTAATAATGTATGCAAAATCCAATTTCGATGGTGACAATAACCAAACCATAAAATATGTTTTTGAAGGAATAGACAAATTCCAAGCAAATGAAATTTATGTAGAGACCTTGCAAATTTTACAAGCTCAATGGCTATGAAGAAAATCAAACTTAGTTTTTAAATAACTAAGTTTTATAATGGAAATAATTGGTTTAGATGATGATAATAAAGAGGAAATAAATACCAAACATCACTTCTACTTACCTGATTGTCATTACATGATTGTTGGAAGAACAAGTCATTTTTAGTATTTTATTTATGATGAACATACCATATGCACTATCAATAATGACCACAACAAGTACCATGTTGGATGAATTATTCAACACACTAGAAGATGAAACTAATAAAACAATACTAGATATCTAGTTAGAACTGATTCCAGTAGAAAATTTAGATAATGATACAAAAAAATAATTGTGCTTGATATATTAAAATTAATCACAGTAAAATTGACAATATTAAAGAATACTTTTCGTTATCAAGGAATAAAAACACAAATGGCATCTATGTAACTCAATCGTATTATGATGTACCAAAGTATATTAGGCGAAATACTAAATGTTGTGTATTGTTTAATGGGTTAGATAACACAGTTATATGTAAAATATATGATGATCATTGTTCTGGAGACATCAAGAAACAACTATTTTCAGATATTTAAAATAAATGCACAAATGAGCTATATTCTTTTATGGTTTTTGATAAAACGTCTTTCAACACACCACAGCTATATAGAAAGGGGTTCGATCAGTTCTCTATTCCCTCCTAAGTCATAGCAACAGTTTTATAATAACGAACAATAAAAAAGTCATAGCCCAAGTTTTATAAACCAATTTTCATGGAGCAGGAAAAGGTCGGTTCTGGAGCAAAGTTTTTTTTTAAAACAATGGATATTTTGCCGACTATCCATTCACCAAACTGGATGCACCCAGCTGGCAAATTTTCCAAGATTAAAAAACAAAAAAAAGAAATTGCTTCAGAATTGGCCTTTTACCGCTACTGAGTTATTTAACGTTAAACATTTCAATATATGTTTAACTACTTTATATGTGTCTTTATCATTTAACCTTACACCTTTATCATTTAATTTTGCCAAATCCCACCATGTTGTCTATAGATTCTGCCCCTTGGCGTAATTATATCAGAACTACACTACTTTCCAACCGGGTTGGGGGGGGGAGGGGGGGCACCGCTGTTACATTATATCTGATTTTGAGGTACGTCAATTATAAGTTACATTAAATGCTTCTACTAGAATAGTTGATATCGTGTGAAGCAGCTTTTTGTGGGTAATATCCACATGAGACTAGCTAAGCCCTGCAATATTTCCTAACTTGGTTCAGTCGTTCACATGGTAACTTTTGCACAATTGTATTCGCCGATCATTGATTTGTTTATCTATCCAAATGTGTCACGCGGTTGTAATCCAATAACTCCACGCAAGACCAGCTCCTCCCTGACTTCCTTGGATGCTTCATTTATTAACCGAGCAACTTTATCACAAGTGACCTATATTTTGTGCACAGATGTTAAACCCTTTCCTAATTGCGGATATTTTATATTCATTTTAATCGCGGCATGTATTTGATTTACTTAAAGAAAGTGGCCTTCTATAGATAACGGGGTGGTTCTCTGTTATTAAATATGTTAACTTCCTCATACACCTATTCTTCTCACCGTGAATTGTTCAATGCTATTTTTTCTTTTTCATTAAATTCCTATATTTTGTCAAATATCTTAAGAAGTGTACAAGGTCTTTTCGAGATTCTTTTAAACAAATTATAACTAATTAAATAATATATTTATTGGGTTTTACCTTTTAAAAAATGTCATTCGTTTTTAATTGTAAAAATGTAGAAAAAATAACTTCGTCTGTACCAACACTTCAAAAATTTTAAGTAACAAGGAAATAACCCTTATAGCATAACAATCACGCCAAAAGATGTATCTCCCTTGAACATTTTTTTTTTTTTTTTGCTGTATTATTCCATTATGATGTGTACAATATTTCCACCGTTTCGCGGCACTAATGCGCTATAAAATTTCGATTTTGATCTTAGCGATGTCTCATTTTTTTACAACTGTGTTGAAATAAAATATTAGAAGTACTCGCTAGAACCGTCAAGTCGCTAGAACCGTCATGTCGTTCTTTGTTTATTCTAGTCTTGTCGTATCCCTAGACGAGTGCCGAAGAAATTATATATATATATATTGCGGATATTTTATATTCATTGTAATCGCGAAGTTATATATATATTTTTTGTTTTTTTAATGTTGTCGTGAATGGGATGGTTTAAAAAATTCCTACTCGTTATATACTTACTACTGCGTTGATAAAAAAAGCAGCTCGGCCACCAACGTAACACTATACCTTTACTTGTAGCATTCTTTTCAAATACATAGAAGAGTAACGTTTGTTATAATATACACCGGAAATTCAAGATTTGTGGATTTATTGTTCAACAATATAGTTTGGAAATTTATATTTACTAATTGATGCAAGATTTAAGTATCAAACTTGAATTCATTCTGTTTGAGTTTATTTCACAGGGATTTAATTGTTTTTGGACAATTTCAACTAACAGAAACAAGATTAACTAATTAGCGGCACATATGGCTTTGGAAATTATGTACACTTTGTGGATTTTGCTGAGTCGATACTAGAAATTGTACACAGGTTTGCTCGCTTATAAGTCGAATCCAACTGCAAACTGCACTGACCCAGATCTGCTGTCGCATAATGCGCCGGCAGATCTGGGTCTATGCAGTTGGCTAGGAGTAATCAGTAGAACAAACAACATAGACCCTGATTTGCCGGCGCATTATGCGACGGCAGATCAGGGTCTATGTTGTTTGCAGTTGGACTTGATTTATAAGCGAGGTATATAAGTAGGAGCTATGGCCTAATTGGTAAATAGTATAAGTGTTGTTTGTGAGTTTGCATTGATTTGGAAGGTAAATTTGTCCATTGCGAGGAATTATTAACTTGGCTATGTAATTTAAAACCATTAATTTTAAAGGTTAAAATAGGAAATCTTTTTTTGTGAAAGAAGTTATATGTTTATTTTTTTGTGTGGAAATAAAGATATTCTTAATCAGCTGATTTGTTTTGGGTTCAATTGGACCCCGTATTATGTGTTTTTCGAAATAGTGATGAAAGATTGATATTTGATTGGATCCTAGCCTACACTTTAAATAGTGCTCGTGTAACCAGGGGACGTTATTATGCCATGTTATAATATGGGGAAAATAACTAGTTGTGTCTTACCTAAATCCCAAACTGTTTACGCTATGAATGGAAGTATGTCAAAAAAGTAGAATTATTGTATTCGAAGGTTATTCTATTTATTTATAGATAATATATATCCTTAAATAGAGATATGAAACGATACTTAGATTAAACATCAAAGGGACAATCTATGATTCCACCCTCGAATTAGTCATTTTCTTTCTTTCTTTCTTTCTTTCTTTCTTTCTTTCTTTCTTTCTTTCTTTCTTTCTTTCTTTCTTCCTTTCAATTAGTTTTTTTTTATTAAACAGGTCTTTTTTTCCCCAAGAAGATATTCCATATTTTACTTGAGAAATACCTCTATTTTGCGTTGATGTACGAAGTTCAGTATTGTTGGTAGCCGTAGAAAAACAAATCTCCCTGTGTAATTCCATGTAATTTCCATTTTTGAAAAGAAGATGCAAGTAATAACTTAAAGATTTAAGTCGCAAATACTCATCCCCATATGTCCATATATAAAGGAACAGAATGCAATTAAATATTAGTTACTTTAAACATATTTATTGTCAAAATATGATACAGTGTGATTTGGACAAGTTCTAACAACTTAATTAGCCCCCTCCCTACATAACACAAATATTTTCATATATTTAAACATGACAACAGTGTAACATAAATTAATATTGAAAAATAATTGGAGAGGGGGCACAATGACATCATTCTTGATTTGAGTAAATTATTGAAATTGTCCGGTATCAGTTATATATTTGCATACATGCTGTAGATTTCTATATTTTTCATTTGCATCGCCCTTTCCCCAAATAAGTAAATCTAAATTAACAGTTGGATATGGCACCGAGAGTAATTTTCTCATCAACTCTGCTTTTTTCTGACTATACTTGGGACAGAACATAAAAAAAATGTAGGGTGGTTTCTGTGCCACCCCAGGAACAAAAAGGAATGTCAACAAGTTGAACACGATAAAGTTTATCTTTTAATGTGCTGGCATTATGACGCAATCTAGTATGAATAATATCATAGGCTCGATGACAAAAACTAGGCATTTTACTGCATTCGATATTTGAACATAAAATTTTGTGCACAGCACTGTAAGACATGCTACATTGCGTATCCTATTCAACATTGTTCCATAAGGCCACTGTTGAGGGTATAAATATGATTTAATTGAATTCTACCTGAAATTGCAGGTGACTAAAAGTCATTTGAGAGTCGAAGGTTATAATTTGTTTGTACGGACACAGAGGGAGGGAGTAATTCAATAACATAGTACGGAGTTGGCCTCATTGTAATTGTATTGTGTTAATAATTTTTTGTCTCTTTCGTCTAGATTGCAGACTTTCCCACCCCGTTTCAAAGCAAAGAGATTGCCTACTCGTGTATTCTGGAAGTCCTGTAACTATTCTTGCCGCTTCTAAATGTAGTTTTTCAAGTTTTTTTTCTGAGTTTGTAAATGAACATTCATTCCAAACTATACAGATTTATTCCAAAATGGATCCGATATAAGTTATATACAGTTCTGATAAAATTTGCCTGTTAAGTTTGTATTTTAGTTTTCGAACATTGGCTATTCGAGATGCTGCTGCTTTGAATGAATTAAATATTACCCGAGACATCGTCATTAAAGCGTGTTTTCGAATATATCGAAATAAAAGAAAACATTCGACAACATACATACAAACATACATCCATACAAATAGACGAACAGGCAGACAGACAGACATGCAGGTGGACGAGCCCGGAACTGACTGCATGCATTCAGACTTATATGCACACAGTCATTTTATCACCATCACTTTATCTGCATTCCTGATATATAGTTCACTAGGACAATCTGTAAAATTGCCAAGACGGTTTTGTTTGATAGGATAAATTTTAATTAGATTAAAAATGGGTATGAGTCAGTTATATATCAGGTAAATATGGATATGAATTTTACTAATCTCCAACAGGACAAAATACCAGTCATCATATTTTTTATGCCATTATTCATCTGTTTTACGACTTGAAATCGCATATTATGGGACGACTTGAAATCGCATATTATGGAAAGGCGGAATATGATAGCTGGCATTTTGTTTTAAAATTTGCTACTTATTTTAAGAAATAATTTGGAAGATGATAAGGCTAGAGTTTTAAAATCATGTTCATGTGTCTGTTGATTATATCAAAAATGCCATTATTTTTTCAAAATATATATGGTATTCATCCATAACCACAATTCTCTTGTCATGATAGACATTTACGTAGTCTAAAGTTGAAATTGATATCTCTATCTGTTAACCTACAGCTATAATCTGCATTGTAATTGCATGATTTCAGAAGCTACCGCATGTGTTGAATTCTTTGTCTACTTTACAATGTCGCCATAAAAACAGCTACACAAACAATCTTTTCGAACTAAAGCACCCGATAGGCCTACTAATTAGTGAGAAAAACACAAAACATTCCCTTGAATAAAATGGATGAATTGTGGGACTGACGTGTGACGTAAGGACCCTGTTTTGAAAAGAATAGGAGGCCACGGATTAATATCCATTTTCAGTACTTTCACATTATCTTCAACAATCAGAAAAAAAGTTATTACACATTTACGGATTCAACAATGACAGCAATATCAAACCATAGAACCATATCTATTGAAATATAATGCCGTAATAGAATTTGAAATCCAATAATTTATAGAATTGGAGTGTGTGCTTTCATAGCTCCATCAATATAAATCAAAGTAACAGACACACTCAATGTATATATTACTGCTTTTTTAATCTATCAAATTGTGTTCGATAATTTGTGTGATTAACAAATTATTGAATAAAGCATTCGGATTTATAATGAATGGCTCGTGATTTTGGTTTACAAGATATCTAAAATATCTATCTGTTGAAACAAGTGAAATAACTGTAAATAGCAATAATATTACCTATACAGGAATTCACGAGGCTATAATTAATACAATAACTCGATCTTAAAAGATATATGTGTATCTCATATAAAATTGGCTTTGTGTACAAGAAGAGAAGAAATTTATATCGTGATAATAATTAAAGTAACTTAAACCAACTCATAAAAGACGAGCTTCCAAAATTTATTGGTCAAGTTTTGAAATCATAATACCTTTTTATTTTTTAAACGCAGCATCAATGAATAAAATCGATAAACATTACATACTTTGTTTCTAAACAATATATCTATAGGGCACAGTTTAGCCTAGAGGGTACTGACGGTTTATAATGTTGTGCAACTCTGCGAATGTACCGATGTTCCCAGCGAGTTGAGCGCTTTAATATTATCAGAGCCGTTGACAAATGTATTTCCCTCTGCTTAGTATTTAAAATGTTGCAAGAAGTGCCCCCCTCGCCCGTAATTACCTTGTAAATGTCATACAGTGCGAGAAGTGCCCCCCCCCCCCCCTGCCCGTAATTACATTGTAATTGTCATACAGTGCGAAAAGGAATATTTAGTGCTCGAAGTAATCGTTTACTAAATATTACTTTGATAGTCCGACTCTTGAAAAGAAGCATTCTTAACAGCGTCATTAAATTGTTGCAAGTATTTATCTCAACGTTTATTCTTGATACATGCTCTTTGACTAACTGACAGAAGTATTGACCTGAGGTCTAGCGAGTAAATTTTACACCAACCTACTAGTGTAGGGATACAACAGCACTATATAAAATCGATATGAGACGTTTAGCGGGACGCAATTTTTACACCAAACCAATCGCTGACGAAAACAACAATATTTAAATAAAACAATCAAACATTGTCAGGAAACGGCTGCACTAACTTACAAAAAATACACATGACAGTTACAGCGAATAAATCATATTTTTACATGAGCCCATTCTTGTCGTAATAAGAAAACGCTAAAATAAAAATTAAAAATCAGTATTCACTGATGACGCTACTAAGTTTTAAGTGGGGAGATAAGGAAATGGCTGAGCGAAAACTAATTTGTATTTATAGCACATCATGAAAAAGGGCACAAAGTTACGTCATTTGAATTTAACAGGTTTTAGCGACGTGATATAAACATTTCACTAGATTAATATAAAGACAGCAATGTCGGTATCAAGATATAATGCCTAGAAGTTTGAACGGTATGAAAGTGTAGTCAAAGCTAGCTGTGTTGTAGAAAAACATTAAAGAAAAACAAAGTGTAAACTTGTTGATTTCAAATATCGAAAACGATATTCTGCAATGCTTTCGTAAAAATGAAGATTTACAGATTACTTTCAATGGTGATAACACTTAGATACGTAGCATTAGTCCTGAGAGTACAATGCTTAAATCATTGCAGTATGAGGAATGAACAAATTATATATTTAATTTAGGTAAATACACTAATTTGTATTAAAATATGTTTACAGAACAATTTGAAGATCAATTAAACTTCAGAAGGTCAACCTACAACGATTCAACGAAAACAGAGATAATTTATGGAGAACAAAGTGAAACATAAAACAACACAGAGTGATTCTGTATATAAAGCAGCTGTTATAGAATTTTTTAAAATGACAAATTTTGACTCAGATTTTAAATTAGTTCGAAACGATTGAGGAAACTTTGTTAATTATTGAAAATATAAATACCCATTGTAGACGGTCGGGCCGTTGACTCGGTGCTAATACCGTCAGAGAATTTATCAAGCATAAAAAGTTCTCTAGATGATTTCTTTTTCATTATAAATGGCCGACAAAGAACATTATTTAAGTCATCTTTACCACGATACTGAAGTCCAGTTGCTTATACAAATATCAATCATATGTGGGAGTACAACGTAAATAATCTGAAAGCAGGTAATTAATGAAAAAATGAAAAGAGATAACATTAGAAATACGAACTTGATTCCAAGTACATATTAAAAAAATCTATTAAAAAAAACCCACTTCAAAAATAATATAAAGGACCACAAGTTTTTCTACAATATTTTGGACAGTATAAATGTTAACGAAAATTACATAGATGTTGATAAAATCATGAAGAAATAAAAAGGTTTTTCAAATTGCATTTAAAGCAGGCATAGCAATTGCACCATAAAACGGTACATATTTTCTGAAAAAATAAAATTGGTTATGTATAATTTTAGCGCATTCACGAAACCTTCAGTCACAAAGATTTACCACAAAATTACCACGAATTAGTTGCTATGGGAAGAATGTTACACTAATGAAATTAAAACCAGCACACTTTTCACGCGGATTTTGAAGAGATAATTCTTCCTACGGAACGGCAGAGCCCGTGCGAAGCACGACACTCTTCTGTGTCATCAGCTATGTGCTTCTGCGGGCTTTCAGCATGTTTTTTTCAGAATGGTCATTTGTCATCTAGTAGTAACTGAAACTTTACTATACATGCAAATGGTACATTCAGAAGTTTTAACATTTTACAGTGTAACAAAGAAACAAAATGACAGAAACAAAATGACAGAAGAAATGGAAAAAAATAAATAAAAAATTCCAGCGATGCAAAGATTTTGAAAAAGCTGAGGCAAAACGTTTGAAGGCTGAAGAACAAGAGTCAATAAAATCACAAGATGTTAAAATCACACAATTTGAATGAAAAGAAAGAAACTAAAATAGTTGTGTATATTATTTGTTTGGAGGTGATGTATCTGTTCGGTGTACTGTGTTCAAATTGGTTGATGAGAAAAAGTTTTTTTTTTTTTTTTTTTTTTTTTTTTTGATTTTTGAGTAAAATCTTCAACATCCATCCAATTGACGTGTAAAAGATGTTTACAGAGGACAATAAACCAAAGAAATCAACTCCATTGCACAAGTGAATTTAACCATCATTAAAACCCCTATTGGAAAGACTAAGATCTCCTGAATAATTCAGATCGTAGGCATAATGAAACCTCTCCAGATGTTTTATGGTTTCACATGCCTTGTGATCTGAAATAATGTAAAGTTATATCCTTTGCACTGATTTGACGTCATTCTCACTTGACTCAACCGATTTAGCCCAATTACAATGTCATACATAAACGAATTAATCTGCTAGAGAGAGCAGTTGTGCTCAATTATATAAAAACACATTTATTTGAAAGAAAACCTCAAACTTCTGGCTTTGAAATGTAACACATTTATGCTCGTACCACCGACCTTGCTTACTAATACTATCCAATTCTCTATAAACTAACATGCTAACAGACAATATTTGATCTTCGCTACACTACGCTTGGGCTAGTACACTGTATATAAATTTACTTTCCATTTTAGTGTTGTAGTATTCCTGCACTTTGCCAGCTCATTTATGTTGGCATCAGTGTATGGGTTGTGATATACCTGTGTATAACGGCTTTGCTGGAATTAATGTATCAGTATTTTCAACTTCATGTATTGTGCCTGGGTGAAACTCATGCAAAAATATGATGTACAGTTACAATAAAATGAAAAAGTCAATGTGGGTCCGGGCGTCAAATATTTAAGAGCAGACTCTATTCCGTTGATAGGCTGATGATATGTCTCATATAAAATACACGGGTCTCACATGACTGGTCACACAGCAATGACGTGTTTCAGTGATGCTTCATTTATTGATTTTTGTTTGTTACTGTGCTAGCCATATAGCTTAGTATGCTTGTGCCCCGCTCCATGCTCAAACATGCTGTAACAGCAAGTTGAGTTCATTTTCAAACAATAAAACTAGAATGAAGTCCAGTAATATTTTAATTTCTGATATAGACAAGTCTTACTAGTCCAAACATTTTATCACAATTTAGAATTGGCCGGTGGTATAATTAAATATTTTCGACGTAGTAACTGATTTATTTATTTGCTAATCCACGCAAAATGATTTTAGTATTTATAATTTGTTAAGTGGTCCCATATATGTTCATCTATACTACTCTTTCATTTGACATTTAGTAGTAACTGATGTTAATGGACACAAATAAAGGGTACAATCAATATTTGATATACACTAAATTGTAAAATGTTACAAATGCAACAAACACAAGTTTATAACCGACATGAACAAGGTAATACTAAACACCAGAGATATAAACAGCGTGTAAAAAAAATCAAATCAAATGACTTTAGAGTGGAAGAAATTAGAAGATTATTGAAATAAACCAACAAACAATGTTAATGCGGAAATTTGGAAATAGAGTGTTGAAGTATTTGCAGAAAAAGCCATTTTCGCATGAATGTTTTTAAAAATATAAATAATGGACGATATGCCTAAAGTAATATTCTTTAGAAAGATATGTGAAAATTTGATAATTTAATGGATGACACGTCGCAAAATTAACAACCAGTGCTTCTTATCTAATTCAGTTTCAGGATTAATATCCAGACCTACCATACATCCTTGAAAATGTATTCAACTTATTTAACGAAATAGAAATTTAGTGCACTGAAGCTTGCGTAGCATAAAAACCATTTAAAATTTTTAATGACTACACTTTTAAATTTGACAGTGATGAATCTGTAAACAGTGTGACATAAAATATTAGCAAAATCAACCTAATTGGGCAATATGGATCACTGGTTGTAATTTTTTTCATATATGTCTGCATGCTTGGATGTAATATCCTACTTTATCTCGTCTTGAATCTTATCACATATTTTTATATCCCAAGCTTTTTTTAAAAGTAGTTCCCAAAATTATATGCATGCATAAACTACTTAATAGAAGTGCCTGTATAACACTTTTGTTTGTATAAATTCCTTCATTTTTCTCAAACATTTTAAATTCATATTACTGAATTCTGTTTGCTTTTGTAGCTTTGCGGTGATGTGCATGTAAAAGAGTGAAGGAATTGGTTTACTTTTTGTTTAATATATATTCCTTTTATAGGCACAAACAGTGTGAAATCTGAAACTGAAAATAAAGTACTTTTACCAGATAATACTACCCTGTTAAATTTGACTGTGATAACTCTTTAAAGACACAAAGTACAGTTTAACATGAAATTTTGGCACAATGACTTTAACTGGGCAGTATGGACGCTAGCATCTGGGTGTGGGATTTCTTACCAGACTTTATCAAACGAAAGTGTTCCAGAGTTAGGTGTATGTTTTTACGTTAACTTCCAGATTTGGAAACTACTGAAGGAGTGTACAGGACGTTTACCTGGTCAAGATGATTTCAATCCTGTAAATAATGGAATAGATATCAGACAATTAAATTTGAATTGGAGCAATTTAAAAATTGCATAAAAAAGCGATTGTAGAGACGCCAAGGGAAGAATAAACAAAAATCATAGATGATGACATATACTACTGGCAACAACAACAAAAACTAACAGATTACATTCAAACAACAGGAATAATAGGAAGGAAATATAAAATTCCGAAATAATTTTTTTAAAAATGTGTACTGATTGCTTTGTTGTTGGTACATTTATACATCTTACATGCATTGTTACAACAATTCTGATGTTTGCAGTGTCTGTCTATCGCGCAATAAAGTTGATATTGGAAACAAACTTTACAAAAAACGAAAAAACCTAATGAATTATACTTAAAATCTCCTTATTGATGAAGGTAGCAATCTTGAACGATTCAACTTTTCTATTCCTCTCTTCTATCTCTTTCCTTGATGGCATTTTTATCATTTTTATCTGTTTTTACTAATTATCATGCATTTATTACTTCTCCAGACGAAATATTTTCTTCGTTCATCTGGACGTTGCATATCAAATGTTAAACGTTGAATAACTTGATCAATGTGTAAATCTGTGTCTATAAACATCTTCAGGTTGGTGAAGCTTAGACAACTTCGGTAGAAATCAATTCATGAAACACTTAACATTTTTAACATTTGTTAACATTGTATCTCTTAATACATTGATAAATCTTTTTTTTTTTTTCTAATTGTGTAATCCTTTGCTTTTACCTTTGAGATTTCCTTGTCTAAAATACTCATGATGCTGGTTGAAGTTATTTTCATTCATTAAATTTTAAATGTATTCTTTGTTTTCATTTTGCCACTGAATGGTGCATGTCTTTCTAAATGGTTAGCAATAATGATATTTGTTGAACTCAGTTCAGTCTCATTTTTCTATTTCAAACTGTTTACTTTGGTTTGTGTTTATTTGAGCAATTACATTTCAAATTAACCTTCACTACTTAAAGGAACATTCGGAGATGACTTACAAGTAACCTTTTTGGCCTCTTGAAATATTTTTGGGGATATCTTATGCATGTCGTTGTAAATTCTATGGAAGATGATCAAGACAAAAATGAAAAAGTCACAAGATTCTTCAATCACACTTTGTTAAAACAAGATACAAACTAAACAAAGTTTAACAAGTTTATATTATTTAATAGGTGGTGGTGTAGCTGTTTCTTTATCTTTATCATTTGTCAAAAAACAGCGTTGGTTCTTTTATCTAATGTGACAAAATGGCATATCCTATGCAAAACGTCATGTTAGGGATTAAGAAAATCAGCGGCACTAAAGAACAACAGCAAAGAATTGGTTACCGCATATGTGCAAAGCACGACCATTACGAAGTTGAACACGACAAGACATTGTCTACATATAAATCGATCCATGAAATGCTTTGAGCTTTTAGAAAATAAATATCATAGTTTTTACAGACAAATAAATGTTTGTACGATTCAAACTAAAATTAGAACAGGTGAAGAAACTGAAAGAGAAAGAGAGACAAGAAACATTGGAACGAAGTTCTGTTTAGTAGATGCTTTGTCCTTGTAGCAGAGAAGTGTCTACAACGTCTGTGCAAAGCACGGCGACAAGGCTTTTACCGTAGGGACAACGCCTTTCCATTTTAGCGAAAGTATAATAATAATCGACGATCTGTCGAAGAAAGGCCTCTCCTTTGGCGATGGTATTCCGGAGAAAGAAATATATTTTGTCAATCAAATTGATAACAGGAACTTGATCTATCCATTTCATTTAAGAGAATATATTTTGTTGTTGGGTATTACAATATTTCTGCCTAACTCGAAAATAATATATTGCACTATATCAACAACAATAATAAAACTAGACTTGGTTGAATTCATGTTTGCTTCTATAACCTTAAGATGTACTTGAATAAAGATAAAGAGGGAATGACTACAACGAAAATAGAATTGTTGTAGAATATTTTAAACATAACGCAAAAGTTCACATCACTTCGAGTGATAACTTATCCTGCATATCACCAACTACAATGCTAAATTGCTTAGATTCACTAGTTCAAGGATTCTACTGGGATCTGATTAATCTGATACTATGCGCGTGCGTGGGTCCTTAAAACCTATCATTTATATATTTAACTAGATCAGATCAATAACAGCAAAATTACTATACTGGTTATTATTCGTGTTTACTTGTGTCTCTACTGGCTAAAAATGTTTGTCACAGCTAAATTCTTTCATATAATGTTAATGGTCATTACAAACAATTACATATAATGTTAATGGTCATTACAAACAATTACATATAATGTTAATGGTCATTACAAACAATTACATATAATGTTAATGGTCATTACAAACAATTACATATAATGTTAATGGTCATTACAAACAATTACATATAATGTTAATGGACATTACAAACAATTACATATAATGTTAATGGACATTACAAACAATTACATATAATGTTAATGGTCATTACAAACAATTACATATAATGTTAATGGTCATTACAAACAATTACATATAATGTTAATGGTCATTACAAACAATTACAAAAGGAGTAGCATAAAGAATATTATCATGAAATATGAAAATGGAAAAGATATAGACTTTCATGGCATCAAAGGCGTACTAAGGGTAAATGGCGCGCGGGGCGACGATGATGGGTCAAAGGGCCAGAATACGAGGCCCGAATTTTTATCAGCTGTTTTGGCACCCCAAGACCTCGAACGCCCGGGGCAACCGCTCCGTGCTCCCGACCCCCGACCCCCCCCCCCCCGTTAATATGCTTCAGCACGGAATATCTGTAGCATATATAGAAATACACAACACTTTAGGGGACAATAATTAGAAATATATGAAAAGATGTAGTGAACATGTGACAATAAATTATCAACTATTAAACCTAGTGATAATGACAGAGCTAACATAATCTCAGAGCGTACAAAAAACAAACAAAAAAACAAAACAAAAAAAAAACACAGCAGATTGACGAGTACATAAAACAAAAGCTAGAAGCTTGGATCGTTCACCTACAAACATCAAATGAAAGTTAATGACAAATATAGAGAAGGCATTGCTTTCTCCTTTGTCTACATTTACAGAGATAATTATCGAAATGGTAACTAAAAAGTTTCATAACCCCATTTAATAGAAACGTATGCAGAAGCAACTAAGTACTTCTTTGATGAATAACAAAAGCACACGAAGTTTTACCTCTTCATCTGGATTAATTTTAGTCAAAGTCTTGATGAAAAGATGGCTATCATAACATACCCAGACAAGTTATGAATGAACAATTGTAATTATGTTGAATATTGAAACTTCAAACTGCATTCGTTATGTGCTGGAGCTCAATAGTTGATTGTTAAGTGATCTTTATTGAGAAATTTCTTTCCAGTTATTTCTCTCTCATCAATGCATCACTTGCTTGTCACACAAAATGTTTACATCTGCCTCAATGAACACTGTTGCTTTATAACTCTTGCGGATTGATTTAAGGTACAAACGAAACCCTTACTGAATGTGTTTGGCTGTTTTAGTTGTATGTTATAATATATCTAGTTCTGTGTTAATTTTGCTTTTCACAGGTTTAATGACATTGATAGTTACTGAATCTTACAACTGAACCCACTTCTGGCGTTACACCTATCAAGTTATCTACATTGTAACATAGTTGTTTTGTGTTCTGATAATTTGTGTGGGTTGAATTCAAATAATTCAAGCATTTTTTTACAAAACAATATTTATGTATGTTCTTATTATCTGTGTATGACACCAATGTAAAAAATCTTGTATTCCAATGTAATGGCAACATCCACATTTGTGATAATTATCCACCAAAATGAAATATGATTAACATATCGACATGACTTTTTTCTGTTTATTTCAGTTACTCCAACCGATTTGATGTAGTTTCTCTTATTGTCTACTGTCTCAACTCTGTGGTCTCCCCCTTCCAATATTTGATACAAATTTAGAAATATATCATATTCATTTTCAATACTTTCAATATCCTCTACTTTTTCCAACCGACTATCAAACCAATCACTGTATCTATCTAACCCAGGCACGTGCAACGTTCGGCTCGCGACTTGGTTTTATCCGCTTATTTACATCATAGGGTGTGTGATTAAAAATCGCTTATCGGGCCCGCGCCCTGTAGGAAGTTGCACATGGCTGGTCTAACCTGTCATTTAATGGCATCTAAGATCGTTTTGGGAGTATTTAACACAGATTTCACGACATAAAATAAACATTTAATATCATTATCTTTTACCTTAATACAATCTTGTTTTGTTCACAAATTGATCAGACAAACGTATGTATGAACTCCTTTGAGGGGTTCATACCTATGTGGGTGCAATGTTAAATTGTTAATCCTATTAAACATTGTACTGTTGCTCATTTCACGTCCAAATGTGGTATGTAAAATCCAGATTAACGTTCCAATGACATTATCCATTTCGTCTCTATTTAATGTATTTACAGGTCTAGTTTTGTAATACAAACGTTATACTCAAATTGCTCTCCTTCCTTGGTGAGCCTCTTCATAGGTCCAATCGTTAATGTAGTTTGTGCCCCCAGGGTAGTTATACTCGAACTGCACCCCTTATCACCTTCAGGGGGAGAATACTTTCTTACATTAGATCTTTATGTACATTCCGCAATTAAAATTGTGCTCCATTAATTATGAATACTCTTAGGCCCTTTTGGCATGTGAGCTCCTAGTGAGCGTACTGCGTACACATAGAGACTGTGCCACGAGATTCTTGTGGGTAAGGCACACAATGCAAATTGGTCATATGTTTGGTTGCTGTATTGTTTGGGGTGCAATGTATTATGTGTGCATATTCCAACCCCTTTCGTATTCCCATGTCTTATTTGTTTTATTAGAGAGTATATTTGATCTCCTAAATAGTATGTAGTAGCCTCTGCACACGACGACGTGGTTCTCCATTGTATGCAGAAACATTTTCAAGTCAGACAAGAACCGAAAGGCAGACTTTTTGCTCTGTAACTCCGCACTATGCGCCAAGACCAAGCGGGCTCAGTTACTAACACACTGTAAAAATAAATGATATAAGCTTTACATGTATACTGACATTTGGTGTTCGCAGTGCTCCGCTCAATGCAAACAACTACGATAATAGAACACAATTATACAGAGCGTGTGCGAATATTGATTTCGTGATTCAGCACTACTGCACCAGTGAATATTATATTTTTATTTTAGTGCTGTTCCATCCCTACACGAGTGGTTGGGGTAAAATTAACTCTCACTTGAACTCTAACTTTTTTCTTTTAACTTAGTATTGTCAGATACCAAAACAAGTGGTGCAAAAATTACTACTCGCTAGAAATATCATATATATACTACTATCGACGAAGTGATTAAAAATATATGTTACAGCCTGGCGAAGAAACTTTGTCTGCCTGTACTAGAACGTCTTTCTGCGATTCTAAATCAAAGACTTTCATCTATACGGTGCGCGGACAGTCTCTTTTCCTTTTCTTTTTATGTTATGCTAATGTAATTACATTCTAGTATGCAGTTTGGTCTTAATATAGGCATGGAAAGGCAGAAAGGACAAGTGTTTTGTAGGGAATACATCTCTTTTTCTTGTTCTCAATCCTTGGAATCTAATGGTAACGGCTTATTTAAATTAACCCTTCCAAATATAAACAAATATTGGCTATGTTAATATATATTACTGACAGGGCCGGATTAAGACCTTTCGAGGTCCTAAAGCACTGAAAAGATTATGGTGCACCCTCCCCCATATGTAATTCAAAGTAAATACAATACGAAACCGTAATTTCTCTCTTTTTTTCTCTTTTTTTTTTGTGTGCACCTGCTTTGCTGGTCCCCTAAGCACGTGCTTAGGCTGCCTATTGGGTAATCCAGCACTGATTACAGAGGATATTGGCAATTAATCGTTAACCCGCAGCATGACTATCATTTGTTATGCTCCACTACTGTGTTGAATAGCTAGTTCAATGTTTACTGTTTCTGGGATCTAAACTGAATTCGAGCTTAACTCCATACTTTCCAGATTTAAAAAGAATCCGAGTTCTTTCCAAATGGTGATGCAAGCTGTACTTAATAATCGCAAGAGATGTTAGACTCGAACGGTATTATTTAGTGTAATTGCATATCAATGTTTTATTTATCATGTATAATAGTATATGTATCCAAGTCCTCATAAATCCATCATTGTAGGAAAAAAATCCTAAATGGTGCTAATATTGGAAATGTCCGATAAAAATTACCAGCTGAACGATATATTTGCCTGCACTCACTAGCAAGAGCGACCTTGTTTGTCTCGCAACATTTAATATCCTCTTTCTTATGATTTTTCTCTTTTAAAACTTTTGAAGTATCCTAACTTTGTTCTAATATCAGTCCTACTATTTATTATTTTAAAATCTCTTCGCATAGGAAGTGAAATTCGTCTTACTTTTTTTGTAGACAAAAAAACAGGCTTTTAAATTTGTCTTTATTATTTAATGCATGAATGATATACTCCGTATTCAGGTTTGTTTGGGTTTAGAAGAGATGTACTTATTCCGTCCGAGTTCTGCATGTTAATTCAGAAAAAGTTAGTCAAATGAAAAGATAAATCATTTTTATTCAGATAAATCACATACGTGGACCGAATTTAAAACGCCTACACTAATACATAATTGAACCTTCTTAGACAAGAGTTACAAGTAGAAGGGACCTTTTTGTTTAGTGCAAGAAGGATTTTCAATTGCCAATAATATTGTGAAGAACGTTTATGCCCTGATTACCAACACGAGGATTAAATAACATTTCTGTTATACAGTAATGCACTGAATTATCTCTAATCTGTGGCAGTGGTAGTAACAAATAAATGTAACTTCGCTTGCATCATCAAGAAGACTTTTTCATTGTGCTATGATTTTGGAATGACCGCAATGAACACGAAATACTTATGTATTAGGTAAATTGGTGACTGGAAGTTTTGATCTTGTAAATTGGGTTTAAATCCTGACATATATGTATCTATAGTTTCATTTCTACATGATCATAAGATTTAATTTCAAAACACTTTTGAATACACATAAATCTTTACAATGAAAGCAAACAAATCCGTACGAAGATTTCAATTAAAAAAGACTGGACCTTTGATTCTTTAAATTTGAAAGTACAGCAGGAATGACATTTGAAACCTTTAACCCCTGGCTTGTGTCTCTATGTGCGCAGCTTCCTCTTTGTTTTAAATATAGCAACGTTTTGCCAGTAGAGTAACATAAGTGACAAATAAGTGTCGGTTTCAATATTATTATTTGACCAGAACATGATGTTTTCACCTGTTGCGAAAATTTGCAATTATCTTTTGATTTGAAATAAAATGATCTTGTACTTATATTTAAAATAATAGTGAGTTTTCTTTTTAATGCATGACTATAGCTTTCATATATCAGACCGAACTATAGCTGTCATACATGTTAGTGCAATTTGTTCGTCACACGACAGATTTATTAGCTTCGGACTGAAATTATTTCTAAATCATATAATTGAAATATGTTTTTTACTGCAAATGTTTGATAATTTCTGATACCTGTATGCATAAATAGCATGTCCATCATATAAATTGCATAATTGCATTGTCACCTATGACCAGAAAACGTCAAGCTGCATAGACCTTGAGAAAAGGTCACCCGATTTTGTCGGAAGAGAATAGAATATATTAAATGACTGATTAAGTTGCCAGAATGACGCATGACATAAAGATCTTTCTCTTGAATAAGAATACCATAAATCACAATTCATGTACATAAGATCACAAATGTAATCTAATCTTTAAATCTTTCTAATTGGATATTTAAATTGATAGATTTTGACAAGAGATTGAGATTGAATTAATTTAAACAAATATTGAATAGCAACACCACGGCAGAGTATTAGGTATAAAGAATATATATATAATTTGTTTTTCTTTCTTTATGAAACCTTCTTGATAATTGTTTTGTTTCTCAACATGCAGTGAAAACCAAAAGCCTGAATTCAAAAGCACATTGAAAAGTCTTGCACCTTACAATAAAATGTAGACATTTAAAACAAAATCTTAATTTTTCCCATACCCAATTACCTTTTTCTCATAGCAAATAATAGACCACAGATAGTAAATAATTTTTTTGGCTCAAATTGTAAAATTACATATTTTATATAATGCAATCCAAAATGAAATACTAGGGCATAATTCAGATATCTAATCTAATTTTACAATCTTGAAATCTTGCACCTATCTTTGCCCTGACGCTTTCATGACTGAATGTATTACGCACACGTTTCAATTAGCTTACTGACAAGATCTTAAATTTTGTGACAATATTAACCTAACGAATATATTCAACACTATAAAGAATTCTTTCTTTATAAACTTGTTTTTCATACATCCCCCTAACAACTTATGAGAGAATTTTAAAAACAATTCTTACGTGTTTGTCCACATAGAAAGATATGTGTTATATACAGAAATACCCAAATTACCAATACATAGAAAGATATGTGTTATAGAAATACCCAAATTATCAATACATAGAAAGATATGTTATAGAAATACTCGAATTATCAATACATAGAAAGATATGTGTTATATACAGAAATACCCAAATTACCAATACATAGAAAGATATGTATTATAGAAATACCCAAATCATCAATACATAGAAAGATATGTATTATAAAAATACCCAAATTATCAATACAT
This sequence comes from Margaritifera margaritifera, assembly GCA_029931535.1. NCBI lineage: Eukaryota > Metazoa > Mollusca > Bivalvia > Unionida > Margaritiferidae > Margaritifera > Margaritifera margaritifera. Next base: position 3,459,446 of record JAQPZY010001550.1, on the reverse strand, counting down.
AGAAAGATATGTATTATAGAAATACCCAAATATCAATACATAGAAAGATATGTGTTATATACAGAAATACCCAAATTACCAATACATAGAAAGATATGTGTTATAGAAATACCCAAATTATCAATACATCGAAAGATATGTATTATAGAAATACCCAAATTATCAATACATAGAAAGATATGTGTTATATACAGAAATACACAAAATTAACAACACATAGAAAGATATGTTATAGAAATACCCGCATTATCAATACATAGAAAGATATGTGTTATATACAGAAATACCCAAATTACCAATACATAGAAAGATATGTATTATAGAAATACCCAAATTATCTATACATAGAAAGATATGTGTTATATGCAGAAATACCCAAATTACCAATACATATAAGAGGAATTATTATTATTTTTACGTTTGTTTACTTTGAAAACGGCAGACATATACACGCCATGAAGATTTCTCTAAAATAATTTGTTCAATTTATCGACGAGTTCAAAACCGATTCATCAAAAATCAGTTTGGTCAAGAATCAGTGTCAATAACTTTAAAATCATGTACATATGATCTAACGTTATTTAATCAAAAGCAGACAAGGAAAAGGACAGCTTTGTTTCCTTTGGTCTTACAAAGAAGATAAAAACACCCCACTATGTAACACCACCTGCTGTACCACTCAACCAGACAAACAGGTTATGGTGCCCGCCCTTCCCCCATGTAATTCAAAATTCAAAACAATACTAAACCGAAATTTTTCCTTCTTTTTTTTTTTTTTTTTTTTGGTGCTCTTGCTTTGCTGGTGCCCCAAGCACGTGCTTGGTCTGCCTATTGGGTAATCCTGCACCAATTACAGAGGATATTGGCAATTAATCGTTGACCTGCAGCATGACTATCATTTGTTATGCTCCACTACTGTGTTGAATAGCTAGTTCAATGTTTACTGTTTCTGGGATTAAACTAAATTTCGAGCTTAACTCATTACTTTCCAGATTTAAAAACGGATACGAGTTCTTTCCAAATGCTGATACAAGCTGTACGCACTAATCGCAAGAGATGTTAGACTTGAATGGTAATATTTACTGTGATTACATATCAATGTTTTATTTATCATTGCTCATAGCATATGTATCTAAGTCCTGACAGAATCCATCATTGTAGTTAAAAATCCTAAATGGTGCTAATATTGGAAATGTCCGATAAAAATGAACGATATATTTGCCTGCACTCACTAGCAAGAACGACCTTGTTTGTCTCGCAACATTTTCTATCCTCTTTCTTATGATATTTCCGTTTTAAAACTTTGGAAGTTTCCTATCTTTGTCCCGAAATGAGTCCTACTAGTTATTCGTTTTCAATGTCTTCGCATAGGAAGTAAAATTCTTACTTACTTTTTTGTAGACAATCAAACAGGCTTTTAAATTTGTCATTATTATTTAACGCATAAATGATATACTCCGTATTCAGGTTTGTTTGGGTTTGGAAGAGATGTACTTATTCCGTCCGAGTTCTGCATGTTAATTCAGAAACAGCTAGTCAAATGAAAAGATAAATCATTTTTATTCAGATAAATCACATACGTGGATCGAATTGAAAAAGCCTACACTAATACATAATTGAACCTTCTTAGACAAGAGTTACAAGTAGAAGGGACCTTTTTATATAGTGCAAGAAGGATTTCAATTGCCAATAATATTGTGAAGAACGTGTATGCCCTGATTACCAACACGAGGATTAGATAACAAGTCTGTTATACAGTAATGCACTGAATTATCTCTAATCTGGAGCAGTGATAGTAACAAATAAATATAACTTCGCTTGCATCATCAAGAAGACTATTTCATTGTGCTATGATTTTGGAATGACCGCAATGAACACGAAATACTCATGTACAAAGTACAAAATGCTCATTAGGTAAATTGGTGACTGGACGTTTTGATCTTGTAAATTCGGTTTAATTCTTGACATACCCGTATCTATAGTTTCATTTCCACGTGATCATAAGATTTAATTTCAAAACACTTTTGAATACAGATAAATCTTTACAATGAAAAAAAAACAAAACAAATCTGTACGAAGATTTCAATTAAGAAAGACTGGACCTTTGATTCTTTAAATTTGAAAGTACAGCAGGAATGACATTTGAAACCTTTAACCCCTGGCTTGTGTCTCTATTTGCGCAACTTCATCTTTGTTTTAAATATAGCAACGTTTTGCCAGTAGAGTAACATAAATGACAAAGAAGTGTCGGTTTCAATATTATTATTTGACCAGAACATGATGTTTTCACCTGTTGTGAAAACTTGCAATTTATCATTTGATATTAAATAAAATGATCTTGTACAGATATTTAAATTAATATTGAGTTTTCTTTCTAATGCCTGACTATAGCTTTCATATATCAGACCGAACTATAGCTGTCATACATGTTAGTGCAATTTGTTCGTCACACGACAGATTTATTAGCTTCGGACTGAAATTATTTCTAAATCATATAATTGAAATATGTTTTCTACTGCAAATGTTTGATAATTTCTGATACCTGTATGCATAAATAGCATGTCCATCATATAAATTGCATAATTGCATTGTCACCTATGACCAGAAAACGTCAAGCTGCATAGACCTTGAGAAAAGGTCACCCGATTTTGTCGGAAGAGAATAGAATATATTAAATGACTGATTAAGTTGCCAGAATGACGCATGACATAAAGATCTTTCTCTTGAATAAGAATACCATAAATCACAATTCATGTACATAAGATCACAAATGTCATCTAATCTTTAAATCTTTCTAATTGGATATTTAAATTGATAGATTTTGACAAGAGACTGAGATTGAATTAATTTAAACAAATATTGAATAGCAACACCACGGCAGAGTATTAGGTATAAAGAATATATATATAATTTGTTTTTCTTTCTTTATGAAACCTTCTTGATAATTGTTTTGTTTCTCAACATGCAGTGAAAACCAAAAGCCTGAATTCAAAAGCACATTGAAAAGTCTTGCACCTTACAATATTATGTAGACATTTAAAACAAAATCTTAATTGTTCACATACCCTGTTACCTTTTTCTCAAACCAAATAATAGACCACAGATAGTAAATAACTTCTTTTTTGCTCAAATAATAAAATTACCTATTTTATATAATGCAATCCAAAATGAAATACTAGGGCATAATTCAGATATCTAATCTAATTTTACAATCTTGAAATCTTGCACCTATCTTTGCCCTGAAGCTTTCATGACTGAATGTATTTCGCACACGTTTCAATTAGCTTACTGACAAGATCTTAAATTGTGTGACAATATCAACCTAACGAATATATTGAACACTATAAAGAATTCTTTCTTTATAAACTTGGTTTTGATACATCCCCCTAGCAACTTATGAGAGAATTTTAAAAACAATTCTTACGTGTTTGTCCACATAGAAAGATATGTGTTATATACAGAAATACTCAAATTACCAATACATAGAAAGATATGTATTATAGAAATACCCGAATTATCAATACATAGAAAGATATGTGTTATATACAGAAATACCCAAAATTATCAATACATAGAAAGATATGTGTTATATACAGAAATACCCAAATTATCAATACATAGAAAGATATGTGTTATATGCAGAAATACCCAAATTACCAATACATATAAGAGGACTTATTATTATTTTTACGTTTGTTTGCTTTGAAAACGGCAGACATATACACGCCATAAAGATTTCTCTAAAATAATTTTTTTAATTTATCGACGAGTTCAAAACCGATTCATCAAAAATCAGTTTGGTCACGAAACAGTGTCATTAACTTTAAAAGCAAGTACATATGATCTAACGTTATTTAATCAAAGCCAGACCAGGTAAAGAACAGCTGAAATAATAACATACTGAACTGAATCCTACAATGTATTACTTCATTAGCTTTGTTTCTTTTGGTCCTACAAAGAAGATTAAAACACCCCACTATGTAACTCCTCCTGCTGTACCACTCAACAAGACAAACAGATTATGGTGCCCCCCCCCCCCCCATGTAATTCAAAATAAAAACACTAAACTGTAATTGTTCCTGGTTTTTTTTTTTCTTTTATTTTTTGTGCCTCTGCTTTGCTGGTGCCCGAAGCACGTGCTTAGTCTGCCTATTGGGTAATCCAGCACCGATTATAGGGATATTGGTAATTAATAGTTAACCCGCAGCATGACTATCATTTGTTATGCTCCACTACTGTGTTGAATAGCTAGTTCAACGTTTACTGTTTCTGGGATCTAAACTGAATTTCAAGCTTAACTCATTACTTTCCAGATCTAAAAAGTATACGAGTTCTTTCCAAATGGTGATGCAGCTGTACTTACTAAACGCAAGAGATGTTAGACTTGAATGGTATTATTTAGTGTGATTACATATCAATGTTTTATTTATCATGTCTCATAGCATATGTATCTAAGTCCTGACAGAGTCCATCATTGTAGGAAAAGATCGTAAACGGTGCTAATATTGGAAATGCCCGATAAAAATGACCAGCTAAACGATATATTTGCCTGCACTCACTAGCAAGAATGACTTTGTTTGTCTCGCAACATTTTCTATCCTCTTTCTTTTGATATTTCCGTTCTAAAACTTGTGAAGTTTCCTATCTTTGTCTTGAAATCAGTCCTACTAGCTATTCTTTTTCAATGTCTTTGCATAGGAAATGAAATTTGTCTTACCTTTTTGTATACAATCAAACAGGCTTTTAAATTTGTCATTATTATTTAATGCATAAATGATATACTCTGTATTCAGCTTTGTTTGGGTTTGGAAGAGATGTACTTATTCCGTCCGAGTTCTGCATATTAATTCAGAAACAGTTAGTCAAATGAAAAGATAAATCATTTTTATTCAGATAAATCACATACGTGGATCGAATTTAAAACGCCTACACTAATACATAATTGAACCTTCTTAGACAAGAGTTACAAGTAGAAGGGACCTTTTTATTTAGTGCAAGAAGGATTTAAATTGCCAATAATATTGTGAAGAACGTTTATGCCTTGATTGCCAACACGAGGATTAGATAACAAGTCTGTTATACAGTAATGCACTGAATTATCTCTAATCTGGAGCACTGATAGTCACAAATAAATATAACTTCGCTTGCATCATCAAGAAGACTATTTCATTGTGCTATGATTTTGGAATGACCGCAACGAACACGAAATACTTATGTACAAAGTACAAAATGCTCATTAGGTAAATTGGTGATTGGAATTTTTGATCTTGTAAATTTGGTTTAAATCCTGACATACCCGTATCTATAGTTTTATTTCTACGTGATCATAAGAAATTAATTTCAAAACACTTTTGAATACAGATAAATCTTTGCAATGAAAACAAACAAATCTGTACGAAGATTTCAATTAAAAAAGACTGGACCTTTGATTCTTTAAATTTGAAAGTACAGCAGGAATGACATTTGAAACCTTTAACCCCTGGCTTGTGTCTCTATTTGCGCAACTTCATCTTTGTTTTAAATATAGCAACGTTTTTGCCAGTAGAGTAACATAAATGACAAAGAAGTGTCGGTTTCAATATTATTATTTGACCAGAACATGATGTTTTCACCTGTTGTGAAAACTTGCAATTTATCATTTGATATTAAATAAAATGATCTTGTACAGATATTTAAATTAATATTGAGTTTTCTTTCTAATGCCTGACTATAGCTTTCATATATCAGACCGAACTATAGCTGTCATACATGTTAGTGCAATTTGTTCGTCACACGACAGATTTATTAGCTTCGGACTGAAATTATTTCTAAATCATATAATTGAAATATGTTTTCTACTGCAAATGTTTGATAATTTCTGATACTTGTATGCATAAATAGCATGTCCATCATATAAATTGCATAATTTGTATAATGCAATTCAAAATTAAATACTTGGACATAATTCAGATATCTAATCTAACTTTACGATCTTGGAATCTTGCACCTATCTTTGCCCTGAAGCTTTCATGACTGAATGTATTACGCACACATTTCAATTTGTTTACTGACAAGATCTTAAATCTTGTAACAATATGAACCTAATGAATCATAGGCAACACTATTAACAATCGCTTCTTTATAAATCCCCCTAGAAACTTATGAGAGAATTTTAAAAACAATTCGAAAATGTTTTTCCACATAAAAAGATGTGTTATATACAGAAATACTCAAATTATCAATACATAGAAAGATATGTGTTGTATACCGAAGTACCCAAAAATTGCCGCATAGAAAGATATATATTATATCCCAATAACCAATACATAGAAATATATGTGTTGTATACAGAAATACTCAAATTACCAAGACATAGAAAGATATGTGTTATATACAGAAATACCCAAAGTACCACATAGAAAGATATGTATTGTATACAGAAATACCCAAATTATCAATACATAGAAAGATATGTATTGTATACAGAAATACCCAGATTATCAATACATATAAGAGGAATTAGTATTATTATTACGTTTGTTTAGTTTGAAAACGGCAGACATGTACACACCATGAAGATACCTCTAAAATAATTTTTTTGTATTGATCGACGAGTTCAAAACCGATTCCGGAAAAATTATTTTGTCAAGAGACAGTATCATTAAATTTAAAAGGATGTATATATTACCTAACGTTATTTAATCAAAACCAGACCAGGTAAAGAACAGCTGAAATAATAACATAATAACATACTGAATTGAATACTACAATTTATTACTTGATTAGCATCGTTTCATTTGGTCTTACAAAGAAGATTAAAACACCCCACTGTGTAACTCCTCCTGCTGTACCAGTCAACCACACAAACAGTTTGTTCGAGTCCCGCTTCATGTAACACAAACAAATAGTAATGTTTATTACATTAGTAGACAGAAAACCGGTTAAAACTGGATTAAACGTACTCACCAGCACGCAGTGTGAGAGGGGATGTAAAAAAGATAATAGAGTAACATCCAGAGGAGACAAAATGACACCTCAAACTCACACCTACATAGATACAATCCCAAAGTGTAGTGAAAGGAGAGAAAAGGGTAGGAGTGCTCACACATAAACAAACAAACCATCACTCCTGAAAAGGGTAGAAATGTTCACACACATACATAAACATACTGATATAGCAAGAGTGGTGAGAGATTTTAGTTTTAGTTGTGAAAGAGAAAAGACAAAGACATTAAAACATAAAACACGGAGGTTTGGCAATGATTGAATAGTATATCTGTTTCTGAGAGATCTGGGCGGCCCTAAAAAGGACCGTTTATTTTAGTCCTGAGAAGGGCTGTTTTTGGGCCACACTCGTCTCAGTGACCACATCTCCCGGGTCGGACTTCACATGCAGCACATCTTTGTCTCCACCCATCTCCACCCGAAGAATTGATGAAAACCCAGAGTCTAAAATGAGCTGAATCTGCTTCCAGCTCCCAGTTCTTGACTTGAGGGACCAGGGGTTGTTGCTGCTGGTCCAGTTCCAGTTCCCATTTTTCTTCGTACATTTGGTTTCAGCCATTGCTGAACCCTTTCCCACTGTTTCGATCGTCTCCGCTGCTGCTCTTCTTCCTTAAGCCTTTTTTTCTTTAGCCCATCCTCTTTTAATTTTGTCCACTTTCTCTTTTACTACATCTATGATCAGCCACTTTGCTATCCTAAATGATACCATTTCTCTCTTGCAGTTCTTTTTGTTCGGGTAGAACTCTTTTGTTTTTGGTAGAACCGTTTCATGCAATGCATTGAAACGACATTCGTAGACCGTATATATGATTTCTTTAAGTGCTTTTTGAATGATGTTTTTTCTATCGGGGCATTGGCTTTGGTAGGTAACAAACAAGACATCCCAATGTATTGCTAAACGAGAAGGCAGAGTCTGTTTTCCTTTTTTTTTGGAAGACCTCTTTGGACGTCGATGATGTGACTGTGAAGTTTGAGAGGAAGACACATTGTTCAGAGGAACTGAAGTGAATCCTATCCAACACTTCCTCTAATAGCAGGAGCTACACTGTACTTGGATATTGCCCCCACCCCACCCCACCCCTACCCCCACCCCCGTTTGATTAACTGAACAGACTTTCAATAGTTTTCAATTACTCTTAAACAAATCCTTAATTCCTTAACGTATCGTCTCAGTTTCCAGTTATCCCAGATTCTCTATTAAAATCTGCTTTTTACATATTTATACAATTATGAAGCAAACGAGTAAAAACGGAAGATTATATGTGACATTTGCTAATTGGATGGCTCATACCAAACACTTTAAAGAGGTCAATTAATAAAAGTTGTCTTGCACTCAAAAAGACCACTTTTTACAAGAATTATTGCCTTCAGATTCTGATTAAATAACAACACGTTTATTTAGCCTTTCATTAGACACCTTGTATATACAACACAAATAGCAAGCGACAACCTCCCACTGTTTATAGTGCACAAGTGTCTAGCCAACATATGAAATGACAGCAATGTTAGGTGTATACAGTATATTCCCACCATATGGAAAAAAACTAGCAGCTCTATACTGTACAGAATTGATACATTTGAAGCTTTCAATGCTTTTTATAGTAGCATCATAAGCAATGACAGGACACACGAAACTTTTAAACTAATTAGGGTTAAACTTCCTTGTATGGAAGAAACCAAATGACTACACTTTAGCGCCTTATTTGCTGCCTATGAGAACAAATGCAGTAATGCTGTAATCAAGAAATACTAACAACATCGCAACATATAAAGATGGATGTGCACCTATGTAAACAGTTTTGCCTGAAACGAATGACAACAGACTTGTTTGGATTCGAGTCATATAATTTCTTATATACCAGTTGTTCAGACTGTTAAACATAATTTGTAAATCTTCAGGTGTTTCTTTTAGCAGGATGATATCATCAGCATTCAACAAAATATAAATCATGTCATCTCCAATACCGACATCTTTACTGAGGGATGATAACTGTGTAGCTAAAGCGTTAATAAACAACTACAAAGAGAGCTTGTGATAAAATGTATCCCTATTTCAAGCCACAGCTTACAACAAACAAATCAATATGAAACCAGGTATTATCACACAGCTTTTTACACCTGTAAAATGCAGTCTTATAACATTATATACCTTTCCACCAAGACCAATCATGTGCAATTTATCTCATACGAGTGCTCTGTCTATTGTATCATGTGCCTTTTAAAATCAATGCTTGAAAACTATTTTATTTGCGCAGCATCTTTTTCGCCTCTCTAATATTGTTGAGAGCAGAGATATGGTCTATCGCACTTAGCGTCTTTCGAAACCTGTTTTGCTCATCAATTGAAACATTATTATCTTCTACCCAACTTGTAAGTCTGAAATTAAATACACTGCAGTAAACTTAGAAAACTACTGGGGTAAGAGTGATTCTAATATATAACATGAAGATATCCTATATCTCTAGTAGACTTTGGAATGATATTTACAATGTATCTCGATTAAAACGAAGGTATATGAGCACTTTCGAAATATACAGAGACTAATCTATGTAGGAAATCATAAATCACTTCATTATTTATTACCCCAATCCCACCACAAGCCTAGCACCTTTTTCGTGTCATCAACTATTCTTTTCACTTCTTCAATACTAATAGGATTCGAAAACTTGAAATCACTAAAAGTTACATAACTGCGTTTCAGTCGCTGAACATTCATATCAACATTTTTACTCTTTTGAATGAATACGTTATTTAAATTCTTGATAATACTCTTAGCACCTTTACATGTCAGCCTCTCTTTCTCTGCTGGACAAATCTCATTCTGCAATTCTGACAATGTGTCATTCCTCCAAGGTTTGCCTGTTTTCCTTCGTTTATTACGGACAGAACCTGACTTTATTGCTTTAGTTTTATGTAGTAGCTTAGCTTTCAGTTTTTGTTTCACAACATTTTTAAAAGTCATTAGGACATTATCTACATCTTACTTGTACATTAAACGATTATCTACTTTACTACTAATATTGTATAATATCAACTTGGTATCAGAACCTGAGGAAAGGATCTTTAATCTACATTCGTTGTAGGTCAGAAAGGAAAGCGAAGCACATAACGGTCTGAAATCAATCAAGATTTCATCCCATATAGACTGATATACAATATCTGTCGCCCTTACTACTGCAGACTTTATTATGCAGTGTGAAACTATTAGTCCAAGATCTAGTATAGGATTTATTATTCTGTCTGAAAGTGGATTTTACCTCAAACATGTGTGCAACATACGAATAAGGCAGTCATAGTATTATAACCCTGGCCATTCTGGCAAAATATGCCACCTAATTCTTTCAGATTTCTTTGATTTTAATGTATTCAAATAGACTTGGGTAGGCTTAATGAAATGCTAATAGCCCTCAAAATTCTCCTTCAGTTTCTAAATGCTTGGTAGGTTCTAATACAAAATAGAAATACTTTGCTCCTCAAGGCATTGCCATCTTTCTGTCACTTTGTAATACTGTGGTGTTATCAAAGGTAAAAGGTCAAGGTTAAACTTAAACATAGACCAAAGCTTTCAATCCATCAGCTTACTCTATTAGTATATATGTGTCTTATGTATTGTTTGCACTTTCGTGTCTTAGTACAGATAAAGTGATTCATGATTGTGTTGCTACTAAAACTGTTGAAAATCATTGAAAAAAATGTCTTCATATTCTCTTCAACTCTAAATAAACTTTTCCTTTGACAGAATGTGTGTTGTCCATAATAAACTGGTGCTAATTGTACATTCTTACACATCTTATTTCATTAAGATGGCATGTTGCGAAGAGAAAAGGACACATCTTTCTTTGCAAATAAATGTACAGAGTGAAAGCGCAATTTTCCCCTCAAGCCTAAATTGTACTGGCCTTGAACTGTAATATATACTCCTAATTGTAAATCATATAATTGAAACGAGTGTTCAACAGTATCTGTATGATTGCAATCACTTCTTTCTTTGATTGTAATTTCGCTTCTCTTAAATATTACCGCCATTCACACAACCATCAAAACTGCCACTTCATTCCAGAATTTAACAAAAATAATGTGCTGATGATTTTGTGGAATGCTTTCACAAAAATATGTTTGTGAAGGAGCAAAACTGGTTTGAATGAATTAGAAAATTTATTGCATGTCATGTACTATTTTGGTCATTGCTTTTGAAGAAGATTGTAGATCACGAATCACTTTCCAATTACTCTTTAAAACTAATTATACTTTATTGCTACGATTTAAGCACAAGAACATGACTTTATTGCTTCTTTTTTAAAAATCACTCCGTAAACTACGCGCCTGATTTACGATTTTGTTAGAAAAAGGTGTGGGCCCCACTTTTAACACTTTACTAAAACTTGTTGCGGTACATAATAGGAAATAGAACAAAACAAGATATAAATTCGCTATTTTCAACATACAAAAATTACAGACCACAAATTGGATAACTGTTCCAACAGCATAGTGAAATATCGAACCGCCTTTTAAAAAGTATGAAATCCAAACGTTAACACGTTTACACGTTGCTTTAATTTCATCCATAATCTAATCTTTAAATCCTGTATCTGTTCTCTTAATATATCTGATTATCTTAGCATAATTCGATGTATGAGACGCGAATAAAAATAAGTTTATTAGCCAGATAGATGCATCCTGAAGCCGCGTTCTCTTGAAACCATTGCGAGAAAATATGTATACTGTGAGTCGCTTCTATGTGAACATGATGTACATAAACTTTTCCGCACCTAAGGACAGAAGTCATTAAAAAAGGAACAATTTTTTTTTTATAAAAATAAAAAAATACAGATTGATGAATAGAAATGAATATTAGCAAAATTACACAAATCTAGCACATCCAACTAGGGTACAAACACATCAGCCTCTTTACGATTTTATAAAGATACTACGAATGTATGCATCAGAAAGCTATATAAAAAGGCACAGAGGCGGACCAAGTTTTGTTTCTACACGGTTGGAGTATACAACGGTTGGTTTGTTTTGCATAAAAAGGTAAAAATATCTTCGCTTTTTTTGTCGAAAAGTGTACTTGTTTCCCTGCAAAAGGTGACTTTCTATTGAACACTAAGAACCTTCTCCAGATTCGTCACCGCGGTAGCTGATAATTTTAATGAAAAACGTGAATTTGCCTCGCCCTAAGAAATCATTTGTAAATAATGTATTTGAGATTTTAACATTGTATATATACAAAAAAATAGACTATCAAAAATAACAACATCAAACAGGCAAATACACATAAGCACACACAAACATAAAACGCAAAAAATGTAGTAAAGAAATTTAAATTTCCTTTAAAAAATTGCTAAACACATATAATATGTTATGTTTCAAACGCATTATACGATACACATCAATGTGATTTAATTAAATCAATATCACTAACGGTCACTGCCATAAATGTGTAAGTCAAAACAGTAATGATTGTTTGCAACTATTGCCTTTTCCAAATAGCAGCATATTATTACTTGATGCATGCGTATTCTTTGCTTCTAAAAGCAAAGTAACAACTCACAATGTAACGTCTATTAACAAATCTTTATTCTACTTTTGTCTGTGTATTAATAATGTCTGAACGTCCCAGAGAGTCAAATTCCCAGCGATGTGAGCAGCAGCGAGAGCGGACAAACCAAATTGTGAGATCTGGGGGACACCCACAGACGTATAATGAGGGTTGTCCATGCCCCTTTCGCAGGACAGTCCCCGAGGGGCGCTGGGAGAGATGAGAGTCACCCAGCTAAGCCCCCGTCCCCTCTAACGAGTCTTAAAATCTTCATTTTCATCGACAGTCCGCCCCCAAAATGGGAAAAGGAGAGTCCAAAACGTTTCTTGTTGGTCCGTCGGAGACCGCAGCACGAAGCCAGCCCTAAAATCTCTAAGAGAAATACATTGCGCAGCATATACTTAGCTAGAATGTGTGTTGGGTATTATTGGGTCGATGCATTTATGCCGCTGGCAACGTCAGCAATTATTTGGATTCTTTGGTGCTGGTCTGCTGGCGGTTAAATCTGTTAGTAGGCGACCTGTACAATACCGCCAATTGAGCCTGATTAGGGCTACACTTCTACGTGAGACGTCAAACCAAGCCACGGATGTAATGCAGCAGATTATCCAGCTATTCAAGCGTATCTGTTGTCATCGGGCAGCAAAGAGTTCATACTCCCGCACCAAGTCCTGTCCAACGTTCACCTTTTGGACGAAAGAGATAAGATTTTTCGTTCCATGTTGGGGGTCGCGCCGAAGCACAAGCACCCGGTTGGCAATCTTTGCAAGCGGCTGCAGATCCGTTTTTTTTATGCGGCTTGCAGCTCTAATAGCGTGCAGTTTACCCCTAGCTCTTCGGCAGGTCCCATTGCTGATGTACGCCGCGTAAAAGAAATCCGAAAATGAATTAAAATCCCGATAATTAATTTTTAAAGTTAAAAGTGTATCAAAAACTTTGCAGCATAAAAGTGTTGATGTGCTCCAGCCAGCCCGCCCTCACCCCTCTCCCTGCAGTCATGCCACACATCCTACTATGATTATATTGATTATACATTACTGAGGTGCTATTTTTAAACCAGTCAACCCACCACATTCCAAAAATTATCAATCGATAAAGACGAACCTGTTTGACATAAACAGCGACTTGCCTGACGAGACGCATAAGGCTTAGATATTGCATAATTTAGGCTGTCTGCTAAAAATAAGAAAATGAAAGTGAATATTTAGGTCTTTCTATGTGCCAAATATTTTTACAAATGCACACAATTAAATTATTTTTTTTTACGAAAACACAGGGCATATTCAAATTAACCAGCACCATTCAGGCTACCTGCACATTATAATCAATTTATAAAGAATGTTCTTCCCTCGTGAATTCAGCGCTGTCTTTGTCATCTGGTCCATGAACGGTGCATTTCAGTACATGTCGGAAATTAGAGTGCAAAACCAGAGGAGTGTCCCATATATATTGAAATGCACTGTAAAGAAATTAGACCTTCTTCCAGTGTAGAAAATATATTGGTTGAAATTAGATGATATTTACCCCAATGAGACGGACGATGACACAGACAGACAGGTTTTGTTAAAAATGAATATTTTTTTGTACAGGTACATTTTGGGGCCAGTCGAGACAGATTTTATTTAAAAAAACAGGTGCATTGTAAGTAAATTGTTGGCCGTGGTGGCATATGAGTTGGAAACTGGATCTAAGGCTTACAACGTATTGTGTTTTCAAATCCTGCGCGCGAAAGAAGTCTTTTTTCTATTGAGTTAAGGACAGCTGTTAGCTCGTATTAATTCGTTTCCTAGAATGACAGTCGATTACGTGTTGGTCTTGAGTCGAAACTGGTTACATACACACATACACACAAGCAGTTACCTGCACTTTATTATTTGGGGGGTAACTGCTATCAAGTTTGAATTACTTCCGGAACTCCTAGCGTTTAGTTTTGCAATAGAAATTCCAGTGGGGGTTCAATTCAAACACATGATGGTATGTTCAGTGTGAATTACTCTGTAATTTCTAGGCTCATTTGGCCCTAGAAACTCCTTAGGGGTTGAATTAAAGCACACATGTAATCAATGGAGAAGACAACCGTCCACAATTGGTCGTAGAAAAACGGAATGAATTCTGTTCGGGGACGGTCTAAGTGCATAAGCCAGAGGAAGACTACCCTAGGATTAACATATACCGACTTGCAGATGACTTGCATATGACCTTTTGCCCATTATAATTCTAATCTTTACCGTCGTGTATTTAATTTCCTAAAAAAGCAGGCACAAAAATAGACCGCTTGGCGTCGCATTTTTTGTGCCCATTATTGGAAGGCCATATCGTACGACGGAGGCGCACTAGTCGTAGGACTCGAGTCAGGAGGTTGTTGCTGTTCCAGTGGATTTGTTGCTTTCGTGATTTATGTTGCTTGGACGGCCAAAACACAGCTTATTATGAATTTCCAAAGAGTCCTTTTTATGACCTTCGTGCGATCCTCTGCTCTCATGCAGGCTATTAATTCGTTTTTGCCACTTCGTCAATTACAACCGAACTGAACGCTTTGTGTTTTGCAGCCCGTCTTTCGTTGTTCGTGGCCGTGTATTTGTCGACTTTGTCGAGGATGAGCTTAAACTCTTCTTCGAAGATGGTGTTTTCGCGGAACGCTTTGGATATATGGTCAGAAATTGTGTTGAATTTTGTCTCGAAGAGGACGCGGATTTCGTCGTGCTTTTTGGCCTCCACCACGATAGGTGCGGCAATGATGGTTGACAGGATTCCAATACCAGACACACCGTTGCCCAGAGTATTTATACAATCCTCTCATCAACAAAGTATCGGTGACGATCGAGGGCGTCCCAAAACAGATATATGCCCATGGGCAGACGCGATACCAACAGGCATTAAAAATAAAGGCGAGGGAGTCAATAAAGGATGCGGAGCTGCCGGAGATAGATGTTGGTGCATAGTGCCAATTGCAGTTGCTATGCTATATATAAGCCTGTTGAAAAAAGCCGAGTCCAAAACAATAAAACAACCAATGAGTGCGACAGCGGAACTGAATACTTAACCGTCAGTGGGTGTCGAAGTCGGAAAGGTCGGCGCTACCATCTCAGGGAATAATGCAGGTCACTAAGGTTAAAAGCCTAGGTAGTTTTGCTTGTGGGAAAAGACTTGCTGCGATGGTGAAACAACACCGAAGTGAGAAAAAATCCGATACTCACCCTGCTCTAGTACAGATAGCGGTGGCTACACGAGTGCACGATAGTGCGATGCCATCTTTATGGCCGGTCTAGTTTTTTGGCGACTGTCCTCGCGTACACCTTATTCCACGGCTCACCGCACAGAGAGGGGCAGCGAAAAGCAACGGGCACGTCGGAACAAAAAACAAAAGCAGCCACTATTAGACACGCGACCGACCCTTTTCATACCGAATAGTAGGGTGCGAAACGCTATATTTACCATGGAGCAGTACTTGGCGGCCTTGAGGCACGGTATACTATGATTGCCAAAAGCTTGCTAAAAACGAAACCTGTCGACTTTGTCCGCCTAGACCTCAAAGACGAAGCAAAGGCCATAACCATCACAGCGCTGAGCCTCTGGACATAGGACATGCTTATTAAACAAGGCATCATCCCTGCCAATAGTATCACGGCTGCCTAATGACCTCTGCTGCTCTCAGGGTCGAAGAAACTATAGTTAACGCCCTCGTATTCACTGGCTCAAACTTTCTCTTCTCTGCAGCGCAGGCTGAGTATCAATGTCAGCGCAACGAGTGTCTGGATTGCCTCAATAAAACAGCAAAACGAACAGCTGGCTGAATGGGCTTACCGAGACGTCGAAGAATCTTCGCACGCGTACGACCTGGTGATTAGCGAAAAAACAGGCGACGGACTGCGACTCGATGACGAGACCAAGCGTTCTGACTTCTACACTCCCTGGGCCAAACAACAAAGATACGAGATGATGTTTGTCATCGGGGATCTAGCCGCCGTAGGCTATTGGACCTACAAATATGTCTAAACAGGCCAGAACATACATCTTTTTGCGCTGTCAAATTGGAGCGGTAGCTGCTAATTTGCGGACCAATAGCTGACAGAACGGACGTGAAAACGCGATGGATACTGATCTCGGGGAAATGTACGACAACCCGCGGGGTTACTGGAAGGCATGGCAGTTATTAAAAAGCTGGCAGAAGCCGACAAAGTCTCACAATATGTTGCCAGGGAATGGCTCAAGAAGCAGGCCATGTGGCAGATTTACCTTCCCGCGCTGCGCAAATTTACCGCCCTGGATTTGATGTCCCAGCCCCTAACGAGGTGCACCAGGCTGGCTTCTTTTCTCTGCCGCATGACAAGGTTGGGCAATACACGTACAAATATGCGCTGACCGTGGTAGATGTCGCCCGTCGTTTCAAGGCGGTTGAGCTCTTGACCACAAAGGATCCTTCCAAAGTCACCGACGTGCTGGTACGTATCTACAAGCGGAAGCCGCTAAAGTGACCCAAACTGCTGCAGGTTGACACCGGCCGGGAGTTTCTGGCGCTGGGTCGCAACTCTTGATTGAGCACAAAGTGCAGGCTAGGCGGGGCGAGGCCGGCGTCCACTTTGCGCAGGGCATTATGGATTGGTTCATCCTTACTCTAGCCGAGCGACTGTTTGGGCATCAGTACGCCCAGAAGATGTTGTTTTAGCGAAAACCGCGGAGAGAGAGACTACAAAGCATAGCACTAAGTGAGTGCGATGACTGCCCGTCTTTAGGGCGGCCCTAAACGGTGAGATAACGCTTCTCATTGGTAAAAACTGTTGGTGCCATTAGTGAAAGTGAGGTGCGGGCCGCGCCTGCGGTGTATGTGACGCGGCCGATTCGCATGGAAGAGAAGCCCCTGCCCTGAAATACCTTGGTGCGGTACCGATATGCCCCGGGAAAGTTGGAAGGAGGAAAACGTCGTGCCACCGACCGTGTCTGGTCAATAAAGGTCTACAGGCTAGAGCGTGCTGTTGCTAGGACCGGCTCGCAGGACTATATTATCTGCACGTGTTTTT
Organism: Margaritifera margaritifera; assembly: GCA_029931535.1. Classification (NCBI taxonomy): domain Eukaryota; kingdom Metazoa; phylum Mollusca; class Bivalvia; order Unionida; family Margaritiferidae; genus Margaritifera; species Margaritifera margaritifera. The sequence goes on along the minus strand of JAQPZY010001550.1, from coordinate 3,441,902 downwards.
CTTGGGTTCTGTAGCATCGACCATATGCCAGCACAAACCGCTCCACTCGCTTAGGTTCCAGCTTTTTATCATTTTCCCCGCGAAGAACACATGCAGCCGTTGGTTTGGCCACATTGGCCAGCCGGATAGTCTCCCAGACGTCACCCTAGTGAAACTTTATTTTGTGTACAGGCGCGAGGCGGAGAGTCGCCGGTCAGCCGTGCCCGTTGTGGTAAACGAGATCCACCACCTACCGCACCCTGTGGTAGTGTCTGCTATTGTAGATATCACCACCGGCGATGTCCCTTAGGATGATCGCTCGCTTAAGACTTTTTCCAGGCTGGCCAATTCGTCAACGGTTGCTCCTGTTTTGCGAACCCGCAGTTCCCAAACCTCCTGTTGTTTGCTGCGGGCCTCTGTTAGACCTTGCCCTCTGGCGACATTATCTAAGTATTCCGCCATCGGCTGCGCGACGCAGTTCAAAGTACCATTTCTTATCGGGGCCAGATTAGAAGGGTCACGTTCCTGCACTTCATAAAGGTCATATACCACCGTGTAGTGAGGCCCGTCGAAACCAGAACTCCAGGCCTTGTTTCAGGCATGATTATGACCACCACCTCCACCCAACCCGACCCCCTTACGCGCTTTACCTTTACCGGATCGAACTTGTCCTCTACGACCCACTCATCCGCGTCCAGACGTTGGGTAATGAACTTGATGCGGATAAACAATTATTTGCCCGCGGGGAGGGTTGCAAGAATGGTGGCCGCGCGCATCGTTTGTCTGGCTGTTCAAAATCAGTCGCCCAGCCCGATCGATTAAACTTTCCCAGTGTTTGTATCCCTGAACCCCAATAGATCTTCAGCCTCTACCCGAAACGTACTACATACTTGTACAGCCCAGTCGATCTTGAATTCATCCTTTGATTCGCGAAAAGTGCGGTACTTTTCCGGGAATAGGCACGGGGTACAGGGCTGCCCAGTCGAGATCAAATGGAACTTCGGGCGGCTCTGGCTCCTCGGGCTCAATGGCGCCAAGGCTGGCGATTTCTTTGCCCATTTCTCCTACTGCCTGCTCTGCCGCACTAGCCGCCCCCAGGCCGTCGAGCTGTTCCCGAAGCTACATGGCTTCTGGTGTATACGGGCCTGACCCCCATTAATGATTCATATTCATCGCGCGTTTTTGTACGTGCCCTTTGTGCATGACACATTTTGATACTATATGCTCTGCAATACTTCTCTAATATAGTAGGGTATACCCCGGCCGCAAATGTTTCCACACTAAAAATAAAAATAATTTTCGCCGACTAGTACACGCACTGTGATGAGAAACTCAACCATCAACTGCCTAAACTGAACCTGACCTTATTTTCTTGAGCCGCAGCTGGTACTTCGCTTTATCGTTTCCACATATCTGACACAGCTGAGTCCCTGTGCGCGTCTCTCGTCCACATGAACGGCACGATACTGGCGGCGCATTCCGCTTTCTGTCTTTGCCAGTGTATCTTGCAGTATTTTTTATACACGGCGCCGAGCACAGTTCTGTCATTCCCAGTATCAGTAACTCACATATATTATGGGATCTTCATTTTTTGCAGTATACACTCCACAATATACATTTCTAATACAAATTTGTCCCTACGCGGCCAGGTTGGGTCTCCACCGGCCCAACAAAAAATATTTGGACTCTCCTTATCATATTTTGGGGGTGGCCTGCCGATGAAAACCAACACTTTAAGACCCGATACAGGGGACTGAGGTTTAGGTGGGTGACTCTCAACTCTCCCTGCTCCCCCTTTGAGGCTACCCTGAGAAAAGGTGTGTGGATGATGGTGGTGAAGGGAGAGTGCTGACAAACCTTATTACACAATTTGGTTTGTCCGCCTCCCTGCTGCAATGTGTAGCAGCTCAATGAAGATAAAAACTGTAATAAATCGTGTACTCTTTTCAGTTTTAAGCAACGTCGAGAAAAGAAGCCTTTGCGTTACTTTGTTATCTCGTGAAATATTTGTTATACAGATGTTCTAAAGTTCGATTTGGGATTTGCAGTGCTCACTTCACTCAATTCCTAACGGTTTAGCGAAGAATTGTGTGCTTCAAGAGAGAACCATGCACAAAGACGTAACGTAAAGCTTTAATTTGGTATTAACTATAATATGTTCCACTCTGTCCGAACGCAACCTTTTCTCTTGTTTTATTTCCTTTCTTCCATAAACCATCATCATCCTGGTAATGAGCTGATTCAAAAACTGTTTGGCTACACCAGTCCGTTCATTCATGCATCTGTACATACATACATGCGTACAGGCAGGCAAACAGACAGACAGACTGGATACATTTTGATTAAATAAGCTGCTCAAATCTCAGACTATATTACCATTTTGCCTTTGTATCAACTATCTTTAAATCTAATAATATTATACAATTGTAATACAGAATACGTATGCAGCATTTTTGGTATTTGTTTCCAATACTAAGTGATATTTAGCTATTAAAAATGTGGACCTAATGAACTTTTCAATCATGTACGCTTTGCATCTGTATCGGTGTCATTGAATTCTTTTGTTTCCAATTAATTGTAACATCTGAAGTGACAAAAATGAGATATTACGTCTCAATATGGCAAGGAATATGTACATGTGGATATGTGTTACTATCTCTGATACTTTTGAAAAGGAATTTAAGTGCTTAAGCATGTAACATAGATTTTTATTTTATTCTTTACTGAAACATACCAACTGATTGAAACAATTTCGCAATTTAAACATTATAAATCAGTGGTATACAAGTTCACATGATTTTGTATAAATAGGAAAATTAAACGACAAATATGCAATAAAATCGAGCCTAATTGTTTTACATCATATCGTTCATTTGCGTTTTATTGCAAATATATTTTTTCTTTGACGACTTAGTGTCTGTTTTGTTTAAATAAACTGATTTTTTTTTCTACAATAATATCAATGTTTAAGATGTGGTTTATCATACTCCCTACAGACCATACTCTTTCAGAATGTATTGCTATAAGACTGTTTTGACCTCTGGGTCATCTAACCTTAATACATCGTCTCTGTGCATTAGTTCACAAGCACGCTGACTAGATCGTGTCTTACATTTCTTTTTAAAGATTGAAATTCAATCATAAACAAAGGAAAACTAACCTGGCTGTGTATGTGGCTCAGATGCACTTCATTGTGGCAACATTGGTATTTTCTGAAGTCTACCGCGGGCTAACTTGTAACATTCTCAGCCCTGTGCTTTATCAATGCAAGTAATGAATTCCTGATTTTTATATTTGTTTATTTTTTATTTTTTTGCTTTGACGTATTTGGCAAAATTTAGTTTCGATATCTTTGATCTCTCAATAATAGCGTTTAACTTTCACAGTAAGAGGTTGAAATGCCGATCGTGATTTTTCGTCACGCTGGAGACCTAACTAACCTTTAACTGAAATCGATTACAGTATTTGTCAATGACATAATTGCAATGTGTATTCAATTACAATTGTTTAAATGTTTAAACTGCTCTAATTAAATTTACCTCGGATATCAAATATTGTCGTCAATCATAATAAAATCAAAACTGTCACTTCAGATAAAAGAACCCTTTGGGGCAAAATACCTATACAATTGTTATATTATTTCATTGAACAAGAATAAAACATATTTTTGAATGACTGAGCAAGTTTACAGACAAGCGCATGACATAATAACCTTGCTTTAAAAGAAGTCTGTAGACATCAGATCACTTTCAAAGTACATAAGATCACAATTTCGTATAATGTACAACTCTCTCAAATAACGTTTTCATGTATATGTTGTGTATTTCTGACACTAGCTTCATATACAGGAATTGAAATAAATCCGTGACAGGGTATTTTGCACATAGGAAAGGTTGTATATTTTACACACCATGGGATAACTTTGATAACGTGTCGTACTCATAAAAATACATGTAATATGTAGTCATTGCAATGAAGACTTCACTGCAATTATATGTAACAAGCAATAGTAAGTATAAGAGACTGTCTGAAGCCATGAATCTTAACTTGTGAAAGTTATTCACTACAAAATACGTATTTGTTTCAAAAATGGTACCAAAAAAAACACGTCTTCTTGATATGATATATTCTTCATCTGTACAGATGTCCGTAATGTTAAAATCTTAACTATGAATAACATTTTAACCTCTGAAATGATTGGCGTCATTCAGTGCATTTCATACTTATGACAATCACTTTCCTATGCAGATCATGCATATAGGAGGTTTGAACAACTCGGGTCTAGTGCAGATAAGACAACTTGAATTACTTGTCCTTGAACTTGACTTTGAAAAGGGTTATTGAGAACTAGAGCTTGCATCCAAGTATAAAATAATTTTATTCGATCATGGGACATACATATAGAACGCACAAATTAGTATATTCATCATTTCCTCTATTGCAAGCCAAAAGTGAACGTATGTCGCCGCCACATTCTTTGAATATTTCGTATGATCATCCAAGTGTATTTACGTGAAATTTCAAGGTTTTAGATGGCTGAATTCAAATAGCACTTGAACCCTTGTAGTTTACATTAAATACAACTGATCTGCATTTTTGCTGTAATAATTACTCAGAAGTATCAAGTACGATGAAACGATAGTCTTCTTATTACAATCAATTCTTTGTATCAATGCATGATACTTTCTTGAGGCTTGACATTTGATACAGAAAAAAAAATTAAGCAAATTAATGCCTAATGTGTAAAGTAAGCGATTTGAAAATATATTTGTGGATCGTTCCCTTAGTAAATACCATTCCCTAAGAAAGGGTTGAATTCCATCGATCTATATAATCCAATGTTTGGTGTAAACATCAAGACACTGTAATAACTATATCAAATAACATTACAATTCAGAATAAATCACCTTTTGGCAACAACTTTAGGTTGTGTTATAACAGTATACCTAGATGACACAAACTTTATTAATATCTCATATTTTGTTCTAAAAGACGACAACTGACCCATGATGTAGCGTTTATTGAATACGCTTTATTTGCCTTGACTGTGATTTATTTATTCCTTTACACTGAATGTTCTAATCTATATAGTGAAAAGAACCAATAGCCAATCAATACGGATAGACACCGCGATGAATAGACTTCGCTATGGGTATTTTTTTTTTTTTTTTTTTTTTTTTTTTTTTTTGTTGTTTAAAACATAGTTTCTTTCGGTGACACTGGGTACATGCCTCAAGTAATTGATATTATCCAGAAGGACAACTTGGGAATATTCGTTGCGGACATACATCATTGGCTCAGATTTGCCGGCTAATGTCGCGTCAAAACTATAGTAACTTCGTTCAATGCTTCTACTGGTCAATGTTCCTATCACAATGTAATTGTTAGTGAACGAAGAAATCCAATAATAATTGACTGATATATTGAACATCCATCGAGTTTATATTCCGTAAAGGAGGCATCAACAATATAAAACCCAACACTTCCGTCAGCTTGAAGAATAACTGTATCTTTTCAAGAAACCCATCAATAGTATTATATTGGTTCCGAATTCAATTCAGCTGTAACATCATAAGAAACCATGTGATAAAAGCGATTCAGCTTATGTGCATAAAAATTCCAAATCGCTCTGTTAGTAGATCGACTCAAAACGAACTACATCGTATATGCGTGTGAACATTACAAATGCATAAATCAAACTTCAAGACAGCTTTTACTGGGCTTGTATATATATTACTGGTTACAAAACCGTCAGTTTCTAAGGTAAGTAAAAAAGTATCGCTTAGAATATTATAACTTAATTTCTTCAGTAGTCTTATGATACCATCATGAGTATGATTTTCTGAAGAATTTCTTCTTTTTTCTTTCCATTCTAAATATTTTGTACAATTATCTTATGTCGTTATTTAATAGAATTGAATAAATGATACAACAGCTACATTTTATATATCCCCTGTTATTTTCAACCATTTTTCACAAAGAATAAGTATATGTTGCTTATACATTATCTTAAAAAGGTCCATTAATAATGACTATTAAATTATCAAAACACAGAGTCACTGTCCGTCTTTATAGGAACATGCATGTACTCACTGCTACAACCTTAGTGTAGTCTATCATACGTTCTAATGACACCGTATCGCACATATTTTAATTACAGGGTACCATAATATAACGTATGAGAATACATGTATTGGAATTATTATTATTATTATTATTATTATTATTATTTTCTCTAGTTTTTTTCTTCCAATTTTGATCTTTATGATGAATCAGCGGAGATCAAGATGTTCAAATTACATAAGAATATTATCAGAAAATTGCTCCCTGATGCGAAAGTTGTATCATTACGAATGTCGTTATTCGTGAAACTACCCATTAATAATACTTTGTGTCTCGCATGTAAGCAACACATTCATACTTTGATTTATACAAAACAGTTTTATACCTGAAATTCTAGAAAAACAAGGCCTGGCTATCTGTATGTATGATTTTAACAGCCCCTCAAGCACATATTATAAAGCATTCATGTGCACCCGTGTTAATCAGTGTAGATTGATATCCCTAGCAATGACAAGTTTTGGTGGACTATGGTCATGGATTTCTCATGGCGGAATCCATTTCTCCTATAAAACCTCTCAACAAATTCAGCAGAATTTGCGTTACGATAAGGAGTACCAGGAACTTCATCCGTACCTAACGAAATGAAATATACGTACAACTGAATACACATGTTCGTTTGTTTAATGACAAATACCTAACTGTTACATAATGTTTTCACTGGTGAATAAAGGTTTGAATCCGACCATTGTTTACCAGCACTGAGTGTCTGGAAGCTTCTCAGACAGAATGTCTGATCTCACTTACCTACCAAGCTACCCACCTATCTCGCAATTCAGCCTGAAGATTATTTTACATTAAAGTCCATTAAAAAACAGTATCCAAAGTACAATTATATATATATATATATATATATATATATATATATATATATATATATATGTGTGTGTGTGTGTGTGTGTGTGTGTGTGTGTGTGTGTGTTAAGGATCATCGCTTAAAAAATGTCGGTATATTTAAGTTTTTTTTTAAATATATATTTTACATAGACAATGGTCCAAACAATTAGAAAGTGATAGGTTGATATGCATTTTCTTCTGCTAATTATCTTCATGTAAGGTGTCATTACAATCTCCATGTAAGGTGTCATTACAATTTCCATGTAAGGTGTCATCACAATCTCCATGAAAGGGGTTATCACAATCTCCACGTAAGGGGTAATCACAATCTCCATGTAAGGGGTCATTACAATCTCCATGTAAGGGGTCATCACAATCTCCATGAAAGGGGTCATCACAATCTCCATGCAAGGAGTTATCAATTACAATTTCCATGTAAGGGGTCATTACAATCTCCATGTAAGGGGTAATTACAATCTCCATGTAAGGAGTCATTACAATCTCCATGTAAGGGGTAATTACAATCTCCATGTAAGGGGTAATTACAATCTCCATGTAAGGGGTAATTACAATCTCCATGTAAGGGGTAATTACAATCTCCATGTAAGGGGTAATTACAATCTCCATGTAAGGGGTCATTACAATTTCCATGTAAGGGGTCATCACAATCTCCATGTAAGGGGTAATTACAATCTCCATGTAAGGGGTCATTACAATTTCCATGTAAGGGGTCATCACAATCTCCATGTAAGGGGTCATCACAATCTCCATGTAAGGGGTCATCACAATCTCCATGTAAGGGGTCATCACAATCTCCATGTAAGGGGTCATTACAATCTCCATGTAAGGGGTAATTACAATCTCCATGTAAGGGGTCATCACAATTTCCATGTAAGGGGTCATCACAATCTCCATGTAAGGGGTAATTACAATCTCCATGTAAGGGGTCATCACAATCTCCATGTAAGGTGTCATTATAATCTCCATTTAAGGGGTAATTACAATCTCCATGTAAGGGGTCATTACAATCTCCATGTAAGGGGTCATTACAATGAAAAGTATGGTAAAATGCTCCCTGCTACTAACTATATATAAAATAATAACTGAATGAGTAAAATAATTCATCACATTTGTACATGCTGAAGAAATAATTCATCAAATTTGTACAAGCTGAAGAAATAATTCATCACATTTGTACACGCTGAAGAAATAATTCATCAAATCTGTACACGCTGAAGAGATAATTCATCAAATCTGTACACGCTGAAGAACTAATTCATCACATTTGTACACGCTGAAGAGATAATTCATCAAATCTGTACACGCTGAAGAACTAATTCATCACATTTGTACACGCTTAAGAGATAATTCATCAAATCTGTACACGCTGAAGAACTAATTCATCACATTTGGACACGCTGAAGAGACAATTCATCAAATCTGTACACGCTGAAGAACTAATTCATCACATTTGTACACGCTGAAGAGATAATTCATCAAATCTGTACACGCTGAAGAAATAATTCATCACATTTGTACACGCTGAAGAGATAATTCATCAAATCTGTACACGCTGAAGAAATAATTCACATCACATTTGTACATGCTGAAGAGCATAGATTCATCACATTTGTACATGCTGAAGAGCATAGATTTATCAAATTTGTACACGCTGAAGAGCATAGATTTATCCTATCAAATACTCAAATAAAAGTGTTTGATAGTAAATGTTCTTTAGCATGACACGTTTTCTGGGGACCCCGCGTGGCCGACTGATCTAATACGCTCACCTTTACAGATCGCTCGTAACTCTCACCTCTGTCCGCGTGAATTCGAGCCACGACTCGACCAACGTGGGTATGTGAGAAAGCTTGCCAGTAGCTTCCCGTGGGTCAGTGGTTCTTCCTGCGGTCTTTCCGGGTTCTTCTTCCACCAAATATACAGGCCGCCATGTATCATGTGCTGAAAAATGGCGTCAATCCCCACAAAACCAAACCAAACCATATATATGTTTTCCGCAACAGAAAGCATGTGGTGATGATTTACAGCAGGTCGTAAATAGCTAAAGATTCTCCCGATTACTGTACACCTTTTGTTAACTTTATTTCTTTTCTTTCGCAGTATTTACGATTATTAAAATTGGATAATCAGTTTATTTTTAATTATTTAAAAAGAGACAAAAGTCGCAACCTGTTTATTTTACATTCAGTCTCCACCATATCTCTTAGCGCAATAAACACTTTGGTAACAAGTGACATCATATTGATGAATTCATAGTGTAATGATCACGTCATTTTGAGTTGCGTATTAAATGTTGAATTTACAAAAGCAGATATCCTTAATTTCGTGAAATGCAAGACCAGGACCCATCTTTGGCAGTCAAGGATCATCAATCTACTTTGTACCACATCGTCCCTTAGCAAGCGTAACTAGCAGAAACAGTATATATATCGCTCTGCTATCTGATTGGATGTAGCTAAAGAAACAGATCCAATAGGAAGATTGTTGTGAATAATCATAGATGCCTACGTAGAAAACGACACATTAAACCGTTCACATGCTAGTTTTTCTTTCGTGTTAAATCATGTAGAGATCATGGAAGTCGACATACTGAACGTCTGACAGGTCAATCAACGAGTTTTTCTGATTGGTTAATGGACGCTGCTTGCCACGGGCAATAACTCTTTCATCCGCAAGAGGACACGTTTTCAAAATACTGTTACGGCTAAGATGAGCGGGACCATGTGATGCAGAATATAATATCGGCTTAAACGTTGTATGTATATCGTTATAAACGGACTTTATTGTACATATATTAGGGAGGAATGGTAGCAAATGCCGCTTGATGATTTACACAAAAGCAAAGAGAAAATGTAGATCACAAAGGATGGTCTCTCATCTGAGTACAGTACTTCAGTAGTTAGTGATATTTCAGGTTAATATATGAATTCCAGATGAAATCAAGACAAAAACTAAAATCTTAAAGCAACATTACAGTATGATGTATGTGGAATTGTGAGTTGCAGGTGAATGAACTCCAATGCTCTTATTGTTTTATGTCGCAAGTGCAAACTTTGCCAAATATATCGCATATATGCCTGTACTTAATTACCGGTTTAAATAAATGCGTAATGAAGTTGTATTACAAAGGAAAAAAGAATTCAATGGTTAATCCATTCAAGTCAAATAAATTATCTTACAATTATATTGGATACAATGGCATTTGTGTATGTGGCTTTCACCGCATATTTATTACTAGTTGCATAATTATATCTTGATTGCCGCATGTTGTGTTTAGTACAACTCGGTATCAAATTAAGCACAACAAGTATGACGTCATGAATCACCTGTCATATATGGAAAAAAAAGATAGGTCTCGACCGGTAACCTGGCATAAGTCAAAGAGTTTGGTTTCATGAATACTTTTCTTTTAAAAACTGCCATAAACTGCAAAGAAGTTATTTATAACAGTGAACAACCTGAAGCGTGAAGAGTCAAACCTATATATGTTTCAGTGTGTATGAGTGGATACAAATCATATGAGATTGCAACTATATCCTGACAAGGTTTCCGTTTGGAAACGGCCGTCCATAATTTGGTCCAGGACGGCTAGCTTTCCCAGGGAAGTCCCCGAAACCGCAACATTCTATGTTTGTACGTTGACAATCCAATGCGTTGTCGGTCTATAACCGTACTTAAGATATAAATCCTTCACTTGATTATTGCTAGTGCATTGAGGGCAGACGGTGATGCACCCTGGATTAAAAGCAGTTATTCCTGATCACTTGATTATTGTTAATGCATTGGGTAGACGGTGATGCACGTGGATTACAGGCAATTATCCCTAACCACTTGTATAAGAAAAGAACAGAACTTTATTGATTTAACGTATGCAAAAAAGCACATGGTCAATACAATACATAATTCATATACAATATATTGTTGCATAAATGAATGAATAAATGAATGAATAATGGTGATAGAAACCTGTGTACACGTAAATCCCGGGTGGGGGATAAAGAGAGACAGACAGACGGACAACGAAGGAATATAATCTAAGTTGGAATGCATTATACAGATATTTACCGAGGTATTTTACAGTTGTTAAATCTTCATTTGTAAGTAATTGTAGTAGTTTATACATGTTTGGTTTCTGCCAATAATAAGGATCAATATAAGATTTTCTACGCGAGAGGTATAGAGGACAGATTAAGACAAAATGATATTCATCTTCGACCTCATTATTTATACAAAGTTCACATTTCCTTCACGACGTTCGTTTCCTACATGTCTACCAGTCTCGATACTTAACTGGTATGATGAACTGCTTTAATTTACATAGAGCTTTTCTGTGACTGGCATTAGCAATTAATCTAAGATAGGAAGCTGTTTTGAAGATATCTTTTATAGCTGTATACATACATGTATATGAAGTTTTCGAAGCAACTGCTGAAGTCCAGTCAGAATGAAATATGTCTTTTAGTCTTTGGTTAAAAAGCGATAAAAAGGAAGATACCTGGACTGAATTAGGGTAATACCTGACATCTCCGAAGCCTGAGATCAGTAGTATATTTCTCACATAAGAACCCCAGGTTTTATAATTCTTTCTTTCGCAATCGGTAAGCATTAAATGGTATATTTTTCGAAGAATACAATATTTTGTGTTTTTCAATTTGGACCAGTACTTAATGATGTGCACATATCTATTTAGATAAAGTGGATATCAGCCCAACTGTCAATATTTTCTATGCACCAGTTCTATATTTTCAGCTTTCAGAAATCCCCAAATTTTACAGCAAAAATAAGACAAAATTGGAGATACAAAATAATTAAAAAAATTCATTGGACATTGTAGATTATTAGTATTATTCAGAAGTACGTTGATTGTTTTGACACCTTTGCCAGCAATAGTATCTGTAGCACATCGAAACGAGCCTCTCTTGGTAAAATAAGTATGAAATAATTAAAATTATCCGCAATGTCTAGAAACACATCTCCGTACTTTAATAAAACGTCTAGTCTTCTAACTTTTTTGTTAAAAATCATAAGCCTAGTGAGTAACCGGTTCTGTGCATAGCTCTTACAAGATTCGGACGGCGAACACATGTCTTCGCAATCGAGCAGTTTTATTACCGCTTATATCATTAAATTGTCAGTGCTTTATAAAACCTGAATGTGGAAGTACAACTCTCTGACTACACATAATTGAAGTAAATAAATACACTTCTGGCTAGAATGTATTTACCGAAGGAAAGCAGTCTAATTCGTGAGTGATTCGTTCAGGCGGTTTGACATTGGCAATAGAGATGCAAAACTTCCGTTGTACCGCGATAAAACGACGGTATATGGGGTGCTTGTTACGAAAAAAGAGAAGGTAACAAAATGTGTCATCATTAATCACCTTTTGTAAATAAGAATCTTAGGTGGACGCTCAATACTGGTCTGCGATTTTTCATGATTTTACAAATAATATTTTCTGACTATTTATTTCACACATAAGCATACAAGCATACTGATCATTTTCAACGAATCCATGTATGTATGTATGTATGTATGTATGTATGTATGTATGTATGTATGTATGTATGTATGTATGTATGTATGTATGTATGTATGTATGTATGTATGTATGTATGTATGTATGTATGTATGTATGTATGTATATATGTAAAAGTTTATCTCTCTTTCTTGATTCTATGTACCTATTTATCTATCTATCAAATGATTTATCGAATTGAACTGGTGATGGGAAATTTCTTATTCAAAGCATGGAACATGAAAATTTCCAACCCAGTATGTCCCTGACTAACAAAGTTTGAAAATTAACGGAAGCCTTTCTTGAACAATGAATAAACAAGTCCTAGATTTTAGTCTTCTTTGCAAACGGCTACTGTACTGTATTCCCGGGGTGACTATAGCCCTTTATATTAGTGACCATATTATTGTTACTATAGCCCCTTGTATTAGTTACCATCTTATTGTGACAACAGCCACTTGTATTAGTGACCATCTTATTTTGAGTACAGCCCTTTGCATTAATGATCATCTTATTGTGACTATAGCCCCTTGCATTAGTGACCGTCATATTGTGACTATACCTCTTTGTATGGATGACCATATTTTTGTGACTATAGCCCCTTGTATTAGTGACCATCTTATTGTGACTACAGCCTCTTGTATCATTGGCCGTCTTATTGTGACTATAGCCTATTGTGTTAGTGACCATCTTATTGTGACTATATCCCCTTGTATTAGTGACCATCTTATTGTGACTACAGCCCCTCGTGTCAGTGGCTGTCTTATTGTGACAACACCGTCTTGTATTAGTGACCATCTTAGTTTGAGTACAGCCCCTTACATTAGTGACCATTTTATTGTGACTACAACTCCTTATATTAGTGACCATCTTACCATAGGAATATCCCCTTGTATTGGTGACCATCTTATTCTGACTATAGCCTCTTGTATTAGTGACCATCGTATTGTGACTACAGCCTCTTGCGTTAGTGGCCATCTTATTGTGACTACAACTCTTTGTATTAGTGACCATCTTATTATGGCCATATCCTCTTGTATTTGTGACCATCTTATTCTGACTACAGCCTCTTGTATTAGTGACCATCTTATTTTAACTACAGCCCCTTGCATTAGTGATCATCTTATTGTGGCCATAGCCCCTTGTTTTGGTGACCATGTTGTTATGGCTGTAGCCCCTTTTTTTGGTGACCATGTTGTTATGGCTATAGCCCCTTCTTTTGGTGACCATGTTGTTATGGCTATAGCGACTTGTTTTGGGGACCATGCTTTAATAGCCATAGTCCCTTGTATTAGTAATATATTATAATAACAGCTTTGTTGAATAACATACAAGACCCGTCATCCGCAATGCACAGTTCTTACGCAACTTCTGTTTATGGGATTTTATTCGACACCCTGTCCCCCAGCCCCACCCCCACCCCACCGACTTTTTGAAAAATCTTCTCTTCAGACAGACTCTTTTTTTCAAGTATGTCAACGTTGGTTGAATCAGTAACTTCTAACAGTTGTGTTTTAGCTGCTTTAGATCAATGTTTGGAATTTTGACTATGTATGATATAGAGTTGGACGTTTATATACATATATATGTATATATATATATATATATATATATATATATATATATATATATATATAATTGGTGATGTGTGCATGGTCGAGATGGTATAGAGGTAGGTGCTTACAGGCAAGGCGATGGGTGCTGTAACCCGCGGATCCGGGTTCGAATCGCCGTAGAGTACGAATTAAAATTCAATGACCTGTATGGTAATATTATTTATTAGTATTTTAAAATTATGTTAATGTTATCAAGCATTCTCCTGTAGGATCCAGGGATAGCACTTCCCGCTCTGTTTGGTGTATATTTGTAATTCTCTATAGTAACTTCTATAGACCTTGATTTCTGTAGCAGGAATCCAGATGGACTGTGTACTTAGATGAGAATTAATTACTGGGTCGACATGCGGGTGTGTCTGCTACACACGAATGACTATACCACCAACTTTGTAGCATCATATATTGGTGATGTGTGCATGGTCGAGATGGTATAGGGGTTGGTGCTTACAGTCAAAGGCGATGGGTGCCGTAACCCGCGGATTCGAATCTCCGTAGAGTACGAATTAAAATTCTCTAACCTGTATAAAAAAATCTGCTAATGTTAACAAGCTATCAAGCATTCTCTTGTAGGAACAAGGGACAGCACTTTACGCTCTGTTTGGTGTATATATATATATATATATATATATATATATATATATATATATATATATATATATATATATATATATATATATATTGGTTTAGTAATTTCAAATTGTGACAAGACGATATGAGACTTTCCGAGCTTTACGTGAACAATAATTACTTTATTCCTTTAGATATATATCCTTTTGACACGCAATCTGCAAGCCTTGGCATGGTCATATTTACCAAAACTGTATTTTATTTGACTATCTGTAAGGCTTGGTATGGTCATGTTTACCAAAACTGTAGTTTATTTGACTATCTGTAAGCCTTGGCATGGTCATATTTACCTAAACTATATTTTATTTGACTATCTGTATGTATGTATGTATGTATGTATGTATGTATGTATGTATGTATGTATGTATGTATGTATGTATGTATGTATGTATGTATGTATGTATGTATGTGTGTGTGTGTGTATGTATGTATGTATGTATGTATGTATGTATGTATGTATGTATGTATGTATGTATGTATGTATGTATGTATGTGTGTGTATGTATGTATGTATGTATGTATGTATGTATGTATGTATGTATGTATGTATGTATGTATGTATGTATGTATGTATATAAAAATCCATACTTCCAATATATATCGATCTTCCTGTCTGTCCAAGAAGAGGATCATGAGAGAAATAACGGTAATTTGTTAGAAGATATCTCCTTTTCTTGGATCAATGAGATATATCGATTCAGTCGGATCTCTCTCTCTCTCTCTCTCTCTCTCTCTCTCTCTCTCTCTCTCTCTCTCTCTCTAGGATCATGGTAGAAAATAAGGTTCAGAATTTGGCTGGAAGATATTTCCTTCTCTTGGATCAATGAAATAGATAGATTCAGTTGGATCTATATAGCTATCTATCTTTCTTCCTGTTTGCCCATGAGGATCATGGGAGAAAATAAGATTCAGAATTTGGAAGATATCTCCTATCCTTAGAACATCCTCGGTGATACTATTTGTATCGAGTCTTTTTTCGTAGACTTTTCTCCATTGATTTCATATAATTTCAGCTTGCTGAAAATGGCCTCTTTTTTCAAGCTCAGTTTGTTGATAACTGAAATACCATTCTAAAGGCCAGATTGATCGACAGTCGATTCTGCATGATTACTGAATAGTGACTGCGTGTGTGCGTGTGTGTATGTATGTATGTATGTACGTATGTATGTATGTATGTATGTATGTATGTATGTATGTATGTATGTATGTATGTATGTATGTATGTATGTATGTATGTATGTACATATATATTATTTGTGGCACACAGTGCTATCTACAATAGTATATTTTGGGGCCCCCGGGTGGCCGAGTGGTCTAAGGCGCTCGAGTTTACAGATCACTGACATCTCACCTCTGTCCTCGTGGGTTCGAGTCTCGGGCTCGGCCAACGTGGGTATGTGAGAAAGCTTGCCAGTAGCTTCCCGTGGGTCGGTGGTTCTTCCCGGGGTTTTTCGGGTTCTTCCTCCACCAAATATACTGGCCGCCATGTATAGCCTATCATGTGCTGAAAAATGGCGTTAAACCCATAACAACCAACCAACCAACAATAGTACATTTTGACTTATTAAGTTGTTTAGAAGCATGCTTTTTCAAGTCCCTTGTTTACTTTAACATGCAGGAATTGGAGGAATGCATATCTATAAACGTTAAATCAAATCGAGTCAAGCTTTAAATTCGGACTTTTTCTAGCAAAATTTATTTACCTGTTCATTTTTTTTATGTATTTTTAATGGATCAAAATGATGAATCACATCCAATGTTTTTCTGATTATTTTTTTTTCTAAATCAGGGTATATTGAAGATTTTGATCAGTCAACCAAAACATATTAGTCACAAGGTATAAATTGGGTATATTGAAGATTTTGATCACTCAACCAAAACATATTAGTCACAAGGTATAAATTGTTAACAAAAATCTTATAATTTCTATTCTTCTTTTTGTTCACTAAGATTCAATTTTTAAAAAGCCCAAGGAATAGGAAAGAAAAACTCACAAGAACACCTTACAGAAGAAAATTTATTAGAAGTGACAGCTACGTTAAATTAGTATCTAATTATTTTGATTATATATTACATATCTCAGAGTCCTTTCTCTGTTTTGAGTGAGATTTTGGTACAACTCAGGGTCACGTCACTTATATCACTTACATATAATGACACCAGTATAATCAGAGTTATAATTCGTTCCGATGCTATAACGCTCACAACCATGTGTTCATTCCTAAGAAAGAATGGAACATGATCGAAGGTACGGGCTAGAGGTGCACGAAAAGTCACTTTCAAGGCAACGGGATTTTAATACTTAACCATATGCACAAACCCACTTGATTCCTATTATAGATTTCTATGCATAAAGGGCAATCTTTATGTTACTAGTGTCTTTAATGTCACTACGGTCTTAACCTTTCTTCACCCACCTCTCTTACCACCTCCAGATCGTTAGAACCAAACCACTAAAATCAAGATAAAAAATGAAGGACAAGTATTCTTCATTTGTGTTAGATTGTCGCCCTTTGTGACCCATCTTTTGAGTATATATGTCTTGGTTGAATCTTATCAAATTTACTTTAATTGTGATTAAATCTGTGCGTGCAGGAAACAACAATAGCAAACTCTAGTCTTCAACTTGATTCGTAGCGCCTTTGTTAAGTAACTTTGACCTGATCTTTTCTCCGGTAATAGAGATCAGAAAAAAAGGAGTGAGTTGAAATGTTCACAATTTTTTCTTGGTGTATGTATCCTTCTATAAGTTAAGTCCAGCCAAAAGCATCATATTCCATGCTGAATTAAATTTCTATAATTATTCTCTTTATATTTAAAACTTTAGTGGGATATTCATACAATTTTACGCATATAAAACCAGCAAATAGTGGTGCGGAGGGTCATGGTTTTTGTTGAGCTAGACTCGCAGTGAGGACCAATTTTTCAAAACAAATATATTCGGTGGTGCGATAATACCTTGGTGGACAGAGATATGAAAAAAACAGGCCAATCTATCAAACTCCAGCTTTCAATTACTCATTGTTATATAAAGTTATTTGGTCTTCGTATTCAAAAAATGTAACACAGGGTATTTTGTTACTAAATACATTAAATACATCTTTTGAACAAACTTTCAAAGTGGGAGTATAACATTTGAAATTTATTAAAATCAGTCAATATTTGCTAAATTCTAATTTCCGCTAAGAGCAAGCACTATTGAGAAACAAATTTTAGTGCTCGATTTAAGGTCAAAGTTCGTATTAGCAATCAATACTATTTTTATACAGCAGGTGACGAAATGAATTACTATATATTGATAGCCCGTGTGAATTATATTCCAATTATTCTACAAATTTTCTTTTTTCTTAAAAACAAAATCCAAAACAAACAAACAAACAAAGAAAAAAAAAACACAGCATAAAGGGGTTTCCATGATTTAAGTTATCAAAAATATTCTGAAGAAGATTGTGTCACCATATGTTCAACTATTTTTTTTTTTTAAACCCAGCAATTATCAACACAGATAGAAAGGGAGCTATGCTGCTAGCAAAAATAACGTGGCCTTTTTATTCCGTGAAATTATATATATATATATATATATATATATATATATATATATATATATATATATATATATATATATATATATATATATATCACATGGGGATCACAATGGTTTCCATCTTATGACTCAGGGATTTGGCTCAGTAAGTAAGGATAGACTTACAAGCCTATGCTGACTGCACAAATTAATTTCTCTGGTAATGAAAAGCTAGTTTATAAATATACTTTAAGGATACGGCCATGAATAGTTTGTAAGTTCTGACCCAGTGGCTTTTACCCAAGGGGCAGGACAAGAACCAGAGACACATGCTGGTTGCATAAATGACTTGACCCTTTCATGTCAAGAAATTGTAGATATGGTAATAGGGTAGAGATGTTAATGGTTTCCAAATTATGACCCATAATTCATGCTCAAGGGTCTAAGGACAGACCCAAGAGCATAATCCATAAGCAATGTTTGTTTAATACAATGCTATGAAATATTCCACAGATAAATGAAAAGACAGGTACATGCAGCGTAGCAAATGGGCACTGAATTATATCTAAATGTGTCGAAATTGGGGTATAACTTTGACTTCATCAGTTGTGTGGGATTCACTATGATGAAGAAAAGCAGTCCCCACTTCTAAACAAAGTGTAGCACGTTTTAAGTCCTGCCTTTGGTTTTATAAGTGTGGGCTTTCAAGGAACTTTTTTTCATCGAGTTGACGCTGAAGACGACGACATCATGATTACTACGTATCGCATTTTTTTTAAAAAAAAAAAGACAAAACAATAAATGAATTGCTAGAATACATTCTTTTATAAAAAAAAATGTAGAAAATATAAAACAGTCAGTCAATACAATTGTGCTCCTCAACACAGTGAAACCTGTCATTGATAACACCTCCATATATTCAGTATACCTGTTCACAAAGGACAACGTGTATGCGTGGCTTCTCAGTTTACTCTCATGTTTCACCTGTATATAAAGGACACCTGTTAATAAAGCCCAAAATAGCATGGTCCCACGAGTGTTCGTTGTATACAGATTACAGCGTACGCTGTAACCCAATTATTCTCAGGGTAATGTCGCGAAATTCATACACAATTCCTACATATGACATCAGACAACATACCCTGAAAGGCCGTGTACACTGTAAACCCGTTATTCTTATGGGAATATTGTCAAATACATACACGATCCCTACTTATGACGTCAGATAACGTAACGTCAAGGGCCATGTACAGTGTACATTGTAAACGAGTTTTTCTCAGTGGAATATTGCCATATACATACACATTTATCCATAACGTCAAAGGCAGTGTACTGTGTACACTGTAAGCAAGTTCATTTCATGGGAATATTGCAATATATATACACATTCCTACATAACGTCAAAGGCAGTGTACTGTGTAGACTGTAAGCAAGTTCATTTCATGGGAATATTGCCAAATGCATAGAGGATATTTACTGGTATTCAGTTATATTTCATCGAATAGGTGAAAATACTTGAGCTTTTCACCCGCGAGATGAAATATATCCGTTATTCACTCGGATCAAGCAAATGTTTTTTTTATTTTATGCTCAAACGTATTGGCTAGCAATATGTATAACAGACTGAAGGAACATATTTATTACGGTATCCCGCGCGATAATGTCAGCTGTCTACCGGTTATTTTCTTCTGTGTTTTGTGTAAATTAGCACAGAAAGTATCAGTAACAACATAATTCTCTTTATTAATTCAAGGTAAAAAAGTAAAATAAAAAACAAACACATTGAAGAAAGAACAAAAAAAAAAAAAGGACATTGTGGGATATTAGCCTGGTACTCCTGCGTGGTAGGTGACCATGCTTACCAGTGAATTATCAAAAGTATTTCTCTTGGAAAATCTAGTAATTCAAGGACTAACATAAAATAAATACACATTCCCTACATATGACGTCAGATAACATAACGTCAAAGACCGTGTACAGTGTACACTATAAACCAGTTCTTCCCAGGGGAATATTGCCAAATACATACACACTCCCTACGTATGACGTCAGGCAATATACCTTAAAAGACCGTGAACAGTGTAAACCAGTTCTTCCCATGGGAATATTGCCAAATACATACACACTCCCTACGTATGACGTCAGGCAATATACCTTAAAAGACCGTGAACAGTGTAAACCAGTTCTTCCCATGGGAATATTGCCAAATACATACACACTCCCTACGTATGACGTCAGGCAATATACCTTAAAAGACCGTGAACAGTGTAAACCAGTTCTTCCCAGGGGAATATTGCCAAATACATACACGCTCCCTACGTATGACGTCAGGCAATATACATTAAAAGGCCGTGAACAGTGTAAACCAGTTTTTCCCAGGGGAATATTACCAAATACATACACACTCCCTACACATAACGTCAGACAACATAACATTAAAGGCTGTCGGTTCCATGTAGTAAAATTTACTATTATGTGAATAAAGCATAATTTATTTTTTCATATTGTTTTCTACATTTTATTTACCTTTCACCTAAATAAATTATTCGTGATTTTTTATTTATTTTTTCCTGTTATTCTTTTTTGCGTATGATTTATATTTTGGGCTAGATTTCTCATTCAATTTCTCATAGATACTTTGCACAATTATTATTGGTAGGAGGGGCAGGAGGGGGAGGAGTATTTTGCATGATTATCACATCTAATTCCTATCAGTGTGATTTTTAACTGCAAACACCACTCATATGAACTCGATAAATATTTTCGTCTATTGTGTTATTTTTTCACTCAATCGCGAGGGATTTTTTCTAAATTGTCTTATTTGTTCACTCAATTCCGAGGGTTTTATCTAAATTGTGTTATTTTGTCACTCAATTCCGAGGGTTTTATCTAAAGAGAAATTCTTAAGATTGTTTTATAATGTCAGCAACTTTACAGAAAAGCTCAAATTTAAGGCTTTGATTTTTAAGTAAAATTTATATTTTATTCTCCCATATTCAACGGTAATATTGTACAATCATTTTGTTTTTGTATTATGTATAATAGCGTCATGATCACCTAATTAAACAAATACAAAAAAAGAAAATATGATTAAAACAGGAATAACACACAGATACTGCGAAAATACTTAATTTTGTCTACAGTTACATAGGAAAGTCCGCATCAACATGAAATAGAAATGAAGCCTGTAGAAACAGCGTAAAACCCGAGTTAGCTGTTTTGATGTATTTCATCATTCAACCTACAATATCTCCATTTAATTAAGAAGTCACCCCGAGAGAAATAATAATATTAACGATGTAGTTTTGACCTTTAAAAGCAAGGAAATCCGCGCTTCTAGATTAACTATCCGCACATCCGCAACTGTGACGAAAAAGCAGCATAATGGGGTGTTCTTGCTATGACTTGGTTTAAATTGAGAGGGGGGGGGGCAATTGTTTTTTCCAATCAGATTTTTATCGTTTTATAATGATTTTATAACGTCTACTATTTTTCTATCGGCTTTGGAGCTCGATTACATCAATAAGACTGTATTTACTTCAGTGTTCCAATGTTTGCTTGCTATTGCAAATATATTTGACAAGAGCTTGCGTTCACGTTTGCATCTTAAGCAAATTCCCCCTACCTCCTCCACAAAGAAGCAAAACAACAACAACAACAAAAAAAACAGTTGATTTCTGAACAGGAAAATATGCATGACTGTGAAACTTGATTCATAAAAAGGATGAAGTACATGGTAGGAGTACTTATGTTTTCCAAATGATTTGTTTTCCTTTCGTGATTTCGTGATGCCTACCAATATAAAGTAATATAGGCAGTTAGTATTTTGCAATACAGTATTATTCCTATAGCAAGTGAATTATGAAACAGAATCAGTAGCGTTGCAAGAAATTCTGGACCCCCCAGCAAAACTTAATTATGGGCCACCCTCACCAATAAAAAAGTTGTTTGATGGGAATTTTAGACCCCCACATTGCCCCTCCCCAACCCCCCGGTTCTTGACCGGTTGCTACACCACTAAACGGAATTAATGTTCTATTAATACATATAAAGCATATCCTACAGCGATCCTAAAAGCGTCTAACTTATCTACATCTGCTCTCTACCTTATCTCCATGTACTACTACATCTGCTGTCTAACTTATTTCCATGTACTACTACATCTGCTGTCTAACTTATTTCCATATACTACTACATCTGCTATCTAACTTATCTCCATGTACTACTACATCTGCTGTCTAACTTATCTCCATGTACTACTACATCTGCTGTCTAACTTATTTCCATGTACTACTACATCTGCTGTCTAACTTATTTCCATGTACTACTACATCTGCTGTCTAACTTATTTCCATGTACTACTACATCTGCTATCTAACTTATTTCCATGTACTACTACATCTGCTATCTAACTTATCTCCATGTACTACTACATCTGCTATCTAACTTATTTCCATGTACTACTACATCTGCTATGTAACTTATTTCCATGTACTACTACATCCATCTGCTGTCTAACTTATTTCCATGTACTACTACATCTGCTGTCTAACTTATTTCCATGTACTACTACATCTGCAGTCTAACTTATTTCCATGTACTACTACATCTGCTGTCTAACTTATCTCCATGTACTACTACATCTGCTATCTAACTTATTTCCATGTACTACTACATCCATCTGCTGTCTAACTTATTTCCATGTACTACTACATCTGCTGTCTAACTTATTTCCATGTACTACTACATCTGCAGTCTAACTTATTTCCATGTACTACTACATCTGCTGTCTAACTTATTTCCATGTACTACTACATCTGCTGTCTAACTTATTTCCATGTACTACTACATCTGCTGTCTAACTTATTTCCATGTACTACTACATCTGCTGTCTAACTTATTTCCATATACTACTACATCTGCTGTCTAACTTATTTCCATGTACTACTACATCTGCTGTCTAACTTATTTCCATGTACTACTACATCTGCTGTCTAACTTATTTCCGTGTACTACTACATCTGCTGTCTAACTTATTTCCATGTACTACTACATCTGCTGTCTAACTTATTTCCATGTACTACTACATCTGCTGTCTAACTTATTTCCATATACTATTACATCTGCTGTCTAACTTATTTCCATGTACTACTACATCTGCTGTCTAACTTATTTCCATATACTACTACATCTGCTGTCTAACTTATCTCCGTGAACTACTACATCTGCTGTCTAACTTATCTCCATGTACTACTACATCTGCTGTCTAACTTATTTCCATGTACTACTACATCTGCTGTCTAACTTATCTCCATGTACTACTTACTATACTATCGCAATAATTCCAACCTTGTGCAAAACGTCTCAATATACAATGTTGCCTTCTCTAGACAGCGCGGAGATATGTATTGTAGAATGTATTGTGATGCCGCAACTATAATTATGATCATTTTCAGAATTGAAAATTAGGCTAATTTATTTAAGAGATATCGGGTGGTATTCCCTATTTAAAGTTATATTTATGTTCTAACAAGCTCCAACTCACTATTGTTAATTGCTACCTTTTTTTATTATCTGGACGCATACAGGAGTCCTATCACATCGGTTATCGTGTGAAGTTAATTAGTTATATTTTCAGAAACTTCCACTCCAGTGTAACTTCAACAATAACGAATTAGAAACAACTTTACATTCGTGAGCTGATAACGTTTGATCTTTCTGAAAAGTTTGCCCTCGCTGATGACAATTTGTCAGTTTCCTTTAGCGTAATGACCATTAATAGCATGCACAAGTAGACAGTATGGCGGGTTGTATTAGCAGAACATTATGATGAAAGGTACATTTAAAAACTAATTTGTCCCCTTTGTCCACTAAGTATAATAAAAAAAGAAATGAAACAGTAAATCAAAAATAAAATCAGGCTCGGCGACGGAATTTTAGCATTCAGTACCTAAGTTCCTAACTCGCATGGTAATACGTGGTGCGCAGTGTCACCTCGAGATCTGATACTCATTCTACCGCGTGTTAAATTCCTCAAGTAAACAAGCCGTTATTAATGTAGCAAGTGATAGCTATTATTCTTGTGTGAACAAGTCCTTTCGAACTATAGGCCTTGTATGACACAGCTTGCATTACGTGCATGATATTTGATATATGTGAGCCGTGTTGCGTTATGACCCCTGGGTTACTGTCTGGGCTATGTGTGAGTACGCGGCATATGTCGAGGGGTTGGAACATGCAGTGAAAAGCGTGGGGATTTGCCATGCAGTGAAAAGCGTGGGTATTTGCCATGCAGTGAAAAGCGTGGGGATTTGCCATGCAGTGAAAAGCGTTTGGATTTGCCATTGCGAGCCATTGCAGTACCTCTGATTCCTATAAGATTTAATAGGAATCAAGAAAAAAGTGCATGGTCTCGAATATAGGTTTCATTAAACATGAGGTTTTAACCATTAACCATTATCTTAATAATATGTATTGTGGTGGGAAAGGTCCAACAGTCCTATTTCTAATGTTTTTGTTAGTACTTTGATGAACGTTTGTATGTGAACGAAGAAATCAAAATTTCCATGTATTTGAGATCTTTAATATAAGTAAGGATTGGATCGAAATTGATTTTGTTAGTGAAAACTATCCGTTGTCTTGTCTCCAGTTGCACCTGTATAGTATTGTGGTAGTGAAAACTATCCGTTGTCTTATCTCCAGTTGTACCTGTATAGTATCGTGGTAGTGAAAACTATCCGTTGTCTTGTCTCCAGTTGCACCTGTATAGTATTGTGGTAGTGAAAACTATCCGTTGTCTTATCTCCAGTTGTACCTGTATAGTATTGTGGTAGTGAAAACTATCCGTTGTCTTATCTCCAGTTGTACTTGTATAGTATCGTGGTAGTGAAAACTATCCGTTGTCTTGTCTATGCTTGCACCTCTAGAGTGCCGTGGTAGTGAAAGCATTATGTTGTCTTGTCTCCGGTCGTTCCTCTGTATTATCTTTGTAGAGAAAACTAACCGTTTTTTTGTCTTTAGTCGTACCTCTATAACGTCTAGGTAGTAAAAACTGTATGTTGTCTTGTCTATAATCGTACCTCTATAGTATCTTGGAAGTGAAAACTATTCGTTGCTTTTGTCGACAATCTCACCTCTATAGTATCTAGAAATATCGTTTTATATCGTTGAAGGGGAGGGGGGACATAAACAAGTAAGCGAGGGGTCTGTGGGATTGAACCCCAAAAGGGGGACGAG
The DNA here is from genome assembly GCA_029931535.1 of Margaritifera margaritifera. Taxonomy (NCBI): domain Eukaryota; kingdom Metazoa; phylum Mollusca; class Bivalvia; order Unionida; family Margaritiferidae; genus Margaritifera; species Margaritifera margaritifera. The sequence goes on along the minus strand of JAQPZY010001550.1, from coordinate 3,416,428 downwards.
GCTCCTTCATATTAAGTGTTTCCATTGCATAATTTTAACCATCTGACTGTAAAGAAAACTTACTCTAGGAAACGTTCCGTTTGTTTTGAGCATTTTATATTGGGGGGGGGGGAGCGTGCAGAGGAGGAGGAGGGGCAGGGGATAGCGCGCCGGGAATCCGCCCCCGATCATCCCCTGTCGTGGCAGTGAAAACTATCCGCTGTCTTTTCTCCAGTCGCAACTCTATATTATCGTGGTAGTGAAAACTATCCGTTTTCTTGTATCCTGTTGTTCCCCTATAGTATCTTGGATATCAGCCAAACCCACCGAACCTATTTTTCTACATTAATATACTTCCTTTTTAAATTTGGTTTGACAGTGTCATTATCACAGAATCTTGGGTTATAGGATTAATAATACAACCAGTATATACAAAATAAAGGCGATAAAAATTACCAATCCAGCTACCAACCTATTACACGACTGAGTTGCTTTGGAAAATTGTTTATCTCTATTGTAAATGCAACACTAGCGGACTATTTAGAGACGTCCGGTATTTTAAAGTAAAATCAGTCTGGTTTTAGAAAAGGTTATTCCACTCTAGACAATATTTTTTTTCTATACATGCCCTGGTAGAAAGTTTAAAAGCAAGAAACAAGAAATTATTTTGTGCATTTGTCGATTTCGAAATGGCATTCGGCATTGTATGGACTGTAGGGCTTTGGAAAAACTGCTTCTAAATAATGTTAATGGTAATTGCTGAATGTAATTAGAAACATGTACCGTAAAATTAAGTCATGTCTGTATAACAATAAAGAAATTTCGGATTTATTTGCATGCCAGTGTGAAATAAGTCAAGGTGAAATATTCTCATGCATCTTATTTTCATTATATCTGAATGGTTTTGAAGAGTTTTTGCTTGCAAAGAGTTATAATGTAGTGCATTTTTAATATCAGGAAACAAAATTTTTTTTATATATAAAGTTACTTGTTATCCTTTATGCTGACGACACTGTTATTCTTGCAGATAACGAACAATATCTCCAGAAAAATTTGAATGACTTCTATATATACTATAGAGAACGGAGATTAAAAAGTCAATGTTGAAAAACAAAAATAGTTATATTTGGTTCAAGATAATCTAACCGATTTTCTCGTTTGTATTTGGTAACACATGATTCGATAGTCAATCAGTATTTATACCTAGGGTTACTTTTTAAAAACAACGGTTCTTTTTATTTAGCAAGAAAGAGAATCACTGCACAAGCTAAAAGAAGTCTTGTTTGTCCAATACAAAACAATTATAAATTTGTCTTTACCATTGGATTTACAATTGAAACTTTTTGATAATACCGTTTTGCCGATATTATTTTATGGATGCGAGATCTGGGGTTCTAGTGATAATCCTGTTATGGAAAATGTACACACTGATTTCTTATGAAACGTTTTATTTTTAAGCACCTCACTGTACATACTGTATGGAGAAATGGGTAGGTTTCCTACCAGCATTTTTATCAAAATTTGAGCTGTTTTATTTTGGTCTGGAATTGTTACTGGAAACATGAATCAAATTTCACAATTATTATACGACATTATGTTACACGATTCTGCTACTGGTATATTCAATTTTAAATGGTGTTCCTTGATCAAACAAATTTTGTGCGATTGAAGTCTGAAAAGTGTACGGTCATCTCAATCATTCCTCTCTGTCGATTGACTAAGAAAACAGTCACATTGACTAAGAAAACAGTCACATTGACTAAGAAAACAGTCACATTGACTAAGAAAACAGTCACATTGAGTATAAAGGATCAATATATACAAACTTGGCATGCTAATGTTTCCAATTCCTCTATAATGAGAATATCAGACATTTAAAAAATCTTTTAATTTTGTACCTTTTTTTAACAAGCGTGCCAGAAAATAATAGAATAATTTTAATAAAGTTCCGCACAACGAATCATATGTACTCCATTGCAACTGGAAAGCGGCAAATTTTGGATATATCCGAAAGAAAATGTGAATTATATGCCTCACAAGATGTAGACAATGAATTTCACTAGCTTTTTCAATGTCAACATTTGGCTAAAAAATAAGAAAACGATATATAAATAAGAAGTATCTCCAAACTGTTAATACATACAATTTTAGTGAGTTGCTAGGTAACACAAATGTTAATACATACAATTTTAGTGAGTTGCTAGGTAACACAAATGTTAATACATACAATTTTAGTGAGTTGCTATATAACACAAATGTTAATATATAAAATTTTAGTGAGTTGCTAGGTAACACAAATATTAATACATACAATTTTAGTGAGTTGTTAGGTAACACAAATGTTAATACATACAATTTTAGTGAGTTGCTAGGTAACACAAATATTAACGTACTTGTAACATGAAGTAAATGCATAGAATTAATATTTAAATTATTCTCTTCCCATGTAAACTCAAAATAGTTATGTCGATTAGAATTCAGCTTCCCGTTTTGTTGTATATATCCAAAATATTGGTCAGAATACACCTCCTTCTACCATTCTTTTTCCTACCTTCCTCTCTCCGCTATACCACCACCATTAATAACTCGCATCTATTCTTTATATCATATGTTTATTGTTAGAGCTGAGTTGGCAATAAAGTTATGTTCTGTTCAAGAAATATCGTTATTTATAGGCAAGGCATATTTTGATTATTTCGCTTGATTACATGCATAATTTCCGCCGGTATAATTATATCCTACGTTTCTCCATTCATATTACAGGAAAATGACTTTTTTGAGAACAATAGTCTGCTGCAAGATTTTATTGACACACGTCAACTGACAAAAGGTAAACAAAAAGACCAAAAGTCTATTCCTTGGGGCGTGGGGGGTGGGGGGGGGGGAGATTTTATGTGTGTGACAAGGTAAATGCATTTCTTAGAATTTCAGAACATTGAATGCTGGCAGTAGTTTTGAAATGAATCACGAGTCTTGATATGTGCAATTGTGGATGGGTATTATTTGTACTAAATTATCACATTCATTAATCAAAAGTAAATTTGGATTTTCGAAGTTCATTTCTAAAGTTGCAGAGTTACAAAAGTTTGGACACGGAACATTCTCAAATTATTTTGCAAAAAGAGACGAATGTGGGAAGTATCTTAATGAATACTGATTACTTTCAAATTGACTTTAAAAGCATGGTTTCATTCTTCATGACCAAATATGCATTTTGAGTTGTTTTCTTTGTCTTTTAGAACATCATGAGTTTGATGTAGCCAGTTTGGAAGAACACATAGAACGGAATGGTTCAATGCTGAAAAACCGGTGAGAATCCAAACATTCTCTTTCTTTGAGAGAGAGAGAGAGAGAGAGAGAGAGAGAGAGAGAGAGAGAGAGAGAGAGAGAGAGAGAGAGAGAGAGAGAGAGAGAGAGATAGAGAGAGACAAACAGACAGACAGAGACAGACAGACAGACAGACAGAGTTTAGATTCGATCACTGCCATTTTCAGTCGACATTTCTGAAAAAAATTGAAACTGGAATGATAACTCCGTATAATTCGATATCATTTATTCGGTGATGAAATCAATTGGATAATTCCAGCAATTTTAAACTGTACACAACCTTTTCTATATATTCATATACTAATGACATTTTGTTTCAATTTTATAATGACATGTTATCATTCCCAGTAATTACAAATAAATAAAATTACAGCATGGACAAACAGTTAATAAACCCACCGACACTGACAGGAAATTAACCCCGACCTCTAGAAATAAAAAGACTGCCTTTTTGTCCAGCCACCCTTTTATTTCGCTACAAGGCAAAATAAGTTAACACTGTACTTCATCTCAAACCTTTCACACTTACCTTAATCTAAGATGTTTACTGACGGACAAACGGACGTACGGATCTGCAGTCGGACCCCAACATGATCGCTAAGTCAAGCCTCTGCTAAGGCGAACGCGACAAAAATGCCGGTATCTATCATCCTCTTGTTTGTGCAATGGAATTTACCATTTTCTCCATTTCAATCGCGATCAGTGACATTAGCACAAGATTATTTGTGATGAGAACTGCAACTATTTCAATTAGAAATAGCTTTAATTGCCCCTTGTATATTTGAAATTTTAAGAATACCAGGATATAGACATGTCAGTGTCCCAGCATGCTCTTTTGATATTAATAAACAAAACGAAATCAAAACTAGTATAAATAGTTAGCATGGAAATTTATTTAACTAATAATTGAGGCTGATGCCGATTTGATAAGCTTGCCTGAGAGAAAAGTTCATGCTTCTTTACATGCTTGTTCAATGAGTACTCTTTCCTGATGGAGCACTACGTGCCACAAGTTCTATGGATAGGTTGTCAGGATTCAGTCTTATCTCAATGTAGACCGAGTTTGTTCTGTCATGAAATTCTCTTTCTATTACTAGTAATTGACTATTTTTGTCGCACTGAGAGAAACAAATATTAACAAGGTGCCAAACAAATTTGGCCTATCTCTGCATGGCACTGAAATTCCTTGGATTGTTTGTTTGTTAGCTCTCAACTGGAATGTCACCTAGGGCAACTGTAACCCCACCCTACCAACCCATCCCATTCCATCACATCCTTTTGGGCATCTCTGTAACATTGTTTTTTTTTTTGTTTTTTTTTTTGTTTTTTTTTGCCAAGTTGTGATTTGATAATATAACAAAAACAGAAGGAAAAAATCACCTACAGTTTCTTGAAAAGAAAAATGACAAGCTCTCCAGCTGAAAAATGACAGAAAAAGGAGACAGTTATGGCATCATAAACTTCCAAGTGCTCTTCCTATGCTTCATTTCACATGGTTTCAGGAAGTCAGGAAATATTGTGATTAGTGACATTTTTTTTAGTCAGCACGGGTATGATGAAAATTGTATCATTCATGAATTTGACTCTGAATGTTTCAAATACAGCCAACATTTGCTTTGAAGCGAACAAGTGAACTTCAAATTTGCATTGTTCTTCTGCGTAATTTGATATGTAGTATGTATTCAAATTGCATATAGTGTATTTTATAATCTTGGCATTTTAGTATTCCGACTCATGACTTTCACCGTCGAAAACGATCCGGATCCTTCGACAGTCCGGTAACAATTTTCCTAACAGCATACGGGGAAGAGTTCACACTAGAACTGTGGCACGTGCATTCAGTACTTGATCCAGATGCTACCATAGTTACACGTGCTGGAGATGGAGAAGAAATAACATGGACAGGGAACCATCCTGACTGCTTCCTTCGAGGAATGATGACGTCACATGCTGGGACCGCATCTATGTCTTTCTGTGATGAACTGGTATGTTGGTATGATTGGATGCTCTCATTCAGAACCTCTGTGTGTGTGTGTGTGTTTGTGTGTGTGTGTGTGTGTGTGTGTGTGTGTGTGTGTGTGTGTGTGTGTGTGTGTGTGTGTGTGTGTGTGGAGAGAGAGAGAGAGAGAAATCATTTTAATCCAGGTCATTTTTACCATATGCCGATATAAAGATAAGTTTGACTTCATTCTAAAGAAGAAGGGGCCGCGGTGTGTCATTGTTGAGCATGCCTGACTCACGACCGAAAGCTTGCAGGTTCGAGTTTTAGCAATAAATCAGCGTGGAACAACTTCTGTGGTTTGTCATCGGGCAATAGGTCATCCAGGGTCCGCTGCCTCGGTGTGTCCTTGGAAAAGGCACTTAGCTCCCATTTCCTCGGTATAATATAGCCAATAATATGTTAAAATTTGCGTTAAAACCATTACAAATAAAAGCCTTGTCATTGGGCAAGGCACATTACTTCAATTACCTCGGTACTAAATAACGTTAATGTGTTGATATGCCGTAAAACACCAAACCAAAACAATCATTACGAAAAGGAAAGTTTGAACTTTTACCAAAAAATAACTTTTAGATATAATTTTTTTAACTGAATAGGCTAAAACAACCTTTTAAGTTGTTTAGGGCATGTATATAGATGAATATTTTGCTCAACTATATAAGATTCTGAGCTACGTTAAATAGCACTTCAAGATCCTGGGTGTTATTTCAATATAACGTGTATCGTGTCGATATCTCCAATACCAGCATACTCAAAGATCATTTTGATTTTTTACGGAATTATTGACCAAAAATAAACTGTATATTTGCATGAAGAAAAAAAAAATCAAACTGTTCCTTCTAAGCCCAGAAAAAAAACTCTTTGTACTTTAATCGACACTAAATCGAGAATAAAAATTATTATCTTTGAGTATATTGGGGATATAGACATAATACCCATCATACTGAAACATCAACTTGATTATTGATTGAAGCGCCTGTTAACGATAGCTCAGAATGTCCTACATTTGATCAAAATAGCCATTTTCTGACTCAGTTATGTTTAAGGCTATTTTCACTCCAGGTTATAGAAACATTCATTCCAATGATTACTTTGTAAAAGTTCGCACTTTCGTTTTTCAAAACTAAGTCAAACTTGAGTTGAAGAAATTACGTATTATGTCTCCTAACAGTTAAACATGACCCTCAAAGTACGCACACACACACACCCCTTCCGTTTTTGTTGCATGAATTGGTGTGCAATTTAATAACTATGAATCCTCTGTTTAAAATAGTAAATGCACTAACCCTGAAAAAATGGGTTTTTGAATTAATGATCCTAAATTGTTTATTTAACTGACTTACCTATCTTCATAATTTTGTAAATAGGATAATAAATTCATAAAAATGTGTACATATTAAATAAGTAATACTGCTTGGAGATATACGTGTTGAAATTAATTGTTAGATAATTTTATCTTAAAAAATACAGCACAGACATGTTCATAATAGTCTTTTTATTGAACGCAAGCCCAAATAATTCACTTAATTCCTTTTTATTATTGAACGCAAGCCCAAATAATTCACTTAATTCCTTTTTATTATTGAACGCAAGCCCAAATAATTCACTTAATTCCTTTTTATTATTGAACGCAAGCCCAAATAATTCACTTAATTCCTTTTTATTATTGTACCCAAACCCAAATAATTCACTTAATTGCTTTTTATTATTGTACGCAAACCCAAATAATTCACTTAATTGCTTTTTATTATTGTACGCAAGATGTATACATGCCAATGTATACGTTGAACTTTTTTAGTCAAGTTTTCAATAATATGATCTAAAGTACGTGTCTGTTATGTGTTTACAGGTAGGAGCAATGAATGACGGGATGCATGAGTACCACATCGAGGAGTTACCAAAATACCTATTAGAAACATGCGATTTTCCTGGAAATATACTCGTTGCCAGGAGGAACGTAACCACAATTCCAATGGGACTGCCGATTTACCCCAATCCAACAGGTTCGTATCCCTATCCATTTTTCACTTTTTTCTCTCATTCTTTCTAGAAAAAATCCCTCGGATGCCTAGAAGGTATGTGATGTCCATTCTAGCCTGCTAAAACACTCGTTTTGTGTCATAGGAACCGGAAGTTGTGAAACTACTCTAATGCCCTTTGGTGGCATGCCTGGCATCTACAATTTATCGACAAAAGCTAACTTAGAGAAGGAAATTGTACAATCACTTTGGAGTACTTGGTGCAACTAGAAAGATCATTAGTTTTATATTAAACTGCGGAAGACACATCAGCAACTAGCTCACTTTCAATTATATAATTTCTCTCTATAACCCACACGAACCATCCAAATTTTGTCGGCAAGCTATATATAATTAGCAAAAGATACCATGCAATGATAATGGGGAACCACGACAAATGAGATCAGTTTATAAGCTTGTAATAAAAGCATATGTAAAGAGAACAGTAGAATCATTCCGGAAAGAAACCACTTCCAGATAATAACCTTGCTCATGCACGTATACAATAGGATGTTATTTAAAGAAATATGATTATCGCTCAGATCAGATCGACTTTTCCTGTTTCAACAAATGGTCTTTATTTTTTAGAGTTCGGATCCTATAACGGCAGAGACTTCAACGCATTCAGTTACAGTGATGAGCACGACAGACAACGCCGTTCGACGAGCAACACCTCGTTTGAGATTGAGACAGCCTTATACGTGGACCAGAAGATGTATGAGTACATGGAGAACGTGCTACAGGCAAAAACCACAGAGAAAAAGATTGAGCTGCTGATGTTAACATGGAATGGGGTAATTTAGGTTATATTAAAATAGAATGGGGTAATTTATGTTATATTAATATGGGAATGGGATAATTTATGTTATATTAACATGGAATGGGGTTATTTATGTTATATTAGCATGGAATGGGGTAATTTATGTTATATTAACATGGAATGGGGTAATTTACGTTATCTTAGCTTTGCCTTTAAGTACAAGATGAAAGAAGTCACACATATTAGGACTGGTTGGTTTGTCTTCCGGTATATGAACACAAAGATAGCTTAGTCTTAAAACAGTTGTAGAGAGAAGAGGTACTTATGGTCCATTACATATAGAATGGGATACTTTTTTCATAAGAGTTTATATATATATATATATATATATATATATATATATATATATATATATATATAAGATACATACGAGTACATGTATCGTATATTACGTGTGATAGATTAAAATTGTAAGTGCGAAACAGGCACTTACGCATACAAACATCCATGTGTACTTTCACACTACATGCATACATATATACATATATCACTCATACAGGTCGGATACTTCACATTACAGTTTTGTCTTTAGATATAATTATGGGAAATGAGATAGAGTATTTTACTTTATAGTTTTCATTTTATAAAAGATGGTAGAGAGATAAGATTTACATGATTAAATGGAATTAATTGATATTAATTGTAACTTTGACTTGTAATGAATTTAGAGTAATGATGATAAAAAAAGACATAGTATTTTACGTAATTCCGTTTACATTTCTGTCAGAGGTGTTTTTTAAAGAAAAGAAGTTCGAGTCGCTCGAATGGAGTAGTTTACGATTGAGCTTTGTCTCTGTGTCCCGTTATATGATACAGATAGTATATGGGATATTGTTTTTATTCCCACGCTTTAACGTCAGGTTAAGGATATTGTGATACCGTCTGTCTCTCCGCCAGTCCTACTGCCTGTAACCGCGTCTCCTCCTAGTCACTTGGAATATATTTACGAAACTTCGTAGTTTATATATTATTCTTTTGTTAACCGTCTGCAAGAGGGTTGTTGTTCTTGGCTCCAGCCACTGTGGTCCCTTGACGAGGTCAAAGGTCCAGTGTACAAACATTTTAAATAAGGTACATTTTCGAATATCTTTCACTAAATGTTATATGTGTAGTTAATGAAGAAAGACGCATCATATATGTAGTGAATATTGGGTTATAACCCTTTTCCCAGTTGCCTGGGTCAGTGTAGAGGATTTTGGTTTATAACCCTTGGCCCTATGGCCGCGATCAGGGTAGAGGATTTCGGTTTATAACATCTTGGCTCTATGGCCGCGATCAGGGATATAGCGTAGTAATCCTTGGTTATATCGAGATTGGGGATAATGGGTTATAACCCTTGGCCGAATGGCAGTGATCGAGGATGGAAAGTCGTGTGGGGTGAAGAAAGTAGCGGTGCGACGGGGGGTGGGGGAGCAATTGCCCCAGGGGGAGGGGGCGTCGTTGGGAGCTTTTTTTATAGCTGTAACCGGGGCCTAGATGGGGGGGGGGGGTTGGAGGTTGGTAACTGTTCTCTGTGGCAAAGTAGGGGCGCAACTAAAGAACATTGCTCCGGGCACCTCGAACCCTCGAGCCCCCACTGGGTGAGGCGATAACATGCAATATAAAGAGTGGGGAATTTCGATTGCGAGCCATGACAGTTGCTGTTGTATTCAAGAGATATTAAAAAGAGTTCATCTCTTGGGAGGAAAATTATTAAATTATTCCCTTCACTAAATTTTCTCAATTGATAAAGGTAAAAAAATAAATTTGTATACATTTAGTATAAAAGTCGTATCATCATATCTTATCAATCCAAGTTCACACTTGTCAGATACGAAGAGATTCTTAAATTACAACTTACTCTTATTTTATCGTAAATTTATCAGAAAAGAAATCAATAAAGCTCCTAACAAAAGTATATTTACAAAATTGCATATTATATCTTCCCTCAGTATATATAGTTCTTCCTCTTTTACTCATTAGATTATGAATATATATCATCAATTTACTAAAAGCCATTCAGGATGTTGATTCAGAACCAAAATAAGGTAACAGTCAGGGTTTATTAAGCTATTTAACTTAAAAAGCAGGATTAAAAGTTATAATTTCATCTAATAGTAGACAACCATTCTTGACTGTATACATATTTCACTCTTTCCACAGTGGCAGATATGAAACCATCTAGATCACATACATTTGTATCAAAATATACATAATGATATCCATACATACATGCCGTATAAACTTGGTATTTTATTAGTTATCAATCACAAGCACAAACTTAGGATTTCAGTTAGGTATCGGATACTTTTTTTTTACACTAGTCTTAAAGTTTTATTATCCCAACTTAAAATTTAAATAGTCTCACAGATAATGTTTATTCGCTCTTTCTTTCCGATTTTAACCAGGTACAAGCCGAATATAGCAAAGATAAACAGCTGGGTTACAACGTCACTATACTCATTAAGAATATTGTATTCTACACGACTAATCCTGTAAGTATATATATATATATATATATATATATATATATATATATATATATATATATATATATATATATATTAAGAGAGAGAGAGAGAGAGAGAGAGAGAGAAGGAGAGAGAGGCATAGATTGCTAGATAGATTTGCCAAAAGGATTTTGAGTTACAAGTCTCGGTGTATTGCAATTAAATATTTGAGAGATGGAGGCATGATTTTATCTTTATCGAAATGTGAATATAATTTCAATACAGTATGCGTAATGTTGTCTTTATGCGAATATAAATATGGTGTAAATATAACTGACGAGATAGAAATAAGAATTCGATATAATTCATAATGTCAAAAATGCAAGTCTAGGTCCTTCCAGTAAGGAGGTTGATCTAGCACAGTGTCGATTTAAAAGACGGCCAATAACTTTAACATGAATCAGACGTCGGTATCGCTGATATTATCTTTCATACCTTTGCTGAGTACACAAACCTCCGTATTCTGTTTGAGGTAAATTTTTAAAAAATTACCCATTATCGACAAGTTATAATATCTACCTGCCATTATCAATGGGTCATAATAACATCGCCTGTACACGCGGTATGATTTTTATTGTTAGTTTCAAAATGTATCAACAATTATCACGTCCTCAGATCTAAATCACCCATAAATGCGGTTGAGTGCAGTATATATAACTATTTGTCAGATTATTTTATTTACGATTAATCGATTAAACAAATAAAACTGATCATTATACTTACCTAAATATTAATCACAGTTATTTTTCATGTACCACTGTATTGAATAAGTGAGAATAAAGTATGTAGTCTACTTAAGTTTTTTGTCTACAAAAATATTTAAGTGTTGAAAAATTCATGAGTAGAGTAAATGATTGATATTGTCTTCTCTTGTTTAGCCTGAGTTAATTTCTCTTTATGTTTACAGAAGCTTTATTTTTTTAACAAAACGGTAATGATAATATCCACATTTGTAAATGAAAAATTAACTTTGTGTTATATTCTTTTTAAGAACGTCAATGTTATTTTGTAATCCAAAAAAGGTGTCAACATTTTCCTTCTCTAAGTTCTAAGTTTGATTTTAATGTCAGATGTTGCCTAATTTGATATATGAACGATCCTTTGAATTATCATTCAAAATAAACTGCTAATTACACTTTCTTTGAGGTGAGATATTAACACCTGTAACCCCGTTTGTCTCACGCCATGGTTAGGTACACCTCTTTTGAACTTTTAATCAAATAAAAACCCTCTATTAATTATGGAGCCATTTTTAAGAAGGTATCTTCCAAATGTATATCTTAGTCCAGAATAAATTATGACAAATTATGCAAGGGGATAAATAGAGATAGTGCGTGCAAAAAGCACATAAAAAAGAGTCAAAATCAGTCACATATTTCTCATTTGTTTGACCTCGCAGATTAAAGCTGCAAAATTACAATTATCCACTAATATTGAATCTGTAGGTATTCTTTAAAAAAGGTGTAGCAATTTGCACTTGAATTGAAACATTGTTTCGTTTTGTTGATTCGAAGGACAAAGCGATTTATGTAATCATTTGTATAATAATTTACGCGATACTTTCTTTCATAAAATGAACCCCAATGTCATTGACAGGTATACAAATTGTTTGATTACGTGCTTTCAGGGGTGGTATAACTCATCAACAGACCTGACGATCGGCTTGAGTTCATTCTGCAATGGGACGAAACATGAATTAGCCTATGATCATGTTCATCTTCATACAGGGTATGTAGTTGTCTTTATTGTCCTAATTTTGGAATGCGTCCTTTATTACAAGTTACCCTAAGGTTTCCTTTTATGATCTTTTCATGTTTAATTATAATTTCATTTCGTGGGATGTTGTTGCTTTTGTTGTTGTTGTTGTTGTTGTTGTTGTTGTGCCTCGGGTCATGATGGGGATCAATAAAGTGATTAAGATTTTGTAAAAATAGGTTTTCAGGACATGGTCACGATTACTATGAACAATAAAAGTTGTGAGTAATTGAATGAATATTTGCATCAAAATAAAACAAGTTAATATATTCATAGGAAAACTTGATATAAGATAATTGCCATAGTAATATTTAATGCAATTGCGTAGCTTACATTAGGGTTTTAAAAGCGCAATCGAAAACACGCCCTTTATGCCTCTGAAGTTCCGGGTTCGAGCACGTTGATGAGTAACTTGGTCCCTTTACAAGGACTGTGGTTTTCTCCACTGTTTACGGTTCCTTCCACCTCCAAAGTCGCCTGCAAATTCATCGAGTGTATAATGTAGATCCTACATAGTTTTATGGAAAGTTCTGCACTATCCATGTAAAACAAAATAATTTTTTAATAAAGCTAATAGACCTTTTACAAATTCCCTTTGCACGTGCCCAGGGTCATGTCAGTGAGGTGAAAAACATGCAGGAACTTTTGAGCTTTCACTCGAATAGGCGCACCTGTCATGGCCATGTCAGTGAAGCGAAAATCCTACAACAACTTTGGAGGTTTCACGCGAATAAGCACACCTGTCATGGCCATGTCAGTGAGGTGGAAATCCTACAGGAACTTCTGAGGTTTCACTCGAATACGCATACCTGTCAAGATATACGTGCTAGACCTTGAAGTTGCTAAGCTAGTGAAGGTTTAGGACGAGTGAAGAGTTTGTGTATTCCCCTGATGAAAAACTCATAATTGAAGTTACTAAGGTAGTGTTGTTTAGGATTAAATAAGAGTTTATGTATTCCCCTGAGGAAAAACTCATAATGTTAGTGGAAAAAGTTTGATTTGATCTAATTTAATTAAAGTATTTGTACACAGTCTTAAACGATATTGCCAAGAAAAGAAAACGAAAAGTGCAGCAATAAATATATACACCTTACATGCATTAAAGAAAAACAAAACAAACGGTAAAGATAATGGATACCGATGCTTGACGCGTCCAAAACAACAGCAACATCGCATAATTCATCCAGAAAGATACTTAGTAGATTATACTTCGTGTCGACCAATATTGTATTTCACAGCTCAGTTAAACAATGTACTACACTCAACAAAACCCCATACTTGTATAGTTTTGAACTCAACTAAAACCGCATAATTGTATAGCAGTGAACTCAACTAAATCCTTAATTGTATAGTAATGAACTCAACTAAAACCCATAACGGTATAGTAGTGAACTCAACTAAAACCCATAATTGTATAATAGTGAACTCAACTAAAACCCACAATTGTATATATTGGTGTATATCCTTTGCCACAACTAAATATGACCGCAAATAATCCTGAAACACTAGTGTACACTTCAAAACGCAGTATAGTGCACGACGTGAAAGTAAATACAATTATTTTAAAGCTGTCCATGGCATGCTGTATATCGGTTTCGTTTGTCAACTTGACAGATACCAAACAACTGATCAGTCTTGAAAATGATCAGTAAGAACGATTGCTTTGTTACTTTGATCAAAATAGACGTCCCATTACGTTTTAGTTTGATCGAAATGGACGTCCCATAGCGCTTTAGTTTGATCGAAATCGACTTCCCATCGCGTTTTAGTTCTCACCACAGTAAAACAAATTAAGGCTTTGTGTCTTACGTTTGAATATCGCTGAAATTCTCTCTGCAAACTTTACGAACAAAAATCTCACAAAAATGCTTGCTATAATAGTTATTTCAAAGCAATACAATACTAATAAGCTAAGTGTTATTCCCTTAAATTCGACTATATCATTTTCCTCATTATAGGCAAACTGGTACGAAGACAACTGGCTTCGCATATGTGGGCGGTACGTGCAAACCGTCCTCACGTTGTGCAGTGAGCGCAGAACGGATCTTTTCAAGCTGCTATATTTCAGCGCACGAACTCGGACATACGTACGTAGTTGCAAACACACACACACACATATATATATATATATATATATATATATATATATATATGTGTGTGTGTGTGTGTGTGTATATATATACATTAACATAATTTTTAAATACGAATAAATAGTATTATGAAACAGGATAGAGAATTTTAATTCGTACTCTACGGAGATTCGAACCCCGGTTCGCGGGTTACGGCACCCATCGCCTTACCTGTAAGCACCAACCCCTATACCATCTCTACCATGCACATATCACCAAAAATGATGCTACAAAGTCGGTTGTATAGGCATTCGTGCGTAGCAGACATACCCGCATGTCGATCCAGTAATTAATTCTCATCTAAGTACACAGTCACTCCAGATTCCTACTACAGAAATCAAGGTATATAGAAGTTATTATAGAGAATTACAAATATACACCAAGGAGAATGCTTGATAACATTAACAGAATTTTTTTTTAAAAATTAAAATTATGTTAATGTCAGCAGGCATTCTCCTGTAGGATCAAGGGATAACATTTTCCGCTCTGGTGTACATGCTGGTTACATATTTGCTGATAAATTAGATCTTTTTTTTTTCTTTTCAAACAGAATGTTATGTACTCAAATCATATATGTTTATTAATGTACAAAAGTGTTGTTGGTTATTTTAGTACAAAAGTAGTATTAGTATGTAACACTTACGTATGTACATGAAAAAACAAGCTAATATTATTTTGACCATTACTATCACTACTCCTGCTATTACTGCTGCTGTTTTTGTGTTGCAAGTATTAGCAGTAGTAGTAGTACCGGTTGTAGTAGTAGAAGCAGTTGTTGTAGTCGTTGTTGTAGTTAGCACCAGCAATATCACATAAGTTCAGATTCTGGCATCGTTGTATTCCATATTTTTAGGCTAGGTTTTACTCATGACGTCGACAACGGTTGTCCTTCACCTCACGATGGTATCATGGGAAGCAAAGGTAGCAATTGGAGCACGTGCAGCAAAGCCGAGCTGGCGACTTTTGTCCAGTGAGTATCTTATGATATCAATGTTTATTACACAATCATGATCAACGATTATTACTCAATCATGATCAATGTTTATTACATAGCCATCATCAATGTTTATTACACAATCATGATCACTGTTTATTACACAGCCAAGCACAATGTTTATTACACAATCACGATCAATGTTTATTACACAGCCATGGTCAATGTTTATTACACAACCATGATCAATGTTTATTACGCAGTCATGATCATGTAAGCATTAGTCAATACTTCATCATAGCAAAATTTTAATACAATTAAATAACATAACGTGATCCAAGGAATATTAATTGACTGATCACTTTGAGCTAGACGTCTGCGGTTGTATGAGACAATTGGTTTTATGAGAATGATAGATTTAGGGATTTTCCAATCTAGATTTCAACAGCGTAGTTTATTGGTACTTGCAGTATTGGAAGAATACACTCCCATTAATACATTGTAAGTTTTACTCAGCTTCAAAAGTCTATTATTAGTAAAGACTGTTCCAATCCGACTTAAATCATTACCAGTAAAATGTCAGAAATAACTTGAATGTAGGATTAACCAATTTGGCTTCTGGGATGTTCTATAGATCATTCCAGCTTGTTCCGTCATATAAAGTATCAATTGGGTATGCATTATGTCATTAGACTATACGGAACCATAAATATCGTCATGGAAAATCTTTTCCTTTTAATAACTTTGCATCTCTCTATTTCCAAACTCAAGGAGTTAACAAATTCATGTTCAATATACAGTAGAACTCCTGGGTGGACACGAGAAACGTTTTGACATATGTTAGTTTGAATTAACAGTTTTTGGCTGTACTAAATCAGTATGTTCGGGGACATGGATATTATTCGGGTAAATCGATATTTCGGATAAACGAAATTAGGATAAGGAAGAGTCTATTGTAAATATGTAACTTTTTTGTTGCAGATCAGGGTCAGCTAGCTGTCTTTTTGCAACAAATATAGCTGAAGCGGATGTACCCGCCAACTTGGTGAATACATCACTTTCAGGACTGTGGATGGGTGAGTTATTCTGTGTGTGTTGACTATTTTTGTATTAGTCACGTGAAAGAGACAAGTAATCAATAAAAATGGAAAGGAATGATTCGTACACTTCAAGTTTGAAAAATAAAAATTTCGTCGCATGCTTACTGTGCTATTAAGGTTAATTATTCCCCGGTGTCGTATTTTGATGGCATTAACCACGTATAAAGAACACCTCATGATATCACGAATGACGCCATGATATTTTGTCAGCAATATGAACGTCGTTGTCTGTTTCTGATACGTCTCGAATAACTTCGACTCTCTGAAAGAGATTCGGAGGTAATGATAGAGATGCTTCACAAATTGGAAAGTTTTTGGTCTACGAATATGTGGATAGATATGCGAAGAAAAGATTCTCGAATGAAAAGCAGGTGTTGAAATATCATTCGACGACGTTTCAACAATCAGTAAAACATGCTCTTTTTAATATTAAATGTTATTCCTGCAACTTGTTTAATAAGAAGATAAAATCATCCAGTTTTCATTGCCACAAACTATAGTTTACTTTGATATCAGTGATAATTCGTGATCGAGTCGTTGTGACGTCATTAAGGTTATTAATAGCGTGCGACGGAAAGGGCACAAGACATTCCGATTGTTCAGGCATAGGCCAATTGGGCATCCTCGGCCTTTTCCTCCGTATACTAGAAAAAGACCATTCGCTTCACAGTAGCTAAGCTACCCTTGATAGGAAAACACCACTGTGATAATGCCTGAATTTGCTGGTATTATGCCTCCTGAAGAAAACTGTACTCTCTGATAATATTATGACACTAAAGTATTTATGTATGTATGTATGTATGTATGTATGTATGTATGTAGGTAGGTAGGTAGGTAGGTAGGTAGGTAGGTATCTAGGTATCTAGGTAGGTAGGTAGGTAGGTATATGGTTTAATGGCACATTAGCATTAGGCCGGTTTTATTGTGCTGTATAATTGTAGCTATCCCTCCAAAAAGTATACCAAAAACAAAAGATTATGGCAAAAGAAGATAAAATACAAAATCAATATTTTTGATATAATCTGCACTATTTCCAACAGTCTAAGACTTTCTCAGCTTGAACATCATCAATGGAAGCATCCCAGTGCAAACCGGTTGCTTCCATAAGTCGCTCCTTCCAACATGTAAGATGGTGCATCGGGCCTATTCAACATCCTAGAGGTGGTGCTGGGTGAGGGGGGGGGGGGGACACACTAAATTAAGCTTACATTTTATTCGATATTTCGTTTTGAGTGGCTTTGGTGCAGAATATGAAACTTTTGTCTGATATGTACGAGGATAAACTCTGCATTCTTTACTTGCGGTGATGGAGTATGAAGTAGTTCGTGATAAACTCTGCATTCTTTAGTTGCGGTGATGGAGTATGAAATAGTGCGTGAGCAGACGTCATACATATTCCAAGGATCTCAAAATGCAGCGAAATGAGGTGTCATGCCTATTCTGGATGATTTTCATTCGTTCCTAATGGGATTAGAATGCTTTCATAGGGGCATAGAATGGGATCCTGTCAAAATCTTCGTGTACTAATCCGAGTAAATGATGGACTAAGGTTTAAGTGACCAAGGGGTCAAAATAGGGTTGCAACATCGATGTAATTTGAAAGAGTATGAACTATATGGAGCGTGGTAAAAGATCCGAAACTCTTTTAGAGAGTGCAAGTTATTTAACTCACATCGGAAAGAAACGAGGATGTTCCAAATTAGGCAAAGACGAACTCGTATGTGACAACATCATTGTCTGCACAGACCGTTTCACCCTCAGGGTCATCCCTGATATTAAATGTCATGGAAGTCATTTTTCCGTTGAATTTTGATGAATTACAAACGGTAACAGCGTTAGGCCTTAACATTTCAAAAAATTTCGCATCTTGTTTCAAATTCCTTGGAAACTGAAAGTAAAAACAAGAACGGGTGTTTTTGTAAGATTCTTACAGAAACAAAAGTGTGATGGTAGTTGCGTTTAGAGAGAAGAGAAGCACTACATATAAAGCAGATGACGTTATGTCCAAGGTATCCGTCAGTTCACTAAATATTTGATGTGGTTATATTAGATAAAATCTTTATTTTTCATCACGCGATAAATATAGTCTTTCTTTTTTGTACTGATTTCAAACCAAAGCTCTCAATATATCTTGTTCAAGGACTACAACGGAAATTTCATAAATTTGATTTGAAATCAGCAATAATTTAAGACCATTTTAAACAAAAGCTTGATACCTCATCAACGGATGAATTTAGAACCGAAACAGTGACTCAAGGGTGGAGTTTGTTTGTTTGTTAGTTAGTAATTTTAGGAACTAAAGCATATTTAGTAGCGTATATTTTTAAAAGAATAAAAAATACCATCAACGAGAAAAAAAAACCAACCTATTTTTCTACTTTAATTGCAGTTCGCAAACCTTTAGAAAGGCTAGACTTCTTTATGCAAAACAACGCAATCACAAATACGAAGACATTTCGTAAATATTTATTTGGTAAAACACTGGTGACATGTTAACATCATGTCGTGACATTTTCAATCCTGTCGTGACATTTTACCATCGTGTCGTGTGTCATAACGTTATTGTTCTGTCAGACACATAAAAGATTGGATGTTTTTAAAATTAAAAATCTAACCTTGAATGATTTTTCTTGTCTCTTTTTTCAAATAAAAACTTGTTCAAGGACTACAACGGAAAACAATAATTGTATACACCCCGTCGCAGAGTCAGTCATTTTTTTAAAAATTTATTAATTGCAAATATATTTACATCGGATATAACTAAGCATTGGATTAACATAGGCTTGAGTTGAATTAAGATCACGTAACAGGGATCAGAGCACCATGAGCAAAGAGCAAGCCTTTTTATTTCTTATTTTATCTTTGTCGAGTCACATCCCTTTGATTTCTCATTATTGTTTGTATTCTAAGGAAGATAACTCAAGCAGAATTGTGTATGAATTAAAAGAAATTTGAAATATTTTACTTTGACAGGAATGATGTACACTGATGATGAATATTGTGAATATTTACATGGATCTGGATGGAGATTCAGAGAATTTCCTTACTGGGTATATACCTCTCTCTCTCTCTCTCTCTCTCTCTCTCTCTCTCTCTCTCTCTCTCTCTCTCTCTCTCTCTCTCTCTCTCTCTCTCTCTCTCTCTCTTACGTGGGACAAAATACAATACAAGTTTGAGGAAATTTATACATTATTTGCAGATGTGCCTTAGTAATCAATAAAAATGTAAAAATGTTAATTACAGTTCTTTATTTCATTTCATAAAATGCAAGATTTTAATGTATACATTTACATACTTGCAGTTGACCTGTGTAGTTACATATCAGTTAAGAAGCAGCTGTCGATCATATAATTTTATAGATAGGACAAGCTGTATAGAACCAAGTGTCATCAATATTTTTTTTTAAATTTATGATTCTTGTTTGCTGATGAATTGCTTTTGCCTTAAGTTTAACGTAATACGAAATGAGATGAACATGTGACTGTGGCATTGGGGTAGTGAAGGGGTTGTGACTGTGACATTGGGGTAATGAAGGGGTTAATTAAGGAAGTAATCAAGCTGTATTGCCTCAGATTTCTTAATATACATGTTCCATTTGCACTTTTAGACGGACTGTTCTACGCATAGCTGCATTAATATGAACACGAACTCCATGACGTACGGCAAGATGTCGAACTACGTGGGAACCATACCTGGCCGTTACTGCGGGAACGGGAAGGTGTGCATTGGCTATGAGAATTGTGACACTTGGTCAGCTACGGGCCTAGACTTGTCCCTCTTCACCGTAGTGCCTGGAGGCTGGGGGGAGTGGGGACCCTGGACCTCCTGCTCCCGGACATGTGGCAGAGGAATTATGTATCGTCAGAGAAACTGTAACAATCCAAAGTAAGTGAGGCGGCATCTACTTGTAACACCTGCTATACATTCTATTGTATTCTGGTGTTACATCTCAGCCAAAGTCCGTCAGTACTGTTCTTTTAATACATTGTTTTCAGGGAATCTTGATTTAAATGACGAAAATACAAAACATTAGCACAATTCCTTTTATGTATTAAGCAATATACATGTACCTCTACCAAGTTTAACCTTTAAGTATAGCTTATGAAAATGTTATATGACCGAAGAAATGTAAAAGTATCCGTAGTTCCAAGTTTACTTTCAACTTTATTGCGAGTGACTACAAATTTTGCAATTTTCACTTTTCTGGATAAAATATGGCATTTTCAATCTATTTTCGACAGTTGCAGACAGAAATTCTAAGTCCTCAATAAGAACAGATTTTTGTTTGTTTGTTGGAAACATTTTTGAATCTCCACTGTTGAAGTGCATCTCTTCTACTAAGTGTTTGTTTTGATCAATTGATTCTTGCTTTTTATTTGTCAGTGGATGAAATGTCTCTATTTGCTTGCAGACCAAAAATTGCTCCCGAGTGCAAAGAAAGCGAACCTGAATACGACGCTGTAACATGCAATACAAATGTGAGTATATATATATATATATATATATATATATATATATATATATATATATATATATATATATATATATATATATATATATCCCTTGGGACCACATTTAATTTTCGGTTTTAATAAGTTTTCAGTTTATTGAGGGTTTCGCAGATGTGAAAAATGTGTCTTTTTATAAGTGGAGAGAGAGAGAGAGAGAATGTAATTATGAGAGAACATCTGTGTATGTGTGCACAAATTAAGAAGGCTGTTGTTTTCAGCATTTAATGAAAAATTAGATGAACAACTTACGTTCCTTCCCGGTCACACGAATAAATACAGTTGCTCCACATAGGAATAGAGTCATCGTCTCAAGAAACTTTTAAAAAACGAGATACTATTATAACGTAAGTCCATTAGAATTATAATGTTTAAATACTTTATAATATAATTCATAATGTTCCATACCAATTTTTTCCCCTAGTTTCTTCAACGTAGGTTTTGGCATATAGTCATAATCTTTGGTCAGACTAATTTTATCCTGTAACGATAGTTCAATTCTACGATGCTTAACTGGTCGCTGACATGTTGTCATGTGAGTGAAAACAACTGACAGTTATGGCTACTTAAATACATGGATATAATGATTTTTCTGATTTAAATATCAGCTGAGTGAATCTGAATTTTAGAATACCGTTTTGTCAGTCTCCGTCCGCACAGCATCAAAAGCGAGGCCGCATGCCAAGTTAGCAAAGCCTGGGTATTTACCTAAAGATACAAACAAAAAACGTTCTTTGGATCATTTAAACACGAATAACATCAATCCCAATTAGATAATTGGCAGATAAACATAATCTTTCTTAAATGGCTTATCTACAAGCGTTTAGTTATTAATAATTTGCCTTAAAAGCTGGCTCTTTGTTATAGTGGAAAAAATTCGGTTTAGCAGCTAAAATACATTTCGAAGTTTGAAGTCAGTTTCGGTTTGACGTCGGTTTATTTTAAAGTGTAAAATTGAAATTTGGGATCGAAATTTGTTTCTGTTTTCTGAGTAGAGGGGTTTCAGTTTACTGGCAAAAAAGATGATAACATTTTTGAAGGAAACATTATATATATATATATATATATATATATATATATATATATATATATATATATATGTATATATATAGATAGATAGATAGATAGATAGATAGATAGATAGATAGATAGATAGAAACAGAGGAGAGAGAGAGAGAGAGAGAGAGAGAGAGAGGTAAAACGTTAATTATTTGCAAGGGGGGGGGGCATACAATTCGTCAGAAGGATCGGTCGTCAGGCTGATCGAATTTTTGTCAAATAGTAGAACTGCAAATGGATTAAATGGGTCCGAAAATCATGCGTTTGTCTGTATATGTATCAGTAACTCAGTAAATATGAACGTTTTGTAGACATTTGACATGTTTAAGTGCAGATAAAGGTTGATAAAAAATATTATCGAGATACTTTAACGAAATACCCATATTCATGACCAAAGAGTACAAGACGGAATGATAACATCTTTGTGGTGGACGGTAAAATACCCATATCCATGACCAAAGAGTACAAGACGGAATGATAACATATTTGTGGTGGACGGTAAAATACCCATATTCATGACCAAAGAGTACAAGACGGAATGATAACATATTTGTGGTGGACGGTAAAATTCCCATATCCATGACCAAAGAGTACAAGACGGAATCATAACATAGGTGTGGTGGACGGTTATTTTATGCATATTCCCTAAAAACAATTGTCAGACGACTTTGATCGAAGTAAACTTGCCTGACATGGATTATATTAACACATGTGTCCAGTGGCGGCGCGAGGGAGGGGGTTGTCGGCGGAGGGGGGAAATTGCCCCCCGGGCGCCAGGACAAGGGGGGGGGCGCCGTCGGGAGCTTTTTATATTTTTGCAGCTGTAATTGGGGCTTAGATGGGGGAGGAGAACGGAGGTTGGCAACTGACATAAAAACTTTTCTCTGTGGCAAAGTTGGGGCGCCACTAAAGAACATTGCCCCCTGGCGCCTCGGTAGGGGCGCCACTAAATAACATTGCCCCCGGGTGCCTTGAACCCTCGCGCCTCCACTGCCTGTATCTTTATGTGATTAACTTTTATCATCCGTTAAGTCATCATTGATCGCTGAGTTAATTACGTAGGCTTGGACTACAGAATGCCTTTGATCAGACCATTGGGACTCTTTAGTCATGCGACTGTTCATTTAGAGGTTGTAAGAATAAACTTTCTCTTTTTGTGAATAACTCTCTCCCTCCCTCTCTCCTATTTGCAATTACTTTTACTTCAAAAAGTATAGTTATTGTAATTATAACTGTTTTGATTTATATGACTCTGTTCTATGCTGGTTTATACAATATTTATTACAAACATCACAATAGAAAGTGCATAAAAAAAATCAACATCAAGAGATATAGAGGATTAAACAAAAAGCATAAGCTTATTTCGAGTTCTCTCCTGACGCGAGGAATGAAAGACAATAAACATATACATGCAAAATTTGATACTAGCTAATGAAATAGTACAAGAAATTTGTGCTTACAGTATTGTAACAGTAGCAGATAGTAATGACAATGTTAACAAGTATTGTTTGCAGAAACACGTTGTTACATACCAATCGACAAAATACCAAAATGTTGATGCTGACGGGGGTAGGGTGGGGGTGGGGTAAGTGAAATTTAATTTCAACTCGGATGATGTATATAGGGTACATAAACAAACGCAACAGGGGTTGTACTAGGAAAGTGTGAAGATATGAATAATACTAGAAAAATCACTTTGTTCTGTTATGATTTTTTTGGACCGCGCTGAATATCTCCTCGTTTGTCTCAAGCGATTGTCCATTATTAACGAAGTTTTGTCTTTAGTTTGGGACAATCTGCCTATTGTACGGTTCCTGATAACGATATATTTTGTACAATCTAACAAAAATGTGTTGCAGTTTCTGGTTCACCGCATTAACATTTGTTGTTTAATAATAAATGATTTCTGAATAGACCATCGTTTAATGAGCTGCAACAAAGTCGAGATCTTGAATGTAACATTTGTGCTAATCTCTCAGCATGATATTATTAGTTTTATGCTGGAGTCGTGATTGGAAAATTAGTTTCATTTGTACGTACATTCTAATAAGTAAAAAAATCGGGGGACATCGTAGTAGTCCGTACGAGCAGATGATACGGATAACCGAGGTCCAGATAATCGAAGTTTTACTATAGCATGGCTTTGGAAGTGTCGGTATAAATAAATTGATATACCAGTATTGTGAATATATCAAATTCTTATTCACCCATCATGGCGTATACGTATATAATTATGGTTTGAACAGCACACCATTACTTTTATACTCTCTAAGTCTAGTGATGAATTTCCATGAGTAGTCATTAATAAACTAGGACAAGAGAAAAAATACTGTTCAATCTGCATTTTCCTCATGAATAATATCGAAATCCGTTCTGCTCTCTCTCTCTCTCTCTCTCTCTCTCTCTCTCTCTCTCTCTCTCTCTCTCTCTCTCTCTCTCTCTCTCTCTCTCCAGAGGGGAAAGAAAAACACGTTGATATAAGTGGACTGAGAGAGGAAAAGGAATCTGTGCTTGCTGAAAAATTTGAACTTGAACTTACACCAAGCAACCCACAAAAATCCGATTAGTTATAATGATATGTGTAGACTTTTCAAGGGGGAGTTTTCTACAGTGTTGCACGATGCTAATGATAGACACTTGGCAAGACAAAGGTTGCACGATGCTAATGATACACACTTGGCAAGACAAAGGACATTACTCTAGATTCCTTGGTAAGGTGGCACACACATGGTGTCATCTATTTGATGTTGTTTTTGCGTTTTTAATACCTTTTGTAAAATCCTAAAACAAGATTACAAAACAAACCATTAAAAAAAAGGTTTAAATGCTCGAAGACACCGCTCTCACTCTCTCTCTCTCTCTCTCTCTCTCTGTCTCTCTCGGTTGATCGGTTTGTATGTTATTTTACCATCATAGAGCCAGAGAGTGTCACACAACAGAAAGAAAGAGCGATCTGGATCCGTCGAGGAAAAGCTAACAAGCCGACTGACCAACACGGAGAGAGAGAGAGAGAGAGAGAGAGAGAGAGAAAGAGAGAGAGAGAGAGAGACTGCAGAATGAAAAATAAATCTTACGGTCAGTAGAAATTTGGAATATACAAAATGAACATTAAGGTCAGTAGTAACGGTAAGTGTAGCATTACAACTAATTGGATCAACTGTAAATAACTTTAAATGGTTGAATTACCTCCTGTTTGTTCGTCATTTCGCTTGCCCATTCGGATCGACGTACACACCAGGGATCGAACGATACGAAATGGCGGCACTTTCACTGTTCGGGACGATGGACGTGCAATACTGGTACTTTATTTAGACTAACTTTTAACATTTGAATTTCAAGCGTCTCTTTTATTTATTTAATCAATAAGAATTAAAACAGAAGTTTATAACAAGAAGCAATTTAACAATTTCCAACAGAATTGCTATTTGATGCAGGACTACATTTTTTAGCGGACACTCTCGACAGGGATGTGAAGAGTAAACTTTCTCCGTCAATAAACAGCTTATTGTAGTCAATATTAATTCCACTGCAAATGTAAGTATCTCGGTTGTATATGCGGTATGAGTAACTTATATTTATAGTACGTAGGCTGTCTATTTGCTATACCACTCTTTGTGTAAGTTTTATATATATATATATATATATATATATATATATATATATATATATATATAGAGAGAGAGAGAGAGAGAGAGAGAGAGACATACATACATACATGCATACATACATACATACATACATACATACATACATACATACATACATACATACATACATACATACATACATACATACATACATACATACATACATACATACATACATACATAAGTGAGAGTATATTTGCAGAAAGATAGACAAAAGAATATGCATGCACACATGAATAATATAATGATTGCTCAAAAAGATTTTAATATGCAAAATATCTGAAAAAAATTAAATTACAAATAATAACTATTCTCTTCAGCCCTGTGCAAGTGATTCAAGTGACGCATCTACGCTGAGAAAACAAAGAGCAGGAGAGACCTGCGCACGTCAGATAGCTAACGGACTGTTTAATTCCACTGTCTATGATGGAACTGGTGATAGGTTTCACTATAGTGGTAAGGAAGGTTGTTTCTACTGCTTGTTTTTCTATAGTGGTAAGGAAGGTTGTTTCTACTGCTTGTTTTACTATAGTGGTAAGGAAGGTTGTTTCTACTGCTTGTTTTTCTATAGTGGTAAGGAAGGTTGTTTCTACTGCTTGTTTTTCTATAGTGGTAAGGAAGGTTGTTTCTACTGCTTGTTTTACTATAGTGGTAAGAAGGATTGTTTCTACTGCTTGTTTTACTATAGTGGTAAGAAGGATTGTTTCTACTGCTTGCGGTTTGAATTTTTGTCTTATAGTTACAGCTCTGTTGATACTCACATGTAGATATATAGATAACAGCTTATTTAGAAGTATATACTTATTTCAATTGATATGACACATAAGTGTCCTCTGTAACTGTGACTGCATAATATTTTGGTTGTATTGATTAGAATAATGAATACAGATTTAAAACTTGAAAAAACACGATTAGAGAATTGGCACCTATCGGATCAAAGGAACTCTTCCAAAGTCAGATAACAATATGATACATCATAAACACACAAACATGAAAACGAAGGAATATACAATACACAAACAAACAGTACAAACTCACAAAAATATAATTTAAATTTTACAAAATACCTTGCTCGTTGTTTGCTTATGACGTGTATTATAAATTGTGTCCAGAAGTTTTAAAATGGAGTATATGAGAAAGTGAGCCAAATCCCATTTTACCTGTCTTATGAGACGACGCTAGAGCGTCCTCTTAACTAGGAATATATATAATAATAATAATATAGGAATGTCTTTCCTACCCTGATGCAAGATACAATGATGTCATAATAGAAGAATGGTGTACCCGGCTTTAAAAAAGTGAAAAAAGTACCCGGCTTTCACGGAGTGAAAAAAGCAATGTACAGGACAAGAATAAATTTTTATCGATGATATCGTGTCTCCTTTCCGTTTTCTGCACATGCATATTGGGGAGGGCGGGGAGATAGGCGGAAACGTAGAAAGCAACAGTTTTAAAACAGAATGCATGCTCTAAATGGAAACTAACAATAATTTGCTTCAAACTAGATTGATCCTATTTACATAGACATCCTACTTAAGTCAGACGTGGTTTTTATAGTGTCTGCGCAAATACATCATATATTTTCTAGGGTCGGCTCAAAACAGATTTGTACACATTTTTATTATTATTAATGTTAGCAGCTAAAATTAGGGGAGACGCTTCAAGGAGCACTGCACTATAGATTTTTTAATTTTTTTACTTTGCATTCTCTTTTTTTTTTTTTTAAAGCTGTGTTAAATGTAAAAGGATGAAATTCGCGTTTAAAGAAGGTCAAGCTTAGATGTACCAAGGGATCTCCCCCTCTAAAAATATAGTTTGACTACGATAAATATGGTTACGTGACGCTTTTAAGTGTAATCCGAGGCGAAACTAGCAGATAGACCTAGAGAGTGTGTATGTTGCCTTTTTAATCAAATAGTTTTATTGCACAGTAATGCATTCTCATAGGAGTAAAGCAGTTTTGATCCGCTATTTTTATGATTTTAGAGCAAAAGAGAAAGCAAGTCATTTGTTGTGTAATGGGATCGTGGAGATCATATCAATCTGTTACCTTGTGAAAATTTACTATACTCTCTCTCTCTCTCTCTCTCTCTCTCTCTCTCTCTCTCTCTCTCTCTCTCTCTCTTTCTCTCTCTCTCTCTCTCTCTCATTGTCGTTAAACACATCCAACGGTCATAATTGCTTTGACAAAATACCCAAGACACTCTTTATCGCTTGTAGCTCAGCTTCCTAAACACTATTGCATGTACGGTCAATGGAATTTCACGTGTGCATTCACATTTATTAACACATATAAAACGTTAACTGTGGTTGTAATGACCTACATTTCTTGCTAAACTGGCCAGGCCAAATTTTGGGATTTTGTACTGTACAGGTGAAGCAGGCGAGACATATAATTCAAAGGAATTTACTATTGGTTCATTCACTGCACATTCCTTCAAATTTGTATCCAATTATTAACGTGAAAAAAGAGACAAATCTTTCATTTGGATTGATTTCTTTGATGGAAAATACAGTAGAATCTGTTTCATGCAATATTTCATTCGTGTCCTCTTTTTCTAAACTACCAATTTATTCTTGTTTTTGATATATTTATGTTCAACATGAGTTGAAAATGACGATTCGTATCTGATTCCCCCCATCCCCCGAAAAAAGCAGTTCTAATTGTAAACGGTAATTTTTTTCTTCTAGTTACCCAGCAACAGAAACTTTTCTGCAGCTTGTAAACGATATATAAACATAAGATATATTTCTTTTACAGAACCTTTTGTTGAAAAGAAATAACTTCATTAATCAAAACTTTGTCCAAAATAGCTGTGCATCCAAAAATAATCCATTCGAATTTTACATCCAGGATAGACTATTTCTAAAAAAGCGTTCTTCTTTTCCTTCAGCCCAAGGACAATGTGAAGTAAAGTGCAATGTCCGTAGTGGATTCACGTCCTCCAGTTTGCAGAGGTACGGCCTCATGCCGGACGGGACATCCTGTACCCCTACAGCTACACTCAATGTGGCGGACATAAATGCCTATCCACGAGTGTCCGGTTTGTATGGAGCCTGTGTACAAGGATACTGTGAGGTACGTCAAGATTTTAGAACTAAAAATTCCGATATTAGTTATCTGAACTGTGTTATCTTCGGGCCGTTACAGGATGACAGGCCAATAAAGTAAAACCTGCCATAAATGTCATCTGTCTTAAACAAACAGCTAATCTTTCCAAGTCTCTGGAATTGAAATAAACCTCTATTAGAAAACCACCTATTTTAATATGCCCTTTTTCTCACTTTCCACAGAGCAGCTCAAGGCAGGTTTGACTGCATACAATTTGTTCAAATGGAATTATTGTTACTTTGTTACGTGGAATTATTTTAACTTTTTATAGTCAAAATCCTTCACTCAACAAAATATAACGAGTTTTCAAAATGTTTCATTCTTTTAAAATTTTCTTATGCAATTTTAGAGGTGACATATTATAATTTTCATACGAGCCTTCAAAGAATTCCTTAAATGAAAGGAAAGAAACACAAACTTTGTTCCTTATTTCCTCCTCAATTTTTGAAATGCCTGGTTAGTTACAACTTTCATGTCGAAAGTTTGGGGTGAAGAGAGTGATGTCATTGAGTAAACTTTGGTTGCTGTCGGCCTATTTATAACTGTGAGGTCACTGAGTAACCTTCGGTTTCTGTCGGCCGATTTGCTGTGTAGATAAAGTTTCTTTCTGAAAGTCGCGAAAAAGAACAAAATAAAGTTTAAACACTTAAAAGTACTGCATGCACAACTTTAAGCCCTTTAAAACTGAATAGAAGCTCAGAATTTGGATTTGACTGGAGAGTCAGTTGAAGGGAGGGCTATTACTGGCTGGTACAGTTTATCGACTTTAATTAAGGCAAGGTAGTTATTACCTGGACATTGTGCAAATATATATATACGGAGTTGTGTTATAAATACATATCACATTCAGTCAAAATTCACTTTTATCTACCAAGATATCCCGTCACTTTCGGCAGAAAGAATCAGAATAGTTTAAACTTGTCAGCATACTTTTGGCGTTTAGAAAGAAATCATTTGTGATAATAGTAACTGTAAAGCATAAAATTACAAAATAATATTATTGATGAAATAACATATACATACATGATATTTACGATCGTGAATTAGGATATCTAGAATAATTAAGACAGACACATATTTCAATATATGAAAAATAGAAAAATAAAATTACACGTTATTAGCACTTCTTATCTTATTTGCTTCATAAATATACTTAGTCACGCTATAAATCGTGTCCTTTTTTGGAGACTTAAAGAGTTCAAAACATTTTAACATATTAGTACAATTCCAGAAACAAATGGCAACTAATTAACTGGAATATTTCTGTAAGGAGTGGGTATTATTATCAAATGAAATTCATCTTTAATTTCTATCAAATTACAAACAAAATCTATCATCTTAAGTTGGTGGCTCATAAGGATAGACTCGTGGTAAAAATTTTATTTAAGTGATTTGTAAAGAAAAACAAATTGAGTTTTTGGGGTCTTTCCACCAATTTGTTAAGGAAGCATTATGTATTGTCTGTGTAAATATCGGATTAAAATTGAGTAAAATCACCTGAATCAGTATGTTCCTATACCTCTGCAAAAACATGCAATTCTTTCTTTAACTTTTAGTACAAATCATTCAGAATATGCAGAATGGAACGCCGGGACATAAGTCACTTTTCCAGAATGAAAGTTAAAAATTGCTCAAAGGCGCATAAATATAGATAAAATATTAATAAATACTGTAATATGATATGATATATCTCTTTTCATTTCGTACAGACCTTTGGTTGTGATAATTCCAACATAAATGTGTTGCGTTACGATGGATGCGGAGTGTGTGGTGGCGACAATTCAACATGTCATGCTTATGAAGGAGTATTTACAAATCCTACCACGCAAGGTGGGTTCATATATATATATATGTGTGTGTGTGTGTGTCCGTGTGACCAAAGTAGAACACCTGTTTGAGATCAGTTTTACATAAAAGGATGTTTATGTTCCATATTACATTCCTCTAAGTGATAAATGTAGAGATAAACATGAACCTTGCACACACTGGGAGATAGAAATAATTTTTTTTTTTAATTCATCACCGATATAAAAGTATATGATCTGTGTCAATTAATCAGATTCGATGGCATACTCGTATATGATCTGTATCAATTAATCAATTGTATGGCATACTCGTATATGATCTATATCAATTAATCTGTTTTGATGGCATTCTCGTATATGATCTGTATCAATTAATCAGTTTTTATGGCATACTCATATATGATCTGTATCAATTAATCAATTGTATGGCATACTCGTATATGATCTATATCAATTAATCTGTTTTGATGGCATTCTCGTATATGATCTGTATCAATTAATCAGTTTTGATGGCATACTCGTATATGATCTGTATCAATTAATCAGTTTTTTATGGCATACTCGTATATGATCTGTATCAATTAATCAGTTTTTATGGCATACTCATATATGATCTGTATCAATTAATCAGTTTTTCTGGCATACTCTTATATCATCTATATCAATTAATCAGTTTTTTATGGCATACTGTGTATGATCTATATCAATTAATCAGTTTTTATGGCATATTCAGCTAGTAAGAAGTTGCAGAAAAATAACGAGGAATTATAGAAGTTTCTAGGAATTATCACAATTTGTGGATAAGGAATAACGAATCAGAATCAAGATGATATTTCCACCAGGTCTTAAAAACGCCTTTTAAGAAATTTGACAACGTAAGATTTGACGTTAAAAGGGTCATATTTTAAGAAACAAGAAAGTAAAATGTTTTTTTTCCACGTGACTATTTTGCAGTTAATATAAATGTTTCATGTAACGAATAATTTCATTGGAGAAAAATGCCATCATATGACCACAATTAGCTTTAAATATTTCTTAACAAGCTGTTCGATGACCTAATCGACCGATCGGGTGAAGTTGGCGCCCATCGTAGTTTGTAACTCAGACACACACATTCGTTTTCTTTTTGTACATATTGTAAATGAATAAAATGAAAAATCCAAGTCTGCAAACTCCCCTTCGGTCAGTAAATTATATCAATCGTGAATTGAGGGCATGGACAGAACAACTTTTACTTTTTAAAATCTGAATCGAACCACCGTGAACGTTTTGCGAAGTCAAGTTTGCTTGGTGTTGAATCTGAAGTCTTTCAGTAGTACCACTTCTACAAAGAGATCATTGTTAGCTGAACGTTTGTATGAAGTGTTCATGTGTATCTGTGTTTTGAGTGAGAGACATGGGGGGGAGGAGGAGGAGAGTCTGAAGTTGCCAGTATAACAAACTCATGGTGAATTTAAAATGAGGGATTTATACAGGTTTTGATTTTACAAGCAGCTGTCCGTTTTACGTTGGTATACGGTAAGACAGATTTCGCTGTCCTTATTATGTTGGTATGCGGTATAACAGATCTCGCTGTCCTTTTTACGTTGGTATGCGGTAAGACATATCTCGCTGTCCTTTTGACGTTGGTATGCGGTAAGACAGATTTCGCTGTCCTTTTTACGTTGGTATACGGTAAGACAGATCTCGCTGTCCTTTTTACGTTGGTATACGATAAGACAGATTTCGCTGTCCATTTTACGTTGGTATACGGTAAGACAGATCTCGCTCTCCTTTTTACATTGGTATACGGTAAGACAGATCTCGCTGTCCTTTTTACGTTGTTATACGGTAAGACAGATTTCGCTGTCCTTTTTACATTTCTATCCTCTAAGATAAATTTTACTGTTATTATGTTTTCACATGAATATTTGCTTCTGAATTAGAGTTGTTTTAGTATGGTTAATGTTTAAGTGGAAGAGAGATGGATATTATAGCCTAAATCAGAGTTCTTAGCCCTGTTAATGCATATGTGAAAATGAGGTGGATATTATACCCTAAATCAGAGTTCTTAGCCCTGTTAATGCATCTGTGAAAATGAGGTGGATATTATACTCTAAATCAGAGTTCTCAGCCCTGTTAATGCATATGTGAAAATGAGGTGGATATTATACCCTAAATCAGAGTTCTTATCCCTGTTAATGCATATGTGAAAATGAGGTGGATATTATACCCTAAATCAGAGTTCTTAGCCCTGTTAATGCATATGTGAAAATGAGGTGGATATTATACCCGAAATTATAGTTCTTAGCCCTGTTAATGCTTAAATGAAAATGAGGTGGATATTTGTCTCTAATTCAGAGTTCTTAGCTTTCTTATGCTTCAGTGGAAGTGAGGAGAAAATTTGCCTCTAAATCAGAGTTCTTAGCCCTGTTAATGCATATGTGAAAATGAGGTGGATATTATACTCAATTATGAGCGTTTTAATGTTTAAGTAAAGTGGATATATGCTTCTATATCAGAGTTCTTAGCCCTGTTAATGCTTTAAGTGAAAATGAGATGGATATTTACCTCTAAATCAGAGTTTTTGGTCTTATTAATGCATAAGTGAAAATGAGTTGGTATTTGCCTTTAAATTATAGTTCTTAGCCCTGTTAATGCTTAATTTGAAGTTAGGTGGACACGTGCATCTAAATCAGAGTTCTTAGCCTTGTGAATATTTAACTGGTAGTGAGGCGGATATTTGACTGTGAATCTTAATTTATTTTGCCTTGATGGAAGTGATTAATGAAGTTGGTATTTTGCCTATGATTCAGACTTATTTAGCCTTGTTAATCTTTAAATGTAAATAAGCTGGATATATACATCTGAATCAGACATGTTTAGCATCGCTCATACTTAAGTCTAAATGAGGAAGATATTTGCCTCTGAATCAGACATGTTTAGCATCGTTCATACTTAAGTCTAAATGAGGAAGATATTTGCCTCTGAATCAGACATGTTTAGCATCGCTCATACTTAAGTCTAAATGAGGAAGATATTTGCCTCTGAATCAGACATGTTTAGCATCGTTAATACATAAGTGTAAATGAGGAGGATATTTGCCTCTGAATCAGACATGTTTAGCATCGCTCATACTTAAGTGTAAATGAGGAGGATATTTGCCTCTGAATCAGACATCTTTAACATCGTTAATACATAAGTGTAAGTGAGGAGGATATTTGCCTCTGAATCAGACATTTTTAGCATCGTTCATACTTAAGTGTAAATGAGGAGGATATTTGCCTCTGAATCAGACATGTTTAGCATCGTTCGTACATAAGTGTAAATGAGGAGGATATTTGCCTCTGAATCAGACATCTTTAACATCGTTCATACTTAAGTCTAAATGAGGAGGATATTTGCCTCTGAATCAGACATCTTTAACATCGTTAATACATAAGTGTAAATGAGGAGGATATTTGCCTCTGAATCAGACATCTTTAACATCGTTAATACATAAGTGTAAGTGAGGAGGATATTTGCCTCTGAATCAGACATTTTTAGCATCGTTCATACATAAGTGTAAGTGAGGAGGATATTTGCCTCTGAATCAGACATGTTTAGCATCGTTCATACATAAGTGTCTGTGAGGAGGATATTTGCCTCTGAATCAGACTTCTTTAGCCTTGCTAATTTTTGTGTGGAAGTAAGATGGAGATTTACCTCTGAATCAGACATCTTTAGCCTTATTAATGTTTATGGAAGTGAGGTCGATATTTTGTCTTTGAAAGAGACATATTAAGCAGTGTTAATGTTTAAGTGTAAGAAATATGGTTGCCATAGTATCTTTATCTTCCAGTAACTTTCATTATGCTGTTGATATCGTTATCCTGGTATTATTATTATTATTATTATTATTATTATTATTATTATTATTATTATTATTACAGGTAATAGAACAGACCTGGTGTGGCTGCCGAATGGAACGTATAACATACAGTTCTACTTCACATGGAATGATATGCAGCAAGTCTATATAGGTTAGTCGCCATTTTTACTTTTTCTCCTATGGATCCACACGGGTAAAATAATGTAAAAAAAAAATACTCGGCGAGTCTGTTTTATAATCTAAACATGCACACCACGTACCTTCACTTCTGGTGTTCATAGCGATTACATCAGGTATGAAAAGTGCAACTCATGATATACACATGGCCCAAAATTAAGGCAATAGGTCCTTAATGTTTACAATGATATTTACTGTTTACAGGTCTCATTTTATCCGTGTCGAACTATATAAATTTAATTGCAAAACCGTATTTAGTGGTATATAATGCGTGTATAAATGGGAAGAGCGTAGAACGTTACCTTTCGTTGTACATGTCACGCCATATCAGGGTCTACGCTGTTGTATATTTGATGTCGAGCGAACGTCGTAGAGCTACCGGAGCTCATAATGAGACGGGAAATCGATGTATTCACTATTTATGGTTGCATTTCTGTAACACTATTACACAGGTATATAGGTTACTTCAATTTTATTTGGTCTGACGGTAGCAAGAGTCATCAGAATGCAGAAGTTTTACTTAATAATAATAATAATAATAATAATAATTTCATCACAAAAGTTAAACATCTAAGATTTAGTGATGCATTTAATATATGAATGAAATATATTGTTAGTAATAGATTGGACGCGTTCTAAAAGCTACAAAATCGTTGGTAGAAATAGCTAGAGCCGTGTACTGCCTTTATACAAAATGAAAAAATCTCGATATTACAATCGATTTACTCAGATTGTTCGACCAAGTAATTTCACCCATCCTTTTATATGAATCTGAAGTATTTGATGGTTCGAAAATATAGATTTGACAAGTCCACACAATGGCGCTCCTCTTATGATGTTGTATGGAGAGCTAGGAAGAATACACTTAGAAATATTTGTTAAAACTCGTATGGTGAAATTTTGGGGAAGATTATTACGAGGAAAGTCGTCAAATTTGTCGTTTATTCGTTACACGTTATTACGTCAAATTTGTCATTTATTCGTTACACGTTATTATGTCAAATTTGTCATTTATTCGTTACACGTTATTACGTCAAATTTGTGATTTGTCCGTTACAGGTTATTACGTCAGGATTTAAATCAGGGGTATAAGCATTCGTGGATATATTATTAAGAAAACGTTTTTAACAATGTAGAATTGAGTGCTATGTGACCTAGTTAATCTTTCCATAGGAAGTTCAATGTTGCAAATCAAGTCCAAGACATCAAAAAAAAAAAAAAAAAAAAAAAAAAAAAGTAAGTTTTACAGTATTGGGATTTGTATATCTGGAATTAATCTAAATCACATTTATAATCTTTAAACGCGATCATTATCTAGAGCCGTATTTTACACCACGTTTATCAGTTATCTTTAAAAACATTCCGCATGTCTAGTCATTACCTACCGACAGAAGTTGGAAGATGGCCAAATACAGAAGGAAGTGATAGAAAATATGAATTGTGTTCTTCAAATGATGTTCGGGACGATTTCCATTATCTTTTTCGGTGTAATTATTATCAAACACAGAGAAATATCTATATGAAGCCACAAAGTTACAAATATCCTAATGCATATATTTTTGATTTGTTTTTTAATTATAAAAATGTAAACATTTTGAGTAATATTTTTAAATTTATTGAATTTCTGTCACAATCTTTTCAGTGCCTTTTGCAAATAATCTTGTTTCTTTTGTCTCTTTAGATGATATGTACCTTTATCTTTATCCTCATGTATCACAGTGTGATATGTACCTTTATCTTTATCCTCATGTATCACCGTGTGATATGTACCTGTATCTTTATCCTCATGTATCACAGTGTGATATGTACCTTTATCTTTATCCTCATGTATCACAGTGTGATATGTACCTTTATCTTTATCCTCATGTATCACAGTGTGATATGTACCTTTATCTTTATCCTCATGTATCACCGTGTGATATGTACCTGTATCTTTATCCTCATGTATCACAGTGTGATATGTACCTTTATCTTTATCCTCATGTATCACAGTGTGATATGTACCTTTATCTTTATTCTCATGTATCACCGTGTGATATGTACCTTTATCTTTATCCTCATGTATCACAGTGTGATATGTACCTTTATCTTTATCCTCATGTATCACCGTGTGATATTAGTGAAATAAAGCTGTTTTCTCTTCTTTTCGGTTACAAACAAGTAAAGTCAGACACTGGTTACATAATTTATAATTTATAAATTGCAATCACGAATTGACAAAAGGGATATATATATATATATATATATATATATATATATATATATATATATATATATATATATATATATATATATATATAACTTTCCGATTGTTTAAGTATGCTCAGTGTCCATCCACCTAGGAAATATAAATAAAGATGCCTCTAAGTAAATATTTATGGAACATTTTTCAAAAGACATTTCCAATTAGGAAATGATATACAAAATTGTATTCATATCTAGGAAAATGTTTTTACATGAACAACTAGAAGAAAAAAAATGTTCTGTACAATATATCTTCATGGCAGTCACTTTCCATTTTAAACAGTGCAACGCCAGTGGGCATGTTCTGTCAGCCCTTCATTTATATGATTATTGTTCCTGTACTCAGTTCCCTATCTTTATAAGTTTTTGTTGTGTTAGCCAGAAACTTGCATGTTTAATTTTGATAGTTCATCAAGAGAAAGAGACTTTCTTAGATAAAAATGAAACATAGCGGTCACAATGAAGAAGACCTCTTGCTGTCTTGCCTACGTCTAATCATACTTCATTTTCACAGAGCTCTGGAGCAAGGACAATCAGGCCGTTGTAGCATCTTGGATTTCGATTTCATTTATATTCGACAATCGACTTAATCCCACAGGTTTCGCTGGCACTTTTTGGACATTCTTTTTCACTAGTCAGTACCTGTACTCCACTGGGCCTATAACAGAACCTGTTCTCATCAAAGTAAGTACTAGCTGTATATCACACACTACCTATATTAGTCTGCAAAGCAACGGTGACGCTAAATGTCACTTGACATAATCTGCATGTGTATATTCAATTATAAAATAGGTTTCACCAAACAGACCCGTACACGAGTCGATGCTTCTTGTATTATAATATTATTATTTACTGTAGACCTAACCACAGGAGTAACAGATACATCTTTCAAATTCACACAAAGCAATCTGTAACCGGACATGCAACATCTTGTGCAGTAACTAAGTTGTAGAATTTCTTGCCCACCCCAATATCTTTATTTTGTTAATAAAATATGTTTAAACAACGCTACATCTCTAGTCTTCCTCTGACAGAAAAAATACCTCACCCCCCCCCCCCCATTGAATGCATTTCTTTTATCGCCACTTTGAAATTGCTCGAGTGACATGACTAAAACATGGCAGCACAATCTGAACGGACGCCATATTGTTTGCACAGTTTCGTACGCAACGCCTAGATATATTGCAAATGTGGTTACCTGAGTAAATGGACGGACTTCCAGCAAATGTACAAATTTGAACATATTGATACTCTGAATTCTCCCAGTTACATTTGAGGATTTTTACCGATCGCGGAAAAGCCCGAGATATTACGATGGACCTGAACTTTTACATCACTCGTTGGATATGTACCTTAGAGTTTGGGGTCAGTCAAACACAAAGAAATAAAAGGGTTTAAATATATATATATATATATATATATATATATATATATATATATATATATATATATATATATATATATATATATATATATATAAATTTATGATTTGTTCGCAAAACTTTGCTACATTTTTACCCATGTAAATACTCCTTGACTCTTTATGATAAATTGTAATTTTATTATTATTATTATTATTATTATTATTATTATTATTATTATTATCTCCTTTGCAGTATCCCGCTACACTATTCTCATGACACATTTCCTTTCTTACCTACTTCCAGGCATAACGTTACCGGGATGTACTTTTTAATTTATATTTTATTTTTTGGTCAGTGATAAAACTGTCATAATTGCTATCCAGTTTGTTTGTTTTATTTTGCTTGATCTCGAACTCCAAGGCATGTTATATGTTTATGTCAGCCTTGCAAATCTGCTTTTCTATATAGATATTGTATATGGATTTATAGATGTTGCTTATATCTGGCCCTATCAAAGGCGACATTGTTTACATAACAATGACATCAAATTTGTTTCGTTACAAAAATACTTTGAAAATATATTATATCTACCCGAAGAGCAACAGTGACGTGATTATTATTATTATTATTATTATTATAGGTTGTGGGTTATATATATATATATATATATATATATATATATATATATATATATATATATATATATATATGACTATGTACGACAGACTACAATGGACTCAGAAGAAAAGTTAATTGATTATTCCAGTTGGCGCCAAAATTCTCACTGGCAACTATTTATGCCGTATTACCTAGGTTGTATGACGTCATGTTGTCAACAAGTTACAACTGCCAAAAAATGCCGTAATAAAGACGACAGTTGCAAACGAAACGTCCGCAAAAACAACAAGAACAAGAGTTTATTCTTCTTCTTCTTCTTCTTCTTATTATTATTATTATTATTATTTATTTGTATTGAATTAACACATCATAGAAATATAATATGTATGTTTTTTTTCATCTCAAAACCTTTATTTATAGCTATACCAAAAATCAAACTACAGCAACACGGGTGTTTACTATGGTTACTCCACTCCACTATCCAGTGTTAGTAAGTAGAGTTCATCTTGTTCTAATTGACGAATCACCAAGTCCAACCTATCTATCATAGCCTTTCTTTCAATCGTTTTTTTATTCTAAACTCCAATGGTTTGATTAACAATTGCGTGCCAGGTTATGTGTGAATTTATTGCGTAACCTCACCTGCAGTAGCAGGCTTGTCATATTCTGAGGCATCATGGCTCAGTAATGGTTAGACAGCTAGGTATTTTCACTATATCATATTTACAAATGCGAATTAATACGACTTCACTATCTTCTGGGGAGTCGGATCGATTTATCCAATGGAGCGGTTCTTTCGAGTTCAGGGGCAATTTTTCCAGTGAAAGGGGAAGCCATTGGGTGGCTTCAACATCTAAATGTATAATTTTCCGTAAGCAATAAATTCCGTACTGTCAAAATAATATAAGCTCTATGTTCCAAAGGATTTTTCTGTCCCGAAATATGACAAATATCGAAAATACCAAAATAGTGATGCAGTAATGACGAAATATGGAAGGTCTGAACACCAAAGCTAGGACTTTACTTTTAAATTGACCTGCTCTTATTGACAAAGTACTTGTTTTGAAATTGTATAAACTGTATTGTATATTATAATGTATAAACTGTATTGTATATTATAATGTATTCTTCAGGTAGCTCATGTACTGGAACCTGTGTGCACGGCGTCTGGAATTCAACTTTGTGTGGTTGTAAATGTAATACTGGATACTATGGTAAATCTCTCTCTCTCTCTCTCTCTCTCTCTCTCTCTCTCTCTCTCTCTCTCTCTCTCTCTCTATATATATATATATATATATATATATATATATATATATATATATATGAATGTATAACGAATCCAAATCATATGGCGAATAACAGTCTTTTCAAGTACATTGGATCCAGCAAAGGACAACGAACATTGCAAAACTTGTTTTTAACTAGTCTAAGCACTTTCGACTCTTCATTGAGTCTTTTTTAAAGGCAAACACGAAACAGAAGAAAAGACAAAAAATAAACACAAAAAAGCTTCGAAATTAAAGAAGTTTACATAACTATCTCTAATAGAATTAATGAAAATGTT
Organism: Margaritifera margaritifera; assembly: GCA_029931535.1. Classification (NCBI taxonomy): domain Eukaryota; kingdom Metazoa; phylum Mollusca; class Bivalvia; order Unionida; family Margaritiferidae; genus Margaritifera; species Margaritifera margaritifera. Next base: position 3,375,927 of record JAQPZY010001550.1, on the reverse strand, counting down.
TGACGTTTGGTCTAGTTGGCTTCAACTTGACTGATGATGTTGTAAACTAGTTGGTATCTGATATGGATGACAAAGAAGCTGGACAGAAGTCCAGTTGCAGAACACTTCTCTTTCCATTGCCACGCTTTCAGTGATGTAACACTGACTGCAATTGCTCACAACCCCAACTGGAGTTCCGAAACCAGGCAAGAAAAAGAATCTTACTGGATACGCAGCCTTAGAACACTGAAACCAAGCGGCTTAAACCAAGAAGACTAGAAAAATGACAACCACACGCAAATAGAATCATCATCTGTTTACAGCCACCTCTTTTTCAATTAAATAATTCATTTATTTTGCTCATTACTCATCCACTTACCGATAATTACTACTGTTTTTATTTGTAGTTCTTCCTGGTATTATTATTGCTATGGTCATTACTCGCATTACAGAAACAATGAAATATCTGGGACATAAGTTTCGGTTACACCAATTTACATTAAAAAACAGATGGCGTAATGGCTTCTGCCTTTGTAGGTCAACACCAACTAGTTTACAACATCATCAGTCAAGTTGAAGCCAACTAGACGAAACATTAAACATTTTCATTCATTCAATTAGATATAGTTATGTAAGCTTTTTAAATTTCAACGCTTTTTGTGTTTATTGTTTGTGTTATGTCTCTGTTTTGTGTTTGCATTTGATAAAGACTTGATAAGGACTCAGAGTCGACAGCGCTTAGGCTTGTTAAAAATAGTTTTGCAGTGTTCGGTGTCCGTTTCATCTAATTCATTTGAAACTTGTTTGAAACACCGTTGTCTTGCAATAACTGCATGCAACATTTATCGGTTGTGAATTAGCTAATAGTCAATTTGTTAACTATTGGTGGACTAATGAAGGATGGTTATCACTTATACGTTAATACGCAACTTGCATTTTAATTACAGTCAATATCTGCAATAATTTTGGGCTTGTTTTGCTTCCATAGCTGACACCGCTTTCAAACTCTAGATCTAATTCTAAGAGACGTTTAATATAGTTACTGTTTTAATCACTGTAATGCCAAGGGAAAAACTGGAACTTATACAACAATATTGTATTTACGCTGATGGAACTAGTGTACTAATAGATTTCTAATCTGGTGCTACGTTTCAGAAGAATTTGCTTATGAAGAAAACGTCTGAAATGAGAGGAAGAAGATTTTTAAAACACACGAAGTTTACAGAATTTAATATATTATGAGTTTCATCATAAGCTTTTATATGTACATTAGTAAAAAAAAAACCTTTTGATTGATCTCTGTACGTTCACTTTTTTAGGTACCACGTGCAACACCACCTGTAACAAAATCTGCTATAACGGAGGAACACTGAACGGAACGGCATGTACGTGCCAGTGCACGGAATACTGGTTTGGCACTCGCTGCACGTCGTGTCGCAACCCGTACACCGGGCCCAAATGCACAGACTGTAAATACACCACATGTCTGAACTGCGGCACGTTCAACATTGCCACGTGCAGGTGTCAATGCCTCGCGGGATATGGAGGTCTGCAATGTGAAAGTAAGTTGAGGTCTAGACGAAATTTTAAAAAATATTAACTACGTAAAATATAACTTTTCATTTACATGAATTATATCAAACGAGCTATTCAGAACCAATCATGTTATATGATAACCAATGAGATTTTCATATCAGCAAAACAATATAACTTCTTGGGCACAAAGAAACGTAAATATATAATTGATGTTATGCATTTATTGCAATAATTTTTTTATAACTTTAAGCGAAATGTTGATATCATATTTACTTGTAATAAGTCGGTGAAACTGCTTCTTTTTGGTAAAGCTAATAAGTTTCAACTAAAAGTCAGTCATACCTAAACTACTTAATGATACATACCATCACTAATATATCAGCAGTCGACGCTAAAGTACTTTCGGAATGTAATAAATGATTTGTTTTGTTTGATATTTCCAACGAGGAATGTGGTTTGGCTTTCGATAATACCATCCATAGAGTCAGCTTCATTACGTTCGGGTTACAGGGTCACAGAATGCGCGTCACGTGCACACTATGATGGCAGAACTATTTACATACATATAAAAACGCATCTAACGGAAATTCTTAAAAAAGGTCATTATAAAGCAAGATCCTTGCCAATATTTTAAATATATTTCGTACTTTTTTTTTTGTTTTTGTTTTGTTGCTACTTTTGAGCGCAGTGTGCAGAAATGTCTTAATTCCTTGCATTGACTTAGCTAAAACTCTTTAAAAATTGGAATATTCATTTTATATATTACTTTTCATGTTATTTTTACGAGTTTAACTCAGTATCATTTGAAAATGTGATATTTCATATGGGAATTTCATTTCTTGATAGAATTTAAAACAATTCTAAGATGCAAATTAGCATGTGACTTATGCAGATTTGCTTTAATGAAAAAGACTTTACCATATCTGAAAGTATGCTATACTTATTCCTCTTTAAAAAAAATTCAGATCTTTTTTATTTTTTATGTTTTTTCTCGTTATTTTAATTTATTTATTTATTTATTTTCTCGTTATTTCTTTCTTTCTTTTTTTTTTTTTGAGTGAACGGAAATTTTTTCAGGGAGAATTCTTTATTTTTTAACTTTTTATCCACTCGCGGCAAAACGCGGCAGCATCTAAAACTTTGGTGTGTGGTTATGTGGGTTTAACGTCATTATTCAGCACATGATAGGCTATAATACATGGCGGCCAGTATATCTGGTGGAGGAAGAACCCGGGAAGAACCACCAACCCACGGGAAGCTACTGGCAAGCTTTCTCAAATACCCACGTTGGCCGAGCCGAGACTCGAACCCACGCGGACGGAGTTGAGACTTGAATGATCTGTAAAGGCAATCGCCTTAGACCACTTGTCCATCTGGGGCCTTAGACCACTCGGCCACCCCAGGCCTATAAGACTTTGGTGTCAACAGTATTTGTTCCCTAAAACGATATACATAGAGGATATTTTCTTTTCCTACGTTAATACCGGATATATTTCATCGTGTGGGACAAAAAACGTGATATTTTAACGAGTGGCGACGCCACGAGTTAAAATATACCTTTTTTGGTACCACAAGATGAAATATATCCGGTATTAATGCAGGAAAAGAAAATTTTCTTTTTATTATATACCAAAGCTGTTTCAGAATCGAAGCTTAGAAGATTAAACTCACTATTCAGCACCACACTCCACCCCCACCCCACCCTTTTTTTTCGTAAATTCACCTCACTTTCATAGGTTGGTCATATAAATATCAGTGACTTAAGATAGCGGTATGATTGGGTTGACCTAATCTGTCGCAGTAAATTATCTTTTTGACATTTAGTAAACTATTTGACCATATTTGACCACGAAGCAAGTCCGATTCATCAATGCATCACAGCGGGTTTATCATTGTTGTCAAGGAAGTAAGGGGAAATAACTTCATAGAGACGCGAACGGCGTCGACTCAATTTTCGTCTGCAAAAATTAATTTCCGTATCTGAAATGTAATGCAGTTTCTATTTATTTGTTTTAGCTCACAAAATGCTCGTTTTTGTTGCTGCATGTATAACTTCTGTAGGCACACACAATCCAGCGTCGCATGGCATGATGGGAAATCTTATATTTTCACATGTGAAAATATAAGGATATATTTTTCACATGTGAAAATATAGGAATGAAAAAATATGAAAATTATTTCGCCAGAAGGTTTCTATATTTCATATTAAAGTATATAATAAAATCTTTTCTATGGCGTTACTTTACACATGCTTATAAACCCCTTCAAATGAATAAGTAGAACAGGTATCCCTTCCAGATAGATCTGTAATAAACTCCAACTGCCTTTTGCCAAGACTGACTTATATCAAAATTCATTTGTTACCAAAGTCTTTTACTAGATGGAATCTTCTCCCTTTGGAGAATAGGAAATAAACCATCGTTGTATTGCTGCTGTAAGTTATACTTAAACAGGAACCTGGAAAACAGTCCCAGCCTTTTGCTATCAAGGTGAGAGATATGCCAAAATTGTACATTCAAGATTTCGACTAGGTTGTAGCTCATTAAACCATGCCCTGTTCAGAAATCATTTGTCATTACACAATAGTCGTTCATGCGGTGAATCAGAAACCGCAAACATTTTTCTTTTAGACTGTACCAAATATACTGTAAACATGAACCATACAATACGTACATTGACCCAATCGCTTGAAGAAAACGAGCAGATATTCAGTGGGGCCCAAAAATTCACAGAAACTAAGAGATCTGTCTAGTATTTTTTTTTTCTTCACACTTCCCTGGTATGACACCTGGTGTGTATGTTTATGTAACGCACATACGAGATCTGAGCATCTTAGCTGAAGTCAAATAGCACTTATCCCCCCATGCATCCCACTAGCTCCGTCCCTCTCTCCCCCACCAAATCAGCACCAAATTTCTTCATATCTGTCTATTGGTGTGTAACAGCATGTGTCTACAATCAACGCTTGTTAATTACTATCTGATATTGCTACAATATTGGATGCACAGTTTTCTTTGAACATTTGATTAGCTAGTATCCAATTTTGCATTTATCGGTTTATTGTCTTTCATTCCTCACGTCCAATCAGATCATCTAAGTAAAGACTATTGTTAATGAGGAGAGAGCTTGAAATAAGTTTAAACTTGTTACTCAGTCCTCTGTGTCTCTTGATGTGGTATTTTATAAACTTTCTTTGATGCTTTTTGAAATAAATACTGTTTAAAGCAACTTGTATGATGTACAGTTAGATACAGATTGTAACGAGTTTATGTCTGTAAGCATTTCGAGCGTTGAATGAGCTATTTAACCACACTTTACACTTCATCCAGTTGTTGCAAGAATTCTGCATATAAATTTGTACCTGACTGGACCATCTACCGTAAATATATATTCCTGTGAGACCTGAGTTTAATTTTTTGTATGAAAAGACAGAAGTCTCATTACAGTCTGCTATCACGTGATGTCTGTTTCACATTCCTTTTGTAGAGACGTGTAACAACACCCTTTCCACGTGCACGACTAACGCAGCGGCCGGGAAGTGCGTCACGGACAACATCAATATGGAGACTAATTGCAACCTGGCATGTGGATTGTGTGGTAGGTCTATTGTTATTATCTCCTTATGTAAAATAATAATGAAAATTTCGCTTGAATGATTTCAATGTTCCATGGAAATTTTAGCTTTTAAACACCATGACATGTAATCATCAATGTGTCAAACGCTTCTAAAAGAACAGAAACGAACAGTTTTACACATTCAGACCAAAGAAGATATCAACGTTGGTCCCTAGCAATGTATAATATTATAAATATTGGTGCGTAGGTATTTGTATGGGTCATATCCCAAAGAAGTATGTATGTATGTATGTATGTATGTATGTATGTATGTATGTATGTATGTATGTATGTATGTATGTATGTATGTATGTATGTATGTATGTATGTATGTATGTATGTATGTATGTATGTATGTATGTATTTATTTATAGGGTTTTACGGCACATCAGCATAATCCTGGCTATATAGTGCCACGTAAGTCTAGGCATCCCAAAAATGCTTTCAAAACAAAGATAAAGGCAAAAAAGGTAACATTCTTAAAATACGTTGTCATATTGTGGATATAAACCTAACGCTTTTTAAAAGACCAAGACCATTTCAGCATAACCATCATTACTGGACGCATCGCAGGTCCAAACTGTTGCCTCCATTAAGTCGCCTCTTGCGAGATGCAGGAGGGCATATCGGGTCTACTTCACATTTCAGGGACCGCAGGGGTCCCCCTTCCCCCCAAAAATAAAAAATTATAATAAAATAAAAAAATAACAATAAAAATAAAGACCGTTAGTAGCACGTGCAGGTTTTGAAACAAATCCGATTAGCGGTTTTATACCGTGGATATGTTTTGCTGCTGGTGACTGAAAAAATGTTTTACCTTCAATTACTGCTCTGGTGTGTTTGTGTTTTTGATTATGATGAAAATAGAAACGAATTTATGTTTAGATATGCAAAAATATCAAAATTTCAGACAGTAACCACAAAGAATGTGAGCGTATTTGCAATTTATTTGTTATCTTCAGAGGTATTGACAATAATATTTTTTTTTTTTTTTTTTTTTGTTAAAAAAAATTCTAACTTCGTATGCTGTTTATGATACTTTTAGTTTCACAAGAACCACAAGCATACTGTGCAACAACGAATTTAAATTTGACTGGAAACTGTTATTCAACGGTATGTACTGACAGCATTTAAAAGTTTATATCTATTATATTTATTTTTCATTTCTACAGCATGCTCTTTCTTTCTTTCTTTCTTTCTCTCTCTCTCTCTCTCTATCTCTCTCTCTCTCTCTCTCTCTCTCTCTCTCTCTCTCTCTCTCTCTCTCTCTCTCCAGGTTCATGTTCACATTAAGAAAGCCGTTTTATTCTAAAATTTGTATTTGTAGTTTTTCGAACTATGAACCCAACAAAAAGTTAAAAGAAAAAAAAGTGAGATTATAAAATTGAGCTTGTTGTACATTAGAATATCGTCATCATTTACAATACTAAATAGGAGAAATAAACGTTAAAACCGTTATGACAGGACATGAGCATTTAGTTGCCATGTTTCTTCTCATGATCAGAAACAAGAGTGGCCTGAGATCTTGCACGTGGCTTACATGTTCCAGCCAAACGCGACAGCAGTTGCCCAGTAAATCTGGGACAGGGGACAGTAGGATTCGTTTTGTAGAACTTCTTCCAATGATGTTGATGCCACATCTGATTGCACGTCAACATTACTTGTGCAATATTGCAAGACATGTTGCAAGACTCTTATATCGGGGTGTTGCAATATTGCAAGACTCTTATATCGGGATGTTTACTGTCAAAGTTGGTCACATTCTATAGAGCAGTTGCTTTAGATAAAGTTCTTTCATTTCTTTTTTTATTTTTGATAGCGGTGGCCATATTTTATGGCAGATCACCATCAGTTGTATAATGCGAAAGGGCTTCAAAACCATGATGCTTTCTGCCAAATGTGGTCAAATTATGCTGAGCGGTTTTTAAGAAGAATTTGTTAAAGGTGTTTCTATTTTTAGTAACAGATCTTCCAAATTTGATGGCTGATCGGCTTCATTTGCACAAGTTAGAAAACCAATAATGCCAGGATGCTGTCTTTCAAACTTGGTTAAATTCAGTTGAGTGGGTTTTGAGAAGAAATCGTTTTAAGGCTTTTCTGTTTTAGTAACTGCGGCCATATTAGATGGCAAAATCAGTCTCATTTGGAGAAATTGAAAACTCTTTATGCCAGAATTATTTCTTTCAAATTTGATAAAATTCAGCTTAGCGATGTCTGAGAAGAAATCATTTAAAGGTTTTGTTGAGCCCATGTTAGTGGGAAACAAAACATAGTAGTTACCTTTCTTGCGGCGACGTTAGAATTTAATAATCCTCAGCTTGAATTATTATGAAGCTAAATCAATTAATTCTACGATAATTCTTTCCTTTGTCGTTGGCGTCAGGATCACACTTGTATAAAATTTGCGTTCAGGTTTGGTTAAAGTTTTTTCATTTGATTATAGTTCTTAAGGCCTTGATGCATTTTGTTCATATTTGGAATGAATCGTTTTTAAGCCGAGGCAATTCATTCTGCGACGTGCTCGCTGACTCCTTTGACATTTGAATCAAGTTCACAGTCATTGAAAACTTCCGTTTAGGTTTCGGTTAAGTTTTTTCATTCGAGCATATTTCCTAAACCCAGTGATGGATTTTGTTCATATTTTGGATGAATTATATTTTTGTTTACAGTGGCCACATTTTACCGCTATTCGTGATCATTTGTACAAACTACACGCCAAAATGTTTTCTGTCAAATTTGGTGATCTTTGTCTTGTGGGCTTTGAAAAGAATTCATTTCAAAGTTGTTCTATTTTTTAGTAACGGCGGCCATATCTGATGACCAATCTGCATCATGTCGATAACAGAGCAACATCATTTGTACAAATTCGAAAGTCGTTTGTGTCAGAAGACTTTCTATCAAATTTGCTCAAAATTCTGTTCAGCGGTTTTTGAGAAGACGTTGTTTAAACGTTTTTGTATTTTAAGAAACGGTGGCCATACTTGATGGCTGATCTTCATTATTCTCTTTATACCAGGATGCTCTTTGTCAACTTTGCCTGTAGTTAGTCCTGCAGTTTTTAAGAAGAAGTTTAAAAAAGCAAATGTTGACGGACTACGGACGACGCATGATAGACACAGGGCCACGCCATTAGCCTACTTGGCTTGATTTTATTCTTAACGGCAAATAAAAAAATGAAGTTCTATATCGCGCCGAGGGAACTCAAATAAAGTCCCTTGACCAAAGGCACACCACTACAGGTCTTGACAGGATTAAAATCCGTACCCTTCTACTCGCGAATCCGGTACGCTAACCAGTGAACCACCGCGACTCTCAATTTGAAAGGCAGTTGTCAAAGAATACAATACCTGCACATTATTTCAAGATGAGTACCGATGCATCAGATTATAGAAAGGGTGCTCCGTATCGTCAATAAAACACAAATACTTTTTTTCATCTGAGAGCGTATTCATTTCAACCAAGAACATGTAATTAATGAGTTGGAGAGGATTTTATTCAATAAATCACTCCTAGAATAGGCATTTGTTTTAGAGCTCCTGATGTTAATTTCCTAGATAAAGCCAATATATAAATATTACCGTCACGCATTTAAATTCTTTCGTATCCATTCTCACTAGTTTGTTGAAGATTTCAAGCAAATTCCCTGTACTTTTAAAGAATATATGAAACCCTAAATTTCTTGACATCACGTTTTTCTTTTTCTTTTACATATAGTACATGTCACAAGTATAGCTCAGTTGTCAAGATATCTAATCACTTATAACTGATCCCAGATTGACGGTGTCTCGATGCATAATTGTCATTTTTTACGAATCTGTAACTAGCAATATTACCGAGAAAACTAGTCTCCAAGTCGACAAAATTTTTTGATCTAAGAATGAATCTCAAAGTCAACAACTAAGAGTTTCAAAATTACATTTTAAACAGTATTTCAACACCGATGAAGAGTTTTAAACTTTTTGTACCAGATTTGCCTTTCAGAACGTTCACGCAAGTGTTAATATCAAGAGTTATTTCTGTACATAAATTTTGTATAAGTTTTAATAAATCCGATCTCATAACTTTTATTTCGAGGCATTTAATCCAAAATCGTATAACCTCAGGTCCGGAAGACATAAATGGAAGGACGGACGGTTGACTTGGAAAAATATTTTCACGGGTTTACTAAAATGAGTGTACAAAATCTATAAGGGAAAGAAAACACTATATAAAAGTGTCGAGCTTGCATTACCGTTGATCGGCAGCACAAGTGGGTCATAAAACAGATCAACACCAAGAAACGATTATTTTTTTTTAATGTTTAAAATTAATTTTTGCACGTAAAAATCTGAAGTAAGCCTCCATGTTCTGACGAAAATGTCTTGTTTTTTCTAATACGAAAAATAATTTCAGACAATGAACTGTTTATTTTTCTTAGTGTCCCTATGCGTCTTTTTCCTGTGACAATTGCCAGTGTGCGAGCCTGGATGATGTGTGTGACGGAAGCGACGATTGCCACGATGGATCAGACGAGTCGAAAAAAACGTGTTCAGGTTGTAACACAATTACTTGAACAGGCTGTAAGATAATAATAATCCCAGATTGCAACACAATTTTTTACTGAGACCGAACCAATTCAACTTATGTAGGTTTTGGCAAGATGAGTTGTTGTTGTTCTTGTCATTAGTTGTTTGTTAACGGACGTTTCATCACACTTTTGTGTATATCATGCTGAGGAAAGGGAGTTAAATGCCTTTCCGAAGGACACACCCGGGCTGGCCTGAGTGGGAATCAAACCCGCGACCATTGGATTTTGGATTACGAGTCCGACGAGAATGAGGTTATTAGCCCGTTCTACAATAACAGGTGCATTGTGTTATTCAATTATGTAGTCAGGAAATAACAAGATTAGCTCTAAGGTTGTCACTTGATATCTTGCTCAGACTTTGACAAGATTAATAGGTAATTCAAATACAGAAAAATACGCTATAATTCGTTATATCTTCCGCTCCAAAAGCAAGCATTTTACTAATATGGAACTATAAAAAAGCTTCTATAGGGCGGACAGTAGACTCGGTAGATAGCTATACCTTTAAAGGACACTGATTAATTATTCAAAAGCAATCCATTATATTTAAATTCATAATTTAGTTCCCATGATTGAAAGCAACATGGTACAAATAAATGGAGCAAGGGAAAGAACTGCGATATAATCTTCTATTAATATTGTTAACTTACTTTCGAATAATAGGATTTTAACATTTTTTTAAAAAAAATTCTTCAATATCTCTTAGGTAAGGGTGTGCTGGATATATTGCATCTAATTTTCCACTCACTAATGAAGACTGTCTTACCTTTTTGCGAAGTTGTTTGCAACATAACTTTTGGTTTTAAAAAAAATGTTTTGTTTTTATTTTTTAATTTAAATATTTGTTTTAATATTTTATTTTATTTTGTTTCCATTTTTGTTAAATTTCCATATTTTTAAATTATGATAAATTATGTTTTTATTTTTGTAATTTTAAAATCTGCTATTTTTGAAAAAATGTTGGCAAATTTGTTACTATTTTCTAATTTAATTTTTGTTTTTAAATTCTGTTTGCATGTTTGGAATTTTTAAAATTGTAAAATTTGTAAACGTTTTATATATATAAAATTTTTTGAGTTTTTTCCCGATAAATTTTTGGAATTTGTGTACGACTTTTAAAAAAATAGGACATATTTTTTACAATATAATATTCAGGATTTCTTAAGTCATCGCTAAATCTGAATTCTAGTACAGCTTTTGAATATACCATGTTGAAACACTCCTCCTCCACCTATATAATCTCATCATTGACACCATCTTGGATTTTAAAAGTCACGCGGTATTTTCCATGTTAAGCCAATTAAAAATACAGTAGCCCGACATAACCAGGCTAGTAAAGGATGTGTGTTGGATCGTCGTTAAGCGTGTTAGATCCCCATAGTGACCCACAACGTTAAATTCCTATTAGACCCCGTACCGTCCCATTTATTCCTAAAATGGCAGTCCGTGTTAAACTCCCGTTATCGCAATACACAACCAATTTATTCCTTAAAATGACAGTACATGTTAAATTCCCTTTGTACCCAGACTGGCCTCATATTAAATTCCCCTACTACCCAGAGTTTCCCAAGATGTTCGATTCCCATGCCCCCTGGGTGGTCCACAACGTTTTTAACATTTGATTCCAGTTTTCTCCAGAGTTGCCAAATCCAAGATGGCAGCGTAATGTTAAATTCCCTTGTCCCCAGAGTGGCCCATTTGTCCCCAAAGTGACCCTGTAACGACTGCATTTGTAATACACTCAGTAGCGTCGGCGTCAATGTCTGTATTGATAAGAGCATATACAAATGTACAGCCCCAAAGCATCTCAATCATTCTTTCTTCCCGGTTCCTAGACAGCATTTTTCGATGAATTTAATAAAACCTAACTACTGGAGAAGGAGCTAAATTTGTGCATTCATATACAGTGTTTGTAGGCTGTAAGTTAAGTTTTTGCGTTTAGCTCGTGACCATATAGATTTTTGTCACATTGTATACATATTATTATGCCTGGAATAATAAAACTTTACGAGGGATGCATTGTCAAGAGTACTACACCCTCATCACAAAATTAGGTCACTGTGGCCCATATTTCACGATTCACTGACTTTGATTATATTTTGTGTTTTAAGTTTTTTTCTTAAGCACTGTTCATGCCAGAATCTTTAAACTAGATGATTTTATGCATCTCTCGTAGTATCACATCCTTCAACAAACGAAGCTTACCATGCCCTATATTTCATCTTTTACTAGCGTTGGCTAAGTTGTTGTGTTTAGCTCATGATCACCTGAGTTTTTGGCATGCTGTATGCATACTATACATAGAATCATGAAGCTTGCTGAGTGGATGTATCTTGATAAGCCCTTTAGCCTTATTGCAAATAGAGGTCTTTGTGATTTATATATTTCATGTTTCCGTGACGTTGTTGAAATTTTGCTTATAAAGTTCGTGTCTTGGGTGCTGTTCATGTTAGAATCATGAAACTTGGTAATTGGGTGTATCACTCTCATCAATATACCCTCACGGCCAAAGAATGTCACTGTGATCTACATTATTTGCTTTACTAACATAGCTGTAGTGCCTAATCAAGGCAATTACGGATGAATGAACTAAGTACTAGAAGAGCGGAATGCACGTATTTCATGTCAGGCCTTAGCTGTAGTGCCTAATCAAGGCAATTACGGATGAATGAACTAAGTACTAGAAGAGCGGAATGCATGTATTTCATGTCAGGCCTTAGCTGTAGTGCCTAATCAAGGTAATTACTGATGAATGAACTAAGTACTAGAAGAGCGGAATGCATGTATTTCATGTCAGGCCTTAGCTGTAGTGCCTAATCAAGGTAATTACTGATGAATGAACTATGCTTGTAATATTGGCCATACTGGCCATACTGGCCATACTGGCCGTCTCTTCAAGTTTATTCGAAACCTGTGACTTTCACCTCGTAAAATCTGGCTTTTAGATGTGGACAATGATAATAACTTCTGACGCACATTTTATGAACACTGATTTTAAAGGGAAAAGGAAAAGATCTCTGGTTTGTATCATAGTTTCTCTACTTTGATATTACACAAAATAATATTTTTGGTTTTTTTTATTCTTTTACGTCCTTTATACCCAGTCACAGGGGTCACAGGGGTCAAGATTTTGAAGGTCAAGACTACTTTAGTTTGATTATATTGTCTGCACGATAACTAATGTTTGGTATGACTGCTGGAGACTAAAGTAATTTGGTATGATTGCTGGAAGTACAGTAATTTGGTATGACTGCTGGAGACTACGGTAAGCTTCGTTGAGGCGAGATATGTTAATCATTGATTACATCCTGTTTGCATTTAAAGCAAATTGTTTACGTTTCACGATATATGAATAAATATGGTGGTGAAATGAAGATGATTTCATTTGCTTACCTACATGAAATTTGTGCTGCAATGAGTCCTAATACAATATCTACATTATGAAGAAAACGAATTATTCCAATACAATTATTTTATTGGTCTTTTAGCTCTCCTTGGAATAAACTCTATTGTATTTACTTCTCATTGTAAGCATCAAATTTAGATTCTGTTGATATTTCCCTAGAAGCTTCAGTATCCTTAAATTATTTTCACATTTTGTCGGTCTTCAGATTTGACACATTTTGTTTTCCCGCAAAAAATCATGGATAGATTCCGCAACATAAAATAGCAAATGAATCCGTTTTCAGAAGATACCTATTATAAGGTGACACTTATTCTTCCTTTTTAACAGGTTCGCCCAGACAGACGGGCTTCAGACGCTCCCTCCTATGTCTGCTACCAGTGGTCGTCATTCTGTTGAAGAACCTCGTTTGACGGAACAATCTTTATCAATGTACATATTATGCTTTTTTGATGGAGCAAACTGATGAAGTCATGGTTGAAGCTTTAGTTCAATAAGGAATATTTTATTGTAGAATGTCTAGAGCAGTGGTTCCCAAACCCCAGGTAGCGACCCAAAATGAGGGTCGCAAGGACCATACTAGTACTGCATTTTGGGTCGCAAAAGATGCTATTCAGGCTCGCGATCAAAAAAGTTTGGGAACCACTGGGCTAGAGTACCTAATTTTAAAAGCTTATATATATATATATATATATATATATATATATATATATATATATATATATATATATATATATATATATTCCGACGCCCCTGCTTGTTTTTTGCAGGGTAAAGTTATAAACATATGAGATGTTTTATATCTAAAGAATGTGATAACCGTGCTGTCCTTTCTTAGTTTTTAGAAAAAATGTATATATGTGTGCTCTTTTGACTATTTATTTCTCTATTTATAGATTCTATGATACATATTTTGACTCCCTTTTTTCTTTATTTTTTTTTTCAATATTTCCCTGTACGAGGCAATTCAGGATGTATAATTTTGTAATTGCTTATGCTATTACATTCCTTTCCCTACAAGAAAACGTTTTTAATATATACAAGAAAATTCATATTCTACATGTTATTAATATTTGGACGCGGTGTTTACATGGAGTCAAATGTTAATGTCATAAAGACTGTTTTGATATAACACGTATATATATATATATATATATATATATATATATATATATATATACACACACACAGATATATATATATACACACACACACATTTATCACATGACTACTTGTATTTTCGTCTACTAAATCCATGCAGAGTGTTATAGTTTTTGTTTTGTTTTTTTGTAGGGGAGGAAGGTCAGGTCTATTACATCTTATGGGTAGAGCACGTTATCTGCAAAGTCATTTACATTCTCTGACATTAACATACTGATGATAAGATTGCTTAGTGCAAGCTTTACTCTAAACTTTCCTATGGTAATAAAATGGATCTGCTATTTTCTTTCCTCATCAGTGCATTGATATCGTAAACGCACTATGCCCATATACTAATCCTCCAATCCCCGTACAAGTCTCATAAACCTCGTGACTTCACAAATGACGTAATGACGTTAATCAGGGAAAATACATCATATCCAAGATATCTGAAACTCTACATCGTTTTCGTAGCGCTCTACAGTTAGTATGTACTCCTGAGAGAGGGGACGGTATAAGTGAAGTTGTTTGCATTGGCAACACGCACATTGGAGAAAATGTTGGCATACCTCTATGCTACTTTCATGTGCTGTGACTGAAATTTCTTTGTATGTGGTCATTATGGAAACTATGCACTATCTAAAGCAAACAGCTCCCATGTGCTCCAAAAATGAGCCTAAACTAGTCCAAAGTACACTAACTTTAACACTTTTTAAACTTGGAAAAATTAATTTTGCCAGATTAGACAATACCAGCTTCTGAAAGTACAATGAATGAATCATAAAATATATAAAAAGTAAAAATAACAAGTTATCGGCTCATTTGTTTTCCAATTTGCCGTTAAAGTTCAGGAAGTTAAAATGACCAAGCGGATCTAGCAGTCTTTTGAGAGTTGCACATCTGAAGTTAGGCCAAGCTGTATACTATATAACACAAATTACACCCATCAATCACACACCAAAATAATGGGAGTTAATAGTTATATTAACAATACCTAAGATATACAAGGTCTGTTTTAAAAAACCAGGATAACCAGTGGGGAAAACCTGGGAAATTCTTTTTTGAAGAAATCAAACCCTATGCAAAGTGCGAAAATGTTGAGCGCAACCTTTACTACGCTTCTTGCGGTTACCGCAACAATTTAAAAAAAATTCTGAAAACTTGAATCTAAGAATTCCGCTAACAATCCACGACCTTAAAACTCTAAAACTGTACCGCTCGCGAAATCCTTGTTGAAGACCTGGAGTGCAACTGAAATTTATCTTCTGACAAAAAACATTTTACTTTACATGCAACCTAGCATTATCTGCATGCACTTTAATATCGCAGTCTACAAGGAATGCATATCTGACAACAAAACCTTACACTTTTCGTAATAAATACTAGGTCAGGTGAGCTATCTCAAATAAATGAGGACATCTTATCGACACTTTACAGCTATGGGAATACTAGGCCAGGTGGGCTATCTCAAACAAATGGGGACATCTTATCGACACTTTACAGTTATGGGAATACTAGGCCAGGTGAGCTATCTCAAATAAATGAGGACATCTTATCGACACTTTACAGCTATGGGAATACTAGGCCAGGTGGGCTATCTCAAATAAATGGGGACATCTTATCGACACTTTACAGCTATGGGAATACTAGGCCAGGTGGGCTATCTCAAACAAATGGGGACATCTTATCGACACTTTACAGTTATGGGAATACTAGGCCAGGTGAGCTATCTAAAAAAAAGGGGACATCTTATGTCCACTTTACAGTTCATGTTATCTGTTTAATCTTCTTACTTATTTTTTAAAATAGCTTTTATTAATTTATTGTTCAATCTACATGCATTCTGACCCTAGAGAATCATTATAGAATTAATGCTACGAAGTTATTTCATGGCAACGTCATTGATATAACACTCCACGAATACAGGTTGTACTTTCGATATTGCACCCACCTTGACGTCAAGACGGTAAAGACGTAACTTGTATGGTGTCTTAACGTTCTTGAAAGTTTTATCACCGCACTTTTGAAAGCAGAATCATTGAAATTTGGCATGTGGTAAGCATAATCTTATGCTTGTCCTCATTTCATTTGGAGATTTCAACTTGACAATATTTTGATGTTTTGCGAGCTTTGCAAATCAGAAAAATAGCTCGCTTATTATAGAGGTATAACTTAAAAAACTCGAATTGCTGCTGGCTCGATTTTTTTAGTTCGAGCTTTCCGTTGTTGCTAGTTTTTAGAGGTTGCAGTCAGCAGCATTCTTTTTACCGGTCATGTAATCTTGATATGAGGACTTTTTGAGTGATTGATGTTTGAGTCATTGAAGTTTTACAGTTTTTCAAATGAAATGAGAACTTGTGTAATATCATAAGTATCTTCTGTCTCTTTATTAAATGATTTATAGCTCGTCTCTACGGCTGATTTTAATGTTCAAGTTATCTTTAATGGCACTATTCATGGTGGAGTAAAAAAAAATTAATAAACGAGGAGGCGCATTTCTGTGAGCAATATTATTTTTTTTATTGCAAGTTAGATCATTGAGGTATGTATTTCAAGCTTCACACATATTGGATAAATTCGTTGCTTATGTTGTTTTCAAGCGCTTGTAATGGCAGAGTTACAAAACTTATTGAAGGGATTACATCTCTAAGAGTACTACAAAAGCAGGTAACTGTGACCTATATTTCATGACTCACTGAATGTGTTTAATTTTGGTTTTATGTCAAATTCTGGTGTAATAATCACGATAGTCACGAAAGTCGTGGATGATATGCATCTTTATACAATTTACAATTTTATTGACTGGTTAATTTGTTAATAAAAATTTCTAAGATATGATTCAAGATAGTTGTGTAATTTTATGGTTTCATGCCAAGTTGTGTGTGATATAACCGTATAACAAGATTATATCACTGTGGCTTCTGTTTCATGCTATGGTTACTGTGAACGATTTGTTTAATTTATTGTCTCATTCATCATTCATGTTCAATATCTCAGTCTTTCACCGATTAACAATCATTAAATGTTTTGGGAGATTAACTATTGTAGAGATGAACTAAACGTCAAAGATCAAGATCACTCTAGCCTACAATTTTTTTCTGTATGAAAACTTTTGTTTACAAAGGTTACTAAAGATCGTTAATTGCTGAGTAGAAGAGATCTATCTAATCTTTGATTATAAAATGTATTTGTTTGCTTGATTGTTTATTTGGTTTTCATTTATTTAACTCCGCCCCTTTGGAATGTTAATAAAATTATTTTTGCACAAACATATTTTCTTGTCAATAAATCAGCAATTTTTCTGTAGAAGTCTTTCTTTGGTTGAAATTCTCATAACAGAACGTTTACCTCCTGAACTGTCTTTAAGAATCCAGTTTGAATTGTCTTCATGCATACATAATGTTCCTAACTTCGTGGTTTGCACTGCAAGACCTCCAAGGTACCTGGTTCTGTAGTGAAAACAGTTTGGTTGGTTAGTTGAAGTGGTTGTTCAAAGGAAACAACACAACGAAAAAACAGGAGGTAATCAAGCTAAAAAGCCCGATTGCTGATGGAAGACAACTGCTCTGAGAGAATGAATTGAAAATATAATTTATCTGAACAAAATATTATCCGGATAAAATCATTGCCAAGCTGATGACATAAAAGGCCATATGCAGAGGATCTTTATTCAGTGCTGATTTCAAATAAGAGTCGAATAAGTTTCATATCTTGGGAACCATGGAAAACAGAAAATTAAATTATTCGACGAGTTTCATACATTTCATTTGAAATGAGCACAAATATAATATTATATTTATCCAATAGCGAACATTACTGATTTTTTTGTTTGACAGATCTGCTATCATACTAAACACAAACTCGGACGAATCAAAACATGTACACGGTCATAATAACTAGGAATCGACGAGAGCGAACAGGTGCACTCAACATTTTGCACGGCTGTTGCTTGAGTCAAGCCTACACTGTCAGAGTAGATGAGATGTCCAGTCGGAGCGGTTACCTTCCAGATTACTAAAACAGTTATAAATAAGTCCTAAAAGATAAATTAGGAGCTTTCCGTTCAAAGCATATCAACTTTGCGGTATAATTGAATTTAGTTTCATGTCAGATGCATACTAATTGTGTAAAGGTATTATATATGCCGATTTCCTTTCAAAATTTAAGTAATTCGGTCAAGAACGTGCTTGTAAATATTTTTGATTTATATATTGTTTTCAACCCTATGAAATGTGTTGGAAAAAAAAAAAAAAAAAACAGTTATCGTACAGATTACTCATATCTAGTTACTTTGTTTTCTGGCAATTCAACCATAGTATAGTGTATAATACTCATATTTCTTAAATTGTTAAAATCTAATTATTCTTTACTGTGTATTAAACAACTACGATATCATTATTCAAGGTTTGGATATTCTTGAACACGTATACATATGATACACTGTCGCTAAATTTACACTGTTTGAAATTCCCAATAAATGTATGAAACATAGATTTTTCATCCTACAATAGCATATGCAATCTACCGAACACTGGCCTAATGTGATACTAGTCAGGAACTAAAAGTAATTACAAATTATGGTTGAATTGATGACAGCGAACAGGTGTGCTCAGTTAATAAAGAAAGTGTTGCACGACCGTTAGTGGCGTCAATCCAGCACTGTTAAAGTAGTTGAGATGTGTAGTAAGATTGTTTTATTTCTATACCACTATAGCAGTTATAAGTTAGTTCGCCAAAATAAAATAAGGCTTTTACAATCGAAGCTAATTTAGTTATTTCATTTTTGTCTAATGTCAGGTACATACTAATGGCATGCACTTATTAAATATGTTTTTTTCCGTGTAAAACCTAAGACTTTCAGTCGGAAAACTGCTTCTAAACATGACATATCTTTATTATTGAAAAATTGAACGTATTCAACCATATAAATTGCATCAAAACTAAAACGAGTTACCGTACAGATGACTAATTTCTGAATGGTTTTGGAAACTATTGAACCGTAGAATAGAAATCACCTTTCAAAACTTACTTCACTGTGCCTCAAACAACTACGAAATGATCACACGTTTGGACATTCTATTGCGCTTATACATACAGGCTATCGCTAAATGTAGATTTCTCTGTTTGCTGCATACATTCTTCATCCCCATGATACCGTAACAATTTACAGAATACTAATGAAAGACACTAACAAACATACAACAAGAAAAAATAGCAATTTACACAGCATAATGATAGTAATTCACATAAATAATGATAGCAATCACACAATAAAATGACAGCAATTCACACAATAAATGTTAATTTTATGAATTCAGTCTCAATCACGCGGAAACCGAAAAAGAAAGTAAATTTCTAATATACTGGTACATGTTTCGCTATTATCTCCCTTTTCCTCATAGCTGTATTCTGATTTACGATACCGTATCTGTATATACCTGTGTGTAACAATCTTTTCCTTATTATTCACGAACTGAATCAAAACAAAAAAGAATTTGGTGTCAACTGCTGATGAAATTCATGTCAACCTACTTACAAAATAGATAGCCAGTATGTATCATATGCGGAATCCGGCTGTGATTTTTTGCAAAGTATGAGCGGAATCCGACTGTGATGTTTTGCAAAGTATGAATGAATTTTATCCAGATCTGGCTTCAAAATAATATCCTTGTCTTATTCTCTGTTTATGTCTTTTGAATGTTTGTTGATAGCACCGCATGCATTTTTCAGAATGTTCTTGTGATATTCTATCGATTGTTTTGGGGCAGGCTTTTTATTTTGTTCTCAGTCTGCTTGGGTTGTGAATCTGCATAAAAGCTGCGCAGCTTGACATCTAGGTCCTCTGGTATAACAGTCATGGTATAACAGTCATAATTCAACTTCATTGCTGTTTCTATGTGTATCCGGACACCAGTCTAAATGGAGGAGAAGTAAAGTGTCCATTTTGCATTAGTGCGGCACATTTTGTTTGTATTTTTCTTGCAATTTAGATATTTCATAGAATTTTAATATAAAAATATAGGTATTAAACATAATTTATTCGTCAAATTAAGTCAATAATTACAAATAATAGTTCAATTTTCAAGTTATCAAATGGGCCTCAAGAGTTTCTTAAGGTCTGCAAATTATAATATGCACAATTTTGGAGTTCTCCATAAAAAATATATGGATACATTTAAGATATAACTGAATTTGTTCATAATTGTATCCTGTAAATCGGACTTTTTCTAATTATGATTATTGGAATTTTGAAATACCAATTTTCTTTACTGATTTATTTTGGTTTTTCGTTTTTAAAGGCTCCTGAACCAAATAGTACTTTATATTTGTGAACAGTTTGAACATTGCTACTTTTGTGTCATTTGCTTGAAGATCAAGCATTACTTTATATTTGTTTTAGAAATACGTACTCTTTGAGGAAACTCATGCCAATGTAGACTAAATGGAAGAGCTTGCAAAATGACACTTGAATTAATTTGACGAAGTGTATATTTTGATAAAGTTGAGCATGTCACTAATAATGTTCATAAATCATACCATTAGTGGCATGCCGAACTTCGAAACAACAAAAACGTATATTCGCTTCCTTAATAATTGTATTGCTTTTTGTATGAGAAAATTCATAATTAAGAATGAATTGTACGTTGCAGTTTTACACTCTGCTGTAGTCATTTTCTTGATACTTTCAATGCTCATACTAACCATTAAAGAGTTCAATACCCCATTTTGGTGTTTCTTTTGCTTGATTCCGAGTATCTGTACTCCTCAGTCAGATTATATTCTGTCTCAGAGAAGATTTGGAACATTGGTTTGCATATGTTTTGGTCTTTTGAAGGCTGTGGGCTATTAGCTTTCTCTGGTGACAATTCCTGGTTGGGAAATATTTCTTGGTCATAAATTAGATCGAACCGATCGCCATCATTCAACTAAGCAGAAATTAAAAAGTTAATTTCATCTGGATCCATCTGAAAGTCATCTTTGTTTTCTTCAGGAAGATCCAGAGCAAAATTGCTGTAGTCATTTTCGTGTCTATATGCAATTATTTGAGCTTAAATTTGCGCATAACACAAAATGTAATACTGATTTTGGAGCAAGTTAATCAATTTGTTTGCATAGCAGACGATCTGCAAGATCATACTTCTCGTTTTACCAAAGGATTACGCATGCTAAAGACATTTTATTTGAAGGCATTCAGTCACAAAATAACAATAAAGTCGTCAAACAGTGATAAACATGTATTTTTTCATTTTATGAGTATAACATCGAAGTCAGACAAAGTATGGCAGCCATATTTATTTATCTTGGATGCAAAGTAGTTACTATGATACTAGTCACCTGACATGCATGTGTTCATCGAGAAATAAAAACAATAAATATTTCGGTCATGTGATCGTCTTAACCAATGAAATCGGAGGAACGTATGAATGTTGTAATTATTCAGAAAAAAGTTTAAAAGGAGAAGGTGACAAGAGTACCACATGGTCAAACGTCTATGATAGACACCCCAATAAAAAGAGTGACTGTACACATCTTCGGCCCCATCTCTCCCGCCACTGACGGCAGAACCGTTACATTCTGGTCATAGTACACCATGCCACTATATATTGGGAAGCAGTCGGTTTACGGAGAATCGATGACTTACTTGTAGATATGGTCAGTAGGTTAGGAGAACCAGAAGAAATTCTCAACGATTACGCAATTTACCTCAGAGGTAATGGTCAAAGTTATCAGACTGTTATCGATTCGACAGATAGACATGACTACGAACATAGCAAATGTACTTAAACTTGTTAGATAGCCTGGGTAATTGCACAACGATTATGTCGATGGAATAACTTCACACCTGTTATATGGACAAGATAACTTCACACTTGTTAAATGGACTGGATAAAAGGAAAACTTCACAGACATTATTTGGACAGGAGAACTTCACGACTTATACGTGACAACGATATTTCATC
This sequence comes from Margaritifera margaritifera, assembly GCA_029931535.1. Lineage (NCBI taxonomy): Eukaryota > Metazoa > Mollusca > Bivalvia > Unionida > Margaritiferidae > Margaritifera > Margaritifera margaritifera. The sequence goes on along the minus strand of JAQPZY010001550.1, from coordinate 3,353,726 downwards.
CTATTATTGAATAGGCGTGGGGCTTTTGGGTGGTATTTTTTGATTAAACTAACGTATGATAGGAATACGTCTGTGACATATAAAAACGAGGAAACAGGCCAGACATATTTGTTTCTTCTTCTTCTTCCTTCTCCTTCTCCCCGCCCCCGTGGGAGCATAGGGCCTTGACTATGCCGCGTCAGCGGACCTGGTTCTGGGCTGTCCTTTTCAGTTCGGCCCACGTTGTTCTGGCAACCATGATCTCTTCCTTGACCGACCTGCGCCAGGTCTTCCTTGGTCTGCCTGCCTTTTTGCCTTGGAGGTTCCATTCTAGGGTCTGCCTAGTGATGTTGTTTGGCGGCTTTCTCGTTGTATTCCCGATCCACCCCCATTTCCTTTTGGAGATTTCTTGGTGGATAGGTAGCTGTCAGGTGTGTTTCAACAGGTCGGTGTTACGGATCCTCTCTGGCCATTGAATGCAGAGGAAGCGGCGGAGGTAGCTGTTCACCAAGGACTGCAGGACAGACTTCACATTTGTGTTGAACAGTCGGATCTTGTTCTTTTTAGAGAGGGATGATGAGCTCCGTGCCTTTTTAAGGGTGTTAAATGCTTGTCTGACTATCCCAGTTCTGTTCTGGATGTCTTGGTGGGTCCCTCCATCGGTCGAGACATTACTCCCTAGGTAGGCAAACTGTTCAACTTCCTTTAGGTCTACTCCATCGAGTTGTATTTTGCTCTGTTGTTTATTGTTGATTTTTGTATTTTTGTTTTCCCAGCGTGTATATGAAATCCAGTATTTTCTGCTTCCTTTGCCAGGCAGCAGGTCTTGGCCTGCATATGCTGGTGTTTGTGGGACTGTAGGCCGAGGCCATCTGCAAAGTCCAGGCCTTCTAGCTGTTTTGTGAAGTTCCACTGTATTCCAGTTCGCTTTTCCTGAGTGGCTGCATTCATTATCCAGTCTATCACCATAAAAAAAAGAAGACCATTGGCGGAAGGAGGCATCCATGTCTGACTCCGTTTTGGACTTGGATGGGTTCTGAGAGTTTCTTGTTGTGGGTCACTTGGCAAGTGGAATTGTCGTATAACTGCTGCATTAAAGATGTGAACTTCCCTGGGATACCGTATTGGTACATCAGCTTCCAGATCACTTTTCTGTCCACACTATCAAAAGCCCTCTCAACGTCCACAAAGTTCACATGGGGGGGAGGGGGGGTGATTGCCATTCCAGAGATTGTTCAATTATAATGCGCAATATAGCGATGTAGTCTGTGCAGGAGTTGTCTTTGCGGAAGCCTGCCTGTACTTCTCTCGGTTTTGTTTTAAAGGAATTCGTCAGTCTTTCCAAAATGATTTCGGTGAGGACCTTGCTGGGCACTGAGAGCAGCATAATTCCTCGCAAATGTTTACACAGATCTAGGTTTCCTTTCTTTGATAGTTTGACCATATATCCCTTCTTCCATTCTATAGGGACTTGCTCACTCTTCCAGATTTTAAGGAGTAGTTGGTGCATCATTTCTGTTGTCTGTTCAACGTCAGCTTTAAGTACTTCTGGTTGGATGCCGTCTGAGTCTGCTGCCTTGTTAATTTTGAGTGCTTTCAGGGCCTTTGAGATTTTTACTTGAATAGTGTTAGTGTTGACTCGGAGCAGTTTCTCTGTTGGTGGTATGTCAAGCATTTCTGTTGGTGGCGGCCTGTTGAGGATTTCTTTGAACTAGTCAGTCCATCGTCGTCGCTGATCATCCTCTTTGCTGAGTATTGTATCTTCTTTGTCTTTGACTAGCTGTGATGGGATCCTTGTTTTCCTTGACAGTGTGCGCGTGATGTCATATAGCCTCTTCATATCTTTCTTCCCTGGTGCTGTCTCGGCCTCTGTGATCAGGTCATACTGGGCTCCGTGTTCCTGTTTCTTCTGTTCGTCTGTGTATTGATTAATCTGCTGCTTCATTGTACTACGATCGTTAATGAGCGAATAGGTCTCTGGTGTCAGTCATTCTTTGTGTCTTCTTTGTATCTTGCCCTGGAATGTGCTACAAGAATTCTGCCACAGCTCTCTTAGTTTATTCCAGTAGTCGTCGATGGGTTCCTCTGTCAGGTTCCCGAGTGCTGTATATATGTTGCTAATTTGGCAGCTTAATTCTTTGTTGATGTCTTTGTACTTCAGATTTTGCTCGTTAAACTTTGTATGTGGCCTGTCGCACCTCTCTCGGTAGTTCCTGAGTTTCATTCTGAATGAACCCACTACTAGGTGGTGATCGGATGCTGCAGCTGCTCCTCCTTTAACGCGTACATCTAGGAGGCTTCTCCTCCACTTGTGGCCAATGGTCAGGTGGTCAATCTCATTTTCTACTTTCCCATAAGGTAAAAACCCATGTTGTTTTGTGGATTGGTTTTTGGGAAAAAAACAGTGCCTCCAATGACCATGTCACTGAAGGCAAATAAGTCGGTGAAACGTTCTTCGTTTTCGTTCATGATTCCCAGACCGTGCTTTCCCATTGTCAGTTCTTTCCCTGTGTTGTCGGGGCCCATTTGGCATTAAAGTAACTCATAATGATCTTGAGGTCTCTTTTGGGTGTCTGGTTAACAACACTCTGCAACCTTCCATAGAACTATTCCTTCGCTTTCTCTTCCGCAACATTTGCAGAGGAGTAGCATTGGATGATGGCGGTTTTCCTTCCTTTTGAGTTGAACCTTGCTGTGATGATTCTTGAGGATACAGGTTTCCATTCAATCAAGGACTTGCCTGCGTCAGTCGACAACATAAAGGCAACTCCTTCCGTTTGGTCGTGGTTTTCTTCTTTATGTCCGGAGTAGATGCTATTCTCACCAGTAATTAGCCTTGTTTGGCATGTTCCATTCCATCGGGTTTCAATGAAGCCAAGAACTTTGATGTTGTACATTCTCATTTCATTAGCAACGTGTGCTGTCTTCTCGCTCTCATATAGGGTTCTGATGTTCCATGACCCTATCCTGGTCTTGACCTTCATCTTTCGAAGATAGGTCGGCAGCCTGGCTCCCAGAAGGCTTTCTCCAGGTTGCGTCCTGGATCGTCTTGCAGAGGAATCTTCCTGAATAATGTCCGTAGTTTCTGGCATCGTCAGGGTTTCTGTAATCGGTATATTCCACTAATGGTTGATTGACCCAGGGTGGATCAGAGTCGGCCTTCATGGCTACTTGAACGGCCTGGCGGGATAACCCGCAACTATACTCCGCCCAAACTCAGCAATCCCCTACTTTGTCTGTGTCCGCCTCCCACGACGAGGACGAGGGTTTGGACTTTGGGATCTGAAAGACAGTAACGGCCGGATTTGATGAAGGTATTTTGCTTAAATCAAATTATCTGGAGGTATTTAATCTGTATCTTGGATGCACAAGTTCAAAACAGAAAATAAATTTCAAAGTATGTTTTGACCGTTCAGAAGCTGTTAAAAAGTTAACATTTATTCATTTTGGGACAATAACGTTAAGACTCAGATAAAAACATTATGGCAAGATTTCGTCAATAAAATGGATGCAATTGGATTTTGCGGTTGGTGATAATGGTATATTTTTGATACCGAGTGGCATGGTCTTGAACATGGGTAGTATCATTGAATGCTAAAACAATTTGAAGAGATCCAATAACTCATTTATACTCGGATTAAACTCTACCATCAATAGCGAGATAACAAAAAACATTATTCTAAAGGTTAGTAAACAATTTACAAAAGACACTGTAGAGGATGTAGACGAAGTGAGTAAATGTTATGTAGAAAGAAGGATTATGACAATAATGTTCATTAGAGACATCACTCCTCCGGACACGATAGCATTACTGCCTAATTTGTCGATGCGATTGTTCATTCGGCTCACGTTCAGTCCACTATCGTTCCTCCTGCGACTTTTCACTGACACAATGACTCATGACTTCTACTAAACTTCACAAAACATGAAAATGGTTGCAGTTGTTTTATTTTTTTAAATAGATCATTAAACATTTATTCTCTAGGATTCCGTGACTACTCATTTGGTCATAAATGTAAATATGTATGCCAGTTAACGTCAAAATAAGTAAAACAGCATGTTCAACAAAGAAAAAAAAACACGTTCAACTGTTGTCGATGTCAGTTTATTACACTGCATATAATTACAGACAATGTTGCCACTACCTGTTGGCAATCTCAAACAATAGTTCGCAATATTTAGTAGGCCTTTTTCATTTTTCAACGATCGAATCATATTTGCCTTCTGATGTACGAGTGCTGCATCACCACCCACTACTAAACAAATTACATTATTTTATATACATATAGCAAGAAATTGACAGTGTCATCCCAACGGTATTGGTTATAGCAGCTATTGTTACACCCCTTTCTTTAAACAGCCGGTTCAGCCTTTCGACTGATGGTAAATGTTCTCTCCTACTGTAGTATATATCCAATTAATTGCGCTTTAAACTTTGAACACTTTCCAATTGTTCTTAGAACACAGTCTTTTGGTTTTATCTGTTTCTCTTCTAGTGCCTTTTTTATAAAATCTTCACAGTTTTATTTAATTAATTTTAAGATCAAACTTCAAGGATTTTATTTTTGATTCGACAATTTCTACAGCATTCACATCGCCTCTTAATTCTCTTTCCTCTTGTGTAGTGAATAATCTTCTTTCCAAGCTTTAACTATAGATAATCTCAGATTATCTTACATGTTTTTCAATCGGTTCATTTGTGTTAATCACTTCCATCTCAGAGTTCTCCGGAAATTGCACAGTTAGTTGCCTTTATACAAAAGTATGTCCATTCTGATATTTACGTTGTGTATCCCAAACAGAATGAACCATTACAATTTGTCACCTTCTTTTATGGAAACCTGATATAACCAAAAATCTGCTCCACTCTGGTCTACAATAGCTCTGGGTGCTAGAATTAACATGAGGTTACCTTTCCTTGACAAGTAAACTACCCTACCTCTAAGCGTTTCATAATCAAGTGTTTAGTCTTTGATTTGCAAGTCATATCAACTCATATTGCACTTTATTAATGTCAAGTGCTTTATAATCTGCTCCTTGGGCTCGTTAATAAATTTTAATGAATGGTATCTCAGGTCAACGTCTTCACATGGTGTGCTTTCAGCAATGTGTGATGCGGTTTGACTGAAATCATATGCTAAGTTAACAGCATTATCAACTTCTGTTTGAACATGTGCATTGACAATATCACGATCATAGTAAACAGGATTTGTACAGCCTGCTTCAAAACCATTGCCACCTTCTGCCATTAATCTGGCGATAAATGCTGTACCTTTTGGTACACGGCAATTTCCGTTTTGTTTAAATGGGGATGAGATTTCCTTTATAAAGTAACAAAGCAAAATGGGAAAGTAATTGGAATTTTTGTATGATGCAGTGAAGATGCACCTCGCCCTTGGCGACTAAAAAACAGCCGACATAATCGTGATCCACAAGTGTACATTTGGCACAATTTGAAGCGAGTAAACGAAATAAATATAGAAATTGCAAATGGAGCTTACATAAAGATAACCGATACAAATTTAACTCAAAAGGTGTTGAAGACATCGAGGAGAAATATATCAGTACAATGTAGGAGTTGTTGTTTGATTGTATACTGTGTCAACAATGATTGGCAGATGTATTTCAATCAATGATCAAAACAGTTTAAAAAGTGAAATGAAAAATGGCTACATGACTTCAAACGGACTCATATACTTCAGTGGACTTTTATCAGTCAAGTTGAGATTATCTCTATCGGCATTGAATGATAGTCTGATAAAGTGCAAGTATGTTATTTTTCAAAAGGCCAGCAAAGAAAAAAAAAAAAAAAAAACGAAATAAAAAAGAAACGGATTTGAAAATTCTATAACAATTGCGTACATGTTGCATAAATTTAGATGTATTTGTGTCTATAATTACAATTGTTAAAATAGTTGTCATTGCATGAGTAGCTGCTGATCATGCATAAAAGTCTTCCAGGAAAAGCAAACTATTATTAAAAAATCTCAAATTTGAAAGTTAACCCTCTTAAATAATTTAGCTCTTTCTGGTGCTTTTCTATCCATTTCCTCTAAGGCGTTGTATCATTTTTTGAAATATTTTAACTAACAGCCATAAAACAAGTTTTTGACCAGTGGAAACAAGTTCTGTCTTTATATGCATCAGATACGCTAAATGATGGACATGAAATTACATGATTAATGCCTAAAAGTTCATTGCTTCATTGAAAACTTCTTTTTGATTTCCCGGTTTGTCCTTCTCCAGTCTAGGGATAAGTAAACAAGTGTTCTTTATGTCTAGTGAGTGACATTTTTGTAACACAATAAAGCCCTATAACTAATCCCACATGTTTGATCTCAGAGAAAATAAAATGACTTATTGATTGGTTTCATAACGGCATGTAAAGCAGGAGTGATGAATTAAGCAGTATGGCAGTAGGTTTATTCTTTAATTTGATGGTAGTGTCAAAAAATAGTTTGTACGAAAATACCTAAGCATTGTATATGAATGAAAATGTAGAGTGGTTTCGTTGTCGCATACAGTGTTACAACAGTGTTACAACGTTACCCGGGGATATATAGTTTCAGGCTTGCCGATTTCAAAAGACTGGTTTCTTTTCACCAACGGTTGCACTCACATACCGCCGGCAGTGGGGAACCCGTTTCTCTGGCCGTGGATGTGATTACGAGTATGGTACTTATAGTCCAAGCTCTCTCTGCATCGTCACAACACAGATGAGTCTTGTCAGGAAGCTGTCCACTTTACAGGTTTGGTTTGGTTTTGTGGGGTTTAACGCCATTTTTCAGAACATGATAGGCTATACATGGCTTTCAGTACATTTGGTAGAGAAAGAACCCAGGAAGAACCACCGACCCACGGGAAGCTACTGACAAGCTTTCTCACATACCCACGTTGGTCGAGCCGAGACTCGAACTCACGCGGACAGAAGTGAGATGTGTGAGTGATCTGAAAAGGCGAACGCCTTAGACCACTCGGTCCCCCAGCTAGATTCACTGTGAAGGAGTAAAGTGAAGGAGTAAAGCCCTTCAATCAATGATACATTATATGACTAGAGCATATGCATACTTCATAAAGTTGCTTACCTCCCTTGGATTGGATAATACCACTGACACAACGCTGCAAATCGGGTGGTAAAATGACACCTGGAGAAAACCGTAGGCTTTCATAACTGTTTCATGCTCAAATTAGACTGCTTTGCTGCAATAGTTTATGAAAGCATGCCGTTAGTGCAGAATGAGAAGTCAGGAATTCTTACTTGCAGTGGTGGAGCACAGGGCTGACGGTGTTACAAGGTAGCACGCGCCAGAAGTCTCACTGTACCGATGACGTCACAATGAAACGTATCTGAGCAGCATTACATAGTCTGGTTCTTTAACTCTCATTTTTTCCTGTATTTCAATCTGTGATCAGAGAAATAAGGTATGGTCCAGGCAACGCGATTGTAAATTATGCGCGGAAAAGTGAAATCGAAAATGCAACAGTGATATATGATGAATTTTGAAGTGCGAATGGATGATCTTCTATGTTATTCGACAAAGCTATTATTGCAAGGTAATACTAAGTTATGATGCTATGATCACAATAACATGGTCACCAGTACAAGGGGTTATGGCCGCAATAAGATGGTCACTAATACAAGGGGTTGTTGTCACAATAAGATGGTCACTAATACAAGGAGCTGTAGTCACAATACGGTATCCAGAATGAACGTACATATGGAAGAGTGATTTCGCTCGAATTTATCAGTGTGTCATCTTGTAGGGAGTATAAGACAGCAGAAAAGTAATGTTAGCGGGCATTATGTGTGAAATGTGTCTTTAAAATTATTTCACATTTATTTATAAGTAAGTTCGTCTTTTTAACGGTGAGATGAATTCTTTGGTTTTGGTAGATAAAAAATGTTCTGTTTTGCACTAGATGTCATTTTGCCAGTCTTAAAATCTGCGGATACGTCTGTAATGTGAAAACAGGACATTCGGACAACTCATGTAGATAATTGTTAATTAGTGTTAAAATCTGTATCTTGTAGCAACCAAGAAATCTACGATAATTGCGTCCCCAGGAATAAAACTGAATACAGAATAAAAATTTATAAACTAGACTAAAATGTATTGCTTGATTAATCATTGTTCAAGGAAGGATTCCGTTAAATTCAAAACATTTTAGTCAAGGACATACTGGGTTGCATATGTTCATCTCCGATGGTTTTAGTTAGGAATTTCCCAAGGCCAATTCAATTGCTAGATGTATCAATAGATCGATGGATAGAAAAATAGATATATAGATAGAAAAAAAGAAAGAGAGAAATGTTGTACATACATTGATTCGTTGAGAATGATCAGTATGTTTGTGTGCTTATGTGTGAAATAAAAAGTCAGAAAATATTATTTGTAAAAAGCATGACAAATGTCGGACAAATACTGAAAATCCGCCTACTGGAAGCTGTCAGTAGTATTTAAGTGACAAAAAAATCTTCTATAGCTTGAGAACATTTTTTGTGTGCAACGAAATAGGTATTTATATGATTTCAACATTTTATTTGATTACAAAAGAAATATATTGACATGTGACAAGTAGTATGGTCTATAATCACGATTCGATTAAGCATCGAGAGAGAGAGAGAGAGAGAGAGAGAGAGAGAGAGAGAGAGAGAGAGAGAGAGAGAGAGAGAATAATTTGATGTTCTAAGACTGGGATCTCCAAACTACGGCCCTCGGGCCGGATCCGGCCCGCGGCTTCGAATTGTCCGACCCGCGGTGTTGTACTTTTTTAAAACGATTTTGCATTTATTTAAATTTTTCACAGTCGCTTCGGCCCACAAACCCTCTTCAAAAATCTAACATGGCCCTCGTCTTATAAAGTTTGGAGACCCCTGAGATAGGGCAGTATGTCTTCCTAACGAGGCCGATACAACTAGCTAACATCCTAAGCTTGAGAACATAATTGTCCATATTTGTTTTTTTCTGCGATTTTGAATAGATCTAAGAAAGAGTTGTGAACATTTACACGTTAATAAAGGCAAGGAGCAACAATGACGGCAATGATAACGATTTATGTGCAATTATCTTTTCACAAATCGATTTTAAATAGACTAATTTCGTTGATTCCAGTACAAACTGACATGGAATCGGAATAAAACACTGACCTTCGTTTCAAAGTATCCAAGACAGAATGCATGTATATGGCGAACAGATTTATTTGTGACAATACATGCTTAGAGAGGAAAAACATCTACAAAAGGAAAATTCTTCTTATAATTATGATTTCTATTATTTTTGATGATGTCTGTCTCTAAAAGTTAATTTTACAAGGATAGACTTTCAACAACAAATTACTACAGATAACTGCAATCTCATATTTTGATTTGTATGCACTCAAACAAATTAAAACATATCTAGGTGGGATTCTTCACGCTTCACATTCTTCATGTTTCTAGAATGCCTTCTTTACGATTGTTTTTTAAATTTAAATTTAAAAAAAAATATTTATCAAACCAAATTCCTTGACTTATGCCAGGTAACCGGTCGAGACTCATCCCTTTTCCAGATATGACAGGTGCTTCATGAGGTCATACTTGCTGTGCTTTATTCGATCCTGAGTTGTACAAAACACTACATGCGGCAATCAAAATATTATTATCTAACTAGTAACATATATATATATATATATATATATATATATATATATATATATATATATATATATATATAGAGAGAGAGAGAGAGAGAGAGAGAGAGAGAGAGAGAGAGAGAGAGAGAGAGAGAGAGAGAGAGAGAGAGAGAGAGAGAGGGAGAATTACAATATACACCAAACAGAGCGGAAAGTACTATCCTTGGATCATACAGGAGAATGCTTGATAACATTAGCAGAATTTTTAAATACGGATAAATAATATTATCATACAGGTTAGAGAATTTTAAATCGTACTTTACGGAGATTCAATCCCGGATCAACGGGTTATGGCACCTATCGCCTTGCCTGTAAGCACCAACCCTTATGCCATCTCGACCATGCACACATCATAATGTGTGTGTGTGTGTGTGTGTGTGTGTGTGTGTGTGTGTGTGTGTGTGTGTGTGTGTGTGTGTGTGTGTGTGTGTGTGTGGATGGCGTCATTAGAAAATGCAAGTAGATAAATGTATTTGCATGCAATTTAATTGCAAGGTAATTTATTTAATTTTTATAGATTGAACTCCGAATTCTCTCGTCCTTTAAAATACCACCTGAATCATATTTATTTAATCCGGCTAAATGAGCATAGGGCTATCTGCGACATTTTTGGGAGTATACAAAGCTTGGATTTGGGTCACAAAACAACAACATTGAAATACATTCACCGCATTTCACAATTTCAAATGCATGATACAGTACTGTTCTTTGAGATTGTAATTTTCAGTCTCGATTTCAACTGAAATTGTTCTATCAAGCTGAAATATTACTAAGTACTAAAGTAATGAACTCTACACGAGAGACCATCCACTGTGATTCTTTTTATCTTTGTTTGCATTTGTGTAAATAATCAAGCGGGATTCGCTCTTATTCCTCGTTGATATATGCATAGTAATGTCCGTGTCTAACTTTTAATCTGATATAATATTAACTAACTAGTGTGTGAACGGTTTAAATACATAACTTGACGAACTAGTGTGTGAACGGTTTAAATACATAACTTGACTAACTAGTGTGTGAACGGTTTAAATACATGACTTGACTAACTAGTGTGTGAAAGGTTTAAACTGGATAAACTTACATGCGACCTGTGTCGTTCTCTAGGCCTCTATGACCATTCACAACAACCTCCCATTGTAAATATAACAAACCATTTGATTAGATCAGTTTCCTTTAGCTGCATCCAATCAGATAGCGGAGCGATAGATACTCTTTCTGCTAATTACATTTCCTAGGGGTATTTTGCAAAATTTACAAAAGCAGCCATCCTTAATTTCGGTAAATGCAAGACCAGGGCGTGACCTATCTTCACAAGCCAAGAGTTGTCGATCTACTTTGTACCACATCGTCCCTTGATATACATAACTAGCAGAAACAGTATCTACGTCATCTGATTGGATGTAGCTTATAAGTACATGCGAAATAATTTGAAAGGTGCATTTCCCACATAATGCCCGATAACAACATTTTTTTTATTTCGTGCGGCAATACTCTTACACATGTACGTTCATTCTACCTATCTTATTGTGATACAGTCCGTCTATTAGTGACCATCTTATTGTAACTACAACTCCTTCCATTTGTGACCGTGTTATTGTGGCTGTAGCCCATTATTGTGACTACAGCTCCATCTATTGGCTATTGTGGCAGTAGCCCCTTGTATTCGTGCCCATCTTATTGTGACTACAGCTCCATCTATTGGTGACCGTGTTATTGTGGCTGTAGCCCCAATATGGTGACTACAGCTCCATCTATTGGCTATTGTGGCCGTAGCCCCTTGTATTCGTGCCCATCTTTTTGTGACTACAGCTCCATCTATTGGCTATTGTGGCCATAGCCCCTTGTATTGATAATACCTAGCAATAACAGCTCTTTAAATAAGATACAACAGTGGTTCCCAACGCGGTGCCCGCTGGCGCCATGGCGCCCGCCAAGGTTTTTTTGTGTGCCCGCGGAAGAGGTTATAATGAATAATGAAAAATAAAAAGATGGGTCAAGTTAATTGGTTGGTTTGGCTAAGATTGTTTTAGCCAATAACTACTAAAGGCTATGTTTTAGATGTTATGTATGATGTAGAGCTGGACGTTTATATATATATATATATATATATATATATATATATATATATATATATATATATATATATATATTGTTTATTTATTTATGTATCTATATTGTTTATTTATGTATCTATATATAATTTTTTCTTTCATACCAGCTTTCTTTATTTCTTTCACAAAGTAACTTACAAAACACTTAATCCTCATTACTTGTAAAGGTTTAGAGGAATAAACTATAACTATCCGAAAAAAGCAAAAGTAGACAAACATTTGTATTCAACTGACAAATTACTGGCATCTAACTTTGCTAGAATATTACTTAAACGCTTGAGTAAAGATTGCGGTCATATAAATGTTACACTAACAAGGCACATACATAAATATTGATTTAGATAGTAATTTCAAATTGTGACAAGACTATTAGAGACTTTCCCAGCCTTAGGTGAACAATAATTACTTTATTCCTATAGATATATATCTTTTTATAAGCAATCTGCAAGGATGGTCATATTTACAAACAACTTAACTTTATTTAACTATCTAAACTTCTAAAGCATTAATTTATTTGACTAAGCTCGCCCAACAACACCAGTTGGAATAGATAGTTATTCAACAAATGTTAAAGAGAATGATAGGGTAGAGATAGAGTCAAATATTCATAGAGTCAAATATTCACAGTCAAATATTCACGTCGATGTATTCGTTGATTTCTTTTAACGGTTCACAATATTAAAAGCATTTAAAATTTATCTCGTATTTGTATGTAAGACTCGACAGGGGTGGGGAGTGTGGTAATGAGGGGCTTGCATGTATGACTCATAATATACATTTTAAAAACATTCGATCATTGGCGCAGCAAGAAATTACGCCCCTCCCCCGCAAAACATAATTCTGGGGCCCACTCCCAATAAAAAGTTGTTTGATGGGAATTTTAGTTCTCTCTGCAGTTGCGGGCGTTGCTTGGGTGGTTGCATTCGCCACTGTATTAGATGTTTTATGTATGTATGTATGTATATATGTATGTATGTATGTATGTATGTATGTATGTATGTATGTATGTATGTATGTATGTATGTATGTATGTATGTATGTATGTATGAATGTATTTAAAAATCCATACTTCAACATTTATCTATATGACCACCTATCTACCTTACCATCCATATATCTATCTATCTATCTTCCTGTCTGTCCAAGTGGATCAGGGGAGAAAATATGGATCAGAACTGGGCTGGAAAACTGAGATATATCCCGTTCTTAGATCACCGTAGGTTATATTATTTGTATCGAGTCTTTTCTCATAGACGTTTCTCCACTGATGTTCATATAATGTTAGCTCGCTTGAAATGGCCTCTTTTTGTTTTCAAGCTCAGTGTGTTAACATAAGAACTACCATTATAACAATCGATTCATCTGCAATTGACTCTTTTTGCTTACTGGATTAATAACTGCGTATACCGCGGATATATATATATATATGGTTGATGGGTGCATCAGTTCTGTCAATTGTATTTTCCAATAATTATTTTTTTAAAAAGTCGAAAGTATTTAGTAGGAAAACTGAATCACGTATCATGGCTCGATATCCAAAACAACGTAAAATTATTATTACAAGATAATGATGGGAGAACTTATATAATCTAACTGTCTACTGTCTGAAATCCTGAGTGTACTATTCGTGCCATTCCGAACTTGTTGCAAGTGCATTTATGAAAGCCAAATGGTTTTGAAGCTGTTCAGTTCTGACACATTGCTGTATGTGTCACTTCTAACATATTGCTGTATGTGTCACTTCTAACACATTGCTGTATGTGTCACTTCTAACACATAGCTGTATGTGTCACTTCTAACACATTGCTGTATGTGTTTGTAACTTCTAACACATTGCTGCATGTGTTTGTAACTTCTAACACATTGCTGTATGTGTTTGTAACTTCTAACACATTGCTGTATGTGTTTGTAACTTCTAACACAATGCTGTATGTGTCATATCTAACACATTGCTGTATGTGTCACTTCTAACACGTTGCTGTATGTGTTTGTAACTTCTTACACATTGCTGTATGTATTTGTAACTTCTAACACATTGCTGTATGTGTTTGTAACTTCTAACACATTGCTGTATGTGTTTATAACTTCTAACACATTGCTGTATGTGTTTGTAACTTCTAACACATTGCTGTATGTGCTTGTAACAGTTCAAGCATTCAGATAGTTGTCAGGATCGAGCATAATTGTCTGAGGCACCTTATGATGTCATCAGACTTAAATAGTTAAATAGGACTAAGCTGTTCAAATTTTGCGAGAATAATGCTCGGCCTCGGTCTTAGACGGACACTTTTTAAATCATGAAAAAATAGCTTAACAAAATCTTAGGTTGTTTTAATTTTTTGGAAAACATCACGACATCAGAGTGAGTAATGCGGAATCATTTTATGTAATTATCCTTTATGATTTATTAGGGTTATATATACTTAAATTCCCACTCTGTTCAATGGATCATCCTCTGCCGTTGCATGAAATCGATCTCAGCACTGAAATATTTAAAGTCAACTAAAGAAATCAGTTGTATAGTTATCTATATTATATTATCTATGCAAAAGCTTTACAGAAAGAAAAGAAAAGAATAGGAAAGAAAAAACCGACAAAAATACCTCACCGAAGAAAAGCTGCAAGAAAGTGGAAACTACATTAAATTATTATCTAATATTTTGATGATATATTCCATATTTTTTAGTCCTTTCTCTAACTTGAATGTGATGTTTTTGTACAATTAAGGACCACGTTTCAGGATATAACAAAGAATATGATATATAATGACACCAATACAATCAAGCGGGGTTAGTGAGTTATAATTCTTTCCGTCGCTCTAACACCCACGACCATGCGCTCATCCCCAAGAAAGGATGAAACAAGGTGGAAAGGAAGGACAAGATGTGCACAAGAACTCACTCCCTAGTCGAGCGGCATTTTAACGCTGAGCTGTATACAAAAAAACTCACCTCTCTTATCGCCTCCAGTTTGTTAGGACCAAACCACTAAAATCAAGATAAAGTGAAGGACAAGTATTCTTCATTTGCGTTAGATTGTCGCCCGTTGTGACCCATCTTTTGAGTATATATGTCTTGGTTGAATCTTATAAAATCGACTTTAATTGAGATTAAATCTGTGCGTGCAGAAAATAACAATAACTAACTCTAATCTTCAGCTTGATTCATAGCTCCTTTGTTAAGTAACTTTGACCTGATCTTTTTATCTAGTAACTGAGGTCAAAAAAAAAAGAAAAAAAGGAGTGAGTTGAAATCTTAAAAATGATAGGATTTTGTCTTTTGTAACCTGGTGTATGTATCCTTCTATAAGACAAGTCCAACCAAAAGCATCACATTCCATGCAGAATTAAATTTGTTTAGTTATTCTCTTTTCGTTTCAGACTTTTGTGAAATTTTGATTCAATTTTACGCATATAGAATATACAAGTGTCGACCAGCAAATGATAGGTCGGAGGGTCATGGTTTTTTGGTGAACTAGGCTTGTATTGAGGACAAATATTTCAAAACGAATGTATTCAGTGATACGATAAGATATTGGCGATGAGAGACATGAAAAGAACTGACCTATTCACCGAGCTCTATCTTTCAATTACTGGTTGTTATATCAAGTTATTTGGCCTTCATTTGCAATAAAATGCAACACAGATTATTTTGCCATGAAATACATCAAAGATATCTTTTTGAACAAACTCCCACTTTTCTCAAAGTGGCATTATGACATTTGTAATTTATTAATTTCAATCAATGTTTGCCGCATTTGAGTTCCTGATGAAAAGCAAATAAGCTTGAGAATCATATTGTAGTGCACGCTTGAGGTCAAAGTTTCTATTAGCAATCAGTGCCATTTAAACTGCAGGAGACAAAATTAATTTAATTACTGTATATACATATTCCGTATGAATTATTATTAATATATATATATATATATATATATATATATACCAATCATTCTCAGTATTTGTGTATTCTCCTTCACAGAGAATAAACAAGAAGCACAACGACGTTTCCATGCTGTAAGTTATCAACAATACTGAAGCAGATTGTGTCTCTACGTGCTCGACTAATACCCAAAAAAAAAAAAAAAAAAAAAATGGCGATTATCAACATAGGTACCAAGGGATCAATTCCGCTTATAGAAATGACGAGGCCTTTCTATGGGGATCTCAATGGTTTGCAAGTTACAATCCCGGGGGCTTGCCCCTGGGAGGTAAGGATAGACCCAGGAACCTACGCAGACCGCATACATTAATTCCTATTGTAATGCCAAGTAAGTTGTGTATAAATATTTTAGGGGTAGGGCTATTAATAGTTTCTAAGTTATGACCTATTGGCTTGTCTCAGAGAGCAGGAAGAGACCCAGAGACCAATGTTGGTTGCATAAATGACTTGACCTTTTCATGCCAAGAAAGTGTATTTATGTTTATAGGGTGAGGATCTAAGTTTGGCCCATAATTCATGCCCATGGGACTAAGGACAATCCCAAGGGCATGATCCAGGTGCAATGCTGGTTTTAAAGAAAGTAAACTGTTACTTATACAATATTTCAAAGATAACTCAACAGATAAGTACATGCAGTTTGGCAACTGATCATTGATTTCAGTCTAAATGTGTAGAAATTAGGGATTAACTTTGACCTCCCCCGTATTCACTATGATGCTAAAAAGCACTCACCACTCCTGAACATGAAGTGTAGCACGTGTCATTAAATTCCTACCGGTAGTTTTTATATTTGTGGGTTTCCAAATAACTTTACCATTGAGTTGACGCTGAAGACTCGATGATAACATGCTCACTATGTATCGCACTTTTTCCCTCCAAAAGGTGAGACAATAAATTAATTGTCAGAATACAAATTAAAAATAGAGTAGGAAATAGGATCGCCAGTTAATAAAATGTTGCTTCTGCACACATTTTAACCTAGCATTGTTGACACCTCCGTATAATTTAGGACACCTTCCGATAAAAGACAATATTTATGCAGGCCTTATCCTCAGTTTGCTCGTTTATATCACCTCTGTATAAAAGTCACATGGCACCAAAGGACAAAATAATGTCGTGATTCCATTAGTGTTTTTATAGGCAGCCCGTTATTCTCAAGGAAGTATGGACATATACATACACATTCCCTACATATGACGCCAAACAACATAAAGTCAAGGACCGTGTACGCTGTAAACCAGCTGTTCTCAGGGGAACAATTAAAGGCCGTCACTTGCATTTAATAATTTAGTATTATATGTATAAAGCATAATTTATTTTTCATATTGTTTTCTACATTTCATTTACATTTGACCAGAATAAATTATCCTTGAAAAATGTGTGCTATTTTTCTTTTTATTGTCTTTTTTTTTTTTTAGTATGATTTATATTTGGGCTAGATTTCCTATTCAACTTTGCAGGGATACTTGGCACAATTATTATTATTATTATTATTATTATTAGTAGTAGTAGTAGTAGTAGTAGTAGTTGTTGTTGTTGTTGTTGTTGTAGTCATAGTAGTAATAGTAGTAGAAGTAGTATGGGGATAAGGACTATTTGTATCATCAGAACTGATTACTATCGGTGTGAATTTTAACTGTAATCACCACTCATAGGAACTGTAGAGGCATTTTCGTATGTTGTGATACTCTTAACTCATTCCCGATTATTTATTTATTTTTATTTTTTTTTTAAATCTAAAGCGAAATTGTTAAGACTGTCTTAAAACGTCCGCAATTTTGTAGAAAATCATAAAATTAAGATTATGATTTTTAAGTAAATTTCTATTTTATTCCCCCATATTCAACGGTGAAATTTTACCATCATTTTTGCTATTTTATTACGTATAATAGCGTCAACATCACTGTATTGAACAAACACATTAAATAGAAATATGACTATAACATGGTGAACACACAGATACTGTGATTATATTTACTTGTGTCCTCAGTTACACTGGAAAGTCCGCATCCACATGAAATCAAAAAGGATGTCTGTAGAAAATGCGTAAAACTCGAGTTAGCTATTCTTATATGTAAATCACCCTTCAGCTTGCGTTATTTTTTTATTTAAATTATCTGCATAAGCGAGAATTCAAGAGAAAATCTAATGTTTACGACTAAGTTTCGACTTTAAAATTTTTTTATTTTTTTAAATCCGCTCTTATGGATAATCTGGCCGCATATCCGCAACTCTGACGAACAATGCGTATAATGCTGATAAATCCGTACCTGTGGTCAGCTTTCTTTAATTTGGTTTAAATCTTGTTGTTCTTTTTTGTTTGTTTGTTTTTTGACTATGCATATTTTTGTTCTTTTTAGAATGATTTCAAGCGATCTTCCAAGTAATATAATTCGTAAGTTTGCCTTTTTTCAGCTGTGGGACGTGTTTAGTACTTTAATTAGCCTTTCGGCTAATTATATAGTTCAATGTTCCAAATGTTCACTTGCTTTAGCAAATATGGTTTACAAGAGGGTGCATTTAAGTTTGTACTTAAAGCAACCCCCATCCCTAATCCCCCAACCCCACCATCAAATAAAAGAGAAAAAGAAAGATGACTCCTTAACTGGATAATATGAAAGAGAGTGAAACTTGATTCATAAAATGGATTAAGTACATTGTAGATTTACTTATCGTTTTTCAAATGATTTTGTTTTTCTTTCATGACGCTAACGTAAAAGAGGCAGTGGAGTATTTTGCAATACAATATTATTCCCATACCAAGTTTATTATGAAATGGAATAATGTTTTATTAATACGTTTACAGCATATCATACAGGAATCATAAAAGTGATATGCTATCACAGTAGATGCAATACGGTACAAACCGTCTCAATAATCAATGGTACCTTCTCTACACAGTGCTATGTCATCACAGTAGATGCAATACGATACAAACCGTCTGAATAATCAATGTTACCTTATCTATACAGTGCTATGCTATCACAGTAGATGCAATACGGTACAAACCGTCTCAATAATCAATAGTACCTTCTCTATACAGTGCTATGTCATCACAGTAGATGCAATACGGTACAAACCGTCTCAATAATCAATGTTACTTTCTCTATACAGTGCTACGTCATTACAATAGATGCAATACGGTACAAACCGTCTCAATAATTTCAATGTTACCTTCTCTATACAGTGCTATGTCATCACAGTAGATGCAATACGGTACAAACCGTCTCAATAATTTCATTGTTACCTTCTCTATACATTGAGGAGATATATTTATTGTAGAATATATTGTGATACCGCCAATCTTAATATGATCACTTTCACAAATGAAATTAGGTCAACTCATTTTAAGACCTATTGAGTGGTTGTCCCTATTTCAAGTTATGATTATGTTCTAATTAGCTTCAATTCCCGATTGTTAATATGCTACCTTTAAATTATCTGGACGTAAAGAGAAATCATCTCACATCAGTTAGCGTGTCAAGTTAATGATTTATATTGACAGAAACTTCCACTCCAGTGTAGCTTCAACAATAACGAATTGGAAATAACGTTAGAGTCATGAGTTAATAACTATTTATCTTTCTGAAAGGTTTGCCCTCTTTGATGACAATTTGTCAGTTTCATTTAGCGTAATGACCATTCATCGTATACACACAGGAGTGTACTGGGTAAGCAACTCGGCCCTGGACTTATCTGCCGGGACAGGCCCGGGGTTTTGCCCACACCAGTAAAACACCGGTAAAAACGGATTTTTTGGACGGCCCACCGATGGTAAAAACGGATTTTTCTGCGGCGGCCCACCGGGATTTGTCCCGGTATGCCCAATGGCCAGTACACCACTGTATACACAAGTATACAGAATGGCGGGTTGCATTTAGCAGATCATTATGATGAAAGGTACAGTTAAATAGGATTTGTCTCTTTGTCCACTAGGTATAATCCACGAAGAAATGAAACAGTAAATCAAAAACAAAAGTCGGAATTTTAGCATTCAATTCCTAAGTACCTAACTCGCATGGTAATACGTGGTGCGCAGTGTCACCTCGAGATCTGATACTCATTCTACTGCGTGTTAAATTCCTCGAGTAAACAAACTGTTATCAATGTAGCAAATGATAGCTATTGATTGAAAGATTTACCTTTTTAACTGACAGATTTTGCAATGATTACATTGTCTTGCGTGAATAAGTCCTCTCTAGCAATATGCTTTGTATGACAAGTGTGCATTCAATTTATCAGATATACCTTCAGCCATAATTGTCATTTTCATAGAAATATGCAAGAATGGTGTCATCGTTAGCTCCCACCCCTGAGGTCGATGGGAAAGACGTCGGGTGGGGGAGAGTCTGTTATCCTTGGTTCCCAACTTCCCACCCCTGAGGCCGATGGGAAAGACGTAGTGGTGGAGGGGGGGGGGGGGGTGAGGGAGGGGGTCAAAGGTCACGTATATAAAAATGTAAATGACAATGACTTTTTCAAATTTTTCCAATCAGACTTTATATACGCAGTCATAGCAGGAAAACGATTCATATATGTGATCGGTGTTTGCATTATGATCCCTGGGTTACTGTCTGGGGTGCATGTGAGTAGTGGGGATATGGAGAGGCGGGGTGTTACAGTGAAAAACGTGGGGATTTCTGATGACTAGCCATCGCAATTGCTCTTTTTTTCGTTTTAATAAGATTTCATATGAATCAAGGAATGAACTGAATGTTCTCGGACACAGGTTTCATCAAACATGGGGCTTTAAACATTCGGTCTATTTGCTATCTTAATACCATTTATTGTGGTGACAAAGGTTCAGCAGTCCTTTTTCTGCTGTGTTCCTTAGTACTTACGGAAAAGTTTGCACATGAAAACAAATTCAACAATTTCATGTTTTTTAAGGTATTTGATGTAAAAAAAAAAAGGGTTGGATCGAAATTGATTTTGGTCGTGAAAATCGTACATTTTGTCTTGTATCGAGTCGCACTTCTGTAGTATAGTGGTAGTGAAAACTATTCTTTTTCTTGTCTCCAGTCGTACTTCTACAGTATCTTGGTAGTGAAAACAATCCGTTGTCTTCTCTCCAGTCTCACCCCTATATTATCTTGGCAGTGAAAACTATCCGTTGTCTTCTCTCCAGTCTCACCCCTATATTATCTTGGCAGTGAAAACAATCCGTTGTCTTGTCTCCAGTCGCACTTCGTTGTAGTAAAAGTATGCGCTGTCTTGTCTCCAGCCGCACCGATATAGTATCTGGGTGGTGAAAACTATCCTACCATTGCCTTCTCTCATGTTGCACCTCGATAGGATGTTTTTTGTGAAACTATCCCTTGTCCAGTCTCCAGTTGAATCTGTATAGTGTCGGCCAGTGAAAACTGTCGGTCATGTCTCCTGTCGCACCGCTATAGTCTCTTAGCAGTGAAACCTATCCGTTGTCTTGTCTCCAGTCGCGCCTCTATGGTAAGCTGGTAGTAAAAACTATCCGTTATCTTGTTTACAGTTCCACCTCTATAGTATCTTGGTTGTGATAACTATCTGTTGTCTTGTCTACAGTCACTGCTCTATAGTATCTCATTAGTGAAAATTATCAGTTGTCTTGTCTCACGTGACATCCATCTAGTATTATAATAGTGAAAAATAGACGTTGTCTTGTCACAAGTCGCACCACTATGATATCTTGGCAGTGAAAAGTGTCCGTTGTCTTATCTATAGTTACTCATGTATAGCATCTTAGTAGTGAAAACTATCCTTTGACTTGTATACAGTCGCAACTCTATAGTATCTCGGTACTAAAAATCACCCGTTGACCTGTGTCCAGTCTTACCTCTTTAGTATCGTGGTTGTGTAAATTATATGTTGTCTTGTCTCCAGTCATACCTCTTTAGTATCGTGGTTGTGTAAATTAGATGTTGTCCTGTCTCCAGTCATACCTCTTTAGTATCGTGGTTGTGTAAATTATATGTTGTCTTGTCTCCAGTCATACCTCTTTAGTATCGTGGTTGTGTAAATAATATGTTGTCTTGTCTCCAGTCATACCTCTTTAGTATCGTGGTTGTGTAAATTATATGTTGTCTTGTCTCCAGTCATACCTCTTTAGTATCGTGGTTTTGTAAATTATATGTTGTCTTGTCTCACGTCATACCTCTTTAGTATCGTGGTTGTGTAAATTATATGTTGTCCTGTCTCCAGTCATACCTCTTTAGTATCGTGGTTGTGTAAATAATATGTTGTCCTGTCTCCAGTCATACCTCTTTAGTATCGTGGTTGTGTAAATTATATGTTGTCTTGTCTCCAGTCCCACCTCTGTGGTATCTTGGCAGTGAAACTATCCGTTGTCTTGTCTACAGTCGCACCTATATAGTATCTTGGTAGGGAAAACCACCCGTTCTCCTGTCTCCAGTCGTACCTCTTTTAGTATCGTGGTTGTGTAAACTATATGTTGTCTTGTCTCCAGTTGCATTTCGATAGTATCTTGGTAGTGAAAAGTGTCTGTTGTCTCCCCTGTCACGCTTCTATTGTGTCTTGGTACTGATTACTGTCTGTTGCATTTGTCTCCAGTGAAACCTCTATAGTAACTTGGCAGTGAAAACCACCTGTTGTCCTGTCTCCAGTGGCATCTCTATTGTGTCTCAGTAGTGAAAACTACCCCTTGTCTTGTCTCCAAACCTACCTCTATGGTGTCTTGGTAGTGTAAATTATCCGTTCTCTTGTCTACAGTCGTACCTGTATAGTATCTTGGTAGGGAAAACCATCCGTTCTCTGTCTCTAGTAGTACCGCTATAGTATCTTGGAAAAAAAAAATATCCGTTGTCTTGTCTCAAGTCGCGCCTCTTCTGTATCTTGATGGTGAAAACTCTCCATTGTTTCGTCTACACTCGTACCTATGTAGTTTCTTCGTAGGTAAAACTATCCGTGGTCTTGTCTCCTATCGCACCTTTATAGGATATTGGCAGTGAAAACTCTCCGTTGTATTTGCCAGCAGTAGCACCTCTATTGTAATGTGGTAGTGAAAACCATCCTTTTACTTGTCTCCAGTCGCATTTCTATTGTATCTTCGAAAAGAAAACTATAAGGTGTCCTGTGTCCCGTCGCACCTTTAGGGCATAATAGTAGCTATATATATCAGCTGTATTGTCTTCAGTCGCACCTCTTTATAATCAGTGGTCATGTCTCCAGTCGCATCTCTACCGTTTCTTGGTAGTGAGAACTATCCTTTGTCTTGTCTTGTCTCCGGTCTCACCTATGCAGTATCTTGGTAGTGAAAACTGTCTGCTGTCATGTCTAGAGTCGCACGTCTATATTTTCTCGGTCATGCAAACTCTCCGTTGTATTATTTCTAGTCGTACATGAAAAGTATCTTTAAGTGAAAACAATCCGTTTTCTCGTCTACAGTCGCACCTCTATAGTATCTTGGCAGTGAAAACAATCCGTTGTCTTATATGCAGACGCACCTCGACATTTTGTTGGTAGTTAAAAGTGTCCGTTGTAATGTGTAGGGTTGAGAGTCTATATTATCTTGGTTATCAAAGTTCTCCGTTGTATTGTCTCTAGCCTTACCTCAATAGTATATTTAACCGTTGTTTTCTCTACCGTCGCACTTCTATAGTATCTTGAACGTGAAAATGTTCCGTCGTCTTGTCTCTATTGGCACCTCTATAGTGTCTCGGTAGTGAATATCTCTTGTGAATTGTTCAGAATTATATTTAACATTACGCATAGGAAAAACCGACGTTGTTGCGAAGAAAACATAATTTGGAAACTTACGTGAAAACTATAGATTTTATGAGTATCGTTAGTTAAAGAATAAGTCATACTATTCTTGTATAAAAAGTAAAAGTGACATAAGAAAAAGTTTTCAAGATACCACTATCAAATGCTCTTTGCTTACAGCTGATTGCTAAACAGACAGAACTGTGGATGCATTTTTTATTTGTCTGTTTTTTGTGTTGGTTTTCTGTATCAGTCGTTGTTCTTCTTTGTTAAACGTATAACTTTAAGTGACAGTAGCTTTAAAAAGCCAGGGGATGCAATTCTGTTTTGTCCTTAGGCAGGGAGGGCTTGTGCTGTTCAACTAAATACTGTCCAGTACATTTGCATGAATGAATACTTTGTCTTCATTTTCTAATGTTTCTTAAGGTTTTTATTTTGGTCGTTGCGTATTGTTGGTAATAAAATCAATCTGTCAGATTTTTTCTTCTTCAAATTTTGATTTTTTACTTAATTCAACAGATTCATAAATTAGTTAACTTCTTTCTGGGTCAATATACGCATTATTGTTCTAATCAACAGATATTTATGAAGTGCATCTAGAAGACAGTATTTGCTAACTGCCAGATGGAACTGTGACTTAAAAATAAAAATAAATTTTTAAATATATTTTTGGTTCAAATTTTCATAAAAATTAAAATAATTAAATATGCGTGGTACATGTATATACAACATTGTATCTCTGTTAACAAGTCACTAAAAAAACTATAAAAAAAGAGAAAGCTTTCTTATTTAAAATGTTTCTATTTAACATGGAAAGACCTTACAAAAGCTAGCTCATGCCGAGGAAAGGCGGGCACCCATACCTGTAATATCTCACACAAATTTTGGTCCTTTGCACAGTATTACTCCACGAGTTCCATTTCTCACGAAGTAATAATTCCAATTGTAATGAATTAGCTGCGTTTATTGACATGTGATTGGTTGTGAACGGTTACGTGATACCGAGCTAAAATTTTATAAATTCAATAAATTTTGGGGACTACTTTCGGTTTCCAATCGGATTCCAGTGCTTTTCGGTAACCCAACCCACCCCCCTCCGCCGCGTAACTTCAGATCCAATTATGCAACCCAAAAGTAAATCTGCGATCAGAGGTTCAAACATTGTTATCGCAGGTCCTTCCTGCACAACAACACTCACCTCTGTAGCCAAGCAAAGCAGATGTTAGTCTTTACAAGCAATGTGCCTTCATACCGCATTTTGCTTCTACATCATGCTCAATCAGCTGTTATTTAGGGTCATGGTCATATGACCTAAGAGCAGCGGATCTCACTAAAAATGGACACAAGTTATTTATTTATTTATTTTATTTTTTGTTGTTGAAAGATCAAAATGCGTACAAAGTAAGAACAATGAATACTAAAAACGTAAAGTATATGTAAACAATTATAGTGGCCCTCATTAACTATTGTGTTCTCATTTTGTACGGGCTAGGTCATCTTCGCTTGCCAAAGGTAGTCGAGGCACTTAGTTCACACAGACGATAAACGAAATGGACAGACGACCCTTAGCTAGCGAAGATGCAGCTAGGTATTCTGGTGCGATGTGAAGAGGCTAATAAAAAAACTATGTGCTACCTAAAATTAAAAGTTTTGTAGATGAAATCCGCTGATTTAACGACAGAATAGAGGAAAATTGGAATTATAGGGATTAAACAACCATGGTTGGGTATTTATCGAAGTGTAAATGTTACCTACTGACTCAAAAAATTAACATAAAGTCCTTCGGACTTTATTTACTTTGTGAGTGGCTAGTAAAATTTACACTTCGATAAATACCAAACCATGACTATTTAATTATTTAATGCATTTATTATGCTTAGATATTTTAAATTAGATATTCTGCACAATCTGCAACTTATCAACATATGGCAATAGTGAATCTCGAGGAAAAAAATTGCATTTAGCATCAATGCATGTGTATGACCTTAAAAACTAAGATCTCACAGAATTTATTAAAAACATACAGAATATTTTGTCAAATCTCGGTCTGGTATTCTAAGAGCATCACAGGTAATGGCACCTCCTCCTCCGTCCAGATTGGACCTGCCACTAATGTATATAAATGACGACGTCACAAAGATACGATTTCTAATTTTGCTATGAAATTTAACACAGACACAAGGATTTATCAAATTTAAATTTAAAACAAATTTTTTAAATTTATCAAATAATGTAAATGCATGCCCAGGTGCATAATCAGATGATATTTCTATATAATTATCTAATTAATCAATTTAATAAGCATGGTCCTAACAACAGTTTGAATAGTACTGGGAGTATGCGCTTAATTTATTCTGGGCAAGATTTATCTGCCCCTTTTTTTTAACTTACCTTAATTATACAATCCGTGGCTCGAGTTTTCTCCAACGTTTTTTAAAGTATGTTTTCTTCGGAGCAACATCTGTTAAGTTTTTTTATTCCTAAATATAAATATAATTTGAACAAATGATTACAAATATCATGAGGAAATAACATTGTAAATTCTTTTAAAACCTTTGAAAACTCAAATTACGAAATGTTTGGTACCTATGGAAATACGACAGATAAAACCCATTGCAATTCGTTAATTGTGAAATATGCCGAAACCGAATCTAAAACTCTGATATCTTAATTCTCATAGAAATTTGTTTTTACAGGCCATCTGTGGAACATGATTGTATTAAATAGAATCTTCCCTTTTTGGATTTATAAAATTTTCCAAAATAAATACAAACAAAAATCGGGCTTTTTCGAGTAATACACTTTTCGGAATTTTTTTGTTTTTTCTTTTTTCTCTCTACATTTCAGACGAAAAGCAGCTTCTCCAGAAACCGGTAATAGACATGCCAAAACAGAAGTCATATACGAGAATAACTATGCCAAAAGCTTTTTGACACAACTAGTCGCTTAGACAAAGCAAAAATAACAACTCAGACTAAGACTAACTGAAACAATTACAATGGATATTTTCAATCACGTCCGCGCGGCAAACAATTTCAATCCCTTTTTATATTCAAGCTACAACTAAACCTATGACTGACTAGGAAGCATAATACAAACAACTGCAACAACCGCAAGAGAGAGAGAAAGTAAGAGAGAAGCAAACATCCACGCAAAAACAAAGAAACAAACGCACGTAAACACTTTATTACTTTTCTATTAAAAGTAAATAAATAATTTAAAAAAATTATAAAATAATGTTATATTATTTTGTATTACTTTTATATAGTACATAGATAGAAACAACTGTACAAGATATGATCTAGCTAGGCCTGTCTCTGACACAGAAATGGGAATAAATACGAACTACAACAAACAACAGACATATATAGCACAACACAATGGGACAAAAAGAAAACTTAACCTCCAGCAGAGGTTACTAAAAAATTATAACTCATAAAAAAAAATGGGGAAAAAAGAGGCAGGGAAATTCACCCTCAGGATAATATGCCTTGAAGGGAGGATAGTACAAGCCCAAGTTCCAATTGAAAAAGGGAATAAAATAACTCAAAGAATATGACAGAACAAGAAAAAAAAAATCAACCTTGTGCAAAAATAGAACTAAAACTGAAAAACTTCATTTATTTTATACACAAAAACACACACACAAAAAGGGAAGGACAGGAAAAATAACACAATAAAAATAATTACCATTAGACAAAACAAGGCGACATCTCTAAGTCTTAACCAGCCATACATGCTGGGAGGAGGCTAAGGGATGCCGACATAACGGAACATAATTGTATGGTTATGAGGTTATACGGTTATAAGTATAATCTGGATAACATAATTGTATGGTTATGAGGTTATACGGTTATAAGTATAATCTGGATAACATAATTGTATGGTTATGAGGTTATAAGTATAATCTGGATAACATAATTGTATGGTTATGAGGTTATACGGTTATAAGTATAATCTGAATAACATAATTGTATGGTTATGAGGTTATAAGTATAATCTGGATAACATAATTGTA
The DNA here is from genome assembly GCA_029931535.1 of Margaritifera margaritifera. Lineage (NCBI taxonomy): Eukaryota > Metazoa > Mollusca > Bivalvia > Unionida > Margaritiferidae > Margaritifera > Margaritifera margaritifera. Next base: position 3,326,310 of record JAQPZY010001550.1, on the reverse strand, counting down.
TGGTTATGAGGTTATACGGTTATAAGTATAATCTGGATAACATAATTGTATGGTTATGAGGTTATAAGTATAATCTGGATAACATAATTGTATGGTTATGAGGTTATAAGTATAATCTGGATAACATAATTGTATGGTTATGAGGTTATAAGTATAATCTGGATAACATAATTGTATGGTTATGAGGTTATAAGTATAATCTGGATAACATAATTGTATGGTTATGAGGTTATATGTATAATCTGGATAACATAATTGTATTGTTATGAGGTTATAAGTATAATCTGGATAACATAATTGTATGGTTATGAGGTTATAAGTATAATCTGGATAACATAATTGTATGGTTATGAGGTTATACGGTTATAAGTATAATCTGGATAACATAATTGTATGGTCATGAGGTTATACGGTTATAAGTATAATTTGGATAACATAATTGTATGGTTATGAGATTATACGGTTATAAGTATAATCTGGATAATATAGAACCCCAGTTTTCTCATTCTATGAAGGTATGGTGGGGAAAAGGGGGATGGGGGAGAATGCTGTGTGAAATAAATTGGTCTCAAGGCAACTTGAAATATTGCCGCAACCGGATTAGCACCCATTTTTCTGCTATTAATCAACACTCACTTCTTATTCTTGAGACAGATAAAGATGTTGTATGTTCAGATATCAGAGAGCTGTTTAAAGCCTTCTACCTTCTTTGGATGCGCTTTGCAAACTTTGCAAAATGCACCCGTTTTTCCAGACGGTTTCAGGCACTATTTATCAAGGGCATATTTTATTCGGTCACATTAAAGACTATTACAAGCTTTGTATTAATATCTAATTTTTTTTAAAAATTGTCTCTAATTATTGCATGCACACAAAGAGGCCAACACATTGGCATATAGACAGGTAGGCGAGCCCAAGATCTGACATGCACAGTTACATGCAGAGAGTTTATTTCATCCCTTCACGTTATTTTTTATTCCTGAGGTCTATTTATTTGGAGAATCTTTTGAACTGCCAGGACAATTTGAGAGAATAGATTTGATTCAACTTGAAAGTATGTATGTCTACGGTTCTTTATTAGCAATATCGATCAATCAAGTACACTCTCCATATTTTCACTTTGACATGCAACCCATTGACCTACCTTTTGATGATTACGTGTGATCTGAATGCTGTTTATGAAACGTTTTGAAGTAAATCTTTGTTGGATGAAATTAGGATATATAATCTTGCAGCGGACAATAAACCTTTATGAGAATATTTTTCTGGCGGAATTGATCTGTGCCAGAACAAGAAAGAGAGCACAATATTACCCATATGAAATTAAAAGAGGAAAATATTACCTAGATGATATAAAAGAGGACAACAATACCCTAATGAAATAAAGGGAGGACAATATTACCTATAAGAAATAAAAAGAGGACAACAATACCTTAATTAAATAAAGGGGGGACAATATTACTTAGATGAAATAAGGAGAGGACAATATTACCAGATGAAAAAGAAAGGAAAATATTACCAGATGAGATAAAGAGATGACAATATTCATATGATGACAATATTACCTAGATGAAAAAAAGAGAGGACAATATTACCTTGATGAAATAAGATAGGACAATATTACATACAAGAAATATAGAGAGGAAAATATTACCTAATTGAAATAATGAGAGGCCAATATTATCTAGATGAAATAAAGAGAGGCCAATATTACCTAGATGAAATAAAGAGAGGACAATATTACCTAGATGAAATAAAGAGAGGACAATATCACCTAGATGAAATAAAGAGATGACAATATTATCTAGATGAAATAACTAGTAGACAATAATACATAGACTGAATAAGGAGAAGACACTATTATCCAGATGAAATAAAGAGAAGACAATATTATCTAGATGAAACAAAGAGAGGACCATATTACCTAGATGAAATAAAGAGAGGACAATATTACCTAGATGAAATAAAGAGAGGACAATATTACCTAGATGAAACAAAGAGAGGCCAATATTACCTAGATGAAATAAAGAGAGGCCAATATTACCTAGATGAAATAAAGAGAGGCCAATATTACCTAGATGAAATAACCAGAAGAAAATATTACCTAGATGAAATAACTAGAGGACAATATTGTCCAGAAAAAAATAAGGATAAGACAATGTTACCTATATAACAATTTCTCAAGAAGAATTAGCATAATATATTCCATCCTAACCTAACATGAATTAAATTCGAGTACCGGATTCACGACCAGAATGGTACAGGTTTGATTCCTGCCCAGACAGCCATACTGTGTCGTTAGGCAGTTCACTTTACCCCAATTACCTCGGCACAATGTAACCTTTAATGTTGTTATGTACTGTTAAATGATAATAAATTCAATCAATCAAACTTGACTTAAATCATATAAAATAACTCTTGGATGAGAAATCTGATATATATTCTTGCAGCGGATAACAAACCTTTATGAGAATATTTTTCGGATGGAGCAGATTTGTGCCAGAAAAATAAAGAGAGGACAATTTCACCTAGATAAAATAAAGAGAGGACAATACGACCTAGATAAAATAAAAATAAAGACGATATTACCAGATGAAATAAAGAGAGGACAATATTACCTAGATGAAATAAAGAGAGGACAATATTACCTAGATGAAAATAACTCAGTTTAATACATTCCATTCTAACCCAAGGTGGATCCAATTCCCTTGCCGGACTCTCGACCAGAATGGTGCAGGATGGAACCCTGCCCAGACCACCATACTGTGTCGCTGGGCAGGTCACTTCACATCAATTGCCTTGGCATGAGATAACCTTTCCTGTGGTTATATACTGTTAAACTCAAATGAATCCTATCAATCAAACTTGACTCGAATTGTACAAAATAACTCTTTTCAGAAATAGAAGCCCATTGAATGAAATGATTCTTTTCTTACAGTTCAAAACGTAAATAAATAATATTTGTAGGAAAGCAATTGTAGACAAATCCTAGGATGTATGCCCGGATTGTTTTGACCTTTAATATGTAATTTAAGAATAGTTTTTCGCTTTTAAAAGGAACAATATGAATTGAGATAAAAGTCAGAATAGTTACACATACTTCTTTGCAAAAATATAAATTGATGTTGTTGTCCCACCTTTGGTATCCATGAAGCGGATATTACATAATTAGGATGGAGATATTAGATGAAGGTGAGAGTGGTCTTGTATTAACTGATACAGCCTGTGGGCTTGCACAAGAATATAACGTATTAATTAATTAAAAAGGTAATTAGCTTTTTCAACTGTTATCCGTAAAGTGGATCCCGCGCGACGGAAGGAACCGTGTAGGATATATATATATATATATATATATATATATATATAATTTTACAAATATGCACCAAACAGAGCGGAAAGTGCTATCCCTGGATCCTTTAGGAGAATGCTAGATAACATTAAGTGAATTTTTTAATATGAAAAAATAATATTATCATACAGATTAGAGAAATTTTAAATCGTACTCTACGGAGATTCGAATTCGGGTTGGTATGTGCAGGCAAGGCGATGGGTTCTCTAACCTGTTTGATACTATTATTTCTTTTTATATATATATATATATATATATATATATATATATATATATATATATATATATATATATATATATATATATATATATAAGTTTTCGCCTATTTTGAAATCATTGTCTATTGAACAATGTCGCCATACAAAACTGGCACATCAAGCATTGCATAGGCCTAATAATTAACGAACAAAAATCGACATTATTTCTTTATAAAAGCACGATGCTCACTCGAATAACAGTGAGAACTGATTGACACAAGGTGCCTGTTTTCCAAAAGAATATGAGGCCACGGATTAATAGACATTACCAATATTTTCACCTTCTTCAGCAATCTGATATACAATTTTGCACATTCGCACGTTCAGTAATAAAGCTAAAGAATAACGCAATAGAATCATATATACTGAAAGACATTTGAATGGAAAAAGAAATCAAATAAGTTATAGAATTGGAGGGCGTATATTACTAAGTATCTCCATCAATAAAGATCCAATTAACCGACAAACTAATAATATATTTTGTATAAAGTAATGTCTGCATGTTTTTAATCTATCAAGTCTTTTTCGATAATTTGTCTGATTCGCCAAAGTTTGAATGAAGTTTTGGGGTTTAAAATCAATGCTTTATTGAAACATTGAAATATCATTTTCAATAGGGAACATAAAAGATACATAGAATTGCTATAATTAACATGCTGAAAATATGCACCTATTCAAAACAAGATCTTTAGGCATACAAAGGAATAGTATGAACTTAATTGCTATCCAAGACAGCATAATATAATGTGACCCTTTTCAAATTTACTTCTGTTATTTTTGGGATAGCTTTGTGTGACATAAAGTTAAATATTCAATTCTACTACCCATCTCATCCATTGTATGTATGTATGTATGTATGTATGTATGTATGTATGTATGTATGTATGTATGTATGTATGTATGTATGTATGTATGTATGTATGCATGTATGCATGTATGTATGTCTGTATTAAGGGATGTCATTTTAGACCCATACGAGACTCCCGTGTTAAAAAGGGTCGAAAGTTTATAGGCCCAAACGGAAATTTAACATGGGAAAAGTTAGGGTCGAATGTATATAGCCTCAAAGTGTAGAACGTTTATAGGCCCACACGGGAATTTAACATGGGAAAATAGAATGGACAAAGAAAAAATGGCAACATTGTTAGAAGTAGTTGACCTCAAAAGAAGTTACATTCTTAGACGTGGTCTCTGCGGGAATTTAACATGGGGATAGCACTTGTGGTTCTTACGAGAATTTAACATTGTAGTTCTTGAAGTCTCTACGGGAATTTAACATTGTAGTTCTTGAGGTCTCTACGGGAATTTAACATGCGGAGGGCACTATAATGACACACGGGAATGTTCATATTAAAATGTTTAGATACCTTCCAACAAACTTTTTGATGTACTATCCAGTGCTTACTTTTCATTACTATCCAACACACACTTTTTGATATACTATCCAGCACCTATTTTTTGATCTACTATCCAATACACACTTTTTGATATACTATCCAGCACCTACTTTTTGATCTTCTATCCAATACACACACACTACTATCCAATACACACACACTACTATCCAACGAAAAGGGTAAGAGTGTTTATACACACGCTTTACTTACATACATGCAAACAGACTCTCACACAGAAGCAAAGGTAGGCGTGTTTATACTTATGTACACACAAGCAAGGGTAGAAGTGTTTATAGACACACTATACCCACACAAACATACTATCACACACAAGAGGGGTAAGGGGTATTAAGTTTTGTTTGGGTTGTGAACATACGCATAGACATACACAAACATACAAACATAAAACATATAGAGTGATAATAATTTTGAGCAGTATATCTCTTTTCTAGAAACTGGGTGGCCTTGAAAAGGGCCATTGGATGTTGTCCCTGATCAATGGTGTTTATCGATATCCAGGACAACTGCAGGTCCCGGGTCGGGCTCGGCAGCAAGAGCACATCTCATCTAAATACTCCGTGGATCGGCGGACGGAGACAGTTAACATAAAGGAGGTTCATTGCCTTCCTTCTCCCAATCTTCTTTCTCCTCCTCATTAGGGATCAAGTCCTTATCCCCCTTTTCCTCGTTTTTTTTTCTGGAATCTTCATCTAGTTTGCGTTAGGCGCGGGCATTCGCTCTCTTTCCTCTCTCGCTCCATTTCCCTCTTCTCCTCCGTCCACACCCTTTTGATCTTCTCCACTTCCTCATCGAAATGGAAATAATGACACCCATTCAGGCCTTGAATGCAATAAAAGATTTAGGCCTTAATCTTTCGTCAGGGTGGAGCCTAAGAGCTCTGGAGAAGAGAACTAATCTTCTCCTGTTATGGGAAGAAAACACGACGTACGAAAGAAGCCCACAAGGAAGATGGTAAGGGAAGCACTGAGGGAGCAACAGCAGACCCAGTTCAAGACGAGCAACCGGAGTGACGGACCGTCACAACAGACACCACGGCCATCAACACCACCACCAAAAGCAGCACAACAGGGGCCAATGCAGAAACAAAGAAGAAAAGAAAAAGAGATTGGAGAGGGAAAGAAAACCAAGCGGCGGAACATAGTAAACAACCCCAACCCTCTGCAGTATGACCCCACAGCCAGCGGCAGTCGCGGTCGCAAACAAGCCGTCGCTCTATCAATAAACACTGCAGTACGTTTGCGACCAGACTCAGGAAATGGGAATTGACGACCTTTGGAACTACCGGAAAGCCGCCAAGCCACACATAGACGATCTCCAGGTGGTCATTGCCGCCAGAAGATGGGTCCAAAATCATTTAAAAACTTCAGAAGCCCGCACCAGGAAGTCAGCCACAAACATTAGATGTAAGAGGGTGAAATGTCCGGTACACTAGCTGCGCTGATTTCCAACGACCTTATAAAACACCACAAGCTCGAGCTCGAGCACGTAGACGTCATCTATTATGCCAGCATGAGCCAACTTAGTGTAGCCGACCTCATCGACCCAGAGGACTTAAGAGACCGTATTAGACGATAGTTCTAGCCGCCCGACTACCTGATGCCAATCCAGCCCCCCCCCCCCCGCCGCTGTTTTAAAACATATTCTCGATAACATCACACGAAACGTACAAGATCACAAAATTAAGAATGCGTTACTTTTACCATTTTTTATTTACTTTTTGGTAATTTTAAGTACACAATGTAGACTAAATTCTAAAATCGGAATAGATAGGTAAATTCTAACTGATAGCTTGATTACAATTAAAATATGTGGCTGATAAGCAGCTCCCGACATAAACAACTTGGCAGAGTTTGACTTAAAGTTAGTCTATGGCGGTTCAACTCATTTCCGCTGCCGCTTAACGCCTCCGGACATGCCTCTTCCAACTTGGCCTCGTACTGACATATAACAAATAATTAAATAGTACGCCGTGCGTACATTTTTAATAGTCGCGCTTTGTGGAATGACCGACATGCGACTTTAATTCAAAACTCACTCACTCAGTATTGCCATTCATTATCAATCCTATGTAAAAGTAGTATGTTTAGTCAGCACTGCAAAATTAGAAACTTGAGTACAGCTATGGTACTCTTGGACAAAGTAGAACAAATCCTGGACCGGGTGGAGGTGATGCAGTTTTACTCCATCCTCCGACACTTGAAGACAGCGAAAACCTCCCTAAAAACAGCACAGGCCCTAATGAGATAAGTCATCGATGAGGAAATGGAGAAGATCAAAAGGGTGTGGACGGAGGAGAAGAGGGAAATGGAGCGAGAGAGGAAAGAGAGCGAATGCCCGCGCCTAACGCAAACTAGATGAAGATTCCAGAAAAAAAAACGAGGAAAAGGGGGATAAGGACTTGATCCCTAATGAGGAGGAGAAAGAAGATTGGGAGAAGGAAGGCAATGAACCTCCTTTATGTTAACTGTCTCCGTCCGCCGATCCACGGAGTATTTAGATGAGATGTGCTCTTGCTGCCGAGCCCGACCCGGGACCTGCAGTTGTCCTGGATATCGATAAACACCATTGATCAGGGACAACACCCAATGGCCCTTTTCAAGGCCACCCAGTTTCTAGAAAAGAGATATACTGCTCAAAATTATTGTCACTCTATATGTTTTATGTTTGTATGTTTGTGTATGTCTATGCGTATGTTCACAACCCAAACAAAACTTTATACCCCTTACCCCTCTTGTGTGTGATAGTATGTTTGTGTGGGTATAGTGTGTCTATAAACACTTCTACCCTTGCTTGTGTGTACATAAGTATAAACACGCCTACCTTTGCTTCTGTGTGAGAGTCTGTTTGCATGTATGTAAGTAAAGCGTGTGTATAAACACTCTTACCCTTTTCGTTGGATAGTAGTGTGTGTGTATTGGATAGTAGTGTGTGTGTGTATTGGATAGTAGTGTGTGTGTATTGGATAGAAGATCAAAAAGTAGGTGCTGGATAGTATATCAAAAAGTGTGTATTGGATAGTAGATCAAAAAATAGGTGCTGGATAGTATATCAAAAAGTGTGTGTTGGATAGTAATGAAAAGTAAGCACTGGATAGTATATCAAAAAGTTTGTTGGAAAGTATCTAAACATTTTAATATGAACATTCCCGTGTGTCATTATAGTGCCCTCCGCATGTTAAATTCCCGTAGAGACCTCAAAATATTCCACAATATGGTTATTGGAAAAGTACACGGCTACCCAATTGGTTCCTGGCGATAGCTGTCGTCTGTGTTGATGACATAGGCTTAAACATCCTTAGGATCCGATGCGGAAGTTCATCTCTAGCACACACCACTGGATTCCAAAAATCTGTGTACGAATTGCGAGTCATAAGTTAATGAAGTTCCTGGGTATCTGTTCTATTTCTTTTACAGATAAAGATAAGTTATTAGTTCACACCTGACTTTTTCCTTGAAAATATCTGTCAAGTACGTCGATGAACAGGCAGTCTGCGCACTCTGTTGTAAGAGAGTTTCGATGCGTTTTGTCTCCAGAGAAATCAGTGGAGGTAAGGAATGGTCGCACAAGTCTTAATACCTTATTTTTCAAAATCTTCTCTTCTGAGATGAAAACCCACGCATCTGCCAGATACTGTTCCAACATGTCTTCTAGACTCATCATCAAACATTTGTCGTGTTGTTAGTGTAATCGATTTGACATCCGTGACAATGTTCCATGGCTAGACCTGTGATTCTTGTAGCCATGTGACGAGCAAAACAGGAGACTAAGTGTTGTTCTTGTTCTTGCCATCTTGCCATCATGGCTGTCTCTTTTTTGTCTTCTTCACTTGTGGTCTGTAACTGTTGTTCTGAATAGAAAACATCTTTTCGCCTATTTATATTTCGCCTGCTTCCATAGGTCCGTGCTCCATCTTACTTTAATAGTCTAGGATTAGTTCTCTCCAACGGTTTATTTGCAGAGTATTGTCAAATTGTGCATACAAGATGACGTTCACTGTGTTCGCCAGACTTGCTGCAAATTGAAGTTCCCTACGAAGTTGGCCGGACTTTATAGGATGGAAATGCCCTTCTTAGCTGCCTTGGCCTGGTGTGAAATCAAAGCCCCACAAAGCATATCCTCCTGCATAATCGTTGTACGAAATACCGTGGCTGCTGTTTGTACCTAACTGTCCTATAGCTTTAAACAGTGTAAAGTAAGATCTCAAGTAATTTGTCTGGGTAAAGTTAGGTTAAAAGGGTTTGCTACACAACGTCTGGCCATCTCGTGTGACTTCTATATTGACCATCTCGTGTGACTTCTATATTGACCATCTCGTGTGACTTCTATATTGACCATCTCGTGTGACTTCTATATTGACCATCTCGTGTGACTTCTATATTGGACATGTTGCAGAGTTGGAACTCGAAAGGGTTGAAGGCCGCATTGCTGACGATGCCAATGAACAAACGTTTTGGTAGTTGTCCTTGGATAACATGATCTTCAATCTTCGATCGGAGACCAAAGGCAATGCTGAAGGTTTTCACTTCCATTCGTCCTAGAGGATACTTGGCTGACGTTCTGCTCAGGGTTTGACTCATGTCGTTTACCACTTTAGGTAAGACGTCCACACGGCGCAGATAAAGTCTGCGCCGTGTGGACGTCTTACCTCAAGTCTGGCTTTTTCGATGTTAGTTTTGTACTCGTTGGCATTAGCCACCAAATGGAAAACGGTACTACTTAGATTCAGTCTCAGGCGTACATCTACACCATTAAAGAAATACTTGTCTTGCAACCACATGTCCACATGCAAACGATCCATCCTTTCTAAATTGCTATCTTGTTTGATTTTCTTTCGGCGGTCGTTAAATCCAACATTGTGAGGATTGCCATCCGCATCCAACCCTGTGTCGTTGAAGGCATCCAAATGTGTCAGGATTCCATACCACCGAGGCATCCAGATGTGTGCACCTGGCTTCTTTTCCGCACGTCAAGAGAGTTTCCAGGTAAGCTTGGGAGCCGGTCTGGCATCGGCGTCTGGATTGCTGTTGTCCGCTTTGAGAAATGTGACTTTCAGGTACAAGTAACTGTTATTCAGATCAATGTAATCTTCGGTTTGTACTTGATTTTAAATTCGATAGGTGATTAAAGACGACACAGCATGAAATTCTACCCATTGGGCTTTTCGATCGTAATCATCGTCGGTCACATGGCAAACAGATCATCTTCTAACTTTAAACATTCGATAGAATCTCGGTGCATTATTTTTTCCTTTTTTAGTTAGTAATCAAATACGTCCAATTCTTGGACTTCTTTTCTTATTCTTTTTCTGATCGTGTCTATGAGGTCTAAAGGGTTTTCGACGTCTCTTTCTGCCTTGTCCTCGCTGTCACGTAGAGGAGGAAGTAATGCCTTCGACAGAAGTGTGAAGCGAATTTATAGGGTGTCTTGGCGCCCTAGAAAATCTTTTCCAGTTTGAAGGAACACATTTTGTTCCTGGTTTCATGAAAGCTTCTTTAGGACTTTCTTTGTCGATATGTACGTTTTGAAGAAATTCGTTTCCTTGCGCCAAAGCTACCTCTTTTAAAACATTCAATCCTCGACTCACCATCGGTTTGAAGATGGGTACTACCGTGCGAAAAGTTTATTTTAACATATCTCCTAAACCATGTCCTCGTTGTCGAGCGACTATCTGGTATATAGGATGCATTCGTAACAATTCACTGTAGAATCGTTTTCGAAAATATAGTTTCACGTGACTTTTCCTTTGAAGAATAGAATATTTTGTCCAAGATTTCCTTTTATACTAATATTGACACTATCAAAATACGGTTTACTGACAGAAAGATAATGACAATGTACAAATTCTAGGTGAACGTGATACGTGTTTCCTCCATCGTCGTAAGCAGCTATGGCAGAATCCACTTTGAAAGGAATGACTCTCAGCAATGGAGCGGTTGCGTTTCCCACGATGTTGTACTCTACGACATCCGAGGACACAAACATCAAATGTAGTCCTTCGTTCCATTCGATAGGGTACCGAAAATACTTGTAGAATCGATCGTAGTTGTAAATGTCTTTCATAGACCGAGAGAGGTGTATCCACCCAGATTAGCAAACAAACCGGAAGAAAAGTAATGGACAGTGCTTTGTCGTCAGAAAGATCAATTTTAAGACCATGAGAAATGTTATGGTACTCGATCAGTGTACTTCGGCAAGTTTTCTTCAGTGCTTTGTTAACTGATCGTTGAAATTAGCTGAAATCTTTTTGACGAGATGTTGAACTTTAAAATAATGTCCTGTAGGAATTCTCATGGCATAGATGTTAAATTGAGGATTCGCTGGTAATGACCTTTTGGATTCGTGATAACCTGTTCTTGGACTTGTTTGTTGAGGATTTCAACGACGAAAGTGTTTTGACCCGCACTGATCCTGATGGTTTGAATAGCATGAATGATTTCTACCCAAGTACTTCTCAATGAGCTTCCTTAGAACTGTCACTAGATAATGTTAAATAAAAGTGGTTATTCATATTTCGTTGATTCTTGTCACCGATGAGTCACTCGTTGTCAAAGGACGGTTTTCCTAATTTTCCCGAAGAGGACTGCTACTGTGTAGTGTATTTCAAGGAAAGAGTGGGAAGAAAATAACCAAAACAACTGCTGAGTAAAATAGTCCACAGTTGTTTATCTCCTTGTTGCAAAGTCCCAATGGATGTTCCGATGACGCAATACACCACAAAGATTGGGCAGAAAAAGACGATTTGATTTTTAGGGACACGTTTTCCACACCACACCCAAAAGGGTTGTTATTGTAGTTCTTGAAGAGAAGAACTCTGAGAAGGAAAATGTAGCTGTGTTTAACGGCATGGTGGTAACTTCTACTTCTTTTAATAGTCGATGACTTGCGAAGCAGCAATCCAAGAATCGAAACTGGATAGATATCCTTTCCAACGAACTTTGACTTCTTTAAGTCGACGTATTTCCACTTTACGTGTTCTTTGGTCGAGAATGTTTTGATATCGTACATGTCATCTTCATGCTTAGTCACTGGTTGTAACTGAGGCAGGTAAAATGTTCCTTTGAACACTTACTTGTTCATATCTTCCAAGTTGTAGACAGGAGGATTACGCCCACACACTTGCCCAGTGACACTGAACAATTATGTCCTCCAGTTGGGTTAAAAACCTTTGTCAAAAGTGCTTTTTGTTTTCACAATGCGAACCTAATCACCGGTGTTTAACACTTCTTCTTTTTTCTGTTTTTGTACGTTCCAAACATTCGATCAAACACCATTACTTCGTTTTCAGGTATCACTTCTTCTGATGCAAATTCGACGCTACGATGGTACGGTTGATTTTAAGCTTTGACAAGACGTGGCAACACGTCGATGTATTTGAGAGTGTGTTGGTGTGTAAATTATTTCCACATACGTTCTTTCAAAGTTCTTTGAAAACGTTCCACAATACTTGCTTTTGTTTCAGGATTTACAGTGGTGAAGAAAATGAATGTGTCTTTTTAAAATTCTTTTGAAAAGCTCTGTTCAGAAATTTGGTGCCTTTGTCTGTTTATTATCGTAGCGGATGTCGACCACTTTGTTTCAAAATGAGTTTTAAAGCTCACACTAACTATGAATATATTTTAAACGTCAAAGGAACTACCCAAGCTAATTTTGAAAACAGGTCAAAGACACAAGACAATTATATGTAACCTCGATTGTACGATGCCAAATGAGAAACATTTGCTAAATATGTCTGCCGTTGATGATCGATGCCTGCTACGTTTGTTTGACTTTTGGAAACGTTTGGTAGAATGAGTTTATGTAACGTGTAACGTGTACGTCGATTGTTCTTGTAACGATCGAGGCACATCTTTCATAAGTAAACTTTTTAGTTTGGTTTTAGCAGCACGATACAATTTTTAGCAGGATTGTAGCCAATGATGGCTAAAAGTGTACCCATGAAGTGGTTTGTTGTTTTGTTGCTGCTCCTGAATACGTCACCCATTGTTCGATACTGCTCTTAGGTTGTTCGTGTAGGATTTGTTTGGAATGCGACGATGCTTGACGTCTCGGACGAGCAATAGGTGTTGGAGTAGTCATCGAGTCTTTGGTAACCTTTTTGTTGATATCTTTTTTCACTTCTGTCTTCTTTCTTTGTTTTCTTCTACTTAAGAGGGTGTCAACATAATTCTTTTGACCCAAGTTTACATTTCTTCTCTTCTGGGAGTAGTGGAAGGTGTCAACAAGGAGGCTGTTCCACTAGGAAGAGGAGGAGCAGACGGAGTTGGAAACACTTATCTTGTTTCTTTCTCTTCTTCCATGCCTGTGGCTGTTTCTGTCATCATCGTTATTGCTTTTCTTAAAATCTCCTCTCAGAGTAGGTTTACCTGTTTCGTTTAAAGCTTTCTGTTAAAACAGTTGAAGACCTTGCAATAATTGTCCGTACCGTTGCGATTTTTCTGTTTCTGACAAATCTGTTTGATCCATCAACGATTGTAATTCTTGTTGTAAGTGTGACATCTCGGTGAGATTAGGATTAGGAGGTATATGAGGTGTCTGTTGTTCGTATCAGCGATGGAGTTCCGTCCATTGTTTGTATGAAACTAAAGTTAATTTTAGTCCTTCTGTAAGATCCAAGGGTACAAGTGTGATGTCTTTCCAGAAAGGTGTGTCCATTTTATCTTCTTGTTCATCATCTCATCGCTCCTCCTAAAAGAGGTCCAGCAACCAATGATAACAAAGGAGCAGCCACTTTTAAGAAGGGTCCTATCAGCATGGGTAAAAATCCTCCTCGTTCAACGAGCATTTTTCTCTCTTGACTTATGGGCATTTTCTTTTTCGCCGTTTGGCGAAGAAGGTGACGATGTTTTCCAAATCACTGTTTCTGAATCTTAGTCAAAGGCATCGTTCCTTTCAAAATGTCCAAACAACATTCACACACCGTATCGATGATTTCTTTTTTGTATTATTTGAATGATTTATTTTCGCATCAGAGCACTGGATTTGGTCAGTACTGACAAAACATCCCAATGTTTAGCTACACGAGGGGGAGTCCTTTTTTCCCCCTTTTTTGATGATGGTTTCTTTGGCCGTGGTCGATGATGGGGGTGTTAACTTTTGGTGACATCTTTGTTTCAGGAGGAAAAAAAAACTAAAGTGAATCTTATCCTACACTTCTTCCTTTTTCTATTGGAATTCGTCCCCACTGATTGTCGGCACGTCGTATCAATTCGATTCTAGGTACTACTTGTGTTCTTAACGGACTAAATCTTACCAGTTCTTTATTGAACAAATCCATTAAACTTTGCAACACTCCTGTTCTGTCTTGTACCTTTGTCTTAGAAGAAGCCACATTTTAGCTACAGCAGCAACTGGGGCAGTAGAAGAAGAAGACGTCGTTGTCGCTGGAAAAGTAGAAGTTCCTTTAGAAATGGGTTTCCATATTTTCGTCAAACTGAGAAACGCTGGTCTTAAGTCAAGTTTGGCAGGCATCATCGTTAACAAAGAAGAAGAAGAAGTGGCAGGAGAAACCACCACAGAGCGCGAGGTTTTCTTCAGTACGTGTGCATTCTAGCGGCAGTACCTCTCTTTCTTGTAGATGGGGGTGGGGGCACCTTTTTGGAGGCCCTCTTATTTTTGTTACAGTGTGAACTTTCTGCTCGACTACCTCTCTTCTTTTTTGGTCTGCTGTCTATTATGTGATTTGACTTTTTTAGCTTCGACATTAGGATCCCATTTTAAAAGTAAACAAATAATGACACCTCCTAAAGATCCACTTCCACCAAGTTTTAAAATAATTTGTTTGTTTTTTTGAGTATCAATTCTTGGATCAGCCAGTTGCGACGACGCTACTTTATATTTAAAAAAAAAAAAAAAAAACAAACAAAAGCTTTTGTTTGATGTGGCATATGAATGATTATTATGAATGATGCCTTGTAGTAACTAACTGACGTGGTGTCAAAGTAAACCATGGTAATACTTCTTTGAGACTTGTTCTAACAAATGTGAACGTACTTGTGCATTGTTTTCGCAACTGATGGTATACAGTGCAGGAATCAATTTGGGAGGGTGATGAGATTGAAAGGAAGTCATGTCGAATACTGTAGGAAGAAAAGAGGTGAATGATGTTTTTATAGTTTCTTGAGACAGACGAAAACGACGAAAAATGACCAGTAAATCACAGAACGTCCTGTCCTGGCTAACACTTGCACTTGAGATTTGTCTCTTGCACTTTTAAAAACACTGCATAAGGTTCATTGAACTGATGGTGCGATGCGCTTTACTGTGTTGAAATAAATTTTGAGTAATGTAAATAATACTGGCATTACGATGATGTCCTTTTTGTGTAAACCAGAGTTCAATGATTTCATCTTCGTCTTCTCTTAACATGTCATCAAAGTTAACCAGATGTGTTTGACTAAAGTTAGACACGATAACATCGTCTTCGTGAGGAATTCCTTCTGCAAACGAAATGGATTCTCCTTGGCTTTCTTGGAGTAATGTGTAAGACGATTGAGAATCTTTGCAACACCACACAAACCACTTAGTCCAGCAATCAACATGTTAAAGGGATGGCGAAGATAAAGTGCCTCCCGACTTTTCGTCAATCACTTTGCGAACGGAGTGTACAGCCATAACAATTGTGTTTAGAATTCTGAGATTCCATCAACGATACAAGACATTTTATACATTTTATTCACGTTCAATTTTTTCTCTTGTCATATAAGTGTAACAGCAACAATAACATATTTGCATGTCAAAGAAACAAGCACAGTTCATGTTTTTCTTTTCTTTGATCAGTCACACTCAATGTCTTTGGCATATTTGGCCTCCTCTTGTGTCCAAGTGTCGAATCCAAGACTTTTCCAGTCACGTAATCCTTCCAGTCGTCAATTTGTTGGTGTAACCAACTATCTATACACACTTCTTGGTAAGTATGAAGAGTGGATAAAGTACGACAAATATCTTCTTCGTACGGAAGTAAACAACTTGTCTTCATCATTATTCGCAACTCTTTTAACACAATAACTTTTCGTGCGCAGATGAAGTTTTGTTCGTAAATGTGCTACAAAGGATCTGCTGGAAAACTAAATCCAAAAAAGGTAGTCTCTAACACACACACCACACTTCGTCTAAAATTCAATGGAATCGTATCTTCTAGTGGAATCAATTTGTTTAAGAGTATTTGGTGCTCCGTTAAGTCTTGAACTCCGTCATTAACTTCCTTCCACGGAATTTGGTGTAACGATGATGACAGAAGTCGTGACATGACAAGTCTTATAAGATCTTCGCAGTGATCATTGTGATCATTTAAACATTTTGAAATTAATCCGTCTTCTCATAGTATTCAGGTACAATTGATTCAAAAGTTTATGCCAGTTTGGATGCAATTGTTCTTTGCGTTTCACTTGGATCTGTGGAAAGTCTCTGTAAATGCGTTTTCGCAGTTCCAGCAGTAGATTCTGAATGTGCTCTTCTGAACTAGTCATAACATCAACTTAACTAGTTACAGGTATAACAATTTCACGTAAAAAGTTTTTTTTTATTTTCTAATTCTAACTCATTCATACAAGGTATAACAACTTTTTACAATTTCATGGTGTTGTTTTCTCTACTATTTACATTATGACAATGGTCTAACACTTGTAGTGGTATAGGATTAACACTAGTTCTAACGCAAAGTCTATATCCAATGTGAATACAATAATAACACTAAAGTTTTAATTATGTCATAAGAATCAACAAGATTATCCTAACAAACTATAAATCACAATCAACAATACATTCCACCAATCAGTAGTTGTATTCTGAAAATCAACAATACATTCCACCAATCAGTAGTTGTATTCTGTTTACAAGTTTCACATGAATCTGGACAAAGTCTCTGTAAATGCATTCTCGCAGCTCAGGAGGTAAACTACGAATCCACTCCTCTTCTAAAGTATCAGACATGAGTATCATATTTAGCTTGTGTGTGTGTGTGTGTTTGTGTGTGTAGTAGTATGTCTTGTATGTATGTAAGTATAGCGTGTGTATAAACACTCCTACCCTTTCAGTTGGATAGTAGGGCGTGTGTTGGATAGTAATAAAAAAGTAGGTGATATATAGTATATCAAAAAGTATCTGCTGGATAGTATATCAGAAAGAATATCTTGGATAGTAAACCAAAAGTTGTGAGTTGAATAGTAATCAAAAAGTAGGCACCGGATAGTATATGAAAAGTATGTGTTGGATAGTATATCAAAAAGTGTGTGTTGGATAGTATCTAAAGTTTTAACATTAACATTCCTGTTTGTCCCTATAGTGCCATCCTAATGTTAAATTCGAATAGAGACCTTAATTACCACAATGGTAAATTCCCGTAGAGACCTCAAGTACTGTCTCAATGTTAAATTCCCATCGAGACATCAAGCGCCATCCCAATATTAAATTCTTGTAGAGACCTATATCGCCAACGAGTCTAGAAACATTGAGGTCAACCACTTCTATCAATGTAACGATGCAAAAAAAAATTTTTTAAAAAATAAAAAAAAATTGAGGTTAACCAATTCTAACAACGTTACCATTTTTTTTCGACCATTCCATTTTCCAATGGTAAATTCATGTTTGAGACTTTAAACTTTCTACCCTTTGAGTTCAACATTTTCGACCCTAAATTTTCCTATGTTAAATTCCTGTTTAGTCCTATAAACTTTCGACCCTTTTTGTATTTATGTATGTAAGTATGTATGTATGTATGTATGTATGTATGTATGTATGTATGTATGTATGTATGTATGTATGTATGTATGTATGTATGTATGTATGTAAGTATGTATGTATGTATGTATGTACGTACGTATGTATGTATGTATGTATGTATGTATGTATGTATGTATGTATGTATGTATGTATGTATGTATGTATGTATGTATGTATGTATGTATGTATGTATGTGTACAAACAAGCACGATAAATCACACGAGTAGAACAGTGGCGAAACAAGACATTCTGTTCCCCCCCCCCCCCCCAGCAAAACTTAATTCTGGGGCCCCCTCGCAATAAAACTGTTGTTTGATGGGAATTTCGGGCCCTCCCTCATCCCGCAGTTGTTGGGGTTCCTTGGGCGGTTGGTACGCCACTGGATTAGAATATATATATAATTTTCGAGGAGAGGAGGAGGCGGGGCCCTGGGATTTTCTTTCAAGCCGGGATACTTGTTATCTTTCACTTCAAGATAGTTAATGTTTTTCAACTAATATAATAGATAACATGTATATATAAATCTGAGCAAGAATTTTTTTTCTAGCTTTTTAAGAGCCGGAAATTATTTTTCCCAAAAATCCCAGGGTCGCCTGCTCTGACAATGAAATGATCGGTTCCTATGTTTGAGAATGCATAGTTCTATTTCTGCTGTTTACGGGATCTAAACTCAACGTCGAGTTTAGCGGCAATGCTTTCAAGAGGTAAAGTGATGATCACAAAGAACACGGGTTCTTTCCAAATCTTACTATAAATAGTGCTTATCACAACAGCTGTCAGAGTTTTTTGCCAACACAAACAACAATGTTGCATTTAGTTGCCGCGGTGGAAGTTCCAGGTACGGGTGAAATTGATCGCACGTTTAATCGGACGGTAGGATGCCTCAGTTCGGTTTTAAGAGTACGGTACACAACGATCTCATTCTGATCACGCACTAAAAATAAAATTAAATTTATGACTGTGTCCGAGGTCAAGTATACATTATCAGGATAGTATAATAATCGAAAGATTCTGTCGATCTAAATGGTTTATAACACTCCCCTTCCCCTTTTTTTTTTTTTTTTTTTGTCATTTCTTACCGTAAATTAGAGAAACTCTTTATCTGGAATTATTTGCAGTATCTGACTTCATTTTGATATATTGCGATCATTGCTTTTTATGAATATGAAGGTAAATTGTGTCCAATTAGTGGGTATTTATAGGCATTGCCTGTTGCCCGATTCCGCTGAAACAGGGCAATAAATAACTAAACTATATTTATTATGTCTAATAGTTAATTTATCTAAACAACCATAGAATCCAACACTGTAGTAAAAGAAGTCCCTAAACCGTGCCATAATTTGGAAATGCCCTAAACAATTGACCATGAAATCGACATATTTGTCAGAAACAAGAACAAGATAATATGTATCATCACATTTCCTAACTTCTTGTTTGTGATATTTCCATTTAATAAATTCTTAATTTATTTTATCCTTTTCTTTAATGTCAGTTTTACTAGTTATTTTTCTTCTATGCTTTTGCGTAGAAAGCAAAATGTGTCCTCTTTGTGGAGGTTAATTTTATAGACGATCGACAATGGCTTTTAATTTTGACATTAGTTTTCATTGTCAAGAATGCACATAATAAATGATAATTCAGCAAGATTTTGGTCTGGAAGAGATGAATTTCTCTCCTTAGAGTTAGACATGTTAATTCAGACAAATTTCGACGGATGAAAATATAAATCTGTTTTATTAGGACACGAGACTAATGTAGATCGAATTCTAAAGGTCCTAGTCAAATACATACTTGAAGGTTTGAAGAGGAAATTCAAGTAGAACTTGCCTTTGTTAAGTGCAGTTAGGACTTTGATTATATGGAATCTTTTGAAGAACGCTTTGCGTCAACTTGGGGATTAGCGAAATATATTTTATACAGTATATACCGAATTTGTTATTAATCTTGAAGAGTGATAGTTACAAATGTATCCAACTTCTCATACATCATCAACAAGACTACTCCGTTATGGCAAAATGTGTCCAAATCGCGTAATGATTTGGAATTACCTTGATGAAAATGAAATATCTGCAAGCTGACTTTAAAGTTTCCTCTCGTTAATTTCTTCTCCAGCTAGATGCAAGTTTTTGAAACCTTTACGTTATTTGTGTTGATTATTGTCTTTATCAATATGATACATTTACTGTAATTATATAAACATTTAAATACCAGGCTATACTCTATAGGACTTTCTTGCATTAGGGGAGATATTCGTCGGATGCATAACTCGCAAAAAATGATGAAATTGCTTAAGATATTTGGAAATGTATCCCTACGTGTATGGTTCGTGTATGTTTAAAAAGAGCAATCGTAATACCAATTTGTATGATGTAAAATATGTTTGTCATCGAACTCTATCATAATACAATTAATCCTGAATAATTTCCTTTTACAGTTATAAGATACACGACAAATATGAAATAGAAAAAATGGTAAAAGTGTAAACAATTGTCAGACTGGGAGTTTGTTCTTATAAATTGGGTTGAAAAGTGGCCTTCATGACTGTGTCGTGTTCATTTTCTACCTGATAAAAATACTTTTTGGAACCCTTTTGATACAGACTACTCGTTGGACTTTCATTTTAATATCAAATAATAACTATAGCTTTCATATCTCACAGTGAATGATAATGCAAAAAACTATTCACACTACAGATTAATTACTGAAATGTACTAGTTTACATCCGAATCATAAAATTGAAATATGCATTCAACTCCAATTGTTTGACAGGAGCAGTTATTTATTTTTATTGCTCACATATCTATCATTTATAAGTCGTAAATCAGATTGTCTTGAAAAATGATACTTCAAACCAAAAAAACCTAATGGTGCGAAGACTTGTACTGAAGTCTATAGTATTTCGTTGGAAGAGAATAAACATGTTTTAAATTACTGATTTAGTCGATTGAGTGACGTGTGACATAAAGACGCTACTTCTGAATGAGATAGAGTGCCATAAATCACGATTCGTTTACATAAGATCACAATTTCATCTAATCTTCAAATTGCATCTAGTCTTCCAATCTTTTTAATTGGATATTTTTACTGAGAGATTGTTCACAATAGTTTGAGCTAGAGTGTTACTAGCTTAAGATAGAAAGATTGAATAGGAAAACCATGGTATAGTATTAGACATAAAGAATGAATATAATTTACTTTTTTTTATGAAACCTCTTTGATGATGGTTTCGATTCACAACAAGCAATGAAAATCACGAACTCGAATTCAAAAGTGTCGTGATTGTTTTTCGCCTTACAAAAAAATTATATTTGTAAAAAAACAACACCGGATTTTCTACGTTGTCGAATAATAGACTACAGATCTAGAACATCTCATTTTTGTCTGAAATTGTAAAATTGCCTTGGCTATATCACGCAATCCAAACCGTATTACTAGGACACAATTCAGTATAATAATCGATTCTTTCAATCTTGGGATCTTGCATCTTTTGTTCTCCCAGGAGCTTTTCATGATTAGGCACAAGTGTCAATCAGTTTACTAGTAAGATTTCAAATCTTGTGAGAATATCAATGTAAAAATGAAATGCATGGCTATACTAAATTACTTTTCTATAACTTTTATTTTTATAAATCCGTCGCATTTTAAAACAGAATTTAAAACAATAAACGTGTTTCCCCACATAAAAGATGTATATTATATGCAAAGAAATGCGTAACTTTTCAATGCACATGAAATGAACTACTGTCATTTTTACGTTTTTAGGAAGAGTGAAGATGTCACATCAATACCATCATGAATATATCTCAAATATAAAATGTAGTATTTAATGAAAATTACTGTGTTATTTACGTTAATATACCCATATGATGTTTTTAAGATATGTAACACGTGTAATAACACCTCAAGACGTCACCAATGACAACATAAATTCATGCAAAGGAAAGGCATAACGACGGAGGCATCTGGATATATTTTACAACCATATCACTATTCTATTCTGGAGTTTGGTCAAATAAATCAGTATTTTTCATCATTTAATAAATAGAATCTTACATTTGCGCTCATTTCAGATGAAATTTATGAAACTCATCGGATAATTGTAATCTTTTGCGCGACAAGGCTTGCAAAAGATAAAAAGTACACGACTCATTTCATAAATTTACATTCATATAAGATCATATATATATATATATATATATATATATATATATATATATATATATATATATATATTATATACGCACATAAATGCGCCAATGTTCGTGCACATATAATGAACTGTGCACATATAATGAACTGGACCATCACTTTTGTGTTGTTATTAGCGTAAAAATACCAGATATATACGTAACAGGAAGATAGCTCTAACGTAAATGTTAGTGTTGAATCAAATACATAAACACCGACTCATCGAAAAATATGTTTTAAAAGTAGTATCGTTGGTTTTAAACGCATAATAAAATACATAAGAATAAACGTTATTAAATCAAAACCAGACGAAGTCAGAAACAACTGAAATATTAAGATTCTGAACTTAACGTACAAACCGTCACTTGATTCACACTACAAATCCTAACTTCCTTAACATTGCACCCTTCGTTCTTGCCTACAACTTCCTTAACATTGTACCCTTCATTCTTGCCTACAACTTCCTTAACATTGTACCCTTCATTCTTGCCTACAAATTCCTTAACATTGTACCCTTCATTCTTGCCTACAACTTGCTTAACATTGTACCCTTCATTCTTACCTACAACTTCCTTAACATTGTACCCTTCATTCTTACCTACAACTTCCTTAACATTGTACCCTTCATTCTTGATTACAACTTCCTTAACATTGTACCCTTCATTCTTGCCTACAACATCCTTAACGTTGTACCCTTCATTCTTACCTACAACTTCCTTAACATTGTACCCTTCATTCTTACCTACAACTTGCTTAACATTGTACCCTTTATTCTTACCTACAAGATTGAAAAACACCAAACTATGAAGTTTCGCCTGCAGTACGAGTTAGATAGAAGTAGTTCACTCAGTGACAGTGCTGGCCCACGTATAAAATGTACTAACCTTATTGCATGAACTTTGCATGAACCTCAAGTCAGTTCATAAACAGAACAGGCCAATCGTTTACAGAGGTACTAATTGCAGTCAGGTGTATTAGAACTAGTTGGGTACTATTGAGAAGAAAAGATGCTTACGATGAATTATGGCCAAAACCTATGTTATTTACGGAGGATGATGAAAAAACATTTAACTCAACAAATGCATACCATATCTGCGATAGAAAACCTAATTTAAATTTCAGATACCCAAAATATATCCCAGTATTTATTCACAACTTGTTTGGTTATTTCAGTCATCTGTTCCTCATGACTCTTGTAAAAATGATGCAGAAGAAGAGGTAAAAATCATACCCAATAGCAACGAAAAATATATTTCATTCAGCGACGATTTTATAGCTGATGGATTCATAAAGGATGGTACAAAGCTAACTGTAAAGCGACTTGTAGATATGTATCGGTTCATAGGACAACATATGGAGCATCTGGCTACCACAATAAATGATGAAAAATTCGAAGAAATATTGAAACATTTTTGAGACATGAAATCCAAATATTTGAGGAAAGAAATTTTGACATAACAAAGTATGTCGATAGCATTGAACAATTGAAGGAAACATCTATACAAGCTAAATTCAAGTTTAATTCTCCACTTAATGACTGAAGCATATCCAATGATGATTACAAGTATGTACATGATGTCATGTAACATTTCAACATTCAAACATTATGTGCTCTTAAAGACTAAAATGTGAAGGACACTCTAATGTTATGTGACATTTTTCAAGAGTTCAGGATTGTGTGCATACAAAATTACAAGCTGGATCAAGAGTTCAGGATTGTGTGCATACAAAATTACAATCTGGATCAAGAGTTCAGGATTGTGTGCATACAATATTACAAGCTGGATCAAGAGTTTAGGACTGTGTGCATACAAAATTACAAGCTGGATCAAGAGTTCAGGATTGTGTGCATACAAAATTACAAGCTGAATCATGAGCAATAATAGAGTGCACAAGGATTAGCTTATGACGCTTGATTGAAAATATCAGGTGTTACGTTATAACTTTTGACGGGTTATTTCCATTCATCCTTTTGAACTTTTAATCAACACTACTTTGCTCCTAACATATATTATTCACCACTTCCGCAGAAACATATTCAGTTGCATCCGTATAAATTATATTTAAATTAGATGGGAAGAAGAAAATCTGTTTGAAATACCGGATGATAGTGATATTGGTTGTATTTTATAAGTAGATTTGGACATTCCATTACATCTGCACGATCATTACATGGACGTCCCCCTTGCTCCAGAGACATTAATTCTAAATAAAAAATATTTGTCTACCTTGCTAAAGAAATCGATTACATGCGTACAAAACCAACTGTATAAATATTGCTGTGCATTAAAAAACAACAGAAAACAAGTACATCATTCACTACTAAAACTTGAAATCATACTTGCATTTGGGACTCAAATTGATTAACATCCACAGACTTGTCTTATCGGAAGAGCAACCGTGGCTTAAATACTTCATAGAACTGAATATTAGTCTAAGACAGACAGCTAACAATGCTTTTGACAAGGACTTTTAAACTGATGGAAAATTCAGTATCTGGGAATCAAATGAAAAGCATGAGAAAATGAAAAACAGTAAATTAATATGTACCGATGATAATTAATTTTTAAAATGCTAAACATATACCTCATTTTCCAGAAGGATACTTATTGACTACGCCATAGTATTGATTCGTCTGAAAAACAAAACGGTCATATAAGCTAAATCGATCTATGCTAGATTTACAGTGTTTAAATCAAGCATGTGGCTGATATACAAACTGACAAATAAATATATATTATTATCACAGTAACGTGATCTTGATTGCTAAATATAGTCTCGTTTTCAGCATCGGAAACTCCGGATCATGACTTGACGCTTCATCCATTATGCGGGAAACTCACTAACGTTACCAATTATGAACTTCTGTAAATGTGTTATACAGTAATGTTTTGGTACGCGATTTCCGAATGTGATCTTGTTTCAGACGAACCTTTTGGCTATATTTACTACTTCACAAAAAAAGGAATAAATGTTTTTGTTTTTTTAAATTATTATTGTTGTAGTGACAATAACATGATTTGGACCTTTCAGATATTTTACATATAACGCAAGGTCTCTTAACTAACGTCGCTGTGAAAGATTTTTTCACTGCTAGAGTTGGCATTCAGTCGCTAAGGGCGCTGCTATTGTCATTTGGAACCTCGAGGATAAAGTAGTTCCAGTCTCGTTTGAGAGTATGGTAATACGGAATTAGAAAAGGATATTATCGTTTTCCTGCTTGTAGAAAATGATGGTAAAATTATGGCTCTTTCTTGGGTAGAAATTAATAGGTATATAATAAATTCTGTTATAGAATTAAACTGTCAATGACTGAAACAAATTATTGTGTATATATTGTGAAAATGAGAACTTTTACAATGATATGTGTTATGTACATTGAATTTATAATATGTGTCCATGAGCTAAGTTGTACTTTAATGGTCATTTTGTAAATAACATATTTACTGCATTTGAGTTCAAGGTTAGTCTTGTTTACATAGCATTTAGTACTTAGATTGGAACTTTCCATGTCTTGATGTGAGAAAAGTCAGGTACCACAGTAATTTTCCTTTAGAGTTACTCATATTCTATAACATTCTGTCAGGTGACTTGTCTTTATACTTATACTGGCTTGGTAAGCAGGAGACCATTCCTATACTAAACTTCATGTTATAAAGATCAGTATATTAAGGAATTTATTTTAGTAATCAGATATTACAGTTGTGAAAGTCAGAGCAAATTCAGAGAGAGGAATTATTTATTTGAAATATTCATTAGAATTACTACAAATGCTCATTCTTATTTTGGATTAATACTTGATTTCGGGCATTGTTTGTAAATTCATTTAAATATTTATTTTATTACATCATTCAGGCATATCAGGACATTCAAGACTATTGACACATCAGGACATTCAAGGCTACTGGAAATCGTTCGGAGCATTCTATCTTTGGACTTGTGATTAGGACATTAAGGATTATTGGATTATTTGGATTTTAATTCACAATAGTGTAAGTGTCTTTTGAATTTTCACTTCAATTGTCTAGAAATAAATTGCTTGTTGATTTTACTTACATTGTTGGTTTCACTTTCTTTCTGTTACACTATTTTAAGACCTAGAGTCGTAACATATGAAAGAAAACATAAAATGTTATAACACTATTGACAATGCATAGGACAACTTGTTTGGCATCACATAACAAGAGAAACTGCATTTTCAAAGAAGAATTTGCCGGCACACTAGTTAGAGAGATCTGTTGGCTAAGGTGCAATAATCTGTCCTCAAGACAGACAAATACAAAATGTAAGTATGCGAATCAAAACTAAGGGAAGTCAGAAAGAATTAAAAATTCGAGATGTAAAAAGAAATTACCAGAAAATGAATTTTCAGATGTTATACAATCAAGAGATGTATAGTATACAGGAAGAACTGACATTGTATGACGAGAAGCTATTTTAACATATATCACCTGCTGTGCTGAAGATCCTTTCTATAATGATGTGGTCATGAACGAAATATATTTGATTTCTGTAGTTATCATGTATCGATTGTGATATTGATTCGAATGGTAGTCGTATTGTTTTCCTTTTTATACATTTTATCACACCTAATAATTTTCATTATAATACTTTGTTCAGTTTTCTTGGATATTTTTCAGAAAATGTTGATGAATTCTGAAAAAGAAAGCATTTCCATTTTATGTTGAGGACATATTTTTGAACACATTAGTTTCAGTAATATGTTAAAAGGTAGCTGACGTTTGAACTAACATATTTGTAACGAACTTGATGTTTCCCGAATGCAATCGAAAGTTGATCAAAGTGGTTCATGTGCAAATGTTGCAGTGCTTTCGTATGACTCTCTAAGGTCACACCGAGGCAGCCCACCATGGCTGGTCTGGGCGTGTATCGAACCTGCGTCACTTGCATTCCGAGTTCGACGCTCGATCAGCTGAGATACTGCAACTCCTAAATTCATAATGAGCTTGTCATTTACAATTAAAGATCAGTCGAGTAGTGAGAGTGGGTATTGTCTCGAACAAGTATCAACATATTTGCAACACGATCTTTAAACTAATCGAAGTTTCGATATTGATTGACTAGATGATTCAAATGCATTTCGGTTTAACTATGCGTTAAATTTATACTCGAGAACCTAATGGAAAATATGTAAATAGTAGTTACATTAAATAACGTTGTTTCTATGCTTATGTGCCCTCGACGTTTTGCCTTCTGATCTATAAAAATCAAACGAATAAGACACTTTGAATGAACACATCATCTCTATTTCAGCCAAGATCTAAATATCAAGTTAGAGGTATTTATATTTTAATTTGATATTTCTTTTAACATAATTCGATTGCGGAACAAGAACACATCAACACCCCAAACACATTTCTCTCTCTCTCTCTCTCTCTCTCTCTCTCTCTCTCTCTCTCTCTCTCTCTCTATATATATATATATATATATATATATATATATATATATATATAAGTCGTCGTATTCACTCATGTAGTTGTGTATGGTGTATTGTTTTGTGAATCTATCTATCTACACGTATATATATATATATATATATATATATATATATATATATATATATACACGTGTGTGTATGCGTGTGTGCGTGCTCGTACGCGTGTCTGTGTGTTGGCTAGGGTGGGGGACGAGTGTAAGTCTAGCAAGTAAATTAAGGCGGTTTTGAGCACTTACCTTCATACCTGACTATTCAATATCATTTCATGATATATTTAACGCACCTATTATTCACCTGTATAATATCTCTTTATCTTTTCAATGACTGTCAGTGTTGTCAAAAAACATTTATGAATTTGCATATTTTAACATTTCGAGAAGAAGAAAAAAAAGCGGGTATCCACCTGGTACCCAATCATGACTTGGCAGAAAACTGTTTTGATCAACTTTCGTTTGCATTCGGGAAACATCAAGTTAGTTGGTTCAAAATATGATGAAGGAAGAATATTATTTTTGCAGACATGACGAACCAAAATGTGGGAAAAACTGTCCTCAACATAAAGTGGAAATGCTTTTTTCAGAATTCATAAAAATGTTGTGAAACATATCCAAGAAAAATGAGCAAAGTATTATTTTGGAAATTATTAGATGTGATAAAATTTATAAAAGAGAAAACAGAACTTTTAACAAGGTTTTCAGTAATGTGCTATTTATGCATCCAGACTGGGTTTAAATAAAATCAAATGCAGCAATAATCCTGACACATAGTTTTATACAGGACATGTACATTTATCGCACGCCGGAAGATTCAAGCTCGGAATATTGTTTCGACTGCACATTTTCGGGGGGCCGGGTGTCTTTGCTAATTATTTACACCGCTTACTATGACTTTTTTCGTAGTCATATTTGTAACATTTTAATCTAAAAATGTTGTCCGTCCTGTTTTTCTCTACAAGTATGGATAGTCAGTTCTAAAAAAAGACAACAAATGTTACTGATGATTAATTAAAATATAATGTTCCTTAAGAAGAATTACAGGTTTCACTAACAGCAAATCAAATTTTAAACTCAGAGACAGCTAACATTTAATCTCGTCATTTTGATTCCTGGCTTCCCTACTCGTGACAATAATACCGTTCTTGTACCACACAATGAAATATATTCGATATTAACTGGAATATATTTGATATTAACTGGAATATATTCAATATTAACTGGAATATATTCGATATTAACTGGAATATATTCAATATTAACTGGAATATATTCGATATTAACTGGAATATATTCGATATTAACTGGAATATATTCGATATTAACTGGAATAAATACAATATTCTATTTATTTCCGCACGGTATACCCAGCGTTGTGCTGACATGCCGTTAAACCCTATACATACTTGTCCATAGTTAAACCCTATACATACTTGTCCATAGTTAAACCCTATACATACTTGTCCATAGTTAAACCCTATACATACTTGTCCATAGTTAAACCCTATACATACTTGTCCATAGTTAAACCCTATACATACTTGTCCATAGTTAAACCCTATACATACTTGTCCATAGTTAAACCCTATACATACTTGTCCATAATTGATTTTGTTATCGCCTTGAATAGAAACATTAGAAATATGGAACAACATAGAACAACATAGAACAAGAGTTTGTACATCATAGCATTCATCTATTATTTTCTTCCATATATCAATCTTGATTAGTGACGTTGTATAGTACAGGGATTTTATTTTCTTCCTACTACAATCTTGTTAGGGATAAAATCGTGCATTTATGGAAACTACTTAAAGTAATACTGCTGGAATTCTTTTACGTACACTATCTTTTATATTACCTTTAAAGGTTTCAACAATAGCTTTAGTCTTGCACAATGTATGATGGAAATGTCCTATGGTGTTTATCTCGTGATAGTCTGATATTGAACAGTGTGTGGTGGAAATGTCTTATGGTGTTTATCTCGTGATGGTTAAGATTGACTAGCCTTGGATTAATATCGATTACATTATCTGTCCATCACATAATGGAACTGTTTATTCAATTCCATTTGTTGAGTTTTAAGATTTATTGCTTTAATTAAGTTAGTTGCATCTGCCAAATACTTTAATAGATCATAATGGAAAATATCTTATTTTTAGTTTACAGAGCGAGGTATGGCATGACAACCTTGATTTTGAAGTAGAAAGTATACCAAATATCACGTGGCATTCACACAGGATCACAACTCTTTAAAATGATACTTCATTCAAGATCGATAAAAAAAATTTGAGTGCGGGCGTCACTGGCTTTACATACAAACAGACGAGCAGGAAAGAAGCGACACTAAGGATGTTCTACATTAGAAACGAAAAGCATAGAAAACATTTTTATCTTCATGTTTCTTTCAAATCTCGAAGATATTGTGATAACCTGCGAATCCATCCATCTGTCAGTACTCACATCTCTTCCAAAAACGATGTATAAAAGGTCACGAAACTTTGTAGTTATGTTGGTCCTTTGGTGACCATCTGCAATAGCGATGTATAAAAGGTCACGAAACTTTGTAGTTATGTTGGTCCTTTGGTGACCATCTGCAAAAGCGATGTCATTATTAGATGAATGTGCATCAAAGCTCAAATGTATAAACATTTTAATTGTAATGGTATTTTCAAATATTTGCTGGCCACACTTCATCTGTACAGACATAAAAGGTAGACGGATCATTGACGTGACATATTTTACATTATCACCCCTGGCTCACTGTCTGTCCGGGGAGGGGGCGGGATGGTGGAGGTGGGGCGGTACTACCAAGGGTGGGAAAGAAGAGAGGGGATTTAGAATATTGAAATATGCAAAAGGAAGCTTGGGGATTTGAGATGGCGATCGATAGAAGTTTTGATAATATGACACACAAACATTCAATGAAGATGTAGGTCCTTACAAACTAATTTACAAAAATTATTTGTAGTACACAATAGTAATTTATTAGATCAGTCAACTCACCATTGTAATATGAAAAGAGTGTGGACAAACAACATATTTCATTGCTAAGAAATGGTTAAAATATACACCTCTTTAATATTATGGATCATAAATGTTAACATGTTGTTGTAATTTAGTATTATAAACCATCTTATAATCAATTACAGATTAATTTAGTATTACCCTCCATAATTCCGTGTACTACACGTACATATTACAACCTTCCTTCCAAGCAATTATACAATATATCTAGGTACTGTTTTAAATTGTCATTGAACTTGATTACTTTATTCAAATGAAAGTTATAAAGACTTTTGACAGAAATTATGAAACATAATACATTGGTTTCCATAGAAACAGACCAAAGTCACATATACTCATAGAAGGAAAAGGTCAGCATGTTGCATTCTTAATACGGCTTGTGTCCTTTTTTAGTCATTGAAAACTAGCAATCTAATATATACCACAAAAATACTAAAAGTCAATCATAAAATTCCAAGTGGTCAAAACTGACCTGGATACTAAAATTCCCGCAACAGTATGTTCAACGGTTCATATTAAGAAAATGGACACAATATAGTCAAACAGACTTTTAAAAATAATGACTGATCGAAGAGAGTCTTTTAGTAATAGTTCAATAGGTTACATTACACATGAAACGGAATAATTCACCTCTAGATTTAAATTGTAAAATCTTGACCCTCTAAAATCTAGAGAATCAACCATACCAGATACAGAACGGAACAATTACAATGTTTATCACTAGCCCTTTGATAACTCAAAATTGCACAATATAGTTTGAAAAGCGAGAATGTTTTACAGATCGAAGTCTTTCTCTAAAGTCCATACTGTATAGCTTTTCATCGTATCAATGAGATCAGATTTCAAAATTACAACCAACGTGTATAGATCTTTCTTAAATACATTATCATGATGATTATCTGAACAGTCATCCAACAAATTCAATCCTATGGATTCAAACACACTGTATTTCATTGATTGGCTAGTGTTTTCTGACAACACACTATATTTCATTGATTGGCTAGTGTTTTCTGACAACACACTATATTTCATTGATTGGCTAGTGTTTTCTGACAACACACTATATTTTATTGATTGGCTAGTGTTTTCTGACAACACACTATATTTCATTGATTGACTAGTGTTTTCTGACAACACACTATATTTCATTGATTGGCTAGTGTTTTCTGACAACACACTATATTTCATTGATTGACTAATGTTTTCTGACGACACACTATATTTCATTCATTGGCTAGTGATTTCTGATCAATCATGATTGGGTAACAGGTAGGTATATGCTCATGTTTCTGTCGAAATATTTAAATACATAAATGTTTTCTGACTACACTGAGAGTCATTCAAAAGATAAGAAATAGTATACAGGTGAACAATAGGTGCGATTAATATATTATGAAATGATATTGCATAGTCAGGTCCGAAGGTAAGTGCGAGAAACCGAACTAGTTGACTTGCTAGTCGGGTCTGAAGGTAAATGCCCTAAACCGCTTTGCCTCTGTAGTCACCCCCGTCCCACCCCACCCACACACCCACACACATGCGCTCGCGAGCACGCACGCACGCACACCCACATATATATAAGTAGATATATACACAGAACGATCTGAAAAATATACACCATGCACAACTATAATAGAGAAGATATATACAATATGTCCTGTAGGTAATAAAGCTACTTCATTTACAGTGACTCACAAGGAGTACACACAAACTTCATGCAATGACTTATTTCCATAATCTAAATGTGTTTGGATTATTGTTGAGTTCTTGTTTTACAATCTAATTATGATAATGAAATATCAAATTAAGATATCAATACCTCTAACATGACATTATGATCTTGACTGAGACAGATGAGATGTGTTTATTCAAAGTGCCCTATTCGTTTGATATTTATGGATCAGAGGTCAAAGCGTCTAGGGCACATAAGCATAGAAACAACGTTATTTGATGTAACTAGTATTTACATATTTTCTATTCGTTATCGAGAATAAATGCACGCATAGCTAAACCGAAATGCATTTTAATCATCTAGTCAATCAATATCGAAACTTCCATGAGTTTAAATATCGTGTTGCAAATATGTTGATGCTTGTTCGAGACAATACCCACTCTCACTACTCGTCTGGTGTTTGATTGCAAATGGAATAAGAACATATCTTGTTTACGTGGTTTCAAGTTGTCCTATAGATGATACACAAATGCTTGACAAGAAATATGGTTAATTTAATTATTTAGCTACTAAGTATGGACTCTCAAATGACCAGCTCATTTAGAAAGTGGGAGTTAAGGTAGCTCAGTTGGTAGAGCATTGGACTCGTAATTCTAGTGTCGCGGGTTCGATACACGCCGAGGCCAACCCTAGTAGGCTGAGACGGTGTGTCCTTGAGAAAAACACTTAACTCACAATTTCCTCGGCATGATGTAGCCAATAAAATGTGTTAAAAGTGCAGTTAGAGCCCACAAAAAGAAAACAAAACTCATTTAGAAGGTCATTCGAAAGGTCAACCTTTCTGTATGAACCGCTTTGATTAACTTTCTGTTGAGTTATGAAAACCTCATGTTGGTTAAAAAGAGGTTATATCAAATGTCAGGTACCTTTTGACATAGTGCTGAAAAAATGATCAAGGAATAATGGTATTTTTGCAGACGTGACGATCTAAAATGTGCGAAAATTTGTCCTCAATATAAATTGTAAATACGTGTACTTTCTTCTTCAGAATTCATCAAAATATTGTGAAAAATATTCAAGAAAACTGAACAAAATATATATGATGCAAATTATTAGGTGTAATAAAATGAATAAAAGGGAAAACAGAAAGTTTAACAAGGTTTTCCGTAATGTGCTATATATGCATCCAGACTAGGTTTAAATAAAATCAAATGCAGCACTAATCCTTACACATAGTTTTATATAGGACAGGTACATTTATCGCACGATTCAAGCTTATGAATATTGTCTCGGATGTACTGCCCGTTTAGTTTTATATTGGACAGGTACATTTTTTTTCTCGAATTATTTAAACCGCTTACGCAATTGTTGTTATTTTCTGTCGATATTATATACCGCGTGAGTTCAATGACTGTGGCCTATGTGCCTTCAGTATGTGAACATGACGAAAACATCAATTCAGCCGTTTTATTTTGAGAAGTGGACATACGCATGAAAAACAAATGCACAAGTAGTGCATAGTGATGAAATAAACAATATGGCTGATTTTAAGTGTATCGTTGTCCTTTGACCTTTGGTTACGTTTCAGCATTAAAAGATGACAATATGATCGTAAACTAACGAGTTATTTGTTATGAATAAATCATACCAACACTTTATGAATCAATTGCACACTTGAAGAGTTATTAACACTGCAGTAATCCTACCCCAATTTTTGGTTTCCTTAGTAAGCAAGAAATATAAAATAATTAAGTGACAAATCATGCCAGAATTTCTAGATTTGTCCAACTAAGACTGTCTGACTTTTATTTCGCACATAATTTTGAAATAACATACACTTAAAAACCTTTTGGTCTCAGACGGAAATATACATTTCCCCATAGATCTTGCTCAATATCGAATGTTACAATACATCACATATTATCCCTTGAAATCGTTAGAAATACAGTTCCGTCCACTGAATACACAACAGTTATTATCGATTAAATACTTTACTTGTGATATATACAGACATCAAACAACAAGTGAACTCCTTATAATGTGCCACTGAATGTTACGACCTTTACAACAGGTCTAAT
Source organism: Margaritifera margaritifera (assembly GCA_029931535.1). NCBI lineage: Eukaryota > Metazoa > Mollusca > Bivalvia > Unionida > Margaritiferidae > Margaritifera > Margaritifera margaritifera. Next base: position 3,292,153 of record JAQPZY010001550.1, on the reverse strand, counting down.
CCCCTAATATAAGTAAAACATCTGATGCATCGACTTTATATGATACAAATACTGTTTACTAACTAGAAAACAGCAATAAAATGACTTTTTCCTTACTCTTTTGTGTCATATTTGTAATATTTCATCTAGAAATAATGTCTATTCTGTTTTCCTGTACAAGTGTGGATAGTCAGTTCTCAAAAAAAAAAAAAAAAATCCTACATGTTAGAATCACTAGGGGGAATTTACAACAAGAGATATAATAATAAACAGTTGTGTAAGAACACTAATAATAAACGAGCGGGTTATTGTGTCTATCATATAAAGAACTAACATGTTTTTACCTAATTCAAGGTTGTGAACAAAGCACGGAAACACGGCGCGACGAAAAAACAACGCGAAGTTATATGTCAAGAGAATTGTGTACCGGTAATAATAATAATAATAATAATAATAACAATAAAATATAAAAAAAATTACATGTAATTACTTGGGTAAATATTATCGCAAAAACTGCGGAAAAGTGAGAAACTGATGGCTGGCTGTGATCTTGATAAAACTGCAACAAGAAGGTTATATTTTTTCATTTAGGCCGAAATCCCCATGAATTTTCAATTGTAGTATCAAGTATTGTTCCTTAAGTGTGCGTTCTATATCGATGCACCTCAGGTTTGATTCAATCGGTAGCATCTCCAGGGACTCAAATGAATGTCCATTCGAGTTGTAGTGGTTGACGATTTTCACGTTGATTTTGTTGCGATTGTGGCTTTTGTGATTATTCATTCACTCATATATACGTGTGTGTGTGCGTGCTCGCACGCGCTCATATGTATGGGGGTTGGGGTTGGGGTGGGGTGGGATGGGGTGCATGAAAATGATGAGAATTAAGTATCAATGCGATACATGTACCTGTCCTAGATAAAACTAGGTGCGTTAAATATATTATGAAATGATATTTCATAGTCAGGTCTGAAGGTGAATGATTTAGTTTACTTGCTACTTACTCTGCACTCACCACCAACACCCCACACCCCTGTCCCTCATCCCACTCCAACCCCTATCCACCCACACATACGCGCGCAAGCACGCACGCACACACACATATATAGGTAGATAGATAGATACAAAGAGAGAGAGAGAGAGAGAGAGAAAATTCGAAATGTATTTGGGTTGTTGTTCAGTTATTGTTTTATAATAGAATTAGGATAAATGAAATATCAAATTACGATATCAATACTCCTAACCTGACGTTTAGATCTTGGCTGAAATAGTTATGATGTGTTTATTCATAGTGCCCTATTCGTTTGATATTTAAGAATCAGAGGTCAAAGCGTCTAGGGCACATAAGCATAGAAACAACGTCATTTGATTTAACAAGTAATCCAATTGTCGCGGGTTCGATACACGCCCAGGCCAACCCGGGTCGGCTTCCTCGGTGTGTCCTTGGGAAAACTACTTAACTCTTATATCATCTGCATGATGTAGCCACTCCTGTATTAAAAGTGCAGTTACAATCTACGCAAACAAAACAAAGATCATTTAGAAGGTAATACGAAAGAATTGCAAAATTTGTATATGATGAAGGAAGAATTGTATTTTTGCACACCTGACGAACTAAAATGTGCGAAAACCTGTCCTCGACATAAATAGTAAAATATACGTATTTTCTTCTTCCGGATTCGTGACAATGTTGTGAAAAATATCCAAGAAAACTGAACCAAGTGTTATGATAGAACTATTAGGTGTGATAAAATGTATAAAAGAGAAAACATAACTTTTATCAAGTGCTCCTTAATGTGGTACATGTATACATCAAGATGAGGTTTAAATAAAATGAAATGCAGCGCTAATCTTTACATACACTTTTATCTAGGACAGGTACATTTATTGCACGGCGGAAGATTTAAGCTCCAAATATTGTCCGACTGCAATTCATGTTATTTTTTGCTAATTATTTAAACTGCTTATGCCATTTTTGTTATTTTCTGTCGATATCACATACCCGTTGAGTTTATGACCGTCGGCTGTGCCGTCAATATGTGAACACGCCGAAAACATCAGTTCAACTGATTTATTTACTGTTCACTGGTTCTTGTGTGAACTGTTTCAAACTGACTTCAAAAGAAACTTTTTATCTACCGAATTGCACAAAACAGAATTGCCAATCAAGGACAGGTCTTATTGAAGAAGCGGGAGTTTTAGAGAGCAGAATTATATTTCCGAAGGCTTCTTTTACCTTGATTAAATTGATAAACTTTGTCCCTCTGTGTGTCCTATGGCCTGTCTATTAAATATTAATTGTGTCACACATACTTTATCATAGATGCCATGCGTATTTTAATGGGGCCGTTTCTAGGTGTGAAGAACAAACTGATCTTTAGAAATTAGGAGACATTCCTATTTTTTGCATGTTCTTACATCCTATATGAAAAACGATTAAGTATGAACGTATCCATTTACATGCTATGGAATCGACTGTTGTTTAAATGCATTACATACACATCATTACACAAATGGTACATCTATTGTGCGAGGGCAATATCACGTGACATTGATTGTAATATAATGACACCGGAGGAGTCATTCATTGTTTTGGAAATATAAGGTAATGTTAAATGTCGCGTGTTGTAATTGAAACTGCTGACCAATGGGATTGTACAACTGAGGTATAATATAATGTGATCTTATTGGTCGTTAGAACATATGTGACAGTGCAATAATTTCAGCTAATAAAATTACAAATGAACATGCATGCTTTATGTTCGGATCGTTTTTAATTCAGACCTATACAAATCATGCAGAGAAATCTTGATTTAGTCTTTTTTCACTAGAAAATTTGTTTAACTAAAGGCATATGAATACATAACCTTCTGTACGTAGCAAAAGCATATATTTTAGAACAGCAAAATTTGTGAACTGTTAAATTGGGATCTATATGTAATCTTAATTTCCATAAATGGCAGAAGGTGTCCAGATTTGTACTGGTGAACAAGTGCACAACCGGATTTTTATCAACAAAAATTAACCTCCAAAATCTAGTGTCGTAGGTAAAAAGTATGCGACAACATATGGATTGTCTTTCAATGTCAGCTATCAAAGACCTTCCTCCAATAGTAGCCATTGAAACGTGTAAGGTACGATGAAACTATAGTCCCGCTAAATCAATGGCTTCCATCCCCGATTGCAGTCATAAATTAGTCATTAAGTCTCAAATACACTGAATAAATAACTAAATGTTTACCATAACTGCACAAATAAATAGTTCATTTGGAATGACCCAACCAATAAAATATTTTGTAAATACGTCCATATATGTCTTTCATATCGATAATAAATTACAATATGCAGTTTTAAAATATTTAAGAAACGGTTGAAACAATTGTATTTGTAAAACAACATACATCAACTGACTTTAGCAAACATAAAGTGTTGTACGAATACTATTGTAATTAACCACGAAGTGGCCTTTTTTATTTTGTGCTGATTTACTTATGTTGTACCAAGGAGGTCCATATGTACCCCTAGAGTGGAAATTGTCAATACAGATAGACATTGTGACAAACTTGTTTACAGATGTTTAGCTTTTCCTGGGAAACTGTATTGTTTGTCCTCTACAGACACTACATACAATCATTAGACTATGCATATATATATATATATATATATATATATATATATATATATATATATATATACACGTACACACATATCAGCATTAACCAGTCACAATGATATTTCAACATACTCTGATATACTGATTGTCTTAATAGCATATTAGTATATAGTAACGTTTTTTCTTGTTCATGCAATTGTATTCCTTTGCCTTGGATTGATTGCTTAATAAAACTGGAATTGTTAAATCTTCTAATCTTTTAAAAAGTTTTATTCGATGAGAAATCCTTTGAAAGCATTTTATCCATTTAAATTCATCCTGCAATTTTGATTGTGTTTTTGTGTTCACGTAAGTCAGTATTTTAAGACTTTCACAAATGGTACAGTTCCACGGTTTCAATGCTGATTGTGCATTGAAGACGAAACGCTTTATATTTAATGACAAGGAAACTACATACATGTATTTCGATATCGCTGGGAACAAGACTGCTACAGCAGAACATTCACATTGCTCACTTATAAGTTATTCCTTCCAGCAAAATTCGGATATCCCGAAAACACTGCTGGCAAAAGAGAACTTAACTTAAAAACTTACTGCTGTCGAAATTTATTTATTTATTTACCTTTTGTAATGAAGGCAATTTTTTTAGATGTATTAATTTTCTGAAATAATGATTTCATTAAATTCGTATAAAGAAAGAAACGACCTTTACTACTGTTGCTGTGTATTTTTGTGTTTCGTCTTTTTCTGTTGCCTGGCTTGTACATTAGTGTTTATATTGTGACACATACTGTATAGCCAAAGAATACATCCAATTAGAACGACTGATACATCGATACATAATGGGCGTTCTGGGTATGTCCAGTTGTCCTGATACAGATTTTACCATCATTCATAATGATTTATAACATAACATTCAATTTAAATGCACCATTACGTTATATCATTCTTCGGCACTGCGACGTAACACAAAGCAAAGTCACACAGCAACATCATTGGGAAGTGCAGAGTTATTAACTTTATGTGATAAAATTATTTTAAACTCGTAATCATGTGATATGAAATTCATAAACTCGTAAAATTCGCTGTACGCATGTAGTGGCAAATATGATTCAACTCGTTTCAGAAATGTCATATCAAATTAACATTTTTATTAGTTTCTCTTTTATTATTTACATGGGGTGAAATTGCTTGAAAAAATGTCAAATTTATTTTATAATTTCACTCAGTAAATTATTTACCGGCGAATTATTGGCAACATGAATGGTGTAATATCTATGAATACAGTTCAGAAGTAAATGAAGTGGGTCGGATCTTATGTATGCATGTCATCTGTAACATGTGAATGTTACATGCATGAATCGGCAAAGGCAATTTGGCGCCCAGTGGAAGTTTAACATTAACGATGGGCCACTATGAGACAATACGGAAATCAACATTACAAATGACACTATGGACCCTATTGTGCATTGTGACTGTTATTGGACCCTATGGAAATGTGACATTAAAGGCTACCATGGGACACTATTGAAATTAAATATGGAAACGGAACAAATGAATAGACGGACAAATGCTCACCTAATTAAAGACAAACGCCCATACTTTCAGGCAAACACTCACCCTCAGAAACAAATGCATAGAAAGCAAATGGAAGTTTATGGTATGATGACTAACATACAGTGTTTTTTTCAAACAAACACTCACCTTTACAGACCAATACACGGCCTTGCAATCGAACACTCACTCTTGCAAACTAATAAGTGCGGAGTAAGGGATATGTTGTGCCATGATTATTAACACATATCCTTACAGACCAACACACAACTTTAAGAGCAAACGCGCATCCTTTATATACAAGTGTTCAGGGCGACAAGTGTGGGTATGATATGATAACTTACACACACACTTACAACCCAACACTTACCTTACAAAGCAGGTATTAGGTATGGAAAACGGTATACAGATTACCACACAGTCTTATACACTTTAAACACTCACACACTTATAAACAAACTCTGATGGAAGTGGGTACGATATGATATATTTGTTTAATAATATCACACAATGGCACACACATATACAAACATAGAAGCTGGCAATGATTGATTTTAGTATCCATTTTCTGGAATATGTGGATGAATAGAGTTGTTGGATTGCAATAATAAGGGCCTTTATTTAGTTGTAAGGGCAGCTGCACCTCCTCGTCTGGACTCCACAACACCTGCAACTGTTGTTCCACTTGTCTCTACTGCAGGTGCCTACTGAGACCGAGAGTCCAAGAAAAGGATTGTTGGCCGTTTTTTCTTTCTAGTTTCCCCTTTTCTTTCTATTGTTCTTGTACAAAAGCCGTTTCTGCCTCCTTCTGTCTTTATACACATTTATGTAACTGTTCAGTTTGTTATGAAACCATCGTAATCTAGCAATGGTTATGTCAGTGACATCTGAAATTCCTGCTATGAATAAAATACCGGAGTGTCAAATCAAATAAATCTGGTTTAACTGATGATGGTGCAGACCCACTCCAACAATTAGTGTCCGTTTTCTATTCAGCCATGATTTGGTGCTGTACTGTACTTTACTGTATTGTACTTTGTTGTTTTTGTTGGTAGAAATGCTATTTTCCACGCCGACTGATTGGCTGAGACAAGACGCGCATCAAGTGGCTGAGCCAGAAAAAAAAGGCGCTACGGTTAACAAAGTGCCAAAACTAGTTTCCTCCCATTCCATCCTAGATAAGGTGCGATTTTTAGCCAGTCTTGCCATCCATTTTCAAAGAAGCAGCATGTGGCTTGGTGTAGACTGTTCTATCACCATATCCACTAAGCTATTTGATTCAGACCACTCTGTCTACCTGAAGGCGAAGTGGATCATTAAAAACAAAATATACAGCTATACAGATGTGTGTCAGGTATCATACCATAACATACGCCTTACCCAATACAGATACGTTTCTAAGTTTTTAATGATGTTTGCTGGTCTGTAAAAGTGGGTGATTGTTTGTTAGTCATCATACCCTTGCCCAATGTGCATCGGTTTATAAGAGTGGGTGTTTGATTGCAAAGTCGTGTTATGTTCTGTAAAAGTTGGTGTTCGTCATCATACCATAGCATACCACTTGCTCAATATGCAAGAGAGGGTGTTTGCCTGAAAGTATGGACATTTGTCTGTACCTAGGTGTGTATTTGCCCGTTGATCCATGTATTATATTCTCATCTTAAATTTCCATGGTGAACCCATAGTGACCAATAATGCTAAAATTTTCCATAAAGCCCACATTAGCCCCTAAGTGTTAAATTTTCATAGGGCCACTTAGTGTCATATATAATGGTAATTTCCATAAAAACACGTATGAATGATCTGGCGTGTGAATATTCACTCTATCTTCCTTCATTCTTTAAATGTTTATGTTGTAGTGTGTGTGTGTGTGTGTGTGTGTTTCTCTAATTCTCCACATCTCATTATATATAATAATAAGATATAGCCCATATGTCCTTACCTTCCTTTCAAAACGTGTCACCTATACACCCTTTCCTTCTTTCTATCCTACCTTTTGACTTTTACCTTTCTCATAAGAACAATTTACATAAACACTTTTAACTCCGAAATTATGATTCATACATTAATTGAAAGGTATGGATATTACTATGCTCCGTCATCATTTGCTATTCAGTATACAAGTTACGCAAAATAGATGTTCACAGAAACATGCCATTCCAATTGCAACCTCAGGATTATATACAACTTATATCAACTTTAATACTTAAGATGTATCTTTTTTCTAGCAAACATGTTGATTTTTATATCGCTTAGAGGTAAACAACCAACATGTTGTCTACTCATTAGATCTTAGAAACAAATCTGAAGCTAATATATACAGTAACACAAAAACAATGAATGTATCATCTAGAATAAAGAAATATTTCACTATTAAATTTAAGTGTAAAAAATGTGGCATTGGCAAGAGCTAAAATACAACCTGCAAGCAATATCAAAAAGTGTTACTCATAAATACAACAAAATAAATGGCTTGTGCAAAATTATAGACATTACTGTGTCTTCGGCACACTTTCAGCACAATAAATAGCCACAACGACAGTTATTATTGGAGGAGGAAGTTACCGGTCTACCAAGCAACAGGAAGTAACTATATGTTAAAGTTATTTGTTCCTAGTGAGGCTGATGAAGAAACATTAGGCACGATAAAATCGCTGAATACCTACATAAAAGCTGCATAATTTAATGAAAACAGATCAATGATACTTGACTACTTTAATGAAAGATTGACATAACAAAGGTTGGTGAATCAGTGTTTGAAAATCATGAATGATGCTCTGCTCTTTACGCTTCTACAATCCAGAAAATAACCGAAAACTTGAAAAACCAAGATAAACTAAACTTAATGATTTTAACCAGCTTTCTAATGATCAAGTAAAACACGAGTACTCATTCGTTGCAGATGTGATGAATGCTAGTGTGCATGCTGATTGCTGCTTACAAGTATTTAGAGGTAACTGTGTTTTTTTTCAGCACGATAAATGGCAACGTTCGGTAAATTCATAACTCCTCAGAAACTGGAACAGATACCACAAGGAGTTAAATATTTCAATCCGAAACATCATTGTATCTCATGCACCCGGAGTAGCAATAAACCGGAACAAACTTTGCAGATAGCAATTTCAACGTTAAGCCTAAATATATTGATTGTACCGGGTAGTTTCTTTGTGCCGTTGATATGAAGGTAAAGTGAGATGCTAACAATGCAGTGATAAACTATTTAGGTAAAATGCTTGTGAAAGACATAACCGCATCCTATGGAAGCAATGATCTTTTCAAACTGAATGGCTACAACATCGTCATGACAGACGCAGATTTGTGAGTACCTGTTATGGTTAGGACAAATAGGACTCAACAATGATAAGTTTGAGAAAGTTACGATCAGGTGCAGGTAATGAGGTAAATGCTATTACTAAACCACACACGTTGTGGTGTACATATATAAATTTCAAATACCATTGGACTTTCAGATTCTAAAGGAAAATTATCCACTATTTCCTTACGCTCTTTCTCAGAATTGTACAGCTAACGTAACACTTTCAAAAAGCTTATGAAGTGATAGAAGAGATTAATGAAAACCATGAACTGGAAACTATTTGGCTCCAGTACGGTACAATTACTTTGGAATTAATTGCGCAATCGGTATATGGCATGTACAAAAATGACATTACTTTCTTTTATGACTACATCACTACTGAGAAAATCATTTTACACAGATAACCATTGCATCCCGCTTGATTTGAGAAGTATATATGATAAAAGTGCGCATAGCAGAGATTTTAAATTAACTAACGTTCAACAAGTTATTAACTTTAAAATCAGAAGAAAAGAAAAAGCAGATGCATATGTATTTCGTGCCTGGTACTCGGGTGAACATTGAAAACAATCAACTAAAATCAGTTCTCTTTAAAGTATATATATACATATATTTGAAATAACCTCTTAACATATTAATCTCTTGAGTGACTCACTGAGGAAATAAAAAGTTCGCACTAAAACTCTGATACACAATAAACAAAGTTACTCTTTTGACTTAATCGTTATTATCTCTCTAACTTTTCTGTTCAACAATACTTACGATAGAAAGTGGTTACTCAAAGATAAAAATGTAATAGTGATATATGATATGGATAACTTGGTTATGTGTTTAGAGCTACTGCAATATACAAAACCTTCGTGATCGATGACTGCGCCAATCTTGACCATATTAGAAATAAAGCAACTAGCCTAATCAAACTAGCTTTTAATGATAGAGATTTAAAAAATATCTGAATGAATGATCTCGCATAAGATCAACGTTGTATTTGAAGATTTTAAAGAGAATACACGGGGATTGTTGTGGCCTTTTACAGCAAGAAGAAAAAGCAACTCAAGCTGCCTTTGAACAAAACCACGTTCTTCAGGACGAAACGAAGGGCAAAATTGTAGATTCTTTGAAACATAATAAAAGAAACAAACTTTGAATTATACTTCAATACCCTTTGTATTACAAGGTACTGAAGTGACCGTTAGGAAATTTGCTTAAGTTTTCAATCCAAAGCACGCTTGTTTATATACATGGATAATGCTACCTTTTTCAATTTGATGCTGTACATCGCGTGGTTTCTTAATCTGATTGAATTCATCTCTTGTTAAAACAATTATGACTTAATAAGCACTCTTTGTAAATTTCGACTTTTAAATTTTGTTAAATCATACATTATATACATTATTTATTTTATAAGAAACTTTCTATTCGTCTTTGTCCGTCTGAAATAAGTAGAGATTTGATCCTAACAAACAAAACCCTCTAATTGGAACAACGTTCAACTCAACCTTGAAAAGGTCAAAAACGTTTTTATTAATTAGTTACATGCCAAATATATGTTATTCTTTGGATAATCACTAGTGTCATAGAAATTGGTGTTATCATTCATGTCACCGTAAACGTAGATATTACAACATGAATCAGCATCAATCATGTACAGTCTCTTTGTATTACTGGGGTTTTTTTTCAACTTGTCGTAGTAAAATTCTTACAGCAACCATTTGGATAACTCTAACGTTATAAATCCACTCTAAACTGTTTGTTTTTAAGACTGACTATCACTAAGTCATCGTCAATAATTGATATCCTGTCAAATGATAGACAGTTTTGAAATTTAGCAGAAAATATTTTTATCAGTACACATTGTTAGTGATGTTCTTTTCCTAAGATTTTCCATCTGCTTTACGAATACACTGTTAGCCATCAACTTGTAGAGATCCTTCTCAAAGTCGTTTGAAGACTTCTGTCTAAAACTTGTATGAAACTCGATGTATAATCTCAATCACTATTGTTGAGTAAACAAAATAACCTTGTGTATCTTCTCTTCTGTTTTAAACACATTTTGCACAACAAATTTCCAATTTGTATAGAAAACGACACATTTATATGTGTTTTTCAATGTACATTACATTTTTTGGTTTTGCTGGTTTTTTTAACTCTTGTAATCATTTATTTACGACAAAAGAAAAGAGCCTGAGAGCCCTTCCTTTCAAGGTGAACCACCGACATATATCAGACGTGAAAATTCTATTGCAATTTCCACTGATCAAGGATCTAATTCGTTTGATATGCAACACATGGATGTTCACAATATGGAGCGTAACATAGATCATAACATGGGTCTTGAGAAATGTATGACCTGCGAAGCCATCATTCACCACGAAAAGGTTATTCCTATAATTTGCCGAATCTTTTCTCGCTACAGTTGAATTCAACCGATGTGTAACATACAATTATCAATTCCATTCTACCATCACTAATTGAGTTTGCAAATGACACTCTCATAAAAACAATACAGTAAGATATAACTGAATCTCGTACACTGCCTGTTGAAGAACATATTAGTGATCACAAGTCGACATTTGTCAGCATAAAACAAGAATATCCCAAAATTAATTCATTCAAACAAAAGGTCGTCTGTCCGACAACAATAAAACTATTACAAAATATCATTGGAATATAATAAAATTTATTACGAACGAATGTATTGGATTCGTCAACAATTCCTTCCTTAAAGATGTTTTGATTCAGGTCTAGTCTATTCAAAGTTTGAAAAAGCAGACTTACCTAATCATTATTTTTGCTCGATCTCCTGTACAGATGATCACGAAAGAGAGTTGCCCTTATTGGAGACAAAAACCTAACACACATTGAATCAAATCCAGTTAACTGAAAGCGAGGGAATAGACATAATTACCACACTTCAAAACAACAATGCTTTTTGGTCCAAATTATATAGCAGCTTCTTATTTAACAAAACGAAATTTTCAATTTGCAAACCACTAATACTAATTTTTAATAAGTCATTACGTTTACGAAAATTTCCAAATCAGCGGAAAATGGCCAATGTAGTGTTCAAGAAAGATGACAAATCTATTACATCAAATTACAGATCCATATCCCTTTTGAGTAACATTAGCAAAATTTTCGAAAGATTTTTCTTTTAATATATGTATAATGATTTTCTTTACAAATATCAATCTGGTTTTATACCTGATCATTCAACCACATATCAGCTCATGAATATCTATTATAACATCTGCAATGCAATTGACCGAAGTGAAATTTCCTGCATTATATTCTGTGACATATCCAAAGCATACAGTGTGGCAGAAGGGATTAATACGTAAACTGAAAAGCTATTGAATTAATGTAAATCTATTGACATGGATTGATGATTACTTAGCTAACAGGACTCAGAGAGTCATGGTTGGAAATGAATTCTCAAACATTGGACAACTCACTGCACGAGTACCTCGTTGATCAGTATTAGGTCAATTTATTTTTCGAGTATACATTAATGTTATAGCTGAAAGTTTAAAAGCACTTATTAGATTATTTGCAAAAGATTCCTCTTTACAATGCATATAACCTGATCCACTTTTCATTCAAAGCGTATTAAACGATGGTCTTCAATTTTTTTTCGGATTTTGCAAATCTCTGGCTTGCTAATTTTAATCCGTCCAAAACAGAGAGCGTCCTTTTCACCCACTGGGAGCTGAAATACATACCAGACCTTGAATTTTCAGGTGAAAAAATTCGATTTGTTACATCACATCGGCATCTGACAATTATTTTATCCATTCGCTCTTGGAGCAACCATATTAAATCTATAATTCATTCTGTATCTATGCGAATTGGACTACTGAGGAAGTTTAAATATGTATTATCAAAACATAACCTGAATAAAAATCTATTTCACCTACATTCGCACAATCCTGGAATATGCATCTGAAATATGATCTTTCTGTACTAACTCAGATTCCTAAAAACTTGAAAAATTACAACTTGAAGCAGCCAGAATAGCTTCTGAACTTCCAACATTTGCTAGCAGAGAAGCACTTTATTTTGAAACTGGATGACCTACTCTAGATGAAAGGCGAAATATAAAAAATCTCTGCCGTTTTTATAAAATTACCAACAACCACTCTAAAGAAATGAGCTTATCGCAGATTGTCAATAATGAATATTTTATTTGGCAACAAACTTTGCACAACATAATAAAACAGTTTGCTACAAAAGGAAATGCAGAAACTCTTGCCTGCATGCTCGTTAACTAATTATTTTATGTTTATATTGGAGAGGAACATGTAAGCTGAAAAACTTGTTTCCAATCTGTTTGCGCTGTATCCAATCTTCTTTGCAATAACGTATGTTTAAATAAACAAATGTATCAGTTTCTTCTGCAACCTTGTTAAATTATTTTCGTTGGATGGTTTATTATAACAGAAGCTAATGGTAGGCCTTAAAATTACGACGGAGATGTAGTGGACTCTCAAAGTTTACTTCTAATATACAACCAGTACCACTGCCATCGGGTATTTGCAACAGAGGCTTTTCTAGAAAAATAATTTGTCTGTAAGTTGTACATCCAATATTTTTTTTTTTAAATTTTTTACTGGCACGTATTGGCTCATGATTCAATCGTAAAGATTGCTGGTATCTAAATACACAATGAATGACCTCGACCTTGATCTATATATGCGTTGTCATGCATAATCAACCTCTTATTCCACTCCTAAGCAGTAAGAACATGCCCAATTCAACAGCCGATATATTCCAACTTGCTTCAAGTGCTATACCGGGTGCAATGTAACAATGTGTTGGATCAATTTTCTATTTTATTATACATCAATTCTAAATTGTTAAAACAAATGTCACATAGCATGACAGTATTCTTCATTATATACGTAGAACTCCAAGTGATGTATGGTCGAAATATTCTATGACATCTTTAATGTAATGGTAATCATTATTAGATATATTAGAACATAAAATTGATGAGTTAAACTTTTAATTGGCGGAACAGTTGTCTCGTTTTATCTATTAAAACCATGGAAGTATTTGTCATCGGGATAAATGTCTTTTCTTAATTATTTTGGTTGCATTTGTGGAACATTTTTAATTGTCTCAATGAACTTGTCATTGTTTAAATTTGTGCCAGTTCCAATGTCTGTCCCATGAACATATTGCTGTCTACAAATTTGATTGTCCTTTTATCTAGTATTTCTTTTCCTTCTTTCATGAAACTGTCCACTATGAAATCCTTACTTTCTCGTTGCTGTTCGGTATGATTTTTATTTCTTCATTTAAATCGTCTTTTACCAGTGTTTCGCTGAACAGATGGTTGTCGTGACCAAACAAGTTACGAATGAACAACGGTGGGTATATTCGTTTTGAGCTGGACATTTATATTGTCCTGTTAAGTGCTCCTGGTCGCTAACTTTGCGAGCGCGAATTTCGTAATCTCAGTTGTTACAGGTCGTACTTTTCTCTGTAAACACCATAGGTATCGCATTTTGCGTTCTCAGTTTTTCGTACTCTTGTTTTCAAATTTTAAGCAACTCATTCTAAAATCCTTTCATATAATATCTGCCTCTGTAAACCATTGGTTTATAAATAGTTTGGGTTGATTTGAAGCAAAACAAAAATCCCAAATCGATTGCGATTGGCTGTTGTTTAAAAACAATGTGATTGGTCCAGAATGTTCTCGTATAGATATACTTGATTTTTAATTGCACAAATGATTCTCTGGCTTAAACCAGATTAAACCAGTTTTAACCGATAAAGTGGTCCAGGAGAAAATCATCTATACTACTTATGTATGTATGAATGCATGCATACACAGGTAGATAGATGGCTGGATAGCTGCATGTTTACAATTTCCTCATGATAATAATCATAATTAAATTATAGTGGTCTAATTATGTGGGCATCAGACATATACACTTCATTCTGTTTGTATAATTATATTTTTGGCAGGTGGCCTAAATTACTGAAATAAAGCTCGTTATTTATATATTTTAGTAACCAAATTTGTAAGCGTGGTTTTCTATTCCTTTCTTGTGTTATTAAGAATTAGACTGGTTATATATTTCTAGATTTTACAATATGTTCAAATTTGGTGTTAGATTTTATAAATACACAACTCTTTTAATACATCTTACAGGACGGGACCAAGCTTCACTTTAAAGATTTTGATTTTCACTAAGATCATATTATTTCGTCCATGAAATTTATCAAGGTCGTTCTCACAACAAATTTTTTTATAACAACAGAATAACAAATGTGCTTGATCCGGATCATTTTGCTTTATCACGCAAGAGACTTCTATTCATCTTGAGATGTTCAAGTTCGGTTTTAAATCTCCGCAATACTTTCAAAACATAGATAATAAGCAACATTAATTAAACGAATCTCTTCTTTAATCATTTTAAAAACTTTGACCCTTTGACCTGTACTAAATGAACCTATTCGTGGGTAATTGCGTATGGTTTGAATGTGTTTCTAAAACATATTAACATTTCTTATTTGTTTGTCTATGTCACCATTAAAAGCGCTCTTGGCCTATTGTGCATAATTCAGTTTTGAAAATGATAGATTTGCCAAGCACGGATAATGTAGGATATGACTAAAATGACTCGCTCGAAATAGTCATTTTAACTTATATCATATAAATCATTAGTCATCAGCGCTATATCAAAGTTAAATGTACTTGAAATCTGAAAATTGTGTGGTTTTGTGTATGTCATTTAAATATCAGATAATAGTATGAAACAAAGTGGTTACATCTTATAATCCAATTGTAGAACATTCATAAAATGTTCAAAATTAATTGATATTTTTAATACTTTTGGTCAATGAGACTCCTTGCATTACTTTCCACAGAGACAATTCAAAATAACGTAATACTATGATGTTTGGTGACATTCCTTTCTCACAAAGATGTAACATTTTCCGTGAATGTGTAATGGTTAGTACTTGAAATATTGGCAAGGAAATACAAATTTAACACTGAGGTTTGCCTTAGTGTCGACTACGCCGAACATGCGAGCCAATAAAGGATAATTGGAACTTAAGTGAACGTCGTATCCAAAGTTTGAGGCATATTGATTAGTATATATATATATATATATATATATATATATATATATATATATATATATATACATACATACACACATAGGCGCTGTCTACAATTTTATGGGTGTAAAGTCATCACACAACATAGTTACAATGCGTATATTTTAAGTTATGTAAATTAAATATTGTGAGGACTGGAGTGAAGTCTTTAAAGAGAATAAAATTAATCAAGAGTCACTTCAGTACGATATTAATTAAGACTGATGCATGATACATTACATAGATTTTTCATTTCTTCTTAAAGAGGCATTGGTTGAAAATTCTCGTGCAATACAATTTGATCTTTTCATTTCTATGATTCAGAAACAAATTATTTATTTGCAAAACGTGGATTACTCGACGTAAAATGATCATTTTCAGTGCATAAACGCTGCTAATCTCAGTATATCATCAAGGTATGGATGATGCTCAATATTAAAACCATTTTGTTCTTACTTTAACTACATGCATAATAATCTATATCTTTTGAAATGATTCAAATTTAACGACCATGATTATCTTCATGGCGGATTTATGTAGCGTTGGACAAAAATCGTGTTTCTAAGCTGTCTGTCATTAGTATGATATAAGTAGGATTGCTTAGATTCAATTATTGGTCTAGTTCGCAATGTTGCTAATTACAATCTGACCAAAAATTCTTTTCAAACTAAGAGTCGGAGAGTATAAAGACTTCGTAAAAGTGTCAGTTCATTGCGTTCAAAAAAGAACGAATCATTTACTTGAATAGACGGGTGAATTCTTTTGAGATAAGCACCAAATATGGAATTCGAATTAAGAAAAGATTGTAGACCAAATCTCAGTGTCAATATCATAGTTAACATCCAATCTCTAACTCTTTAAAATTAAGTATTTATTCCAGAGATGAGTTGATATAAATGAGTGCAACTGTTAGCAGCTGCGCAAAAGTTAATTTATCCATTAGCAGAGGCATCGTATGTACAGAAATGAAAATAATAACCAGTTTTATATTAATAGTTTAATTAGGTATTTGATTCACAAGTATATAATAAAGATACAATATCTACATTCAGGTCTTTATTGACGATCATTTGGCAACATACCCGAGATAGATTTAAACCTTATTTTCGAAACATTCAGCCTGCAGAGTATAGAATACGTGAACTTATTGCTAACTCCAACAATGTATAGGGTCTCAGCAACAATAGCATGTAATTTCTGTGCATTCATGAAAACATCATGAAATACCGATTAGCGAACTGCTTAATATAATATTAATTGTTATTTCAGTAGTTTTACGTAATTCAGTGTATGTAAATAATGATCATATATTGAAGGACTGCATACAACTGTAGACGATAACAAACATTATTCTTAATAATAATAATAATAATAATAATGAGGACTTTGTATAGCGATTATTCTTTAGAAGCTCTAAGCGCTTAAAGAAATCTTTCTACGGTTGAGAGAATAAGTCGTGCAAATGAGGAAAGAAGTACTTTACCAAATACTCCTCTCTAGAAATAGACCTGTGAAATGCATACATGTAATACATAAATTGGCTTGTTATGTCAAATCAGCTGTCGCCATTGATACAATCTTATATTTAAAAAGACACACATATACAAAACAAAAGAAGATATATTTCAAACAATGTGACCTATAAAATATGAAAAAGAACTGTATTTGCCCTGGGCCAACCGGCCCTTGATGCGGCCAACAGGCCCGTGTTCATACATACAGCTATTCAACGAAATTCATTGAAACGGCCAACCGGCCCATGTTC
The DNA here is from genome assembly GCA_029931535.1 of Margaritifera margaritifera. Classification (NCBI taxonomy): domain Eukaryota; kingdom Metazoa; phylum Mollusca; class Bivalvia; order Unionida; family Margaritiferidae; genus Margaritifera; species Margaritifera margaritifera. The sequence continues at coordinate 3,274,813 of JAQPZY010001550.1, read as the reverse complement.
ATACATACAAATAGGAAACAAAATTCGGTGATGCCGTTACACAAAATATCAATAACAAGGGGTAAGAGTCAATTTCGGCCCAGTTACCAAAGTTCGCTATTTTTGCGATAAACACTCATAAGGCATTGTTTTGTGCAAATTGATTTAAATTTTGTTCAATTCAGTCGAAACAGACGTGCCATAAGCACTCAAAACTGGGTTCTCCTAGCATGATGTTAGATTAAACTCAGTGACATCATGCATTCTTATTATTTATTTTCTGCACTCGATATTTAAAACTTAATATATTCATTTGCTATTCATTAGGAAGGCTGTTGTAAAAGTATCATTTTCTTTATTTTCTTCAATATGACTAAGTTGTGTTATGTATGTATGTATGTATGTATGTATGTATGTATGTATGTATGTATGTATGTATGTATGTATGTATGTATGTATGTATGTATGTATGTATGTATGTATGTATATATGTATGTACGATGGGTATTTGAAAAAATTCTGAAAATTTGTTATAACTTTTTGCTTCTTGGAATCTGCCAATACAATTAATGCCGATCGACTGTCAAAATGATATTCTAAAACATTATATGCAGCTGCACGTACAATCACGTCGGACACCTGCAGATATATGCGTGTGACGTAAAATAGGTAAATGACAGTGACGTCAACAATTCTGCAAGACCATACTGTAAAATCTGGGTACTCTTTGACTGATATCAAAGCGGACTTGGATAAAGTTTACGGATGTAATTCTCTGTCATATCCTACAATTTATGAGGTTCTTTCATTGTCTTAAAGTTGCTAATCCATGAAAAATGATCTACCTAGTTTATTGCAGACAAAATAGTTGTAGTATGAGAATATTTGTACTGTGAGAATAGTTGTACTGTGAGAATAGTTGTACTATGAGAATAGTTGTACTGTGAGAATAGATGTACTGTGAGAATAGTTGTACTATGAGAAATGAAAACGTAAGCGTAAAGGAGAAAAGGACCACACACAAAAAAAAAACACAATAAAGAGAAGCATCATCATAATATTCTTTATATGAGAGAAAAATAAAACCATATTTAATATTTAATCTGAGATATATTTTCAAAAAATTGTTTTCAATAACTTATGAATAAACACACACACACACACACACACACACACATATATATATATATATATATATATATATATATATATATATATATATATATATATATATGCGAAAAGGGAAACAAAATAATGCTGCCGTGGGGACTCGAACAGCGGCTGTGCGATAAAACAAGCCACAAAATGAAATGGATCTATCCTCACGACCACTAACTCCTATACAAGGAATCTTAGTAATAACTGTTGTTTTTTTTATGAATACCCACTGTGTACAGCTATAACAAGCAATAATTTGCTCTTTTCAGCTCTTTCTTGACATACAATTAATAGCATTGAGATATTGTTATATTTTCAATGATGGCATATTTTTTCACGAAACAATTCAAAGGAATGTAAAAAGAAATGCACGAAGAACAGACGCAGGAGCAAAGTGGGAGAGTAAGTATAAAACAAGTGGGAGAGTAAGTATAAAACAAAATGAATGAATAATTTATTTTTTGTTTCTAAATGCATGTGTAACAAATCAGTGGCTGTATCATGTTGAGAAAATGGTAGGTAAGTGCCTTTCCCAAGGACACACTGAGGCAGCCGACCTGTGATGGCTTGGGCGGGTAACGATCCCGCGACCCTTGGTTTACGAGTCCGACGCTCTATCAACTATATATTAAATGAACCAAGATCTATTATTCCCCACAAGATCTACTATTCCCCAATCTGTTCGTTTAAGTGTTGGGATGGTAAATATGAAAAACTGGCTAAACCATGTATATAACATTGTGAACAACAGCTGTCCAGCATATTAATCTAGTAATTTCCTTAGAGTAAAAGACCATTATAATACAAGAGTCAGTAATTATAACTCAAGAGTACCAAAAGTAAATAATGTATCCTCTTCAACCTTTTATTATAATGCAATCAAAGATTGGAATACCTTAGCACAGAATATTACAAGTATTACAAACAGAAACGGATTTAAAGCTGCAGTGAAGTCTCACTTAAACGAACAAGCTGAAATAAGTGGAAAAAAAGGAATTTTCGGTATTATTGACTTAACGTGATTGTCTTTTCTTCGAATAAATAATTGTATTCTCCCTCCCCAAGCAAATAGTGAATTTGTGTTACCTATTATTAACCACATTTCATTCCATTATCTTCCACTTTATAGTTGTTTCCATCTGGTTGAAATGTGTCCGTGGTTTAACCTTTTAGCTACGACTGCCGCATCTAAGCGTCACCTGTAAATAGCTCCTGAACCCCACTGACGCATATATGCAGTGTCGATAAGCCTCGTTTACTACCCCAGTGTCGCTTGTGTGCGTATAGTTCAGCAGTACTCGAAACCCCAGTGTCGCATCGATGCGGACGTGACCGCTATGTTAAATGAACGTTGATTGGTTGAAAGTACAGAAGTTTACATATTTTTGATTATCATAACCAATGAGAGGACTGTTTACTCAACATTTTGATACAAGTTTGAAAGCTGAGAGGTTAAATTTAGACACACAGGAAGGGCTTTCCTGCACTTTACGAAACACGTGTAGTTGAGATAAACAAAGATGGATTCCGATTCAGATATGAGCAACTTTGAAGGGTTCAATGCAAGCGATATAGAAGATTTTAATGGATCATTCTTAGAAAATGGATCAGATATTGATGTGAGTCCCGTTTCAACACCAGACGTAAGTGATTTTGAATCGGATGACGAGGAGGACATAGTCCCAATTGCACAATGGAGTGACGACCTCGCCGTGTTCGAGATCAATGATTTTGATTCTCATGTTGGTTCAACAATCGAGCTTGGACCACTAAGCAATGAGAAAGATTTTTTTCTCAAGTTTTTTCCTGAATGTCTGGTGGAAAAGCTTGTGAAAGAAACAAACGATTATGCCAAGAAAATGGGGGACCAAAAGAAAGACCCGAAATGGTATGAAACCAGCATCACGGAGATGTGGGCATATCTTGGGATATACATCGTCATGAGTATTATGCAGATACCCAAATATTCCATTGCCTGGATGACATCTGTATATTTTGGGATCCCAGGAATACCAGAAATCATGACAAGAGAAAGATATGAAAAAATAGGGAAATATTTCCATGCCAACGACACAAGCGTCAACCCACCCAGAGGCCAACCAGGACATGACAAGATTTTCCATATAAGACCTTTCTATGACACAGTCTTGCATAAATGCCTGGAAAATTATGACCCTCCCAAAAACCAGTCAATTGATGAAGGCATGATTGCTTATAAAGGAAGACTCTCATTTAAGCAATACCTGCCAGCCAAACCCACAAAATTTGGCATTAAAGTCTGGGAAAGAGCCCATCCCCAAACCGGCTACGTCCATGAATTTCAAGTGTATGTTGGAAAGCCCGATGGACAGAGAGGGAGAGTGGCAGAAGAAGGATTAGGATCTAGAGTGGTGAAAGACCTTACCAGAAAAATAATAAACAAAAATCACCATATATATATGGACAATTTCTTTTCAAATCCCCAGTTATTTGAAGATTTACGTCAGGATGGACTCTTCTGTTGTGGTACAGTCCGAGGAAATAGGAAAGGAATGCCAGAACCTTTAAAAAAACCCAGTGGTTTAAAAACCCAGGGAGATATGAAAATCATGCAGAAAGAGACTCTGGTCTGTGTTGCCTGGAAAGACAAGAAAATTGTCCATATTTTATTTAATAACATGGATCCCACACAGCTATCCAGTGTAACTCGAAGAGAAAAAACCGGCCGACGAAAAGAAGTAACTTGCCCAAAAGTTGCAGATGAGTATTCGAAAAACAAAGGGGGGGTGGATATTGCAGACCAAAACAGAATGCAGTACAGTTCTTGCCGTAAAGCAAAGAAATGGTGGAAATACCTTTTTTGGTTTCTCATTGATACAGCGATATGTAATGGGGAGATTAGTGACTTTTCAGCTATGATGAAAGTTTATTGTGTACACCCGAGGCCACCTGTTTAGAATATAATTGCTGTATTGCTCTGTCTAATGAAAGAACTAAACCCTTATTCAAAAGTAGCATCTACCATTGTTGTAATTGACACCCAATAACTGTATTTGATTTCCAAGTTTCAAAACAGTTCAAATGTCCACATGCGAAACGAACTTTCAATTTAATAAGTGTTCTATTTGATCTTATGATCTTACACAAGTATAATGTTCATTTCTTTATTATCTTGTTTATTCAGATTTGCTTGTGTACTGATATATTTTTTAATTCTCCTATTTGTCTCTTTTTGTTCATTTATTTATTCGTTCGTTTATTCATCCATTTGTTCATACGATCACACACTCTGTCTCTGCTCCTACGTCTGTTTATTCGTGCATTTGTTTGCACATTCCTTTGGATTTTTTCTTGAAAAAATATGCCCTGGGAATTAGAGAATCTCAAACTGTATTTTGCAACAGACATTTTGCAGAAAATGCCCCAATCGCTCTCCCTCCCTCCCAACCTCCTCTCTCTCTCTATCTCTCCCTCTCTCTCTTTCACTCTCTCTCTCTCTCTCTCTCTCTCTCTCTCTCTCTCTCTCTCTCTCTCTCTCTCTCTCTCTCCACAATGAACAATATTAATCCTGACCAACCATGTCGTATCTGTCATTGAGACAACGACACAGAAGTTTGTCTCGGTATTTTTCTCTTTCTCCAAAGCCTCTAAGCCTTTAATCGTCTAATTGACATCCTCCCATGGAATTCGATGAAACACTGATTGGCGAGTTTTATAATGTGTTTGCACTTGATCAATGCCGGACCATATTAACATTTTCAAAGTAATCAGCCTTTTTTTTATAGCATTTAGATACCAATGATTGCAAAGTCTATGCAGTTTCGGATGCAATTGTTCTTTGCGTTTCAATTGAATCTGTACAAGTCACTCTAACTGCGTTGATGCAGCTCTAAATGGAAATTCTGGGTGTACTCTTCTAAAGTGTCCATTCACAAAAATTCCTCTAAACTGTCCATTCACAAAAAAGTAATTCGGCGCCACACTGATTGCTGAAGTCGTGGAATCCAAAGCCTTATATCCGCGTCGTTCTGTGTTTGTCATAGTCTTTCCCGAAAATCAGCATTCTTAATGCAACAATTTCAAAATGTTGAAATGATGTTGTCGTTTTGCGTTTTACTTGAATCTGTACCAAATACTTGTAAATACATTCCAGCAGCTCAGGAGGTAAACTACGAATCCTATCCTCTTCTAAAGTATCCTTGAGGATCATAATCTGGACCGACATGGGGAAGGTAGTGACAACACGGAGACCATCTGACATGTTCAAGGTAAGCTGTATCTTTATAGTCCCATTCGTGGAGTTTCACACCACAACAGAAATCCTGCTCTAGTTAAAGATTTGGGAATGGATCCATCCAGATATTTTGTGCATTTCCCTTTGAACGTGTGAAATCGACTGACAAAATCACAATAGCCAGGCAAAGACAAGGGAAATTTTTTATTCCTTTTTTATTCATGATTATCGACAACATTGTGGTGTAGAGAATGGCTTGTTAGTGCAGGGATGACATCAATAGATCGGCAATCAAACGGCATATCTTTCAATAGTGGAACCAGGTCGTGCTGCGTCCCTCTTGTCGCAGGGTACATCATCACATTTGTCTTTATTCATATGCACCACTGGCAAAACTCAGAATAGTCTCTTCGGAATGTTTTGTCGGTCCACGCTCCTAAACGTTCGTGTTCGACGTGAGAGTGATAGCATCCAGATCAATCGATGTACATGCAACTCTCGGTGTCAAAGTTTACGACGCGGTCTCCTAAAGGTTGTAGCACCGAGTACAATTTTAAACGGGCATTGACTGTCACGCAAGTAACAATGATGACACTGCCACACTCGTCGGGTGGAACAAACTTCATGAACTCTTTGTAATTCACCAAGATAAAATCTTCACGTACAGTTTTGACTTGTTTGATAAGTTTTCCTTTGTCACCAATGGACTGAAAGTATTGACGTGGATCATCCAAGTATTCGGTCTTGGGAAACATCGGACGTTGAGTGAGTTTTCCACACAAACAATTCAGAACGACTTTAGAAAACGCCCATCTTCCTTTTTTCTGTTCCACGTATTCCAAGTCGATGTCTTCTAGGGATCGGTACCATTGCTTGAAACGGGCGTTTTCTTTTGGGACGTGACACCAGGAAGGATAGCAGCTCGCTTTTTGTTTCATTTTAAGAAACTCTTTAAGATAGCCTGAAAAAATCCCTTGACTCAAACCGTCGTCCTGTTGGTATCGTTCTGTGGTAGGAAAGTGATAAATTTCGTAAACTTTTAACACTTGGTATCCATGATCGAAAGCTTGAAACAATTATACACCCACCCACGTTCCTGTCATGACTATAAGGTTCAAGTTGATTACACATTTCAGTACACGTACGACATAAGAAAGACATAGGTTTTCTGTGACACTGATGAGGCAACACGGGATGGTACAAGTTCATCGGTGTAAGAACTAAACATTTGATTAGGCATTCGTACTGGTGAATGTGTCCGACGTCACTGTGTTTTGCCAAAATTCCAGGGTGGCTGGTAGGAAACGAATATATTTACACACCCAAGGGCACGACGAAAACACATCGATATATTTGATCTGTTCTTCGTACAACAACCATCTGGCATCGGTCTGTCCTCCAAACAAACTGTCGCAAGGATTCAAAGGATCAATGTCCATCATATCGTAGTCTTCAATGATGCCTCGAAATTCTGAATCTGTTTTCAAACTTTGATCGTAGTTGTGTTCCTATATTTCCACTATGCGGTATCATTGAATTTTTAAATTCTAGCGTGGGTGGCAAGTTCTATCGTGCAAATTGTCCATGATCGACTCTGTAAAGGGATTTTTGTTAAGTTCTCGGCTGGAATAACACGTGGAACATCCATGAAATTCTAACACAATGTGTCCAGTTCCAACCATCGACGGAATAAGACCCAATCTTCTTTTCTCCACCGTTTTGGCATTTTGTATTCATTTGTCTTGAGTTTGCCACAAGTAATGTAACCAACGCAGAGCCGCAACCGAATATCGACGCCTGACTCATTTATACGTTTGAGGTGATGCAATTGCTAGCTTGTTCTCGGGCATGAGCTTCTTTCATCACACTATTCCAAAAGCGTTGGCACTGGTTGAAGCTTCCTTCAATGGATCGATATCCCCGTGCTCGATAAACAACTGTCGAAATTCTCCACAACAAAGTTGTAAAATATCCACATCGGACAGACAATATTTCAACATCTCCCCTTGAAAATCAAAAAGGGTATGAGGGAGGAGTGGGTTTGGCACCAGACGTTAAAAGCTTCTCTGCTCTGCTCGCATACTGTCTGGATCGTATTAGTGTGCTATTGGCAAATGCAAGAGTTGATTTTCTTCGGTATTGAAAAAGTGAGGACAATATCCTTTGGCCATTTTCGTCGTTCCAAACGTTTTAGCAATTTTACTCAGATGCATAGCTAAATAGCTCATGGAATATTTAAACTGTACGTTTTCCACTTTCATGTAAATGATCTTGGTTCCATTCATGTTGATTGTTGGAAATTCAGTTCCTTGTTCTGAAAAATGTTTCAAAAGAAACTGTCCGTCGTACCTTGAGAAATGTGAGCAAAGACTGTAACGTACTAATGATAGCTCCCGTAACGATTCATCTCATCTCCATCCCAGTCATCGTCAGTGGGGTCCAAGGCCCACTGAGCGAAATCAGAAAGAGTATGGGAGCCACGAAATATCTTTTGACATCCACTCGCGAGCATATTACAGTTCCAACAGTGATAGAGTAAAGGTACCTTAATACATCCGTAACAAGCGCGACGAGCAACACAAAAGATGGGTATGTGAATCCATGTATCTTGAAAACATTCAAAGTCAACAAAGATAAAATCTACGCGATGCGAAATCCATGTTTTTTCCAGAAGGTTGTCTGCTTCCGTAATTGTTTGGCTCAGTGAGAATGTCAAACACTTTATAATCGCTTCCATTTCGGTGTATCTGTTTTCTCTGTATGAGCTCTATCTACTACAATCGCGCGAGGTAAACAAGTCTGATCTTTGTCGTTGTTAATCTTTACGATACTTCGTTTAGTAGTCGAGAGTTGATTTACAGATTAAACTCTTTTTGCGTTTTCCGCTGCTCGATAGAGGTGACACTGTGTCAAACGGAGAGTGGCTTTTCCATCGGTCATGCCAAACTCATCATTCGATTGTTGGACGTGTTGAATGTTGTTCAAGATACTTTGGAAGATCTTAATTCAATAGTAGATGTACTAAATTTGATCTAAACAGGAGAATTAAAACTGTTGTGAGTAATAGAAAGTTGCAAACGATCTTGATTTTTGGCTTGAAACTGTCGTTTCAATTTATCTAACATATACTCCAATAAGTCAGTATTAAATGCAGCCTCTTTCTCTTCATGGGCTTGGGACTTCAACTCTTTAAATATGACAGTAAGTGTAAGCAGTAGTTTCAAATGTGCTGGAGGTCACTTTGTGAGTAGCTTGAATGCAATAATAATCATCAAGGACTACAGAACGACTTTCTTTCTTGGACAGGATTATGATAGTGTTAGATATAGATCAATCATTTCATCTTCAAAATTGCTGGGATTAACTCCTGCCAAAACTTCTCTGAAGGCATTAAGTGACAGAGAACGTGATCGTCGTCATCGACGCTTTGTTTCTGATTTCTCCTTGGCATAGTGTGATTGTTTCATACCGGTGAATAATTCAAGATTGATTGGACTAAGGTAGCTCTCTCTCCCTATATGGAGGGTCCCTACGCAAGAGGACCCTATCATTCAGTTCCACATTCAACCTGTGAAGATGGAAGAACAACTCAAGATCACACTTCTGGTAAGCGTTTTATAGAGAGTGATTCTAAAACACACAACATCCACTTAGACATATGCAGAAATTTAAGACTACTCCTCTCGAGATAAAAGTGAAGATATCTATTATGTCTGTCAAGGGAAAGGGCATTGTTCTCAATAATTTCCACAACGTCAAAGAAAAGGGAACTCTAAGAAAGGAGAAATCAAGTCCAGACAATATCCCAAAAAAGTAAAGGAAGAGACAAGAAGGAGCTTTAAAAAGAAAAAGCAGAAGCACCCACTCTCTCTAAGATATTGACAAGGAAAGTTAAGGAAGAAACCATAAAGACATTTCAGAAGCAAAAGAAGCAGCAGAAGAAACTATTACAGGGAAGAAATTAAAAAAGTAACACATTCCTAACAAGAAAAATGGACCTTTGTGATTCGTTTGAAATTTCATTTTGATTTGATTTTTTGTTAATTAATTATTCATAAGGTATAGAAACACACACACTTTTGTTGGAGGGAATTTAAAGTATACAGACTCTCACCAAACCTTCTACAGTAAACACCCCGGGTATTACCCATACATCAGTGGGTTTCGATCCTGAACCCAACTGGTTTTGATAATAGACGGCAAGATTTTCAGAATAGCTTATACTTGTGTATCTAAAAATGTGAAAAATTGACTACTGTGAAGAACACAATTGTGTCTTTTTATGAAATATAAAATATAAAAGATACAAGATGATATGACTTCAACTGGTGAAATAGGATTTTTGCAAGCATTAGCATGCATATCTGTAAATGTTATCAGCAAATAGTAAATGCTAATACATTTCTTTCTAGAAAGGATTGAATGGGATAGATCTTTGTAACTAAAAATTTATTTTATTTTTAAAAGTTAGAAATATGCCTTACAGTGCGAAAAAAACCCCAAAAATTAATGCTTGTAATTGATAGCGATTTTTTGCCACCTATCGCAAATTCAGAAAATACCATATAGATTTTGAAATATCGTAACAGTAAGGAGCATTTAAGAAAACCCACTAACTGCAACAACACCATCACCATCATCATCATCATAATAATCAGCTATCGGTTACATATAGCATTTTTTTATGTGCCTGTTTGTGTTTTTGTGTGCGCCCGTTTGTGTTTGTGCGTGTGCCCGTTTGTGTTTTTTTTTTGTGCTCGTTTGGCCCTTTTTGTTCGTATGTGTACCCGTTAGTGCTTTATTGTGTGTGCCCGTTTATCTGACGATCACGTAAATCAAACAATTAAATCATAATTAAGGATTATGATGAGATATTTCTACTCGTGACCTTGTTTAAATAACAGAATAGAAAGAATAGAACAGAACTTTATTGATATAACGTATGGACAAAAGCACACAGTCAGTACAATACATAATTCATATGCAATACACTGTTGTATAAATGAATGAATAAATAAATGAATCAATAACAAATAAATATATAATGACGATAGAAACCTGTGTACACATAAATCATCAGAGAGAAAGAGAGAGAGAGAGAGAAGATAATCTAAGTTTGAATGTATTACTTTACAGTTGTTAAATCTTCATTTTTAAGTAATTGTAGTAGTTTATACATACTTGATTTCTGCCTATAAAAAGGATCAATATAAACTTTTCTAAGTGAGAGGTATAAAGGACAAATAAAGACAAAATGATATCCATCTTCGACCTCATTATTTACACATAGTTCACATTTCCTTTGATGCCGTTCGTTTTCTACATGCCTACCAGTCTCAATACTTAATGGGTGTGATGAAACCCTTAATGTACTTAAAGCCTTTCTGTGGCTGGCTTTAGAAACTATTCTAAGACAGAAAGCGCTTTCGAAGATATCATTTATATCTTTATACACATATGAAGTTTTCGAAGCAACTGCTGAACTCCGGTCAGAATGAAATATGCCTTTTAGTCTTTGATTAAAAAGCGATAAAAAGGAAGATATCTGGACTGAATTAGGGTAATACCAGACTTCTCTAAAGCCTGAAATCAATATTATCTTTCTCACATTAGAAACTCAGTTTTTATAATTCTTTCTGTCGCAGTCGTTAAGCATTAATTGGTATATTTTTCAAAGAATACAATTATTTGTGTCTAGCAATTTGAACCAATACTTAATGATGCGCACATATCTATTTAGGTAAAGTTGAAATCGGCCCAACTTTCCATATACAAACGTACTGTTGGTACAAAGGTTAACATCTATTAACCACTTGCAATATTTTCTATGCACCAGTTCTATATTTTCAGCTTTCAGAAATCCCCAAATTTTACAGTAATAAGACAAAGTTGGAGATACAAAAGATTCAAATAAATCACACATTATATTCACTGGACATTGTAGATTATTAGTATTATTCAGAAGTACGTTCGTTACTTTGACACCATTGCCAGCAATAGCATCTGTAGCACATCGAAACAAGCCTCTGTTGGTAAAAACAATTCCTAAATAATAAAAATTATCCACAATGTCTGGAAACACATCTCCGTATTTAAATAAAACGTCTTGTTTTCTAACTCTTTTGTTCAAAATCATAACCTTTGTTTTATCAATATTTACAAATAGATTCCCTCTTATACAGCATGCATGTAACTTATCTAAGGATGCGTGTAGACCATCTGATGTCTCTGAAAATATCATTGTATCATCAGTAAGCAATACAAGATATAAAGATATTTCTTCTAAAATGATAACCGCTTCTATATTGGATTGTAATGCAATTTCCAGATATTTCATATAAAGAGAAAGTAGAAATGGAGATAGGCTTTCTCCTTGTAGAAGCCCAAGTGAACAATCGAAATAGTCTGACTGCGAGTTTAAGTGCTTTACACATGACTGCACTGAGCTGTAGATAGATTTTATTATTGTTAACATTTTCCCAGTCACTCTGTATTTTACTACTTTTTGCCATAAACCAGTCCTTCCTACATAATCAAATGGCTTTTTAAAATCAATAAAGGCGCAAAAAAGCGTTTTCTTTTCATCGAGTAGCTTTTGGATAAAAAAATTAATATAAAAATGGCGTCTACTGTACTATTATTCTTTATAAAACCAAATTGTGCATCAGTAATAGTATTATATTTAAGGACCCAAGAGGAGAATCCTTGATTTAATATGATAGTGAAAATTTTTCCTCTATAGCTATTCAGTGTTATTCCTCTATAATTATTTGTATCGGATGGATCACCTTTTTTTTAAAAAAAACTGGTATAATAAGACCCTTGTTCCGATTTGAAAAATAAATACCGCTGCTATATGTGATATTAAAAGGTTTCAGCGTGAAATTTGATGAAAGTGGATATGACTCAATAATGTATTCATTCAAAACTGTGTCAAGACCCGGTACTTTATTATAAAGTATAGACTTCCTAGGAGAGAATATACGCAACATATGAATTACGGTTAGTAAGTACTGTGTTCCGCTTATCGTGAGAGAAAGGCCCAGAAAATGTTCCAAGGGCGCGCGAGGTTAAAACAATACTTGACACGCGCGCAGACAGAGATTAGGGCTGACAATAGACTAATCTGAAGTCTTTGCACCATAAAAAAGTGCCAACTTTTAAGGCGAATGATTAATAGCTAAATGCTTGAAATTAAGTCATTTAGGAAAGATTATCTTTATCTTAGTATCTAATTGTGATTGATGCTATTCATTTGTATACGTAATCAATAGAACATTATTTTTTTTTATTAATTAAATATCAGGGCTGTATTAACCAGGCATGTGGCCTTGCTTTTAATGCTTTGCAGACGCAAACAGACAAGGCTGTATTCTAAAAGTCCGATTTACTCAATTGGCTCTTGAACTGTGAACATTATAATTATACAGAGTATTTAAACATTATGGAGTATCATTCATAATTCTAATCGACTTATCATAAAGTTATAAAAAGTATCTCATTCCACAAATGTTTCTTGTGACAAGGACCGTATTTCTATGTGGAATAACTGTATTTATTCATGTGACAGGATGTGATTTTCGGAAGGAACGTATATTGTTCAGCTACTTTTTCATTAAATACATGTATTTAAATAAAAAACAAACAGCTTTCTTAATTCCTAATGCGCACAGACACTGATGTTCTCTCATGTATATATATATATATATATATATATATATATATATATATATATATATATATATATAGATATATAGTCCAGTTTAATTAAAAAATGCTGCTAATACGCCTTACAATTTTCGACTTTTCGACTTGGACCAGAAAAGACTGGCAAATGGTAGCTAGTGTTTTAAAAACATTATTACCTTTTCAGTAAATAAATTTATCTGCGACCAAAGATACAACAATTTTTTTCATAGGAAGTCACTTCCTTGCAATATAGAAGATGATGCCGACTTAATCATAAGTTATATTTACAAACAATTATTATAATTTTACATTAGAATTCGTACGACAAATTAAAATTATATATGGCGGTTTATTATGTTATAACATTGGGGGGGGGGGTATTGTGTGAGAATAAATCTTAAAGTACTCCATGTTATAAATTCAAGGATCAAATATCACTTTGTTTCTGATTTTCTTTCATGTATCCACTTTACCTTTCTTGCTTCAACAGACAAATGAATGAATGAACAAATTAATTTATGGCTAATCACTAATAAAAAAAATAGGGGAAAACACATTAAACGAGTGAAAAAATAAGTGTAGCAGATACATCAAATTGATCAAATAAAACGGTAGTGAATGGATATAAAGATGAATGGTTTAAAAGATGAAGTAATTATTTTTCGCCTTCCTAATTATGTAACAAACAAAAAAAAAAAAAAAAAAAAACGTTAATGACGTAAATCACATTTATCACTGAGTCCTATTTGTCATCAGATATGGCTCTGGAAAAGCCTCCAAACGACTTTTCTCCAAAAAAAAAAAAAACCAAACAAAGAAACAAACAAACAAGAAAAACAGACAAGCAAACAAACACACAATTAATTACAATTTCTAGTCCGATCTAGTTTATTCATAAAGATAGTCAAAATAAGTTTAAACTAAACTAATTGCTGATTAAAGAAGACAAATATCGAATAATATATACCATCAGAGTTGTGAGTCCCTACGTACAACATTTTAATCAGAATTCTCGTGAGAATATTGATTCTAATTGGTGATTTTTAGATTCCGCAGATTTATGTACCTCAAATTAAATTACAAAGACGCAAAATATTGCTATACATGCCCAGGTATATTACAACAGAAAAAAGGACAACATTTCTCATGTAATTTTCTTTTTCTAATAATGACTTTTATCTTTCAAACTGTGTGCTTAAAAAGAGCGCAAACGCAATATCCCCCCCCCCCCGCCCCGAAGTTTTACTGGCCTTGGGTTTAACTCAGTTACTTTACCTGACAATCATGTAATAGAAAGGCGTGTTCAATAGTATTTGTTTGATTGGAACACTTACTTCTTTGTTGGATTGCAATTGTGCTTCTATTGAATATTGCCATAATTCATACAATTATCAACACCGTCACATAATAAAAACCCTCAAGGGGAGAAGATTTTGTGAAATGGTAATATAAAAATATGTTCGGAGAAAGGAAAAAAACTGATCTGAATGACTTAGTAAATTTATAGCATGACGTCTAGTATGTAGGCGTTGCTTTTAAGGAGGATACTAGACCACGAACCACTTTACATTTACTATTTAAAACTAATTATACTTTCAAGAGATATACGGAGATAATGATTGCGAACAATTTTCTTGCTTTATTGATGAAATCTGAGCACAGCAACGACGAGGAATCTGTTTCTCTTTTAATTATATCCCTCCGTGAACTACGCGCCTGGTCTACGATTTTGAACAATGAAGATATGAGGTCCACTTTCGACTTTTCACAAAAACAAGCTGACTGTACATGATATGAAATAAACATGGCACACACACACACTTTTTTGCACACACCCCTTGCCAAAAAAAAAAACAAAAACAAAAAAAAAACGCTTTAACTTTGCGAGATTTAACATTCATAACGTTATAGACAACTAATCACTCAAACGGTACTACAAATAACGCGTCATTAATATTATGCAATCCAAATGCTTGGACGTTGCCCTAATTTCGTGCTGTAATCTAATCTTTAAATCCAGTAGATATTCTCTCCTGAGATCTCTGTTTCTCTTCCTATAATTCAATGTATAACGCATGTATAACATTGAGATTTGTGACCAAGAAAATACATACAAGAGTCGCTTTCCCCAAAACAAGTGCAAGGAAATATTTATATTCTGAATCAATTCTCTGTGAATATAATGTTAAACTTTTCCGCACCTAAGGACAGATATTTTTGTAAATAAGATAAAAAAGAAACTGACAAACTTATCAACAAAAAGGAATCTATATAAAATGCAAAATTCTAGTATCTTATATCTCTGTACGTACAGGGCTGATTTCAGTATTATTCTAAGGAGTTCAAGTTTACAAGGGTTGGTTCCTTTTGCATGAAATGGTCCCATTTTTTTGTTAAGTATATATTTTGTTGTTTTGTTTTTTTAATTTTGAAAAATGTACTATGTTACGGGAAAAAGAGGCTTCGGTCCAACTCTCACATAAGGCTTTAAATCCACCCCAGAGGTAATTAATAATTTTAATGAATGTCGTAAATTTGACTCATCCAAAGCTAGTTCTTTTTTGAACACTTTATTTTGAGATTTTAAACATTGTATATCAAAAATAGAAGAAAGGAGTATCACAAACACACGAAAAAAACCAGAAAAAACGAACTTCACACATTCATATACATGTAACCAACGAACTTCACACATTCATATACATGTAACCAACGAACTTCACACATTCATATACATGTAACCAACGAACTTCACACATTCATATACATGTAACCAACGAACTTCACACATTCATATACAATTAACCATAGACCGATGAAAAATATGCAAAAATAAAGGGAAAAAAATGAAAATGTTGAAAAATACAAGGGAATTCAAGGAAAACATATAGTTGCTTTAATTATATTAAGGTTAAAATTTCAAACGTATTATACAATACACATCACTGCGATTTCACTCAATCACTACTTTTGTAGGTCAGTGTCGTAAACATGGACGTCAACGCAGCCATCAATATTTGAAACTGTTTCCTTTTCAAGACTGCAACACAAAATATTATTTCTATATTGTTTTTAAAATAAAAGTAATAAAATCACACTTGATGTATCTTTATTGTACTATCATTGTATAATTCAGGGGTGTCAAACTCATTTGCTATGGCGGGCCAGATTTGCTATAAATAATAATAAATGACAAAAAATAATAATAATAAATAATGAGCCTGGCGAGCCGTATCTTTTGACACCCCTTTAATAGTGCGCCACTAACGTTTTGTACTTATGGACGTCCCGGTGAGCAGAGGTAGCTCAGCTGGTAGAGCGTCAGACTTTGGGTTGTTTTTTTTTTTTTGTTGTTTTTTTTTTTACCTGCCCAGGTCGGGTGCCTCTATATGTCGGTGGGAAAGGCACTAAAATCCACTTCCTCGGCATTGTATAGCCAATAATGCGTTGACATTGCCTCTAAAATCCAACCAACTCTTTGGCGTTCCAGCGATGTGGAACAGTTCAGTGCAGAAACTGGAACGAATCGATTATGTGCTGTTTTAATTTTTAAACAGCGAGGAGAAAGAAGCGCTTTTGCTACTTAGTTCTCTTATAATACTTGACATGCTGATGTCATGGAGTGTGATTCAGACTATTTAGTGCTCCCTTAAACAAAAGTAACTCTTTCTACTTTACATATTAGCAGATTGAGATGAATGGCAACTGAAGCATGTAAAATACTTCACAAGAAAGCATCTCATTATTTTAATAATTCCGTCACATTGAAACACTACAAATATAATTTCTGACAACAAATTCGGCCACAATGTAAAGCGTAAAGACCTTAAGGTTCGTTATTTTTATTTTTATTTTTTAAAATCTGACACATCTAGAATCTGGACCAGACTGTCCAACGAACTGAGAACATTTTCTTACGTCAAAGAATTCACCAGGCTGATTCAGACACGGTCGGGATTCAAAGTAAATGCGCTTTATGTCGTTTTATTTAGCGGTCAGTGGCAAATTAGTCTTAAGGTTACCAATGGTTACTGAGTTTCTTTGGTTTAAATCCTGTCCCCTTATTTATTTATTTACTTAATTTTTTTGTTTCAATTTAAGCTTTAAGCACCCGCATTTCCTAATATCTTAATTAATAAATATGGTATTTGTGCATGCATTTGCAATACGAAATTTGCCATATTTTTTAGCTGAATTTTCAGATGTATGCCTTCTGTGGTATGTCAAATATGTACATACGTTTCCAATGAATGCCTCCTTTGGTTTGTCATATATGTACATATGTTTCATTGAGAAAAAAAATTGCATCTGCATGCTGTATTGTGTTTTGTCTTTTAATCTGCTGTTACTTCTGGCATTTTAAAGTTTCCGATCTTTGTTCATTTTTTCTTATTATGTTCTATCTGTGTACCTGACCGTTGAAATATGTAGTATTTGTTTTATTTGGTGCCGCTTGTCTAGAGTTATTGTTCTTTTTGTTACCCAGACTACCAACGTTAAATACAATTCACTGAATCTTATGTCTTGTATCTGATCAGTTCAAAATGGTTTAGCAAAGAGTAACCTGCTGCGAGAGAGAATTATGTGCAAAGTCGTTCTTGGCTGCAAAACAATTTTGTTATTTCAAAAATGTGGGTGAATTGTAGTTCAAACAAATATAACATAACAAAAATATATTGTTCAGTTTGTAAAAACATAATATAAGCACCTTTCTGAAGAAGGCTTGTTCCGGTACTAACCAAAATATGGGCCTTCCAGTCGGAACTTTCCTCTTCCTTTTGTTTTATTTTCATTCGCCCTTAAACCATCACCATTCTGGTAATAACTTGATTTCAACAACTGCTTGGCCATAGCCACCCGTTCATCCAACTATAAGAACATACATACATACATACATACATACATACATACATACATACATACATACATACATACATACAGACACATACATACAGACACACACATACATACATACATACATACATACATACATACATACATACATACATACATAATACATACATAGATACATACATACATACATACATACATACACACACATACATACATACATACATACATACATACATACATACATACATACATACATACATACATACATACATACATACATACATACATACATACATACATACATACATACATACATACATACATACATACATACATACATACATACATACATACAATGGATACATTTTGAATATAAATGTTGTTAAAACTTCAGAACACATTGCCTAAACCCCTTTGATTCAATAATCATTCAGTATAAAAAAAACCGTCAAATACTGACTAACGTTTCAATATTTTCTTCACCGTCGCCAATATGTTAGCCTAATGGAAACATAAATTATTCATTAAAGTACTTCCTATCACAGAAACCCTTTGGTGACATGATAAATCTCTGAAAATTAACACATTGAATTTTTAACTCCCAGTCAGTATCAGCAAAATCCAAACATTTATTTTGTGTATCATGAATGTTTTAACAAGCTGGCCAAATCCTTGTTGCATAACATTTATTTTGTGTATCATGAATGTTTTAACAAGCTGGCCAAATCCTTGTTGCATAACGTTTTGCTTAAAGTTTCAATTTTGGAGAGAATAAAAATAAAACTAGAAATAGTTCCAAACAAGATAAAGTTACACCCATTTATGGGAAGTTAATTGTTTATTGTCTTTTTTATCTTTTGAAATTATAGGGCTTAATATTGTAAAAAAAAAATTTATACAGAATACATAAGTAACATATTTAGTATTTTCTGTCCAATAGTAAGTGGTATGAAACACATTGTAAAGTTTGAGACCACAAATACTGACGACTTATTTGATATTTAGCAATTGAAAATGCAAACAATTTGTACTTTTTAATCCTTGCATATGTATCAGTGTCATTGGATTCCTTTCTTAACAATTATGAAATTTAAAAACTTTCAGTAACAGAAAAAATTTATTACATCTTAATAGGGAACATAACTTGTAGACTGGGATATGGGATGCTACTCGCTAATACTTTCAAAATGAAATTTGAATGTATCAGAATGTAATACTGTAGTATTATTTATTTTCGTGGGTCTCAATTTTCATGGTTTTGTAAAAAAAAAAAAAAAAAAAAAGAGATTTTCGTGGGTGCCTAAATTCGTGGTTTCGCCTGTCAAAGTTTGCAAATTTGTACTATAAAAATATCCAAAATACATATTACAAGAGAACAAAACTGTGCCAGCAGCAAACGGCGGTAACTTCAGTGGTTAAAAGAACGCTACCACCTGTATGAGCACAAATCAAACACCTGTCAAAATCAATCACTTACACTCAACATCAAAGGGAGCCAATGCAGTCAACAACACTAAGCTAATAGGTTATTAAAGTACATGTGCCTGATCTTTTTCTTAAAACACTGTCCAGTAAGTTGCACCATCGGTATTTTCTGATGACCATGGCGTTAACACAGTGACTAAAGAGTGGTAAAATTCAACATAGATCCCCGTCGGTTTGGATAATATCATTCCTCATGTGAACCAAACACGTGACCAGCTGTCCCTTGGTAAATACAATTAGCAAGCTGGGTCAACATTTAATGTGTTCAGAGTCAATCAAGTGTGAAGATGGTAACTCAATTGAAAAACAAAGGAATCACTCTTTTGTTTGAGCCTGCTCCATGTACGAACCAACTTCAACCACCAGACTTTAAAAAAATAAAGACTACAAAGAAGAATTAAAATCACGTTTCCATAACTGGTATGCTAAACAGGGCAAAGGAATACGTCACTGGTGATGATCAGTGTACTGTTAGTGGACCTTAAAACCTCGGCAATCGAGTCGATTTATGGTGAATGGATAATATTACGGTTCATGCGAAAGTGTGTGAAAGATCAGACCTAATTATGCGAGGCTTTGAGAAAGCTGGACGTGTTTAATTCAACAATTTCAGGATTATTTAGCTGACAAATATTTGTGTGGACCTGCAGACTTGATTGACATGATGTTGATTCAGTGGTTTTGTCCTAAAAATCAGTGAAGTGTGAGATTCAGTTCGTGTATATATACCTAATGTTTCATTAGTAATTGTGCGTCAAGCAATAGTTCTTGTATTTCATAGTCATGTTGTTCATTGGGATTAAGCATGTATGGATAAAATGATATGTGCTTTAACGACGATTTAAATTTTTCGACAACAGTTTCACTTGAATGAAGTCTTTTGATTTCATTTTTGTTATGAAACATACCATTTTCGCTGAGTCAACGTCGCAAGTTAAACATTGTAAGTCATTGGTATGAAAGTGTATATCAATTGCTATCAATTTGATATAAAAAGACAAATATGCAACCATATTAAACATGAGAGTTTTAACATCATATAGTTCATTAAGGTTTCATTGCAAAGGCATGTCTCTTTGGTGATTTTGTGTCGGTTTTGTATCTTAAAAGCGATGTTAAACAATAATTTGAATTTTTAATATACAGTTTATCTGTATTTGTTTATTTTTTAAATATTTTTTTTACAAGAACAAAACACACTGCTGAGATTTTCGGCATTTTTTAAAATTTTGTTTTGATCTATTTAATCTCTTGATACTATATGTAGCTTTCTCAGTAAATGGTAAAAATTATTTACCGCCACTTTGGAGACTTTTAATTGAAATCGATTACATTTTAAATCACACAGGTGAAATGAAAATTTGATTGAAATCGATTACAATATATGTTAAATCACATCGGTGAAATGAAAACTCAATGGTAATTGTTTAGATGTGAGTAGTTACAGTTCTAATTAAATTTGTTTCACCTATCACATATTGCCGTCAATCATAATATGATCAAAAATGTCACTTCAAAGAATTGAACCTATTTTGGGACAAATCTAGTATAATTGTTACGTTAATTCGTTCGAAAAGGACAAAAAAATTTTGAATGGCTGGGCAAGTTTACAGTGCAACGCATGACATAAAGATATTGTCTTTGACGAAGACTGTAGACCACATCACTTTCGATTGACATACGATCACAATGTTCAGATAATGTATAACTCTCTTAAAAAAACTTTTTCAACTGAGAGCTATACAAGTATAAATTGAATATAGCTGCCACTATCTTCATAGAAAAAAATTCGAAATAACTATGGCAAGGTATTTTGCACAAAGAAAAGGCTGTATTTTTTTGCAAGATAATAAATCACCTTAAAAAAGTTCCGGACTCATGAAAATACAATTGAGAGACAGGCCTTACAACAAATATTGTATTTGTACTGCAATTATATATTTTACAGTGAATAATAAATATAAAAGACCATCGAAAGCCATGTGTTTTAACTTCCGAAAGCTATAGACTACAAGTTGTGAAATTTTTTTAAAAATTGTAAACAAAAAGGACGTCTCCTTAATATCATACAAACTTACTCTTTACAGATATCCGTAACGTTAAAATCTTAACAACTAGTATTTATCCAGTTTCGATCTCTGACTTTCTTAGTATAATTCAGTTTATTTCACACATATGACAATCACTTTGCTACCGTATGTCATGCATATGACAATCACTTTGCTACCGTATGTCATACATATGACAATACCTTTGCTACCGTATGTCATACATATGACAATCACTTTGCTACCGTATGTCATGCATATGACAATCACTTTGCTACCGTATGTCATCCATATGACAATACCTTTGCTACCGTATGTCATGCATATGACAATCACTTTGCTACCGTATGTCATACATATGACAATCACTTTGCTACCGTATGCCATATATATGACAATCACTTTGCTACCGTATGTCATGCATATGACAATCCCTTTGCTACCGTATGTCATGCATATGACAATCACTTTGCTACCGTATGCCATGCATATGACAATCACTTTGCTACCGTATGTCATACATATGACAATCACCTTGCTACCGTATGCCATACATATAGGAGCTTTGAGCAACTCGTGTCTATTGCAGATAAGACTATCTGACTTGCTTGTCTTTTAACTCGACTTTGAAAATGTGTTATCGAGAGCTAGAACTTACATTGACATATAAAACATGCTATTCTCTAAAAACAGATTCATGTAATATTCACATAGAACGCACAAATTGGCGTATTGATTATTTGTTGCGGCTCATTCCCTTCGTTTGTATTGAAAAATACAAAAAATTATCCCAACAAGAAAATGATAAAGTAATCGCTGTATTCTGAACAGACCTATCTAATACAGACTCTACAAAACTACCATTGGTAATTTAAACAGCAGAAAATAAACCGATTGTGTTGAACATAGCTGAAATTTACTAAGGTTCTAAAGGACATATATAAAATAGGTCACGTGAGACTTAAGAAAGCTTACTCGAATGAAAAACCTAGCAATTATGTTTTGTAAAATATAGCTCTATGTTCATATTTACTACTTATAACACTAGACGAGCAACCAACTCTGATAAGTTGGTAACGCTACAACGACGACGTCACTTGCCGCCTCTTAAAATAACATGGCTAAGAAAGTATTTTCTTAAAATAAAAATTGATTTTCTTTTTCAAATGGTGTCTTTGAGGTTGAAATCTCTTCCAAGAGCGAGAATCATGCCATTACAAACATTTCAAGCATATCAATACGATAAGCCTGTATCAATGCCTGGAATCAGGGGTGATTGTTGTTTCTTCAATAGGCTTTTATACAAAGGATTTTACATATACCAAATAAATGAATGGCTGAGAAATGTCTGAATTTGCCCATTACCAATTATGGAGACCAACACTAAAGACGTGAGTTTTATTTTAATCAAACATTCTGTTAATCAAGAATTTTTAAGAATGCGATTTGTTTTCGCAACTGTAAGCCGAAATTGAACATGCATCGCCGCCACATTCTTTGAATATTTTGTATCACCATCCAAATGTAATTACGTGAAATTTGAGTGGTTTATAGGGCTGAAGGCAAAATAGCGAGTGAACCCTTGTACTTAGCAAACATAGCTCTTTTCAGGTGTAATAATTACTTATCTGCATTTTGATTCAAACAATGCTCTTTTCTACTGTAAAAATAAACAGATGTACAACGTACTAGGGAATAATAGTATTGCTATTACAGTGATATCTCTTTATCCATTAACGACACAATCTTCAGGCCTGACACTTGATCCACGTGATAAGAGAAATCACGCTTGATATGTAAATATAAGAATTTGATAATAGATTTAGGATCATTCCCTTACCAAAAAAAAAATATACTCAAACAGATGAATTTCATCAACCCATCGAATCGAATGCTTCGTGTACACATTGATATACTCTTGTAAATAGATCAAATTAATACAGTACTTTAGAAATGTATACCTGTGGTCATCAACTCTAGGTTAGCCTCAACAATACGCTTTTTGAAACAACAACTAAATAAATACAAACGTTAGCAACACCCCATATTTTGTTCTATATCAAGATAACTGACCTGTGTGTAGCTTTTTTAAATGTACTTTATTTCTACTGCCAGGGACTTATTTTTGCTGTTACAATGAACATTCAAAGCTATTTAGTGTATAGAACCAATAGCCAATCAATACAGATAGATTCCGTGACGAATTGATGTCGATATGGTTAATTTTTAAACAGTGGCAAAAGATATTTCGCTTTGACTGCATTGGGTGCATGCTTTACGTAATTAATGTCTGTTGAGAAGGGTGACTTGGTATATTCTTTGCGGATATAAATCATTAGCACAGATATGACAGATAGTGTCGCATAAAATAATATAGTGACTGCATTTATTGTGCGTTTTGACCAGTGCTCTTGTCACACTGTAATTGTTAGTGAACAAAGAAATTCAACAACAATTGACTGATATATTGCACACCTATCAAGTCTATATTCCATAAAGGAGGCATCAACAATTCCAAACCCAAAACTTTCCATCAGTTCGAAGACTAAGTGTATCAGTAATCCATAGTATTGGCTCCGAATACAATATTGCTGTAGCGTCATAGATATCACGTGACTAGGTATATATAAATGACTACAACGCTGTTAATAGACCGATCCAAAACAGCTACATCGTACAGTACTTGTGTGTGAACTTTTAAAATGCGTAGATCAAACTTCATGGCAACTTTTATTGGGCTTTTATATATACTTTTAGTTACAAAACCAACAATTTCTAAGGTAAGTAAAAGCTTGGAATATTATATATTTATTTTGACAATCAACTCTATCGTCATTGAATTGAATTGAATAAATGATACAATAACTAAATTTTACATATCATTGGTTATTTTGAACCGTTGTCATGAAAAAAAAAATGATTACCTCCATAATGCAATACATATATTTTGCATCTACAATTTTTGTAAAATCCCAGTAATAACGACTGTTACATTGTCAATGTATCAAATGACTTTTCATATTAATTATGATAGCAAATATTCCAGAGAATCTAAAAATGAACGCCAAGAGGAAAGAAAAAGAATATTATAACTATTTGTATTCAAATGTGTGTTCCAAATAACTCTAAAACAAAAAAGGATATACTGTGTTTTGGTGGCACAAAATTCACAAACTAACCCTTCCTTTGTGTCGTTCACTTTGTTTTTGATTTTTTTTGTGTGTGTGCTGAAACTGTCATTCGAATTATACAGATAAAATTAATGAAAAAGAGATCATGACATATCAGAAAAAGCTCATAAATGTGGATGATTGGTATAAAAATGATTAAAATACTTATATTTAGGTCAGATTAGTTGAACGATTTTGCCTATTTTGATAACTTGATGTTGTCACCAGTTTAGACCGGTACTTGCTGGAAAGATGCAAAGACACCGAGCGACTCGTCTTCGTAGTCTCATACTAACTGATACAGTTTTATCGAAGCTAATCATACGTTATAATAATGATACGGTATGATACATATTTCAATTACAGAGTACCTAAAATACAACTCCTACAAATAGTTGTATTTCAATTAGTATTAGCATACCAATATTTCTAAGGACCTTTCAAATTTATACCTTTCAAGAATAATTAGCGGAGATCAACATATTCTGATTACATATGAATATTATCAAAACTTCCTCACTGACGCGAAATTTTAAAAATTACAGATTGCAAATAAGATTGTTAATCATAAAGCTGCATATTATCAATACATTTTTGTATCTTCTATGTAAACTATACCGTCACACCTTGACTTGGACAAAACAGTTTTATACCTAAATGCACGTTCACGTGTTGTTCTGGAAAAAAAACAACAATTTGGCTGTCTGAGTATATGTCCATATTATAGAACATTCCTGTGCATGAACCAGCGTAGCTTCGTATCCATAGCAAATACAAGTTTTGGTGCACGCCCATCGGGGGTGATGAATTTTCTCTGGGCGTTATCCACTTCTACAAAGAAGCCTCTCAACCAAATACTTAAGAAGAAAAAGTTAGGAATTATTTACTTGTAGTCAAGAAGCACAGGAAGAATATGTCACAATGTAGCATGTGGCAGAAGTCATAATATACTTATGGCGTGACAATTAAGCGCAGCAGAGCCGCCATACGCACACTGATTCTTTTTTTTTCTTCTTTTTGATTGGATTTTAATACGTGATAAAAAATGTAGGTAGGTTCCAGTCAACTTACCTGTGTACTAATGTGCAGAGACGATGTTCTAAGGTTTAGGTGACCCAGAGGTAAAAACAGCCTTATGGCAGCTGTAGCGTACTAAACGGGGGAAGGGGGGGGGGGGGAGGTCTTGAGGCGCCAAAACAGCTGATAAAAATTCGGGCCTCTTATTCTGGCCCTTTGGGCCATCATCGTTGCCCCGGTAGCCATTTACCCTTAGTACGCCACTGTATTTCAGTTATATATTCTGAAAGAGTATGAGCTGTGAGGAGCGTGGATGGCACCGTATGATGTGCAAAATAATAACAGATCCAACGTTGTATCGTTAGAAACGGTGTTTACATATAACAAGGAAGAAGGATAATAAATCTCGATTGATCATTTACACAAATGCAAAGAAAGACAAATGTGCATCACAATGGATGGACTCTCATTAGAGTTCATTTTTTTATTACTAATTCGTTATGCGAGTGAATGAACGTCTATGCCTTTTGATCAAAATGTGAACTTTTGTATACGCCCAAATGTTGAAGATAGCATTATACTTATTTTACCTGATTACATAATGAATGAAGTTGTGTTACAAAGGATACAAAAATGCTGATGTTTGTACATAAAAGATAAAATGAATTATATTACAGTTATATTGGATATAATTGAATTTATCTGTCTGCATTTTTTTAACGTTACCTTTCTAAAAATATAAATTAGTCGTTACATAATTGTATCTATATCGCCCAACGTGTTCTTTTGTTTTTAACATTCGAATGATTGTTTAATATTCGAATGATTGTCTTGAAACACTTCGATTACTTGTGGATATCTGGTACAGCGACACGTGTCGAAGAGTTACCTGTCATAAATCAAAGAGTTTGTTTTGAACTGGCATAAAATAATCGTGAATAATTGAAGAAAAACAACGTAAAGAAAGTGTACAAGAACCATGGACAACCTGAAAGAGTGACACTTTGAGACGCAGATCTGTGTTTACTTATGATTTCAAGTACGTTGTTACTGAAATCAATGAAATAAGTTTATCTCATCGACTTGTGAAGGAATAACTGAATATAAATCATTATAATTTTCTTTACTACTGTTCCTTGACCCTATTAAACCATAAATGTTTACAACTCTTTCTTAGATCTATTGAAAATTGGAGAAATGACAAATAATAGACAATTATGTTCTCAAGCTGACGATGTTACTAAGCCTTATCGACCTCGTTAGGAAGTTATATTGCCTTATTACTTAGAACAGCTGATTTTTTTTTTTTCTCATCAGAGGTTTATAGGGGTAAGTAGTGGGTCATGTGCCATAATATTGGCCGAATGTATCCAGACAGAGTGTAAAGTACTATGCCTGGATCCTACAGGATGATGTATGATAACAAGGATGGAACATAGCTGTAGATATAGCAGACACACTCGCATGGCGACCCAGCAATTATCTCTCATCAAAGAACACAGTCAGTAATATAAAAAGTTACAAATATACACCCGACGGAGTGTAAAGTCCTATGCTTGGATCCTACATGATGATGCGTGATACCATGGATGGAACATAGCCTTGGATATAGGCATTCGTGCGTAGCAGACACACTCGCATGCCGATCCAGTAATTATCTATCACCGCAATATATGCTGATATGAACTGAAATTATAAATAGAGAGAGAATATTATCATACAGGTTAGACAATTTTTAATTCGTCCTCTAGCGCAATTAGTCGAGACGGTGTGGGGGTTGGAGGGTGCCGTAACCCGTTGACCCGGGTTCGAATCTCAGTAGAGGACGAATTAAAAATTATATAATCTGTAAGATAATATTTCTCCATATAAAATTTAACTTCGTATTATCACGCACTCTTCTGTAGGATCCAAGGATATCACTTTGCACTCTGGTGTATATTTGTAACTTTCTATATTAACCTCTATATGCTTTGATTTCTGTCAGAGGAATCCGGACTGACTGTATATTTAGATGAGAGTTAAGTACTAAGTCGCCGTGCGAGTGTGTCTGTTGTAAACAAATTCCTTTATCCACAACAGTGTTCCATCCTTTTATGGGGATGTGCACCTGGTTTAGAGGGTGTGGGGGGTTGGTGCGTTCATGCAAGGAAATGGATGGTTTAACTCCCTGACCCGGGTTCAAATCTCAGTAGAGGACAAATTAAAATTTATCTAACCTGTATGATAATATTCTAAATAGTTGAAACCATATCAATGCATATTTTTGACACTAAAAGAAAGTTAAGTCTTCTCATGCTATCGGAAGTTTCTTATTTAAAAAGAATAAATAAAACTCGATCTTAAGTATTGTTGATAGGGCTCCCGTTTGGAAACGACATGACGTAATATTGTCCATTGTTTGGTCCAGGACGACTCCATTTCCTTGGGAAATCCCCCAAAACGGACACATTTTGTGTTTGTACGCTGACAATCGAAGGCCTTCTGGTCCAAAATGTGACAACATCTAATTGTTACTCCCAAACTAAGGACAGACGGTCATGTACCTTGGATTACTGACCACTGTAATAAATCTAGTGAGTAGATCTTAGCTCTTACAAGATCTGACAAGAGAATGAAAATGATGAAGCCGATTCAATTTTGTTTTAAAAATTGGACTTCTACTTTGATATACCTACGCTAGCTACACAGACATGTGTGTGTGTGTGTGTGTGTGTGTGTGTGTGTGTGTGTGTGTGTGTGTTTGGGGAAAGAGAATCAAATACAAGCCTTTTGATATTCAGACTTTGGAGGTCACCTCATAGTTCTGCTATTTTCCTCACAGCTAGGAGTCTGGTGGTGTCCACAAATAAGAAAACAGCTCTTCACGATCAAGTAGTTCTATTACAGCTTAGATCGTTAAACCTTCGGTGCTTTATAAACTTAAATGTGAAAGTACAGCTTTCAAACTACACACATTTGAACTAAATCAAAAACTGTTTGGCTAGATTGTATCAACCGTAGAAACAAAAGTCTGGTAAGTGAGTGACTCGTTCAGGCGGTTTGAAATTGTCAATAGTTATGCAAAACTTATGATATACTGTTTTGTTGTGGAAAAAGATAAGTTAACAAAATGTGTCATCTTTAGTAACTATTTGTGAATAAGAAGGCTTAGGTGAATAGTCAGTGCTTGTCTGCGATTTTTGCATGCTTTAACAATTAATATTTTCTGATTCATTTTTCTTCTCACACATACGCACAAACAAAACACGGCCTTCTGGTCGTCTCCAACGCTCCCATGTACGTATCTATGTACTTGTTCTCTCTTTCTAGTTTCTATTTATCTACCTATGTACCTACTTATCGATCGATTGATCAATCAATCCATCAACTGAATTCGTGATGTTGACTTCATAATTCAAACTACGGGACATGAAAACTTCCAATCCTGGATGTTCCTGACTTCCAAATTTCGAAAATGAACGAAAACCCTGCCTGAATCTCACGCACATACTACCCATAGATTTTAGTCTAGTTTTGTAAATGAACGAAAGCTCTGCCTGAATCTCACGCACAGACTACCCATAGATTTTAGTCTACTTTTGTAAATGAGCGGAAGCCCAGCCTGAAACCAACGCACAGACAACACATAGATTTTAGTCTACTTTTGTAAATGAGCGGAAGCCCATCCTGAAACCAACACACAGACAACACGTAGATTTTAGTCTACTTTTGTAAATGGCTACTGTAAATTCACTTTCATTCGTGAGGTCACAATTTTCGTACATTTCTTGAGTGCCACCAGCGACAGAATTTAATACGCAACAAACAGTGATATATATATATATATATATATATATATATATATATATATATATATATATATATATATATATATATATGAGGACAATATGTCTCGTTTTCACATAACAGACGTATCAACGAAATTAAGTACCGACCAAATGTCATCTATTTCAAAACAACAAACACTGATCTCCACCGAAACAAAAGAATTGATGCTATTCTTTTTTTTTTTAAAAAGTAGAACTTATTTATGAATAGATGTTAAATAAGTGGAAAGACGCATTTCCCCACATAATGCGCGCAAATAATAACGGTTTGATTTTTAACTTTGGGCAGAATTGATGGAACGTTTCTTAGCCATTACTTATTGTGACCTTATACCCTTGTATTTAGTATTGGTTGTAATACAGGTTAGTCAAATAACACACCAGTTCATTCACCCGCATTCCACATTTCCACGTACAGAACTATTACTTTTCAGTTTTCATTTGTGCTACAGTTTCACCTCAACATGCTATCTGGGGATATTTTTTGTTTTTATTTTTTTAAACCTGAGTTATAAAGGTCTTCTCTTCAAGCGGACTCTACTGCCAAGTACTTGAAGACTTGATTAGCAATTGACTTGCAGAGACTGGTTTATGTGTTTTTAGAAGAATGTTTGAAAATATGACTATGGATGATATAGTTGGACGTTTATACCTATCTATTTATCTGTCTTTCTGTCTGTCTTTCTGTCAGAAATTAACATTACAAATACTAATCTGGTGAAGTTCTAGAAGAATAGGAACAAATATTTTCAGAAAAATCGCAAAAGGAAGACAAATATATGTACTGAATAGACATATCGCTGTAATCTACCTATGCGAGAATTTTGCTCAAATGCTTTAGTTAAGATCGAGGTCAGATAAATGTTAATCTACCGAAGCACTCAAATAACTGTTGGCTCACGTATTAATTTCAATATGTGACAAAACGATTTGAGACGTTTGAACTTTAGGTGAACAAATATTACTTTATGCCATCAGAAATATATTTTATGTACACGTAATACGCAAATGTTCGTAACTTCATGTTTACAAAGCTTGAACTTTTGTTTACTATATATGGAACTACTGCGCTTGATTAAACTCGCCTCATAGCATTTACTTAAATACATATTTATTCAACAAATTTTAAAGAGAGAAATAAAGTCAAAAATTCACCTCGGATTGTCCTTTGACATATTCGTTTATTGCTTGTAAGATTAATTATGTAGATTAAAACAATGAATGTATGTAATGTTTGTAAAATGTACACATCATGTATATATCCATCTACATGTATGTATGTCTCTCTGTCTGTACGCCTGTTTACTTTCATGTCTGTTCAAGAGGATTTCGAGAGAACATAAAGTCCAAAATTGGGTTGGAAAATAGATATCTCCGTTTATTGGAACACCTTATGCTATACTATTTAGATCAAATAAATTCTCCCATAACTTTATCCATTGACATTTATATAAATTCAGCTGGCTGCAAATGACCTCCGTTTTTCCAGTAGAATGTCTTGACATCGGATGTCATTCTTAAGGTCTGATTGATCTAAAATCCCCTTGTTTGCTCATTGGATATATTTATAATAGTGCAATGTTTCCTTATGTCTTATTGAGTTATTTAGAAGCATGTGTTTTCAGTTTGCTGGTATACTTAAACATGCATGAAGAGGAGCAAGTAATACCATCAAATGTTTTAATAAAATTGAGTAAATCAATAAATTCTGAAGTTTATAACTACATGTATTCACCTGTTCAAATTCGCGCATTATCAGTATGCATTGTTAAATGGCTTAAAAAGATGAATTACATCAGATTTATTGTGAGTTTGTTTTTAACATTTGGTGCATTTAAGTTTTTGATCGCTCTACCAAGAAATATTAGTTACAAGGTGTAAATTGTTAACAACAAATGTATACATTTTATACGTGTTTCTATTCACTAAGGGTCGTTTTTAAAAAAAAAAATGTGTTTGAGGGAAAATGCGCTGGCTGCGAAGGAACAAATGTAGAGTTTGTGCAAACAAAACATGGGACCAAATGAATTCTAGACAAATTACTGAGTTAGCAATACAATAAATATAAACGGTACAATTTCAGCATGAAGTGTTACAAAAATTAACGTTTAGTTGCTCCATTATGTGCAGAAGCCATATCAATATCAGATTTCATATTATAGGTACTGTCTAGTAACGTACATCAAATAATAAAAATCATAAAATAGTTAGATTGCCTGTTATGAATCATGTGCCAGTTTTGTCCTTGCTTTTAAAAATAAGGTAAGAGAACACTTTACTTTGGTCAATATGTATTATCGAAATACATAATTCTCTATCACATTCATTAATTGATTGTCTTGACTAAACATTTTGTACAACGATTAACTAGTTATTTATTTTACGTTGACCTTAATGGTAAAATAATTAACTCTGATTGTTCGTGGTCACGACAAAAGTGTCAGATGCTGTCATGAGTTATTGACAATCAATCCATACTTCAATTGAACTGTTCTGACGGAACGAACGTGATGTCAAAATAATAGACTGAGCGAGGACCAAGCTAGTGGAAGAGACTAAAAACCGGTTTTCAAATAACAGATTAATAAATAAATACAGACCTAAACTATCATCAGCAATTTCGAACACCCAGTTACACAATCATAATATTCAAAACGCCAAAAATTTTGCTCTAGTACACAATTTAATTTGTGTTCTAATATGGTGTGAAAACAAGGAATAAAACCAAATACGGCATTCCTTACCATATTCCAAAGAACCGGATGGAGTCTCACTCCCACGAATACGAATGCTAAAAAGCATGTAATCGAAGCGCCGACCCATCAGACAGCAATACGCTGAACTGAGTCGAACATGGCTCACACACAACCAACAATCAGCTATATGTCACACAACCATTGTTTATTTCTTAACCACTCCAGCCGAAATACCACTGAATAGTTCAATACATAGTCGACAATCCTTGAGTACATTGTGATATAAACACAAATGGGTATGTATGCATTCACAAGAAGATCACGTTTAAAAATTAAACACCGTTCTACGTTCAGAACAAGTGTACAGGATTACATGATATCTAAGTGTACAAGATTACATGATATCTAAGTTCTTTCATGAATATATCTACGACAGTCAGTGCTGGATTACCCAATAGGCAGACTAAGCACGTGCTTAGAGCACCAGCAAAGCAAAGGCACCCCCCCCACAAAAAAAAAAAAAAAAAAAGAGAGAGAGAGAGATTAGGTTTCTTTTTTTTTGGGGGGGGGGGGGGTAATTACATATGGGGTTGGGGGTGGTGCACCATAATCTTTTCAGTGCTTAGGGCCTCTAAAGGTATTAATCCGGTCCTGACGACAATAATGACTATACGGAATTACAAGAAGCCGGAACCGTTCATGATCAGCATTTACTCCATACCTCATTCATAATTAATACTAGCCCACCAACAAAGATAAAAAAGATTGTAAACTGACAAGAGACAATAATACCTCAGAAAACATTGTGCGATGTGAAATTAGGCCGAGACAGAAGGAATCGGTAAAAAATATATCCTGAATCACAAGGTTAAATACTCTTTCTGTCAAACATAGATGAAAGAAAGAAAGAGCAACGGATGTGATTATTACATACCTCTAGTGATAACAAATACAAACTGTCTTGAAGGAAACATTATCCTGACAGCCATAATAAAATAAAGATCATATGTGAAGGACAAGTATTCTTCGTTACCGTTTGATTGTTGCCATCTGTATTTTATGTGCGGTAGCTCAGCTGGTAGAGCGTCGGACTCCAAGGGTCGCGGGTTCAATACCAACCCAAGCCAGTCCGGCTCGGCTGCCTCGGTATGTCCTTGGGAAATGCACTTAACTCCATTTCCTCGACAATACATGGCCAATAATGTGTAAAAAGTGCCGTTTACCCAACCCCCACCCCCCAAACAAACAAAACAATAACAAACAAAAATAAAAAAATGTATTTAAGTGACTCATTTTTTAGGCGCATCGTTTTTAGCTTAATCTTACCAAATTGTTTTTACCATTAATACCGTGCTTGCAGAAAATTGCAAAATTAAAATGTTGATTGATAGCGTCTTTGTTAATAAACCATGACCTGATCTTGCTATTCGGTAACTGAGGTAAGAGGCAATGAGTGAATTTAAGTTTTGAATGTGGGTTTTGTGGTGTTTGTATTCTTCTACAAGTGCTACCCAAATTAATTTATCACATCGCATGCCATAATGAGAATTATTTTCTGTATGTGTATTTTCTCCCGATTTTGAGACTAATTTAAATGATAAAACTCTAAGATGATTGACCTTCAAAGGAAGGTGCAGAGGGTCAGGTTCTTTTCGTGTGCTAGATTCGCCTTGAGAACCCGTATTTAAAAACGATTACATTTGGTGATACGATGAAACATCTTAGGTGATGAGTGGAGTAGGTGGTCTACCCCAACTTAAGATTACAGGCTGTTAAATCACGTTTCTTGGCCTTCATTTTCAATAAAATATACCACTGAGTACTGTGTTACGAAATGCATCAAAAGTATTCTTTTTGTAAGAACCTTCGAAGTGGGAGTGTGGCATGTGTAATATGGTAGAGAGACAAAATAGTATAATTTAAAACTTCAATCAATATTTGATCCGAATTCCCGCTAAGAGCAAACACGATTGAGAAACAGATTTTCATGCGAAATTGAGGTCAAAGTTCCTATATGTAATCAATGATATTTAAGCAGTAGGGGTACAACTGAGGTCAAAGTTCCTATATGTAATCAACGCTATTTGAACAGTAGGGGTATACCTGAGTAAGTATATATCCCTGTCCTTCACATAAATTTATTTGTTCTTCAAAAAACACAGGGGGTTTCAATGATGTAGATTATACTTGATCAATCGCATTGTAAGAAAATTGTGTAAACATGAGCTCTACAATTACACAAAACCATTATCAACATAGAAAGGAAAAACGTGCATGGTTTTTCAATAGCTATTGGGCGACTTGTGGTAAAGACTGATTGCAGAAACATTGCAATAGTTATTTTGAAGAAGAAAAAGAAAACAGTTATACATTCTAAGTTTCAACCGTATAAAAGCTTATAAATTAGAATCAATGGTTAATACATCACAACTTGACTCAAAAGTTATTATGCACGTAACAGGTCGATACACACACACACACATATTATTATTATTATTATTATTATTATTATTATTATTATTATTATTATTATTATTATTATTATCATAGTAATTTGATCTTGATTGCTAGATCAGGTCGAGTTCTCAGCATCAGAATATCCGATCATGACGAGACGCTCAGCGTCTAGTTTTTATCAGGATTTTCAGATACTGACAGCAAGACTTGATCTGACAATCAATATGGAATTACTGTGATAATGATAATTTTGTTATATACGTATCAATGTTAAGATAATGTAATAAAATCTCTATACGCAACTGAAAAACAGAGAAGGAATTGCTTAACTTTTCAACCTTTTTAATACGAACTTCATGTTAAATCATAAACCGAATTACATTTTGATCAGCTGATATGCGCATGAATATCACAGTTTTATGAATGTAGTTCCAGGATCGTTTGAGAGTATGGTGATACAGAATCAGAAAATGTCAGTACTTGACGTTTTCTTACTTCTAAGAAATGACGGTAAAATTATGACTTTTTCTTGAGTAAAAAATTGAAAGGCATATAACAAAGGTAAGTCATCTCAAGATAAAGCTGATGTTTCCACGTGTAGATGTTTATATTTAACACGATTGCAAGATAAAGCTGATGTTTCCACGTGTAGATGTTTATTTTTAACACGATTGCAAGATACAGCTGATGTTTCCACG
The DNA here is from genome assembly GCA_029931535.1 of Margaritifera margaritifera. NCBI lineage: Eukaryota > Metazoa > Mollusca > Bivalvia > Unionida > Margaritiferidae > Margaritifera > Margaritifera margaritifera. Next base: position 3,239,519 of record JAQPZY010001550.1, on the reverse strand, counting down.
TGTAGATGTTTATTTTTAACACGACTGTAAGACAAATTCATAAACATTCCAGCAATATGCATATGAGACATCCGGAGTATGTCATGATTGATTTTTGTAGAAAGATATAGAGATCATTATGTATCTGTTCCCTTTCACCAACATATTCTTTTCACAGCGGAAATATTTCAACGATACACACCAGTTCTCTGTCTCTTTCTGTCTGTCTCTCTGTCTGTCTGTCTCTCTCTCAATTGTATCTATTTTATGCATATTGACACGTATTTTACAATACATTTCTTTGTATTCATATAATCACACATATCCAAAATACTAGTATATTATTCAGGCAATTGGCTTTGTGTGTTCCTTAAATTATACGTAATATTGCTTATTTCGTACTTTATCCAAGTCGATTTACGTGCCTATCTTTCTCCCAACCGTCCGTTTTACTTCTAACAGCATATCTAGCTATGTGTTATATCTCTTTATCGAGTATCAGACCCATCAATACTATTTGCAATGATAGATAGATAGATAGATAGATAGATAGATAGACAGATAGATAGATAGATAGATAGATAGATAGATAGATAGATAGATAGACAGATAGATAAATAGAGAGATAGAGAGATAGATAGATCGATAGATAGATAGATAGATAGATAGATAGATAGATAGAGAGATAGATAACAGAAAGATAGATGGATGAATTGTCAAAATGCCATTACAAAATATAAGAAAATCTAATAGTAAATGCATACAATTCTCATTAAAGCTGAGCTCTGCTCCTGAGAACATTTAAATCTAGCACTATGGCACCTGCTCATAAAGACCTTCTCAGCAGTTTACTCTCAAATTTCACCTCTATACAAAAGACAATTGTCAACAAAGGACAACATTTGTGCACGACTTCTTAGTTTACTCTCATATTTCACCTCTAAACAAAGGACAACCTTTATGCTAGAATTGTCCTAAGCTTACTTTCATAGTTCATCTCATTACAAGGGACACCTGTCAACAACGGAAAACATTTATGCATGCCTTTTCAGTTTACTCTCATTTTCACCTTTATTTGAAAGAACACCTGTTCATAAAAGACGGCATTTATGCATGACTTCTCAGTTTCCTCTCATATTTTACCTCTATACAAAGGACACCTGTCAATAAAGGGTCAAATAATGTCATGGTCCCATAAGTGTTTTTTGATATACAGATTATATTGTACACTGCACATTCCATAAACATCATGTCAGAAACCATAACGTCAAAGGCCGTGTATGGTGTCCACAACGTGTCGGCAACCTATGGCACGCGTGTTAACGGTGGCACGCCAGACTCGTTGGAAAGTGCCAAGTCTTTGGAATATGACTTGCCTCATGGGATGCAGCACTCTACATTATACAACTGAGCGTACCTGGCACAGCAGTTCTTAAAGGTTGCCGATGCCTACACTGTAAACTAGTTCTTCTGAGATGAATATTGCCATATGCATACACATTCCCTACACATGACATCAGACACCATAAAGTCAAAGGCACTGCACACCAGTTCTTCTCAAAGAAATATTTCCATATACATACACATTCTCTGCATATGACGTGAACACCATAAGGTCAATTACCATGTACAGTATACACTGTAAACCAGTTCTTCTCAGTTGAATATTGCCAAGTACTTACACAATCCCTACATATGACATCAGACAACATACCGTCATATGACATCAGACACCATACCGTCAAAGGCCGTCGACTGAATATTATAAAATTAAGTATTGTGTAAACAATGCATGATTTAATGTGTGATGTATTTCTAAATTTCATTTACATTTTTGACTGGAATAACTAATTCCTTGAAAATATTCTATACTTTCTTTTCCTTCCTTATGTATCATTTATTTTTGGCTTGATTTCCTATTTAATTTAGCCGAAATATATACTTGGCAGAAATTATTATTATGTTTGATATCAATGTGATCTTAAATGTAATCACAATTTTTATGAAATAGAAAGGCCTTTTTCGGCAGTCGTGTTATTTTTCTTTCAACTGCGACGGTTTTGATCTAAAGATAAATATAAATAGGTTGCTTTTTTTTTTTTTTTTTTTTGCTTTAAAACCTCATTATCTTTATTGAAAATCACAAGAAAAAAGTTTTACTTTTGAAGGCAAATTTATAATTTATTCTCCCATATTTAACCATAAAATTTTATATTCATTTTGTTATGCATAATATTGGCAATATCACTGGATTGTAAAAAAAAAATAAAACTATAAAAGGGTGAACACACTGATATTTGCGAGAAATCCTCATTTTTCTCCAAAGTTAAGGAGAAAAATCTGCATTCGCATAAAATCAACAAGAAAGTCGGAATAAAAAGCGACACAATTTCGAGTTAGCTATCAGTTTCACGTTAATGTTATGTAATTCATCTTTTATTTGAATTAATTTCAGTTAGCTGAGAAATGTTGATATAAAAATCCGACGAACTATGAAAGAAGTCAAGAGAAATTGTTAATTTAAGATTTAATTTGATCTAAAAAATAAAAATAAAAATCCGTTAATCCGTACATCCGCAAGTGTGACGAAAATTCCGCGTGATGCGGAAAAGTTAGTACATGTAGTCAGCTTGCTATAACTTGCTTTAAATCGCTGTTTTTAAGCGAATCAAAACTGCATTGTTTTATTATAAATCGTTTATTATACGCGAATCATACCTTGGTGCTTTAGAATGAGATACTGCCATCTGACATGAAATATTAACCATAAGTCTATCCCTTGTATAAGCTATCGGGCGTTTTGTTACGTCAAAAAGTCATTCAGCTAGTTTAATAAAGTCCTCGAAATGTTCACTTTCTATAGCAAATATCGTTGACACGAGGGTACATTTAAATTTATGCCTAAAGCAAACTTTCCCTATAGCAAGTGATTTCTAAAGGGAACCAGTACCTTGATTGTGAAACTTGATTCATAAACAAGAACCAAATAAATGATATAATTATTAGTTTTTTGTACAACTATTATCTTCTTTCCTTTCGTGACACCAGTCAATGCTGAAGGAGAATGAGGCAATTAAATATATTACAATACAGAATTACTCCCATACCAGGTGATTTATGTATCGGAATAATATTCTTTTCAGACATATAAAGCATATCATACCGCGAGCATACAAGTGTCTACCTTATCTCGATATATTAAGCACAATGAATTACATCTGGTGTCTAACTTATCTCGACATATTAAGCACAATGAATTACATATGGTACAAACCGTCTCGGTATACAATGTTACCTTCTCTCACCTTACCTTCTCTATACAACGTAAATCTAAACATGGTCACTTTCACAACTAAAAATTAGGCTAAATCATTCGAGAGCTATCAAGGGCTTTTACCTACTTAAAGTTATGTTTATGTTCTAACTAGTTCCACCTCCCGATCTGTTAAATGCTACCTTAATTGGTTTTGTATTATATGGACGCAGAGGGAATTCCTATCAAACAAGTTTTAATGACACATTAATGTTTTATATTAACAAAAAGCACTTTAGTGAAGCTTTAATAATAACGAATTGGAAACAACTTTGATAACGTTTTCTCTTTCTGAAAATCGTTCCCTGATTGTTGACATTTGTCAATTCCGTTTAGTGTAATTGCTCTTGAAAAGACACTACCTGACATTATGGCGGGTTAACCTCTAACAGAGAAGTATGGTGGAAAATATGATGAAGGGTGAAACATGGAAGTTTCTTTTCAATATAAATTTTAAATATTTTTTATCTCACAAAACTTAATGTTCATTGTTCTTATTTATGCTGCATAGTTTACGTAAAATAAAGTTTTTAAAATGTTACTCTCACTAAAGTGGCAGCCGGGATTACCTGTCCCAGATGCGAACGTGGAAGTGATGTGTCAATATGTTCATCTATGACTAAAAAAAGAAAATTTGTAAAAAAAAAATTGAATGAAGACAATCGTTAGGAAGAATTAGACAAATATTTTACATTAAATACATAAGTACAATCTGGGCTTCTTCAGGATAGTGTTTGTAACATTTTGTATTCTATATGTCACAAGAGAAAATAAATATATCAAGTAAAAAATTGATGACAATGACTTTTTGAGAACAAACTGCGTTTTTTTTTTTAAAGATTATAATGGGGAGAACAGAGCATTTAAATGTCACCGTTTAGCAAAAATATAAATAAACTTTATTGCCATGTTTTAATTGCTTTTTACTGCTCTCCGTTCTCCTCCATTTGAGGCGTCTCTCTCTCTCTCTCTCTCATGCGTATCATCCCTGTATCATTTCAAAGTTATTTGGCAGTTGTTGCCTAGCTCTGTTTCAAAATATTTTGTTCAACGTTTATAAAGATTTGTGATAATGTGATCGCTTGTAATATTCTTGGTAATGATTTAGGATGCGCAGTACGTCAACAGCTCTTATATGATAGCCCTCGGTCAGACACATTTGACTCACTCGTGCAATAGTTTCTGCGCCTTTCTTCCTCAAGAAATTAAAACCGAGGCATTTTTTGGCTTTATGTGTTTTCGATCGTTTTTGACTGTTACGCTGCCAAAAATAAATAATAAAATCTTGGACTATCCAACTGATTCCAGATTTTAGCACTAAAATGCGGGATTGGCTGAGAGTAAATTGTACCGAAGGATCTGATATTTAACTAACAAATCAGGACAAATTGACCCATGAAAGATTTCATGTATATTTGAACTTGAAAGGTAAATTAAAAATACATTTATCCCTTTTTGTCCACTAGATTAGTCCACGAGAAAAATTAAACAATAACTCAAACACATTACAATATAAATGACCGATCTTCTTTCAACAACGTAGCCCTTTCCAAACCTGCTCTCAATCCATACTTAGCACATTTCAAGTACGCATAACACAGAGTTATGATCAAGGTCGCACGGCACGAAAGTGTCAAACCAATATCAACTTTAAAGGGCGTTCTCTTTTTTTTAGCCATAACCTTGACATTATATTAGTAAATTATACATGAATGTGATTCTTTTAGAGCATATAAAGCAAAAATAAATATTATGCGTCGTAAACTGTGCTCTTTATTCATGTTTACTTGTTCTGACTCTTATCTAAAATTATAGAAATTCATGCCATTGTAGTTAGATTAATAGCTCGAATGTTAGATTTGCTTTCCGCAAGTACTATACATATATATAAAACACTTCGCGCAAATGTAACGTGCTGCATACTAAAAATGAAACCTCTACTGACAAAGATAACACAAAATCAATCTTTCGATAGTTGCATATGTATTTTGTATGTAATGTGTTATTATTTATTTTCTTGATACAAACAAATTCAGATTTACCTGTTAATATACAAATAGGCCAAATTTCAGATATAATTTCTAACCCCATAGTTTCTACTTAATTATACATTTTCAGCAAATTAAGACTATGCAATTGCTCGATACTGAGAGAGAGAGAGAGAGATTGTAACGGTGCCAGTACTACAACACTATTTCATGACCACAATGGACACTTACAAAGACAAAACAAACAGTAAAGACTAGTAGTGATATACAGTATTATTACAATAGAAAACGTCTATTCTTAATGGAAATATGAAAGAAAAAAGTTAATATAAAGGATATAAGTACAACTACATCTCAATGATATACTGTACGACAGTTAAAGAAGCAGGATCTTACATACAAGTTTCAGAGAATACAAGTCCAAAAATCTGTACTGAAGTGTACTGAAAGTTTACGAGAACTGTGCGAGTATATATATATATATATATATATATATATATATATATATATATATATATATATATATATATATATATATATATATATATATTCTTGATCAATAACCAATGCCCTGCATGGCGATATACATTTAACATTGTGGGCATTAGTATTTGACGTGTACCGCACAGTTTCACCTTTAACATTGGATACATTATCTACTACATGTTCAAGTATTAAAAGTTAACTAACCATTATTAATGTAACGAGTGACAACTACTAATTTGTTGCCTCACCATTTTAAGTGACAGTTTTTGCACTGACTTGGAAGGCAGAGTATGCTTGAATTTTATGGGCCATGCACTAAGCTTTATTTTGTCATTTTCATTTAAAAATGAAATGTATATATTTACGAATGTATGTGTGGATAGCGAGGAGAATATTTACAAACATTGGCGTAACTTCAAATTTTGGGCCGCCCTGCAAAAATTCAGAAATGCCCCAACCCCTGAAAAAAATTGGAGTTTGGGCCACCCTTCATGGCACCCCCCCCCCCAAAAAAAAAAAAAAAAAAAAAAAACCCACACACATTATATACAGCGTTCTCTTTCTCTTTTTACAGGAAAATGATTATATTAAGAAGAATCCTTTGCTGCAAGATTTCATTGATGCACGTCAGCTCAATAAAGGTACAAAAAATGACTATTGGTGGCTGAATGAGAAGATATGTGTGTGAGAAAGTACATGTATTTCTTAAAACATCTGGGACATTGAATGTTATTATTAATGCTGTAATAAGTCATGAATTCTACATTTGTAATTATGGATGGGGTTTATATGTATTAGTATATCACATTATGGATGGGTTAATATGTATACTAGTATATCACATTATGGATGGGGTTAATATGTATACTAGTATATCACATTGTTTGATCGAAAGTAAATTGTGATTTTCAAAGTTTATTTCGAAAGTTGCTACGTTACAGAATTCTGTACATACAATAGACTGCTATATTTATAATAAACGACTTAAGAGTGACAATTTGTTTTGTGAATGATAATTGCTTTGAAATATTGAATTTGAGAGAATAGTTTCATTCTGCAAGAGATTTTGGTCGTATTGTCGATTGATTATCTCTTTTAACCCCATCAGGTTTTAATTGTTTGTTTTCTTCTTTAGAAGGTCTTGATTTTGATATATCCAGCTTGGTAGAGCAGGTAGAACATGATGGTTCAATGAAGCAAAACCGGTACGAATCTACATTATTTTTCTCTGAGAGAGAGAGAGAGAGAGAGTTTTAATCATCGTCACTTTCAGTGGATTTTTCTGGAGAATATTGTAACAGAATCTACACAATGGCAATACCTTTTAATTCGATGTAATTTATTCAATGATAAAATCGATGGGATATTTAAACAGGTTTCAAACAATATGCAACATTTTTTCTGTGTCAAAGTACTAATAAAGATTTTGTATAATGATATGTTATCATTTCCATCCGTCAGAAATAAATGAAAATACAACAAGGACAATGTAGATAAGGCCAAACAGTCAATACACTCCGCGATACAGAGAGGAAATTAACTTCAGTCATCTTTAACAATGAAGATGCCGATATCCACCATCCTGTTGTTTGTGTATTGGCATTGACAAGTACTTGTCACTTCAATTGCCATCAGTGACCGTAACACACGCGATTTTTATCACTAGGACTCTAACAGGAATAGCTTTAATTGTTCCCTTAAACTTTTAAATTGGAAGGATTTCAGGACACAGAGCATGAAGTATCACAGCATGTTTTGTCCATATTAAGGAACAAAAACAATAAAACTAGTAACAAAGAACACACAGAAGCTTTTCATGTACAAATTGCAACTCATTTAGATCTGATCATTTTGGTTCAGAGAAAACTTCATCCTTTTATACGTTGATTCAATGAAAACTATTTTCTGATAGAGCAATTCTCGCCACATAATAGTCAAACCTAAAGTTTCAGTCATGTCACAATGTCGATCTAGTTTCCTCTGTTCTGACATTTGCTTGTTATTACTGGTATTTAGTCATTTCTTTTTTATTACTGGTATTTGGTCATTACTTTCGTACAAAAAGAACCAAATAATAATAATGGAATTTCAAAACAGAAAATATTCGGTCCATCTCTGCATGACACTGAACTTCTCCAGTTTCTCTGCTCACAATTGGAATTTCACCTCCAGCAGCTGTTACCCTACCAACACTCCCACCCTCACCACCCACCACCCCTTGGGGGCCTCTGTATCAGCATGTTTGTCAGATCGCGTGTGGATATGTTCAAAAAAATAAAACAGAATTGAAAATTAATACACCATATCTTAATAAAAAAAAGCTGTTAAACTCTCGAGTTTACAAACGACATACAAGAAGACAGGTATGATATGCTACAGATATGGTATGCTACAGATATGATATCCTAACATCCAAAGACCTCTTCTTTCGATTCATTTCATACAATCCCTTCATTTCAGAAAATAGTCTGCTAAGTAAACGTGGCCTGCACGGATATGATGATTTTTTTATATTTTTATTTCAACAATTGGTCTTTCAAAGATTTGACACAAAACTTAAAACAGAGAGACAAAATGTGTGCTTATGACCTAAGAGTAAACTTCAAATGGAAAGGGGGTGGGGTTGGGGGTTGGGGGAGGGTACGTGAGTATCGATTTCGTCCTCAGTAGCACTCGAGTCTGCAATCAAATCTTTCTGTTTTCATTATTTGATATGCAGCACGCATCATATTTACATAATGTGTCTTTGATAATTTTGTATTTCAGTATTCAAAGTCATGACCTTCACCGTAAAAAAAGATCTGGATCTATTGACACTCCAGTACCGTTATCCCTAAAAGCATATGGAGAAGAGTTCACACTGGAACTGTGGCACGTGCAATCAGTGCTAGATCTCGATGCTGCCATAGTTATACGTGCTGGAGATGGGGAAGAAACAAAATGGACGGGGAACCATCCTGACTGTTTCCTTCGAGGAATGGTGACGTCACATGCCGGGACCGCATCCATGTCTTACTGTGATGAATTGGTATAATTGGCTGCTGTTTGTATACGTGTTTTGTCAGATATATATATACATACATACATACACACATATATATATATATATATATATATATATATATATATATATATATATGTATGTATATATATATATATATATATATATATATATATATATAGATAGATAGATAGATAGATAGATAGATAGATAGATAGATATAGAGAGAGAGAAGTTGGCACCAATTAGTGTGTCGTTTATTTAAAATGAATATTCTATTTTGAAAGTAATTACAATAACAACGAAGAAAAATGATTTTGAAACAATTTGACATTTTTAAATCGTCGGTATATCTTTATATTTTTGGTAAATAAATACAGAATATAAGCAATTAGAAAATGCGTACAATATTTTAAAAGCATTTGCCTTGGAGATACACCTATTAAAATTAAATATTGAATAATGTTTTGACATGCCCATTAGGACTTTCTATTACGCAATCCAAAATCATGTATCAAATTCTTAACATTTGTTTTGGAAAACACGACCGTCTCGTTAGCTATAGAGTGTTGAACTATTAGAGTCGGATTGCCCGTAATATAGTCTAATGTGATTATATACCACGTGTTTACAGGTAGGAACAATGAATGACGGGATAAATGAATATCACATCGAGACATTGCCAAAATATATGCTAGAAACAGGCGATTTTTCTGGAAATTTACTTATAGCTCGGAGGAACGTAACCACAATTCCACTGGGATCTCCAATTCATCCCCATCCAACAGGTCTGTATCCCTATCCATTTTCCTTTTCTATTTTACCTTCTCAGTCGTGATTCAAAAATCGTTCCGATACCTCGATGGCCTGTGATGTGTTTACTAACCTGCAAAAACACACACACGATCATAAAAGTTTTGTTTAAGAAGCATAATGAAAGGTTAAAAACAAATGTATAGAACCTTTAGCCGCATGTCTGATACCTACCTGTATCCACAAACATTCTGAGCAGACAAAGTTTACAATCAGTCATGACTTTTTAGTGACAATAAAGAGGTTAAAGGTTCCTTTTGAACGTAGTAAATCGATCTACGTGATAAAACACTTTTTGTTCTACGAAACATGACGCTTTGCTTGCAACTAAAGCCTAAACGTGAGGCTTCAAGCAGCTTTTATTGGTCTGAAATGGAGGTTAATATTTTTCCAGGCATCTTGATAAATAGTCATGAAAACCTTGAATATGTCACACTTTTTCTTAAGCATATGTAGGTGATTTTAATTATGGAATATAAGCAAATGACATCGCAATCCACCAACAAGGACCGGAAATCGCAAACAGTGGCACTAAAGCAAAGTATATCCTTCAAACTGCGAAGTTTAAATGATTCCTTACCTGAATCTAGAAAGAAAGCGTACACATCAGAAAATCAGACACGTACGTCCATAAAGAATAAATATGTGATTTGCTTAACGTCGTTGATATAATTTCCCTGTATGGATGTAAATCCAAACAAACCATCGAAATGTATTGGCAAAATAAGTAGAAAAAGACACCATGCAAAGAAAATAGCGGAAACATGACGAATGAGGTCAGCTTTTAAATTTTGAAAGTAAGGATATGCGAACGGAACAGAAGAATTCTGCCAGAAGTAGACCACTTCCAGATAATGACCTTTCTCATGCAAGTGCAGAGCAGGATATTATTCCCTGAAATCAGATTACCACTCAAATCAGAACATATTTTCCGGTCTGACGTTTGGTCATCATATTGTGGGAGTATACTCTACTTTTTTTCTCTCCTCATTTACTCATATGTTAATTTTAGAGTTCGGGTCCCATTACGGCAAAGACTTCAACACATTCAGTTACAGCGAGGACCACGACAGAAAACGCCGTTCCACGAGTAACACCTCGTTTGAGATTGAGACGGCCTTGTACGTAGACCAGAAGATGTATGATTACATGAATAACGTGTTACAGGCAACAACCACAGAAAAAAAGATTGAACTGCTCATGTTAACATGGAATGGGGTAATTATATATATATATATATATATATATATATATATATATATATATATATATATATATATATATATATATATATAGAGAGAGAGAGAGAGAGAGAGAGAGAGAGAGAGAGAGAGAAAGAGAGAGAGAGAGAGGAAAGAAGTTACAGCTATTCGTGATCAGTGTGCCTGATAAGTGCCTCTTCAGGGATATGAATGTTGTAATAGCTTATGGATATGAATGTAGTAATAGCTTAGTCAGGGATATGAATGTAGTAATAGCTTAGTCAGGGATATGAATGTAGTAAGAGCTTAGTCAGGGATATGAATGTAGCAATAGCTTAGTCAGGGATATGAATGTAGTAATAGCTTAGTTAGGGATATGAATGTAGTAATAGCTTAGTTAGGGATATGAATGTAGTAATAACTTAGTCAGGGATATGAATGTAGTAATAGCTTAGTCAGGGATATGAATGTAGTAATAGCTTAGTCAGGGATATGAATGTAGTAATAGCTTAGTCAGGGATATGAATGTTGTAATAGCTTAGTCAGGGATATGAATGTTGTAATAGCTTAGTCAGGGATATGAATGTAGTAATAGCTTAGTCATGGATATGAATGTAGTAATAGCTTAGTCAGGGATATGAATGTAGTAATAGCTTAGTCATGGATATGAATGTAGTAATAGCTTAGTCAGGGATATCAATGCAGTAATAGCTTAGTTAGGGATATGAATGTAGTAATAGCTTAGTCAGGGATATGAATGTTGTAATAGCTTAGTCAGGGATATGCATGTAGTAATAGCTTAGTCAGGGATATGAATGTAGTAATAGCTTAGTCAGGGATATGAATGTAGCAATAGCTTAGTCAGGGATATGAATGTAGCAATAGCTTAGTCAGGGATATGAATGTAGTAATAGCTTAGTCAGGGATATGAATGTAGTAATAGTTTAGTCAGGGATATGAATGTAGTAATAGCTTAGTCAGGGATATGAATGTAGTAATAACTTAGTCAGGGATATGAATGTTGTAATAGCTCAGTCAGGGATATGAATGTAGTAATAGCTTAGTCAGGGATATGAATGTAGCAATAGCTTAGTCAGGGATATGAATGTAGCAATAGCTTAGTCAGGGATATGAATGTAGTAATAGCTTAGTCAGAGATATCAATGTAGTAATAGCTTAGTCAGGGATATGAATGTAGTAATAGCTTAGTCAGGGATATGAATGTAGTAATAACTTAGTCAGGGATATGAACGTTGTAATAGCTTAGTCAGGGATATGAATGTAGTAATAGCTTAGTCAGGGATATGAATGTAGTAATAGCTTAGTCAGGGATATGAATGTAGCAATAGCTTGGTCAGGGATATGAATGTAGGAATAGCTTAGTCAGGGATATGAATGTAGTAATAGCTTAGTCAGGGATATGAATGTTGTAATAGGTTAGTCAGGGATATGAATGTAGTAATAGCTTAGTCAGGGATATGAATGTAGTAATAGCTTAGTCAGGGATATGAATGTAGTAATAACTTAGTCAGGGATATGAATGTAGCAATAGCTTAGTCAGGGATATGAATGTTGTAATAGCTTAGTCAGGGATATGAATGTTGTAATAGCTTAGTCAGGGATATGAATGTAGTAATAGCTTAGTCAGGGATATGAACGTAGTAATAACTAAGTCTTGGATTTAGCTATACGGAGAAGTATTAGGTTCTCATGATCAATTAGAATTGAGTAATTATGTTGCTGTTTTTGTCTTCACGTAATTACTTTTTAGTTTTAAGTTTAGTCAAGAGTATTGAGGGAAGAGCTTTCCATGATCAAATGGAACAAAGAAGTTTACTTTACAGCTTTGTCCTCATAATAAAGCAGAGTTATGATGATTTTCATTAAAGTTCTGTCAAAGGTTTACAAATTGGGTAGATGCTCATGGTTATAGAAAATGGGTAGTTTACCTTTCAGAGTTGATATGATGTCTTGGTATAAAGAATCTAGAACTGCTCACAATAATTTTTTTTAGATAAATTGCGTTATAAATATCTTTGCAAGTTGGAATAGAGAGATTACAGAGCTACTAATGATCCAATTGTATGTAACAATTTACTTTATAGCATTCTCTTTGGAGATGGTACTGCAAAGAAGTTACACTTGTATGTAGTAATTTACTTCATAGTTCTCTCTGGGTACGGTACTGGGATGTAATGATTTACTGTATAGCAATCTCTTTGGGTATGATACTGGACCAAGTTACGGTTGTATGTAGTAATTTACATTATAGCATTCTCTTTGGGTATGGTACTGTAAGGAAGTTACAGTTGTATGTAGTACCTTACTTTACAGAAATCTCTCTGTGTATCGTACTAGATCAAGTTACTGTTGTATGTTGTACTTTGCTTTATAACATTCTTTTTGGGTATGGTACTGGACCATGTTACAGTTGTATATAGTAATTTACTTTATAGTAATCTATTTGGGTAGGGTACAGGATCAAGGTACAGTTGTATGTAGTAACTTACTTTATAGCACTCTTTCTGTGTATAGTACTGGACCAAATTACAGTTGTATGTTGTAATTTACTTTATAGCATTCTCTTTGGGTATGGAGGTGTATGTAGTAATTCACTTTGTAGCTCTCTGGGTATGATACTAGAGCAAGTTACTGTTGTATGTACTAATTTACTTTATAGCAATCTCTTTGGGTGTGATCCTAGACCAAGTTACAGTTGTACGTAGTAATTTACTTTAGAGCAATCTATTAGGGTATGGTACATGACCAAATTACAGTTGTACGTAGTAATTTACTTTATAACATTTTCGTTAGGTATGGTACTGGACCAAGTTACAGTTGTGTGTAGTACCTTACTTTATAGCAATCTCTTTGAGTATGGTACAGGACCAAGTTACAGTTGTGTGTACTACCTTACTTTATAGCAATCTCTTTGAGTATGGTACAGGACCAAGTTACAGTTGTGTGTAGTAACTTACTTTATAGCAATCTCTTTGAGTATGGTACAGGACCAAGTTACAGTTGTGTGTAGTAACTTACTTTATAGTAATCTCTTTGAGTATGGTACAGGACCAAGTTACAGTTGTATGTAGTAAAACAATTTTTTATAGCAATCTCTGTGAGTATGGTATTTGACCAAGTTATAGTTGTATGTAGTAATTTACTTTATAGCATTTTCTTTCGGTAGGGTATAGGTAAAATTTACAGTTTTTTGTAGTAATTTACTCTTTAGCATTGTCTTTTGGTGTGGTACTGGAACAAGTTACAGTTGTATGTAGTAATTTACTGTACAGCATTCTCTTTAGGTATGTTCATAGCGTTCTTTTACTTGAACAAGTTACAGTTGCTTTTGTTGAAATGCAAGGGTAATTTACGTTACAGCTTTATCTTTTAGCTGCAATATAGAGGGAAATTAGAGTTACGTAATACCAAATGACATGAGAACAAGATTCCTGCTTTGTCTTAAGGTACAGGTATATAGAGAGAGTTAGTACTGATAATAACTGGCTTTAGTAAAGCAATTTGATTTAGCGCTTTAGGCCTAAATATAAGCAGAGCAAGATTAATATCCGATTTATACCAATATCTTTTAACTATACAGGCTGCAAGAGCACACATAAATGTGAAATTGTTAACTATCTGTAAACTAAATGAAAACTATTCGTCAAATTTACTCTTGCTTCGTACCAACTCATGTTTCTTTGTCGGGACCATTTTCTTTTCTTTTCTGTTCATTTGTATCGATCTAAATTAGCAGTTGAGGTCTGTGCACCATAGTACAAATGGTTAATTATAGTTTCTATACATGGACTTTCATGTGCCGGTGCTTGACAGCCAATGGACAATTTGACATTCAGTGTACCACTATGAATGTACAGCTTAATTAAAGCGCAAAATACAAAACCTGAATCCCAGTTACTATATGAATATGTATATATTGAATTGTAGGTGCTTATACAGAATCAACAATGCTAAAGTTGTGTTGAGAGGTGTTTGATTTATCCACATACATTAGTGTCGGTCAAGCGTTGCAGTATTGTAATATTCTATCTGTCCGTAACATTATCTCCTAAACCGCTGGGTAAAAATTCACAAAACTTGGTATATATTTGTTTCATATAGCATCCATCTACAACTTGGGATATTGTTTTTGGTTCCTGTCTCATGGGTCCCTAGGTCATCTCAAACGCCAGATGTATAGAAATTTCAATTACAGTGACATAGTGACATGTTTTTGACCAAACTTTATATATGCATTTATAGCAGGCAGATAAATCATACTGGTGACAGATTTTGGGTATGACCTCTGGATCTCTTTGTATATGTGTGGTCCTGTGTGTGTGTGGTAATTTGCAAAAAAAGCGTGGACATTTATCCAAAGCGATCGATCGAAATTTCTGTGCAATTTGTAAGAGACATTATGAGTTCATATAAGCTTTAAGATACAAAATAAAAGAAATTTTATTTAACGTTGGTTGTCTGGGTAACATAAAAGCACTATCTCTGGACGAGCTATTTTACCGACATGACATAACACAGATACTTCATATTGCAGCCGACAGGTACACAGATGGTATAGATATATTTACAAGGATCTTCTCTTATGAGGACAATTATTCAATCATATCTTTCGTGAAATTTTCTCTCTTTGAGAAGCAAATAAGTAAATAAATAAGTAAATTTACATATATTAAATATAATAGTGTTATCGTCACATCTAATCAGTCCAAATTCAGACTCGTCAGATTCGAACTTTTTCAAATTATTCCTGACTCATACTTCAAAGTAAAATATTCGAAAAATATTTCAATAAAGTTCCTAACAAATTACATTTACATAATTGCAAAGCCTATCTTCTCTTAGTGTAAAGTGTCCTTCCCGTTTTCACATTATAGATTACTGATATATATTCTCGGTTTACATAAAGCCATTCCATGATGCAGTTCCTGAACGCAAATAGGGTTGTATTCATGGCTTATGAAGTTTATACTTAAAAGCAGAAGTCAATTTTAGAATATGATCTGACAGAAGAAAAAGATACTTGATTACATATATATTTCCATCTTTGTATAAAGCCAAATATGAAACGACCAGGATCGCTTACACGTTCATAGAAATAAACATAACGATTTAATTACATACACACGGCTTCACATAGGCATTTCATTAATTGAAAATAGCTAGATAAGGCCTCGGATTTCGAGAAGGGATCATTTAATTATTTTTTTACCAGTCTTTAACTTGCATAATCCAAAGTTAAGCTTAAATCCTCTCACATGGAATGTTTATTCGCTCTTTCTTTCCAATTTTAACCAGATACAAGCCGAATATAGCAAAGACGAACAGCTGGGTTACAACGTCACTATACTCATTAAGAATATTGTATTCTACTCGACTAATCCTGTAAGTTGAAGTATGTAGTATAGCTAAACTAGACTCTGTCTCCAAGAATACATATATATATATATATATATATATATATATATATATATATATATATATATAGTACAGGTAAAAGGAATTGCTAAAAAGGTGTTTAAGTTAGTTTAATATTTGAGAGATGGAGGCATGATTTTATCTTTATAGAAATGTGAATATAATTTCAATACAGAATGCGTAATTGTAACTTTATGCGAATATAAATATGGTGTAGATATAACTGACGGGATAGAGGTACGAATTTGATATACTTTTAATGTCAAAAATGCAACCCGGGTTGATATGGAGGTTGATATGGCACACCAGCAATCAGACTCGCTGATATGATATTACAAAACCATTGTTGGGTACACAAAGCATCCTATTCTGTTTTGGATCATCTCTTACAACAATACCCATTATCGACAAGTGTTAATATCATCACCTGTCATTATCAATAGGTCATAATGCAATCACTTGTCACGCCACTGATTTACACGCGGTATGATTTGTATTGATAGTTTGAAAATATATCAACAACTATCACGTCAACAGATCTAAGTCACTCCTATGTGCGGTTGCTGTCAAGATAAATAAATGTTTATGAGAATACTTTGTTACGATAATTTGACGCAAACAATATGAAATAGATACATATATTGACCTCAATTTTAAGAACATACTTTACTTAACGCACTACTGTATGGAGTAAATGAGAATCAAGTTGAACTATGTACTTTAGATTTGTATCTAAAATATTTACTTGCAAGACAAAATCATGATCACTGGAAATGATTTATATTGTCTTTTGTGACTGAGCTTGACTTGGCTTCATTGTATTTTATTTATTTTTTTTGTTTTTTTTTTTTGTTTTTTTTTGTCTTAACACGGACTTTATTTTAAAAAGAGACATTAGACAAGGGAGTCATGATTATATCCATACCGTCTATACTCGCTTGAAAATCGAGTCCAACTGCAAACAACATAGACCCTGATCTGCCGTCGCATAATGCGGCGGCAAATCAAGGTCTATGTTGTTTGTTCTGCTCGTTAGTCCTAACAAAACTACATAGATCCACATCTGGCGGCGTATTATGCGATGGCAAGGTTGGGTCTGTGCAGTTTGCCGTTGAATCCGATTTATAAGGGAGTACATACGATAATTAGTTCTTATACGCTCCAACATGTGTGGTTCATTGTTCATAAAACACCGTTATCAGACTATTATCTGTTAAGCTCTAAATAGCGTAAAAGTGTACCTTCTGAGTTCTACATTTGATCATAACGTCAGATGTTACAAAATTTTAATATATGGACGATCATTTTGAATTACCGCTCACAAAAACTGCTTAGTATTGTTCCTTTCAGTTGGGCTCTGAACACGAGTAACCCCGTTTGTGTCTCCTTATGGTTGGATAAACCACTGTTGAACTTTTAACCCAATAATAACCCTCAATTAGACACCATTATTGATACATATTTTATAGAACTTATCTACATGTTGTAATTTAAATCCTTAGTTTATGCTATTGGAATAAATTCTGTCAAATTATGTAAGGAAATAAATGCGATAGTTTGTGTAAAAAAACATAAAATACAACAGTCAAAAGCAATAGCATATTTCTTATATTATATGACCTTGCAGATCAAGCAGCAAAATGATAACTATAGACCTGAATTAAATATGTCCGTACCCTGTATAATTACAGTTTATCAATTTACAACTGAATTGACAAATTGTAACTATCTATCAATGGCTTAAATACATTTATGCAATACCTTATACAACAATGCAATACCTTATACAGCAATGCAAACCTTATACAGCAATGCAATACCTAATACAACAATTTATGTAATACTATTTTTTCCTCAAATAAACATGAACCCCCAGTATGATTAACAGGAATATCAACTATTTTAGTATGTGCTTTCAGAGCTGGTACAACTCCTCAACAGTACTGACAGTCAACTTATATTCAATCTGCAATGGGACGAAGCATGAATTAGCCTATGATCATGTTCATCTTCATACAGGGTATGTAGTTGTCTTTATTGTCATTATTTGTGGATACGTCTGTTATCATTATTATCATATGACTTTGTTTTGTGCTTTTGCATGCATTAAGTCTAATTTCAATTTATGGAATATTGTTGTGGTGTCTATGGTCATTATCGTAGTTCATATTATTGAACAAAGTGATTCAAATTTCATTCAAAATAGATGTCATGATCTACCGTAAGTACTCGTGTATAACCTAATACCAAGTGCAAACTGCATAGACACAGATCTGCCGTCGCATAATGCGCCGGCAGATCTGGGTCTATGCAGTTTGTAAGGATTAATCAGTAGAACAAACAACATAGACCCTGATCTGCCGGCGCATTATGTGACGGCAGATCAGGGTCTATGTTGTTTGCATTTGGAACTGGATAATACGTGAGAATAGACGGTGTTTGCAGTTACTGAGAAGAGTAAGAGATCTGACTTATAAAATGAATACATAAATATGACAAATAAGCAAATTCGTAGTAACACATAATATATGATAATTTTCACATCACACTTTTCTTGCCAATGTGGGTCTTGCTTTACACACATTCGCTTAACATTGCTGCAGTTCTTTGTTCTAACCCAGGCCGAAAAGTTGAAGAGTACGTGATAGCCCATCCAAGATCCATGGTTTCCTCCAAGGTTTCATTTAAAATCACAACACACAAAGTGTCTAGTGTATAACGTCGATCGTACAAGCTTTTATGTAGTTTGGTACGATCCACGTAAAATAAATAATGTTTTGAAAAGAGCAAACAGTCCTTTACACATTCCCTGTTTACATGTCAATACCGTTTTCAGTGAATGGGAAATCCCAAGGGAACTTAGGAGGCATTCTTGTCAAATGGAATATGTTAGTCATTGACAGATTGATATGCTATTGCATGTATAAGATGCAACAAGAATTTGTTTATTTCCTTTGTGGAATATTATTAATGCAAGTAACAATAAACTTATATTAAATCTAATTTAATGAAAGTATTTGTAACACTGTTTAAGATGATAACTTTTGCCATGAAAAGAAACGAAAGGTACAGCAGTACATAGGCCTATACATCTATTAAACGAAAAATAGTAGGTAAAAAGTAAAAGAATACCGATGATTGCCACGTGTATAACAAGAAACGCACAGTTACAATGGACAGCAAGCCGTCCCAAAATAAGACACTGCTGCGAAAACAAATTTTGGACATTTTCTACAAATGGCAGTATAAATAGGTTTGGTTCATATTTGAATGGCCTCATGGGAACCATGCTATATGGCGAATCTGCAAAGGAACATAGGTTACATAGTCTGCATTTTAGTGAAGTTTCACTGAATTACATAGAAGGCTATTTTCAAGCATAGCGACAATGTTTAACACATATAACGTATGCCTATTTTTGCTGGATGTATTTGTTCCTCTCGGTCCTAATGTATTGACCCTCAGCTCACGGCAAGCATCAGATGAATAAGAGATAAGTAGATACATTTATTTTGAAGTTGTGTGGGGTAAGCTCCCGATTGGTTTCGTTGTAAACTTGAATTTTATGGAACAGCGATTCAATTTCGAAAATAATTAAAAAGTACTATTGATCGATGTCAAAAGTCCTATTGCGTTCTGGTTTTCGTCTCTGTAAAATGTTCAGCTGACTAATGACCACTTTCTGGAAATGTTATCGAAAGAAAATCTCGCAAAATGCAAAATATGCATACATTATTTTTATTAATTTTAGTGAATCGGGAACTACTACAGCAGGCTTCGCATATGTCAGCGGTGCGTGCAATCCGTCCCTGCGTTGTGCAGTGAGTGCAATACGGACTTTCTCATCCTACTACATCTCCGCTCACGAACTCGGACACACGTGAGTAGTTGCACACACACGTCTGTTATACATGCTAAGTGACGATTTAAATTGTGTTCCCTTAACTGATATATTGTTCCCAGGTTCTCATTTGTACGGAATAAATTCCAGGATCCAGCTAAGGACCTATTGTTCCAGCTTGGCACCTATTTTATTATTTTCTATTGTAATAATTGCTCCATGGCCTGAGTCCTAGGTGGAAGGTCTAACCCACCCCCGATATATATATATATATATATATATATATATATATATATATATATATATATATATATATATATATATATATATATATATATATATTCTTTGAAGTTGACCTGAAGTATCCAGACGAGCATCACAAAGCTCATAACGAGTATCCACTATCCCCGGAAGCTTTGTCGGTGCCACAGGATTGGTTGTCTCCGTATCAGTGAGGAATTATACATGATACTGGCCGCAAAGTATTCGGAATGTACTAAGCTAGTACCAAACCTGCGTAGCAAGCTCAACTATGCAGTACACGTGCGAAACCTGCAGCTGTATCCGCTGCTGGAGATGGGTAAATGCAAAGTCCACCGAGTGTTACAGTATCGCCAAAGTGCTTGGATGGCACCGTATATACAGATGAAAACTAACCACTGTACCGCAGCAACTAACGAGTTTGAGAAAAACTTTTAAAACTTATCAATAATGCTGTGTTCGGCAAGACTATGTTATGGTAAATTGACGAAAACGGATCAGAGTTGACCTTGTCCGTGATAGTGAACAAGATAAACTTCGTAGGCTTATTGCTGACCCCGCGTTCGAATCTCGGAAGATCTTCGATGGTTGACTCATTGCCGTACATAGCAAAAAATTGAAACTGAAGCTGACAAAACCAATCTATGTTGGCGCATATGTGTTCGACTTGTCAAAGCTCTTGATGTACGAGTTCTATTATGACAAGATTACACCGCAGTATGGCGACAACATCTAGATGTTGTTCACAGATACAGATTCATTATTACTGCATGTAACTACCAATGACGTGTACGCGGACATGGCCGAACCAAGTCTGAAAAATGAATTTGATACCAGCGAGTATCCGAAAGATCATCCACTGTTTAACACCCTCAACAAAGTTGTTGGTAAGTTTTAAAATGGGTGCTCGTGCAAGCCTATTCAGGAATACGTGGGACTGCGCCCCAAAATGTATTCGATCGTGGTCGGACCGTAGAGTGGTAAGAACTTTAAGAAAGCTAAAGGTGTCCCACGCGTGATTGTACAGAAAGCTCTCCGGAACGATATGTCTGTGGAATGTCTTCGCGAGCGACGTGAATTCGCCCACTCGGCAAATCTGATCCGGTTCAAAGAAACACTGAATGGGTGTGTACCGTTGTAACAAAATCAGTTTATCCCCGCTGGACAACAAGTGGTGGATTTTCCCTTATGATATTATGACTTACGCGTTCAGGCACACGCAGATCCCAAAATAAATCTAGTTCCGTGTCCGCGGGAAAGACTTGCAATTCCTCTTGTACAAATGCTCTGCTTGATGACTTTGCTGCTCGTCCGCCAGCGGGCGCCAAATGATAACGTGTTGGTTGCCTTGGAGTATCAATCCGGTCCGAGATGGTAAATACATCGACGGACCCTACTGGGTCAGTAGCACGACGTTGCCTGCCTTATAACTTATCCGGTGCATACAGCTACCGAACGAAATTGTTTCCTAGTGGGTCTAACGGCGGTGGTTGTGAACTCATTTTGTAGGTAACGGTGACAGTCTTCTGTCGAATTGTCTCAGCGGGTTTTAACCCAGTTATGCGTGTGGTTTCATTATTTAGTGCTTGCATGACTGAACGAGGCCGTGTTTACCACTCGCGAGATCGCTCTAGAGTGCTAGCACTCTGAGACTGAGACCTCATTAACAATTCCTGCGTGTACTGATGTCCGAATAACCGTTCCGCAAGTGTACGGTTAAATCGTTACACAATAACCTGATCACGGTGTATGTTAACATGTCCAACACGAACCCGCACCTTATGTTTTGTTAACAATGCGGCAACGGATCCGAGAAATAAAGAATATCTCGGATCCGGTGCTACATTGTTAACAAAACGCGGACCGCTAACATAGCCACGGTTGTTGCAAGTGGACCCGGGCAAACAGCCCGGGTCCACTTGCAACAGCTGTAGCCATGTTAGCGGTCCGCGTGTGCAAATACGTTTAAGCGCATCTGCAACACATGCTGAATCTGTTCCACTTCTTTGTATCTACTGGCAACATCTACGATAGTAAATGCATACTTGTATGTGCGTCCCCGTACCAGATCATGTGGAAGAAATAAAAGATCAGCTTGATGAACTTCGTTAGGTGTTCTCACATCAAACAATCCAAGGGAAAACCGCCTTGGCGCAGGTAGGTAAATTTGCCACTGTACTTGTTTGGCCAACCATGCTCGAGTAATACCGTGGGTGACCTTTGCTGCGTTGGCTAACTTTTCAACAGCAGCTTCACCTTTCCAATAACCGCGGGGACTGTAGTAGATTTTATTCATGTTTATTATATTGCAGCTTTACCTCCATTGAGGATCTAAGCCTTCATGCCTCCTTTGACGATCAATCTGGCAATTGTTTTTTCTCCTAGTATAGGACTAATTGCATTCAAGTCATGGATGAGATCTATATCAGCACGCTGACGCGCACGGATATCGTTTGATGCCTTATAAGCAAGATCATGTCGGTAACATGCAGCATCGACACGATTTACGGGTGCCTCTCCAGGATTTGGTTGCTTGTTAGAGTCAAATCGTATACCCAGCGGTGTACCAGGCCCGCAATAATTGTATCTAGGTCCCAGAGGAAGCCAGATATGCTTTTCACCAGGGTATTTGCTCCACGATGTTCCCTGTAGCTTTGCTAACGAAGCAGCGATATCACCGCCGCCGATTTTTATTTTCAACCCGCGTTTACCAGTAGACCTAGACCCGGAGGTTTGCTCCACATCAAACACAAGTTCCAGCAATCGCGGCTTTACCTTTACGTGTTTGAACCCGCGTTCGATTTGCAGTGCGTGGTTTTGCGCGGCATCGCACACAATACGAAGACATGATTGTGTTATCCAGCAATTGATATTTAACATGGCATCACGAAAGAGAAAAGCTGTTTCCACCGTTATTGATTTCTCTGCGCAGGCAAAGTCCAAACTACCCAAGCACGGTGACATGTTTCCAAACTCAGTTCGTGAGTTGATCATTGGTCCGGCTGGATCAGGTAAAACCCAACTGTTGTTAGATATGATTATGCGATGGTTAACATGGGATCGTCTGTACGTGATTGCACCGTTGGCGGACGATCAACCATGTTATGATGTACTCAAAGATTTTACGCAAGCGCTTTAGGCGTCGCCAAGAAGCAAATCTTCCACCAATTGATTTCTTTTCCACAATCGACGAAGCTCCTACCATTGATTAGCTTGATTCAAGCGCAAATACTCTTGTTGTGTACGACAATGTGATGCTTGAACACCCAAGACAATCCCGCGAGAATATTTTCTTGAGGTCGACATAAAAATACAGACGTAATCTAAGTAACACAACGATACGCACACGTGCCTCGAGTAATAGGAGGCAACTGTAACATGCCAATGATATTTCGTGGCATTGACACGCATGTTCTTGCCAACATTCATTGGACTTGGTGTGCCGCCGACCACTCGTCGGATGAGTCTCGGAATATGGTTGCGGAGGTCACCCAGAACCCGTATTGTTTCCTCACTATTGACTCGACTAGTGAACCACGCAAGTATCGAACCGGTTTGGACGCGGCAATTTAAACGATTATGATAAATATAATGTCAAAATCTGCCAGTGGTATCATAACAGAGTATAGTGAGCGACGCCGTAAAGCTGCCCGCGAACATCAGAAACTGATTAGTAATGTTATAGCTGGTCGCAAATGTGTCAAAGATATGTTACAGTAGAGACAGACTGCACGGGAAGATCTCACAGAGGGCTTCGAACAAACGTTTGCACAACTGCTCAAGCCCACGCGTGAAACCGCGGAAGAGGTAAAGAAAGTTGCGAGACCCATAGAGGTGATGATGTGTCCGGTTGCCAGAACAGCCCAAGCCAATGAACAGTTGCCAGCGCAGATGGAGAAATTCCATAAAAGCACCCAGGAACTTGACGAAGACATCAGAGACGCACTTGAAAACATTCCACGACCACCACCACCCGTGTACAAGTCAATGCTGAAAACAGATCCGCAAACTTTCAATGAACAAGGTCGTAAGTGGATCTTTGAAAATCCCCGAAATGCCGCTTCTGAGATACTCCCCGAATTGAAGAGTACGTGTTGAATAAACCATCGAATATAAAAAATATATGGACCAGGTGGGTATACGTATACAGGGAAATTACTGGGTTTAAACAATCAACTGGCCTTTTTTATTTTTATAATAGAAAGCTTAAAACGGTTGAAGATGGAAACATTGACAAAGGCAAGCATTTATGCAAGATGTAGATAAAGAAAGACTCAAAAACGAGCTCGCGCATTCGAACCGAACCTAAGTCCGGACCATCATACAAACCTCATTCATTATACGAACCTGGACCCTCGTATGAATTTTCCACACCTGCATCTGTGGAGAAGGAAACATCTGCACCTCCACCTGTTGAAAAGGAATATTTACCTATACCTCCACAGTCAAATCTTTCCCAAGTCACACGGAAAGAACAACGTGTACCAGCCTGACAGAACAAAGAGATGTACCGCTCACACAGGAAGAATTTCAGGAATGGCAAAGAGAAGAACAAAAAACGAACAGGCTGCTAGCGGAACAAAAACGTGCATATGAGCAACAACAACAAAGACCTTCTGCACCAACACCGGAGCAACACCAACCAAGACGTGTGTCACCCCCGCAGGCCCAAGCACCTGAACCTACATGGGAACAAGAAGAAAATCTTGCATATGAACAAGAAAGACGTGCAGCTGCCGAGGCACGCACAGCCGAGAAAAGATGTATACTAGACTCCCCAGGAACCGTAACACAAAAGAAAAGAATCGCTAAGCAAACAACTCAAAGTACAGCACGAGCCGCGAGCAGAACATGCACGTACATATGTGCCACAGTGGTGGCGAGAGCACCTAGAGAAAAAAGGAGAAGGCCTTGGTAAACTGTGTGACCCCCATGCCCTTGCGGATCGGCTGGAAACACTCGTGGGGCCGATTCGCGTGGGAAACAACGCACCATAAGTTATTAATGAGGCCGCATCGAATTGTCAGCCGTTGCTCACCAACAACGTCATGGACACGGGGACGTTTCGCGCATCTATGCATGGACTTATTGAAGACACCCGTGATTTATATAACACCTATGATGAATGCTGAGGAGATTTAAACACTTCGTATTTACGCAAAATCAGTGTCGTGGCAAATAAAGCCCCGAGCGTTACCTCGATGATTACGATCTCATCAAGAAAACCAGAATTGTATGTGACTTTTTCTACACCAATCAGCGCGGGGCAATCCCGCACACTCGAAATCGCACTAGCGTCGTTGGGCGGTTATCGCAGTTGACCTAAAATTCGATCGCGGCCATTTCCCCGCGAATAACTCGTTCGTGTTTTCGTCAGACGGTGGCGCCACCTGGAAAGTTGTTGGACTTCCCACTGTCGTGTACGAGCTTGAATCAATAAATAATGAGATCCGAGCAAAAATCACATTGGAAACCGGTAATGACCCTAACATGTTCATACGCGAACACTCAGCTGTACCATCTCGATTAAATCTCGAGAGTATGCGGTTGATAATGCGCAGTCGTCGATAAGAACAGTTCTTGGTTGGCCTGAAGACATTAATGAGATTTCCCCAAGCGAACGAATTTTGCGTGTAGGTCTCGACGGAACAAGTTACAATTTCGCTCCAGACATTGTCAGGATCACCACCGCGGCTCAGGTTTATCTGACATGTGACGCCATCAGCGGCAGTTATGAAGCCTCAGCCTCAATGACGCAAGCGTTGCAGAGCTATATATTTTTTGGGTCTGCCCCGACTGAGGCCCCCGCTGATCTGATATCGATTACTCTCGCGGCGCCCGTGTATCTTTCATGTTATTATGACCGGTTTGCACATATTCGTTTTACCCTTGTGGACCAGGACGGGCACACGTTAGACCTGCGCGGGGAGATTTTGACAATACAACTGTATATTAGAGATCGACCTGATAGTTAAATATAATGACAGTCGTACGTGGACGTTTGATATCAGTGCGTGTTGTTAACTCGAGAAAATCGGTTTACATGACATATTACGGAAATGGCTTCGGTGATGTTGTTCGTGGATTGTTTACACACGCACCAAAAGTGCTCGCGGCGCTGACCTCGCTCTCTCCACCAATTCCTAAACAAGTTGCAATTCGAGTAGTTGATAGCATCAAAAACGTTGATGCGGATCGGTTGAAAAATCTAGGTTCAATCGATTCGAGATCTACTACGACGATTAGTGTCTCGAGCACCACCAAAGGCAGTTACACTTCCATCGACAGCAACAATGCCAGCTCCGGTTAGTAAAATTAGCAGTGGAGCCGCCCAACAACGTATAGCTAATTCAGCGATTGCAAATCTGGTGATGGGAAGCGGATTACGCTTGTCTCGCAAAAGGTATCAAACGAAACCAATAATGTATAAGTGAAAATGGCAAAAGTTCAAGATATACCCAATACTGTGTGGGACATGAGTGCACTTGTGAGGGCAGATCGCATAATCAAAGATTTCCTGTATTATTCATATCCGGCTAGGGACCTCAGACCATTAAATTTAGAATTACAAGTGCAGGACACGTCTCGATACGAAGCCTTCTTGGAAATCTAGAGAAAACTGATACAGGTCGACAATGACGATTCCGGTGCCAATGCTAAGGTTGGATTTATTAACAATGGCATCATGGCGTTATTTGACAGCGCACCTTATTCCATCAATGGAAATAAAATCGAATCAATTCTCGACAACGTTGACATTACGACAACGATTATCGGACTCGCCAGATACAGTGACGATTACTCGAGGTCTGCTGGCCCGTCTATGATGTTTCACATAGACGCAAACGGCCATGCAGATCCTATCCAGTATACCATTCCAAATGTTAGAAACGCGTCAGGAGATGGACCAACGCCAGCTGTAACTGCCATTAATCCAAATTTTAATCTTGGATTCATGCAGCGTCGAGGACAAATTCACGGAGACTCATTGATGTTCTCGTGTACGATTCCTCTCAGTCACATATTCGGGTTTTGCAGAGATATTCGCAAGGCTATTTTCGGAGCTAAGCACTAAGTCATGTTAACTCGTAAAGGTACCACCGAGGATGCAATATGGCGTGATGGAGATGCCGCTGCTGGTAAAGTTGAGTTATCAACAATAACATTCTGGATGCCTGCGCTAATTCCTTTACTGACGACAGACTCAAGTTTATTGTCGTTTATGCAGTCTGGAACCACGTCAACGCTGTCATTTCTCGCGTCATCACAGACTCGATGCGAGTCACTGTTCAGGGACAGTTTGCATGGCAAATAAGCACCCAACATGGCCTCAGTGCTCCAAAACACGTGTTCGTGGCGTTTCAAAATGCAGCTCGGGCTACGACCAAATCCGTAGTGCGATGATATTTAACTAGTTACGAGTGTCTCAATTTTCTCTGCGGTAAAACGGTCACCGAGGAAATTTTACTTAACTTTGCAGATAATCAAGTTGCACGTGTATATCACAAGCTGCGGTCGTTCATGGACTGGCATCAAAACATTGACACAGGTCTGCAGATTTCCCAGCACGGCTTTAATACGTTGCACCCACTTTATTTCTTTTCGTTGGAACACCTGGTGTTGTTTAGGCAGTCCGTGGTCGACATGTACTTTCATGCAGCTGTTACTGATCTGGCTAACCCAGCTATTCCCAATTACAGATGCATTGCTGTGATCCGCTCCAATACATTTCTGTCGAAGGAGGGCACAAGTGGCCGAATGAGAATCCTTGACGCACCTTTAGAAAACTCGTAACATAGAAATTGAACCTGTTACGTTTTTAAATAATAATGCCCTATCACGAAGTTCAGGTTGGCCTTAGCGAAAACCAGCTTACAAAAATAAAAAACGCAAGAAGAAACGATTGCAGGCTCACATTGAGGCTTTCTCCAACAAATTTAACTGGAATTTTCTCCGTGTGGTTGACCCAAACGCAACTTAACCAGATTAATGCGGTCAAACGAAAAAACTCCTCGGTGACATTAAAATTATCCAAGTCAGAGGTGGCACAAATGCAAAAGACCGGTAGAATATGATTGCAAAAGCGACTGAGCTAGGGGCTATCGGAACTGCATCCGGGATGGCTCTGAAAAAGGCGGTAGGAGGCAGAGCCTCTCGAGGCCGCATATAAAAAGGAAAATGTTTTCAATTATCCAGGCGTGGGAGCCAAAGACTCCCGATCGGAAGTGGTCTTCGGTTGTGACCTCGTCGTTGACGCTTCCATTGACCAATTTTGATTTACACGCGATGGTAAAATCAGTCAAACATTTCCCAGGATTCTTTACGCGGGTTGAACTTGGGACTCATTGGGTTGCATACGTGGTGACACTCAAGCATCTTTTATATTTTGACTCATACAGGCTTGCACCACCACTTGAAGTTGTTGATTATTTACATGGTGGCTTTGCCACTCGACGATTCAACGCTGCCGTTGCAAACTTGGATGGACGGCCCAGTATGCGAACATCTTGTTGTTAAAGCATTGCCTGCACTCGAGCGTTCAACAACCCCGCAAACGCTTATTGGTTTTACCTTGCCACTTAGAAAGTACGCTTAATAGTATTCAAAATGCCTATTAATATTTACGGATGCTAAACCGCCCGACGACGCGGTCCTGACGTGAATCTGACCAGGTTTGCAACCAAAACGGATTTGACTGAGTTTACTAGCCGGGTCGTTGTTGACGTCGACCCGGGCAAGCTTGTGATTTTCCAAGATCAAACTTGAAAATTTAAAATATTTAACGTGGACATTCAATATGTTGTTGTGCAGCTGCGAGGCGCCGTCGCATAGAACCTAGCCGAAATCAACGAATTTGGTGGAATCAGAGACTCTGGTATGTCGGCTGCGTTTATCAAGAATTACATTGATTGAGCCGAGGCTGCGGTGAAACAATACATGAATGCAAAGATCGCAGAGTTGCTCTCACCACGCGTAGTAACTGCATTGAGTATATGCGGAAAAATATTAACCAGTGAAGAAAAGGAAATAATTGATGATGTAACCCTTAGCAAATGGTCGACTTATTTTCGAGGATGTTGTGAATGGATTGGATAGACCTAAGCCACACACCTTAAAGGTACATAAGTCTGGATCATATTTTTTCATCTTATCCGGATACAGCGTCACGTGGAGTATAATGTCGATATTCGTAAATAATCACAAGCCTGTTAGTCGAATAGTAACGCGCAATAGGTTAAGCGATACAACTGTTGAGAAAAATGTAATACATACGGTATCATTATCATTAGTTGCCAGAGATGAAATTCAGTTCGAAGGACTCAACATCTATCCAGTCGTGTACTTAGCGGTCTTTGGTGTTTGTGTTTAAGATTAAATTTATCCTTACGTATAAGTGATGGATTCTGACCGAGGTGATGAGGTTGCGGAATTTACCCATGGGGTGTTGGATCGGCTGATATCGGATGCTAACATTGATGGTGATTTTCTTCCACTTGTTGATCAATATCTGCGTCAGAGTGGTGTTAACAAAACTTCGTATACACTGAGAAATATAATCTTGTTAAGAGCCAAATATAACTCGATGTTGGGACCACCCTGATGTATCAATACCAACTCGAGGCCAGCTTGGTGTTATAGCATTAACACGTGAAAACACCCGGTCACAGAATGCACAGTCAGGTATAAAAACACTCAGGGATTGTTTCATTAAGGATAAAGTAATATTCACCGACAAAGCCACGTCGGTTGCATTCCCAGTTAATTATGTTGCGCCAACATTGATTCAACTAAGAAGAGAAAAACCCGACTATTAACAAGGACGCACTTGTCCGTGCAACACTTGTTGGGCGAAGACAATTACAATCGTTTCAGACACAAACCAAGGGCGTAATTAATACGGTTCTAAGTGAACGTGGTGTTCCAGAACGCACAATTGCCGGAGTTTTAACTATTCCGCAGAAAAATATTTTCTATGATTGTATAGCAGTTGTACCAGTAAAAAAAAGAGTACTTGGTATGAAGTGCTTGTGCATGTTGCACCTGAGCAAAGCATGATTGTCGGGCAATTATACTACGCGATCACATTATTAATAGAGAAACTATAATGGACCCTCAATGTTACCGGCGTGAGAAAATAATCGAAGCGAAACAACAACTGCAAGATGAGTCGTCAAGAGAACCGCTCTACTCGTGAAATGCAAACACGTGTGTGTGGTTGTAGATACTATTTGAGGAGTCGCCGCGGCAACCACCGTCGGTCTTGATGCTGCTGGCATTGTGACCACATCAACTATCATAGGTACACCAATCGGATTTGTTGTCGGAGGTGTATCGATAATAATCGGTGTCGCTGGCGGCGCTGGTAAAATAATCTCGTTACGGCTGCATTTGCGAATACGTATCTATTCAGAACTTCTCACTGAATCACAAAGTAGTCTCAACACAATTAGTAAACTGTACGCGGTGGCTAACGAGGATAACATAATTAACATGGTAGAGTTCGAGACTGTGAAAAACCACCGACGACTCCGAGCACAGATACTCAACCGGGGTGGGGGGTGGGGGTGGGGTGGTAGTGGATTTGCAGGAAGTAATATTCAAGTGAATGTTTGCCAGTTTGCCAGTGTACATATGGTTTCAGGATTTGGAACCATAATCATCACTCGTATGATTTTGCAATCGAGTGATTGATACTAGTTTGATAATAGCGATTTTGTTGGTTACTGATCTAGGTTGGAGTCTTCTATCCTCTTGCATGGGCGCCTCGTGGTAACTTCACGTGCAGGCTCGCGTGCGTGCGCGTGTGATATTAGGAAACAATCACAGGGGAAATAGAAGGCTTTGACCTAGATAAGTAACAATAATTTAAACAAATCCCAAAACGTCCATTCTCATACTACTATTCCCGACTAAGTTCAATCGTTTTGCGTGGAGGTGCACTTTGTCGGGTGGGTATAGGGTTTGGTGCATTCAGGAAAGGCAATTGGTGTCCTAACTCTCGGACCCTGCTTATAATTTTCTAACCTGTATGATAATATCTTTTCTGTATATAATTTCACTTCATATTATCACACAGCCTCCTGTAGGATCCAGGAATAGCACTTTCGGTTCTGCCTGGTGTATATATTTGTAAATTACAATAATAACTTCTTTGTAACATGATCTCTATCAGACAATTCCGTAGTGACAGTGTATTAAGAGAAGAGTTGATTATTGGGTCGCCCAGCGAGTGTGTCTTTTCCGCACGAATGACTATTTTCATGGCCAAGTTCCATCCTTTTTGAGGGAAGTGCTCCTAGTAGAGAGTGTATTGGGGTTGGTGCCGGCATGTAAGGCGATGGGTAGCGTAACTCAAGGACCCGGGTTCAATTCTCAGTAGGGGTCAAATTATAATTATCTAATCTGTATAACAATATTCCTTCCCCATATAATTTTACTTTATATTATCACGCATCCTCATGTAGGATCAGGTGATAACACTTTTCGCTCTGTTTGGTATATGTTTGTAACTTAAATAATAACTTCCACACACCATGATTTCTGTCAGAGGAATCTGGAGTGACAATGTTTAGAGGAGAGTTACATATGCTAGCGTGTCTGCGAGAGCTGAATGTCTATATGCACGACTAAGTTTTGTCCTTTTTGAGGATGTGAGCTTAGTAGAGAGTGTTTGGGAGTTGTTGCGCCCAGGTAAGACGGTGGGTGCCGTAAATCGTGGACGTGGGTTTGATTATCAGTACAAGACGAATTATAATTTTCGAACCATATGATAATATTGTTTCTCCAAATAATTTCTCTTCATATATGATTTTAGTTAGCACTCTCCGCATAGTTTCGTGTATATTTGTAACTTATATTAATAATTTGAATGCACCTTGATTTCTGTAAGATGAATTCGGAGTGACTGCGTATTTACTTGGTCGCCAAACGAGTGTTTCTGCTCTGCATGAATGCCTATATTCAAAACTAAGTTCACTTTCTTTTTGTGGGATCTGCGCTTAGTAGAGAGGGCATGGAGGCTGGTGCATACAGTCAAGGTGATGGGTGCCATAACTCGCAGATCTGGGTTCAGTTCTCAGTAGGGACGAATTATAATTCTCTCTCCGATGTTGTAATCTTCTTTATCCATATATGTCCTGTGTTATAATATTATTTCTCAACACGCACACATACACATATGTGTGTACCTATATGCATGTATATGCGTGTAAAAATTCACTTGAGCAAGGAAATTGAATAGGGATGTAAAAATAGATTTGCAAGGACTACATTACAAACCTCGTAAAACAATATCAGTAACAGAACAAAAAAAAAAAAAAACAACAACAACAACAACAAAACATTAAAAACAACAACAACAACAAACACAAAACAATGATATAATATAATAGATGATAGTAAAATGGCATCAGTCGAATATAACAAAATTAACTGTCAATAACTGTTGGTTATTTATTTTCTTATAATCAGATATTTCCTGTTTTTCCAGTGAAATTTTATGTACTATATCATATATGCTTTAATAATGAACAAACACGTTATGGTACAGCAATGGAAATGTTATGTAACATTCACGCATCTAAATATACAGACAAGTTCCTTTTATTGCGACCACTACTACTGCAATTTAGTACTGTTGCTGTTACTAGTACTACTACTATTAGCACTATTAGTAGCAGCAGCAGCAATATCGTACAGATTACAGTTCTTGAATCTATTTTTCCCCACATTTCCAGACTTAGCTTTAATCATGACGCTGATGTCGGTTGTCCCGCACCTAACGATGGTATCATGGGAAGTAAAGGTAGCAATTGGAGCACGTGCAGCAAAGCCGCGCTGGCGACTTTTATCCAGTGAGTATCTTATAATATCAATGTTTATTACACAGTCATGACCATGTAAGAATTAGCCAATATTTGAACATAGCATATGATAACTAAAAGTTTGATACATATAAATAATATAACGTGATCCAAGGAACTGTAACCGACGTATCACTTTGAGCTAGACGTCTTCGAATGTGAGACAATTGTTGTCGTAAGAATGATAGATTAAGTGATTTTCCAACCCAAATATCGATATAGTAGTTTATTTGTACTCTCAGTATTTGAATAGTACACTCAAACAAATACAGTTTTATTCAGCTTCAATTGTTTACACTTGGTAAAGCCTGTCCCATCCAACTTACATCGTTCCAATTAGTAATGTCGGATATATTTCAATGTCAAATTATCCAATTTGGCTAATAGGGTTCTCAATAAATCAGTCACGACCGTTTCGCAATATGAAGTATTAGTTGGATATACATTCAGATAAAAGTGATGGGACTGTACAGAGCCATAACTATCGTCTTGAGAAATCTTGTTCCTTTAATAACTTTGCATCTCTCTATTTCTAATCTCAAGGTTTAAATTAATTCTGTTTAATATACAGTAGAACCTCGTTTATTCGAACCCATTGTCGACACGTGAAACGTTGACAAACGTTAGTGTGGATTAAATATTTTGGGCTGTACTAAATCTGTATGCTTGGGAGCATATATATTATTCGGATAAACCGATATTTCGGATACACGAATTTAGGATAAAAAAGAGTCTACTGTATGATGTAACTTTTTTGCTGCAGATCAGGATCAGCCAGCTGTCTTTTTACAACAAATATAGCTCAAGCGGATGTACCCGCCAACTTGGTCAACGTATCACTTTCAGGACTGTGGATGGGTGAGATTTGCGTATGACTGTCGAATTTGTTTGTATTAGTACCATGAAACAAACAAGTAATCAACAAAAATTAAAAAGAATAATTCGTGCACATGTAATTTGAATAAAATAAATATTTTATCACATGACTACGGTGCTTGTTAGGTTGGTTATTACCCCATATTTTATTTTGGTCACGTTTAAGAACACACTGTGAGGTCACAAATGATGTCATTGCGTCAGGTCAGGATAAATTGCTCTCCAGTGACATAGGAAAACAACGCCACCGCCTGGGATTCCGCTCTTCATTTATTAAGTACATGCACTTCTGAAAGAGGGACATGTATAAGGTACAGTTGTGTGCATGTGCAACAAGTACAATGGAGAGGATATTGGCATACGTCTATACTAATTTCATGTGTTTTTAGTGAAATTTCTTTACATGTAGTATTAGTAAAACAACGCGCTGTCTAAAGCAGACAGCTGATCGAAATGGCTGCTTCCATGTGCTCAAGAAATGAACTTGAACTAGTCCAAAGTACACTAACTTTAGCAGTATTAAAATAGCGAAAACGAATTTTACCCGAGCAGACAGTACTAATTTCTGAAAATGCAATAAATGAATTATAAAATATAAAAGAACTAGAAACATTCATCGGCTATTTTTTTGCAGTTTAATTTTAAAGTCCATGAAGTGACAATGACCGATAGGTCTTTTATAATAACCAGGATTACCAGTGAGGAAAACCTGGGAAATTTTATTTCTTTAAAGATCAAACCCTTCAAAGTACGAAACTATAGACCGAAACTGCAAAACAAATGTGAACATTTGTACAGTTGCTTTTCTCTTTTTCATACAATCACGTATGATTTTCTAAATAAAATGGAACATTAATATTTATTCTATATATGAAAATAAGCTAATTATGCCTATGTTGCTCTTCCATACACAATATACCATGTGGCAGTATTGTGAGTGAAATGTCCTTAATTATCGGTAAATTAAAAGTCTTACAACATAGAACTAAAATCAACTTTAATTTAAAACTGATGGATTAAGAGAATGAAAATATAGCAAAGACTATATATATACATTATTTAATTTGGAATAAAATTAAGGATTCTTCTATAAACCGGTGCTAAAAGAATTAGCAAACGTTTCAAACCTTGGCATTAGACCTCGGCGAACCTGATCAGTTTCATCCCTCTTAAAACTGTAAAATGTATCAGTGACATCTCAGGAATAATTGTGGTAATTTTTAATGTTCCTGTCTCTTAACACATCATTCTGTGTTGAAAAAAAATGCAATATGCATTTTGATAATAGCTCACTTTTCACCACTGTGTAGCATTGGGCGCAGTGGCGGCGCGAGGGAGGTCAGGGGACGGGCAATTGCCTCCAGGTGCCAGGCGAAGGGGGTGCCGTCGGGAGTTTGGGGGACTTTTTAGCTGAAGTTTTCATAGTATTTCACATCACCTTAGTGTAACGGTGGAAATTCTTTACAAAACTTTTATTTAGGAGGCTGGAGGGTGAGGATTGAGGTTTGCAACTGACATAAAAACTATTCTCTGTGGCAAGGTAGGGGTGCCACTAAAAATATTGCCTTCGGGCGCCACTGTACGGGCGCCACTAAAGAATATTGCCCCCAGGCGCCTCGAACCCTCGCGCCGCCATTGATTGGGCGGTTGTGGCTTGTGTGAGACTCTGGTACGTATGAACACTATTCTGTGGAAGAAATGCATGATATTTTTTCTGAAGGACGGTTTAGATGCTTGCAACCTTAAATGTTTCAGCTATGCAACCAAAATTAAATCTTACAACAATAACATCTATTTGGTCCTGATGGTTCCGCTCTTCAGTTATTAAGTACTTCTGAAAGAGGGACAGGTATAAAGTGAAATTGTGTGCATTTGCAACAAGTACAATGGAGAGTATGTTGGCATAGTTTCATACTACTTTCATGTACTATGACTGAAATTTCGTTATATGTGGTATTAGGAAAACAATGCGCTGCCAAACACAGACAGCTGATCAAAATAGCTGTTTCCATGTGCTCGAGAAATGAACTTTAACTAGTCCAAGATACACTAACTTATGCAATCATGAAGACAGGGAAAATGCATTTTTCAAGAGTACACCATACTAACTTCTGAAAGAGCAACAAATGAACGATAACATATTTTTAACAAATACAAGTTATCGGCTATTCTTTTTTTTTTTTCAATTTACCTTTGAAGTCCAGGAAGTAAAATCAGTAAGGGAAGTTAGCAGTCTTTTGAGAGATGCACATATGAAGTAAAGCCAAGATGTATACTCTAAAACCCAAATTACACCCATCAATCATACACCAAAATAAAGGAAACTAAAAGTTATTTTAACAATACCTAAGATACACAATGTCTCTTTTAAATAACTTGGATAACCAGTGAGGAAAACCTGGGAAATTCTTTTCTCAAAAACCAGTGAAAAGTACAAAACTGTAGGGCGAAATCTGGACAGACCATGTGCGGGATCGTTGTGCAGGATAGTTTCGAGTTATCATTTCAGTAATATGTGCATTAAAGTTTTGCGAACAAAGATAAAATTTGATAATAACAGTGCTAGAGTTGCTGGAGCAACGGAGAAAAAAAAAATTTGCAAAACGAGGCAAAAACAAGAGCAGCTTGTATGCAAAAAAAAAATCGCAGGTATCAACCTGTGGTGGCAGTGTCGTTTTGAGAGAGACGAGAGCGCCACCTGAGGAGCAGTTTGCATGGCATGGATGAATCGGAAAGGCCTCGTCTCTTTTCAACGCGACTCGAATAACAGCGACTGTCTGAAAGAGGCTCGGATATAATCAAGGTGGTACTTCCAAGATTGGTAAGGTTTTGGAGTATGAATATGCTGCTAGATATGCAAATAAGATATCCTCATAATGAAATATAGGTGTTGAAAAAAAAAAAACAGTCGACGACTTTTCAACAAACAATGAAAAATCTGCATTTTTAATGTTATACCTGTTACTTTTGAATACAAAATGAGTCATTCAGTTTCAAAAGTTCAAAAGCCTCAAACTATTACTATTAGTGATGACAAGTCATCCAATCGTTGTCACTTCAAAAAGGTTAATACGAGATTGGCAAAGTCTAGGACGAGCGCAGATGACTGACTTGTCGAGACGTCATGTTAAGATGACTGATATTGCCCGTGACGCTATGGACATGTGTCGCAATGCGACACGTGAGCGTTCTTAACCTTTTCAAAGGAAACTTTCATACAAAGCACGATATATATCGTGTGTTTTGTTTTATCAATTACTGCTAATCTTTGTACTTTCTTGTATTCCAAACTGTTTGTCTGCTTTGTATCTACTTATACAATATTATCTTGTGAAAGAGTCGAGATCAAAATCAAACTTTGTTCATAGAAGATCTTCGGTTTTTTTCCAACGCTCAACTGTATTCCGATTTCGCAACAAACTTGCCGCTAGCGAAAATTCTTTCAATGTATACGCTATGGAATCTGTGTATATTGATGTACGCGTTGCCGTGAGATCTCTCTAAGCGCAGGCAAGGGTCAACCGGAACAAATTCGTCCTTTTGCGCCTCATGTTGCAAAAAGACCATACTCTGCAGAGTAGGATAGCACTGGCACCTGGAGAAAGCAGTTCGTTTTAATAACTTTATCACATTAAATTAAGGTTGCATTTTCATCGATCGTTCCATTAAAGTGACTTTGGTGCTGAATGTGAATTTTTTTTCTGATGAACCTTATGATTCTTTATTTGTG
Organism: Margaritifera margaritifera; assembly: GCA_029931535.1. NCBI lineage: Eukaryota > Metazoa > Mollusca > Bivalvia > Unionida > Margaritiferidae > Margaritifera > Margaritifera margaritifera. The sequence continues at coordinate 3,201,730 of JAQPZY010001550.1, read as the reverse complement.
AAGATGGAGTAATAGGCCCATCGACAGTACGAGAGAGCGCATAAGCAAACGTGATAATATCCAACAGATGTCACAATGTATCACATCTGAGGTACCATACGCATTCTGATCCTATTTCATTCATTCGTGCATACGCAAAACAAAATAGAATTCAGTCAAGATTTTCGTGTACTAAACCGCGGCATTGACGGACTTAAATCACCAAGTGGTCAAAATAGCGTTCATGCGGCGATATCATCTGAGAGTACGAGCAATAAGGAGTGACGAAAAGGACATCAGTGTCTTTCAGAGAGCTGAAGTTATTTAACTCCCATTGGAAAGGGACAAGGATGTTCCGAATTCGACAAAAAACTAACGTCAAACTGCTTCCAAGATAACGTTGCTAAATAACGTCATTGTCTGCACATACCGTTGGACCACAGGGTCAGCCTGGTTTTCAGTTGCCATGGAAGTCATTTGTACGTTGACTTTTGATGAGTTACAAATGATAACAGTGTTATATCTGATATCTCATGCTTTAACATGTATCTAATTTTCGTTACGATTTGCATATTCCTTGTAAAATAAAGTAAACACAAGAAACGATATATTTGCAAGATTCTTACAGAAATGGACTTGTGGTGGCAGTGGCATTTTGAGAGATGCAAGAGCACTACCCGGAAGGCAGTTGACGCAGTGTCCGATTGTACTTCAAAGCTCAGTTCACTGCAATTTTAATTATTCTTTTTTTAACAATGAACAAGAATCCTCATTTTTCGTCACGTGTGAAATAGAATCTAACTTTTGTAGTGATTTCAAATGAAACTTACGAAACCCGTTAAGTTATTTCAATCTGTTATGCTGCCAAGGCGTGGAACTAAGCCGATCAACTCATTTTTATAAAATTCACTTGAAATGAGCATTCAAGTAAGATCCTCTTTAAGAAAAACGTGATATCCCATCAGCTATACACTAATTAAAAACTTGATATCCCATCAGCTACACACTAATTAAGAAAAACTTGATATCCCATCAGCTACACACTAATTAAAAACTTGATATCCCATCAGCTACACACTAATTAAGAAAAACTTGATATCCCATCAGCTACACACTAATTGAGAAAAACTTGATATCACATCAGCTACACACTAATTAAAAACTTGATATCCCATCAGCTACACACTAATTAAGAAAAACGTGATATTCCAGCAGCTACACACTAATTAAAAACGTGATATCCCATCAGCTACACACTAATTAAAAACTTGATATCCCATCAGCTACACACTAATTAAAAACTTGATATCCCATCAGCTACACACTAATTAAAAACTTAATATCCCATCAGCTACACACTAATTAAGAAATACTTGATATTCCAGCAGTTACACCCTAATTAAGTTAAAGCCCCAAACTAATTAGAGGGTCCAGTTTGTTCGCTTGTTTATCAGTACATTTTGTAACTGACACATAGAAAATAAAATATATTTTTACAAGATTAAAAATTACCATAAGCGATAGAATAAATACTTTTCTACTCTTAATGCCCTTTTCAAGCTGTTAGAAATGTTATGCGTCTTTCAATGCAAGACTGCACAGTGTCATTAAAACAGAGACAATTCGCAAATATTGATTTGTTCAAAAACTGGAGAGATATTACCACCATGTGGTGTTTGATTAGAACACGTTTTATACAGTTATATAAAAAAAAATTTAAAAAATTTTTTTTTTAAACATAAATTTGTTTTAAATGATTACAAAGGAAAGTCATAATTTTATACACCTCCGATGCAGAGCTGGTCCTTTTGTTGTTGGCGTAATTTTAATTTACGAATTGTAAATATATTTTGGTTTGGACGTAATTAATCTTGGACTTAAAGAGTTTAATTAAGAGCGTTACAGAACGCAGAGAATTTTGAGCAAAGAGCGTGCCTTGGATTTGATATTCATTTTCGTCTAAGTTACTGTATCTATTTTAACATCGATAACTCAAGCAAGATTGGTTATGAATTTCAAATTTGAAATATTTTACTTTTACAGGAATGATGTACACTGATGATGAATATTGTGAATATTTACATGGATCTGGATGGAGATTCAGAGAATTTCCTTACTGGGTATATACCTCTCTCTCTCTCTCTCTCTCTCTCTCTCTCTCTCTCTCTCTCTCATAACGGTGGACAAAAGACATTGTTAGCTTGAGGGACTGCGTAAATCATGTACACATGTGCCTTAGTAATCAATTACAATTTAGAATTTTCTTTGAGTTTTTATTTCATTATATAAGATAAAAGACTGGAATGTACATGTATAATATTTGCTTACTAGCTGTTGACATGATGTAGTTTAAGTGCACACCAATTAAGAAGCACATGTCTATCATATAGATAGAATAAGCCGTATAGCACATGTCTATCATATAGAAGGAATAAGCCGTATAGCACATGTCTATCATATAGAAGGAATAAGCCGTATAGCACATGTCTATCATATAGAAGGAATAAGCCGTATAGCACATGTCTATCATATAGAAGGAATAAGCCGTATAGCACATGTCTATCATATAGAAGGAATAAGCCGTATAGCACATGTCTATCATATGGAAGGGATAAGGCATATAGCATATGTCTATCATATGGAAGGGATCAGCCCTATAGCACATGTCTATCATATAGAAGGGATAAGCCGTATAGCACATGTCTATCATATAGAAGGAATAAGCCGTATAGCACATGTCTATCATATGGAAGGGATAAGGCGTATAGCACATGTCTATCATATAGAAGGAATAAGCCGTACAGCACAATTGCGAAATTTTCATCAATATTATTTTACTTATGATTCTCGTGTGCCAGTGAATCGCTTTTACCTTAATTGTGACGTCATACGAGAAGAGAGAAGAGTCTGACGGTCATATGTGGGAAGGTAGGGGATAAAATAGTAAAATGTAATCGCAGGGACATGCTGCATTAGCACTAATTTATTAACAAAAATGTTCTGCTTGCAATTATAGAACCACTGTTCTATGCATAGCTGCGTCGATATGAACACGAGCTCCCTTACGTACGGCAAGATGGAAAACTACCTGGGAGCCATACCTGCCCGTTATTGCGGGGACGGGAAGGTGTGCATTGGTTATGAGAATTGTGATATCTGGTCAGCCACTGGCCTAGACTTGTCCCTCTTCACCGTGGTGCCAGGGGGTTGGGGTCAGTGGGGATCCTGGACCTCCTGCTCTCGGACATGTGGCAGAGGAATTTTGTATCGACAGAGAAAATGTGACAATCCAAAGTGAGTGAGTTTACATCCACTTATAACATCTGCTATACATTTATTGGATTGTATTATTGCATTACACATCAGCCGCCGTCCATCAGAATTGTTCCTTTAAAGCACTTTTTTTTAAGGAGTCTTGATTAAAGTCAGAAAAATACAAACTTTACCATAAATTCAGCTCTGTATTATTTACTATAAATGTACTTATACAAAGCTATATACCTTTCAGTATATTTTTCGTTTCCGGACCAAAGAAAATAAAACGTATCTTCAGTTTTAACATTGCTTTAATTTTATAGTGAGTGTAATGAAATTGTATAACTTTCACTTTTATTTATATAATGGAATTTTCTGCTTCTTTCGACAGGAAGTACAAAAAGAAATGCAGACAGAAATTAAGAGTCCTCAGTAAGAACGTGTCATGTTAGGAATAGTTTTGAATCTCCATTTTGAAGTGCATTTCTTTTACTCATTTTATTTAGATTTTGATGATTGATTGATTGATTGATTGATTGATTGATTGATTGATTGATTGATTTTGTCAATGGATGAAATGGTTATTTTTGTATGCAGACCAAGAAATGCTCCCGAATGCAAAGAAAGCGAACCTGAATACGACGCGATAGCATGCAACACAGCTGTGAGTACAACGTGTTGGATACATTGAATTGTTTCATATTTACAGTCTTCCGTATTTTCATCGTGTCATGTGGGTTAAAAAGCATCTACAACATTCGAAAAACATCAAGCAATTAATTTATTACGCATGGTAAAAATTACAGATATCAAAGATTTCTTTTCTTCGCGTTTGTAAAAGTGTATTAAGTATTCTTACAGTTTTTTGTGTCTGCCTTGACTTCCGTTTATCGAAACATGCTCAACTAATGCACACACACACACACACACACACACACACACATTCATATATATATATATATATATATATATATATATATATATATATATATATATATATATATATATATATATATTCACACAATCATTGGCAACGGCACAGTTACAAAACAGTTTCCCATAGCTTCGAGCTACTCCACCTCGTTAGAGGAAGAAGCAACTCAATAAAATCAAACCAACCGGTAATACAAAATCCAATTGTAAACATGAACTGTTTCATTGCTTGTCTGACAGGGCAACTTTTTTTCAAAAAAAATAAAAATAAATGAATAAGAAAAGAAAAATTAGGTCAAAACACTTTGTTTATTTGCGTGATACGCAAGATAAACACTTCTTGAAATTTTTTTCCCACAACTTTGTTGGGCTGATGGCAGCATAACATAGATATGTAGTTTACCAATTAAAAACAGTTTTTTAATGAGGTCAAAACACTTTGGTCCTCTGCGTGATACGCAAGGTAAACACTTCTTTTAATATTTTCCCACAACTTTGTTGGAGTGATGGCAGCATAACGTAGATATGTACTTTACCAGTTTTAGACAGTTTTTTAAATTTTATCCTCTTTCTTTCTTCTATTGTTTATCCTTTGTTTGTTTATTTCCCCATCATTGAAACATTTAGGAGTCAAGAATTCTTCTTGGCTTTTGTGTTTAGTGTTTGTTTTGTGGATGTAAATTGTTTTTTTCCCTTAAGACGAGCATGTTTAGCTCGAAACGTTGGGAAACTGTTTTGTATGTGCCCCGTTATCGATTTTTGTGTCATTACATACATACATACATACATACATACATACATACATACATACATATATATATATATATATATATATATATATATATATATATATATATATATATATATATATATATACACATTCATACATATATATGTACTGACAGATATACCAATATCCAAATGAATATACATATGAAGAATAGAAAGAATAAAGTGGCTGATCCAGTATGTTTTATTATGAAACATATCTATAAAAAAAACTGAGATTACAAATAATAACTATTCACTTCAGTCCTGTGGCAGTGATTCAAGTGACATACCTACGCTGAAAAAGCAGAGAGCAGGAGAAACATGTGCACTTCAGATAGCTAAGGGACTGTTTAATTCCACTGTGTACGACGGAACCGGTGATAGGTTTTTCTATAGTGGTAAGGAGAGTGGTTCTATTGCTTGAGATTTGGAGTTTATATTACAGTTTTGGCTATATAGATAAATACAAGTAGATATATAGATAAATACAAGTAGATATATAGATAAATACATGTAGATATATAGATAAATACATGTAGATATATAGATAGATAATAACTACTATTTGAAACTTTTCGTATAGTATGTACGCATTGCAAACTACAGGGCACATGACAGTAACATGTAATTGTAATTGCTTAGTACTTTGGTTGTCTATATCAAGATTTAACACTTTAGGAAAGACGATTCGGGAATCAGCACCTATGAGACGAAAATAACTCCTACAAAGTCCGACAACATGATACAACATAAACATACAAACATAAAAACAAACAAACGATCAAACTAAGAAAATATAAATTCATTCTTTTTCAAAATGTTGTGTGTGTTGGTTGTTGATAACGCATGTTACCAATAGAGCCGAGAATTTTTAAAAAAAATGGAGTACACGAGAATGTAAGTTAGATCTCTCTTTACGTGTCTTATTTTTGATGTGATAATGACAACACTGAGTTGAAAATGACGACTCATCACTGTTTAAATAAAAGCAATTCTAATTATAAATTTTTTTTTTTTTAAATTATTTTTTTATTTTTTTCTTCTTCTGATTAAACAACAACAAAAACTTTTTGGCGGTCTCTAAAAGGTATATGGGTATAAGATAAATTTTTTTATGGTGCCTTCTGCTAAAAAGAAATAATTTTATTTCTCAAAATTTTATGCCAAAAATATAATAATAAAAATAATAATAGTAACATACATAATATAATATTAAATATTATATAAATAGCCAAAATTTAATTCCTTTGATTTTACACCTATAACAAACTATTTCTAACAAAAATCGTTATTTCATTTTCCTCAGCCCAAGGACAATGTGAAGTAAATTGCAAAGTCCGTAGTGGATATACGTCTCCCGGTTTTCAGAGGTTCGGCCTCATGCCGGATGGGACCACCTGCACCTCGACAGCTACACTCAACGTTGCAGACACACATGGCTATCCTCGGGTGTCCGGTGTCTATGGGGCCTGTGTACAGGGATACTGTGAAGTATGTCTAGATTGTAAGACTAATCATTCGGACGTTGATTATTCTAACTGTGTTATCCTTGGACCGTTTCAGGGTGACTTGTCAACTCTCGTAACTGCCTTAAGGGTCACATGTATAAAGCAATCACCTGTCTTAAACATCCAATCTTTCTAGAACTTTTGAACCAAATTGTCATAAATAAAATTCTGTTAAACACCAGCTGTTTTAAGAAGCCACTTTTCTCACTTCCTACAGGTGTTTACTTAATACTGTTTTGAATTCATACAATTTATTCACATGGAATTATTGTTACTCTTTCTGTCATGTGAAATAATTTTAACCTGCAAAACAGTGATTGACATTTACCTGCTGTACAAAATCGTTCTTTTAAAGGACACACAGAGTTTCTACATACTTGAAATATTGTCAGTTTTATTTTGTTATGTATTTTGAGGAGAGACAGATTCCAATTGTCAAATGTGCCTTCAAAGAATTCACTAAATGAAAAAAAAAAAAAATTAATTCTCCTTACCAAGTTTAAATGGCGGCTAAGTTACAACTCTCGCATCCAAATTCGGGATGAATGATACTCATAGCTATGACGTCATTCTGTTTCTCACTGATACAGTAGTCTACCGAATTGATATGATACTAAAGTTCATTTGGGGAAAATCGCGATAAACAAATAACGATGATAAACTCAATAGGACCGGATATCCATTTTAATCTATATTACACAGATTAGAAACTCAAAATATGAAGCGGGGAGGGGGAGGGGGCGACTAGAGAGCTGTTAAAGGGTTGGTTCCATTTATTGACTTTCATTAAAGTATGATCGGTATTATTGGGGTACTGTATAAAGACAATTTCATCAAGAGACACACAAATTCGGTTTCAAAATGGAATTGTGTTATAAGAACATATCAACATGCAGAAAAAATTCACTATCATCTAGCATGAAATCACATCATTTTCAGCAGACTTAAAAAAAATGTGTCACTTAAGCTTAATCGACTTATATAATTAGTGTGATGTCACGGAAAAGAATATTGCTGCTTGCAAAGATTTTGTATTCTTCGAATTTTGTTTTCTACGTTTCTGTTAGAGAACAAGAATATAAAACAAAATTGAGTTTTGAAATAAATAAATAAATAAATAAATAAATAAATAAATAATGATATGATATGATATGATATGATATGACTATACATTTTCTCTTTCATTTCGTGCAGAGCTTTGGCTGTGATAATTCCAACGTAAATATGTTACGGTACGATGGCTGCGGAGTGTGTGGAGGCGACAACACCACATGCAATGTATATGAAGGAGTATTTACAGATCCTACCACTCTAGGTGGGCATGCATTCATTTATCAATCTGATCATCTATCTATCTATCTATCTATCTATCTATCTATCTATCTATCTATCTATCTATCTATCTATCTATCTATCTATCTATCTATCTATCTATCTATCCATCCATCCATCCATCCATCCATCCATCCATCCATCCATCCATCCATCCATCCACCCACCCACCCATCCATCCATCCATCCATCCATCCATCCATCTATCTATCTATCTATCTATCTATCTATCTATCTATCTATCTATCTATCTATCTATCTATCTATCTATCTATCTATCTATCTATTTTTACAGAAGAAACAAAACTCATCAAAGTAGAACATCTGTTTGAGATCATTTTAATTTCCAGGATGCATAAGATCTATATTACATTCCTCAGAGTGAAAAATGAAGAAATTAATGTGAACTTTTTAAACAGGGGGAGTAAAATAATAAATAAAAAAATAAAAAATAATCGCCGATATCGGAGTCGATCATCTGTGGAAGTTAATCGGATTTATTGCATACTCAGCCAGTGCAAAGGTAAAAAAAAAGAAAGACCCCCCCCCAAAAAAAAAAAAAAAACCAACCCCAGAAACAAAACGAGTTTTTTTTAATCAAAGTATGTAAGAAGTAGCACAAGGTTTTACTTTATTGAGCAATTATCATTTTTTGACAGTATCCGCTAAAATAGTTTTCACTGTAATTGTGTTTTCATGCTGAATATTTACCGGTTAGCAAGAGTTCCATTGCCCTGATTATGTCTATCGAAGCTGGGTCGTCAACCATGTTATCATGTTGCTGATATTGCTTTCTTTGTATTATTACAATTGTTGTTGTTGTTGTTGATTTTTTGTTGTTGTTGTTGTTGTTATTATTATTATTATTATTATTATTATTATTATTATTATTTCCACGCTCTGTCTGTTCGTCTGTCCGCTCGTCCGTCCGTAACCAGATCTCGAGGAAACCACTAAGTGGAAATTCACCAACCTTGGCACATCCATGGGTATTAAAAAAGTTCTGAATAGAATGGCGCTGTACAACAAAGTTCTTTATCAGTGAACTGTACATCAGTGCATCCACTCAAAGTACTCCCTATGCACCTTTATACACATTCTCAGTCGGATTATCCAAACTTATTAAATGCTATTCTGTTCTCACTTTTTGTTATGTTGTTCATACACTGAAAAACTGCACTTCCAACTGCATGGCAGCTGTCAAGTCGCCGGCCCCTCAACGAATCTTTGATAACGGGATTCAGCCAAAATTCACTTGGAGCTAAACCAGTGCTGTATGGAGGATGTGTCAAAGCTTGGATGCTGTGCTCCTTCAGGACGTCTGTCAATTCGTTGTCTTGGAGTGGATAGATACCTCGGGTACCGGTGCGCGGACGGGTGGTTCGATAGTGTTCCACAACTTTTGGCAACACTTTGGAGGCAAGCAAATGTCCAGAGACACTTGCAGAGCCAGACACAGGTACCTGGAAGACCGGGTCTTTTGCATCGAAAAATAAAGCATATAAAACTCTCTTGACAGTCTGACTTACGTGAAGCAATTTGTGGTCTGTACTCGTTTTCTCTGATCCAAACTTTATTAGTTTCTCTTGAGTCGGGTTTAGATAAGTAAATCCATGTTTTATCACCTATAACAATCTCATTCAAACGTCTCTGGTCACTCTTTTCATATTTAACGAGTAGCTGTTTCAACCCGAGTCTGTTTTTGATCAGCCATCAACAAATGCAGGACCCATCTTGCACAAACGTTTCTGAGCTTAAAATGATTCTTCAATATTTCACAAACAGCTGACGAATGAATGCCTCTGATAATAGAAATATCTTCCACTGTGTATCGAAAATCTTCACTAATTGACCCCTTTACATCAGCCACTTCCCGCTCACCAGACACAGACAGAGAATTACATCTGTAAACTTTATCCAAGTCGGCCTTGACATCAGTCAGAGTCAATCGGCCTTGACATCAGTCAGAGTCAATCGGCCTTGATATCAGTCAGAGTCAACCCTAAGAGCACTCGGATTTTCCAGTATGTTTTTTGTTCAGTAGCAAAAAGGTTTCTCCTTCTGCAACAGTTTAACGTCACTGGCATTTACCTATGTTACGTCACATGCATATATATGCAGGCGTCCGGTGTGCCGTACGTGCAGCTGCAAATCATTTTAAAGAGTGTTATTTCGTCTATCGATCGGGATTAAATGTATTGATAGGTTCAAAGAAACTTAAAAGTTACAACAAAAGATTCATAACTTTTCAAATAAATCTCGTATTTTACCCATCTGCTTGGGAGTTATGATTTGATATGGCGGTGGGGGATTCGTGTGTGTGTGTGTGTGTGGGGGGGGGGGGGCTTCCTATAAAGGGATCAAAGGTCAAATATGCAAAAATGTAATTACAGTGACACTTTCAATATTTTTTTCTTCACGCTTTGTACACGCATTAGTAAGAAGTGAACACATTATATATGAAACAGATTTGGCTTTACGACCCCCTGGGTCAGGATACAGTGTGTGTGTGTGTGGGGGGGGGGGCGGGCAGGGTCCAAGAAAAGGGGGGGGGGAGAGAACATATAATAAAAAGTTTGATTTGCCATGGCACATACTTCTTCCTCTTCATCATCATCATCTTCTTCTTCTACTACTACTACTTATTATTATTATTATTATTATTATTATTATTATTATTATTATTATTATTATTATTATTATTATTATTAGTATTATTATTGCAGGTAATAGAATAGACATGGCCTGGCTGCCGAATGGAACGTATAACATACAGTTCTACTTTACGTGGAATGATATGCAACAAGTCTATATAGGTTAGTCGTCATTTTTACGGTTTCTTTTCGAAGCATTATAAATGGTGGTGACGTATTTACTCATGTCTAACGTGCGACCAACAGCAAACAACGATCGCCATGACATGCGCAGACTGATCAATACTTTTCCGTTCTGTTGATTAGGATTTCGAAACTAACAGTGGAGACTCTAATCTGCCGGCTCATTCACTGCTCTCAGTTTGGGCTAATAAGACAGGGGTCAATAAGCTATTAACAATCATTTAATTTCGCTGAACCAGACCCCTAGCGTGTATCCTTGAGATCTCATTTGGTCTGAAAGTTTTAGTTAGTTTCTGTATTTGATGAAAGACAGACATCTGAAAGAAAGGACATGAACCGCGTCGAAAATTTATCTCATCACCTAAAAGATAATACTGTTTTAAATTTTGCTTAAGGACACGTTCAATTTTCTTTTCTTGCCATCAGTATAAAGCAAGTCTGTAGCAAAAATATGTTCTGACGCCACATTGCATGATAAGAAATGTATGTTTTTCATATGTGAAATCGTAAAGATGTATCTTTTTATAGAAAAGAAAAAAAACTATGATAATACTTCACCAAATAATTTTTATATTTAACTATTTAGTATATAATTACGACACGTGTATATGACTATTTTTATAGTAACAACTATAAACAGATTATTTTCTGCACAAAATATACGAGTTGCAATTGCAACGATAGAAACATTTGGTATAAGCCTTGTGGATATTTTTTTTATAGTATTATTATTGTAATAAACATAGGGTATGTGACATTTATATTTACGTCGCCGTTTATAGCTTTGTTAGATTTTAGTGATTATTTGTTGGTTATGGGGAGTCGGTGTTGGGAAGGTATTTCTCGGCCCAGGTAATTAGCCAATTTCTAGGAGCAGACGTCATAATGTACAGTATTCACGAGACTTTATGATAGCATGGATTAGTTTTGTAAAATGGACCCTCCCTAATTTCTTGACATAGGGAATTATCTGGATATTTTTAGGTATATGTGTTTAGTAATTTGAGATAGGAATAGTTCTTTGTATTATGTGTTTGAGTCGTGTTTTGTATTGCATGGCGTGAAGTACTAATATACGGCTTGATAAGGGTTAGCATCGAATCATACAAATGTGAAACAAGAAAAACCATGCAAGGGTGAAATTAGAGTTTCGTGATGTGTGGTCATTAGGTGATTAAAGGATAATGATGTTTAATATTTGCGCGTTTAAAAACCCTTCAGTTGACAACGACTGTTGTCTTAAGGTCCTTGGAAATAGGGGAAAACAATGGACTTCAAGCCACGCTCACACAGGTTTTTGATTCGCTTGGTATGAGACATGCGTGTAACATTATCAAGCGTTTCTGATCCACTTTAGTTTCCATTCTTTACATGTTCTATTGTGAAGGCCCAGAAACTTCTATGTTCAATGTTAAAGAATTTATTAAGACACACAGGCTTTCTTGTGAGCTAGATAACAGTTGAATTTGCGGTAGTTATGAAAAATGATTTTTCTTGTCTTGACTGTATTTTGCCATCCTGTTTTAAATTCACAGAGCTGTGGTCAAAGGACAACCAAGCCGTCTTAGCCTCTTGGGTTTCCACTTCATTTATATTCGACAGTCAAAGTAATCCGACAAGCTTCGCTGGCACCTTTTGGACATTCCTGTTTGTTGGCCAATTTCTGTACGCCACCGGTCCTATAAATGAACCTGTTCTTATAAAAGTAAGTAATCGCTACATACTAGGGTCACATACTATCGGCATACGGCCACAAAGTGGCGATATAGTCAAAAGTTGTGTGAAAGTATCTGCTATCTATATTCGGGTATAACAAGACAACTAGATTGCTTGTACCAAACTGAGCCAAACACATAAAGGTGGTTTTCATATAATCACACATTTTTGGAGTGAGTGCTGCATTCTCAAATAGACACAAAATTATACATAGAGGAGTGAGTGCTGCATTCTCAAATAGACACAAAATTATACATAAAGGAGTGAATGCTGCATTCTCAAATAGACACAAAATTATACATAGAGGAGTTAGTGCTGCATTCTCAAATAGACACAAAATTATACATAGAGGAGTGAGTGCTGCATTCTCAGATAGACACAAAATTATACATAGAGGAGTGAGTGCTGCATTCTCAAAAAGACACATTTTTTGAATCCGTAACCTGGCCTTTCATTATATCCTTCTCGTAGGATACGAACATTAGAGCTTACGGTCGTTCCAACATAATGAAATGCAGCAGTTATACTTATTTTAATTTTATATTTCGTGTATATGTGTGTGGTCTACTACTTATTATGCCAAATAATTCAACCATGTTTGATAGTAAATTTAATACTTATCCAAAAAGCAAGGGGTAGGGAAAGAAAGTGTATAACAAATCACCACGTTACCAATACTACTACTAATAATAATAATACTTATTATTATTATTATTATTATTAAAATGGATTTGTACTGAAATAACATATCTTAGAAATAGTTTTATCCCGCTTAAACCTCTTTGTGTCTTTTGTAGCTGTACCAAAAATCAAATAACAGCAATACGGGTGTATACTATGGTTATTCGACTCCATTATCCAGTAATAGTAAGTAGTGTTCTGCTTATATTTTTTGATAATGGACAAGTGCCACCTATCTGAACCAGCTTTTATATCATCGTTGTTTATTAGACATTACAACAGATCCCTAAACAATCTCAAGCCAGATTATGTGTGAATCATTACGTAAATATTCATGGAGTGCTATTCATGCATTATTCATGGTCAGAGTGTTTCACTGATCCTTAAACACCTTGGTTTTCATAATATAACAATTTCTCCAGTTGACTGCTTCTTTCGAGGGCAGGGAAACTTTTTCAAATGAATGGGGACTGTCGTATGGCGGCTTCACCTTGTAAATTACTAATTTGCAAAACCCCCGGAAGCTGCCCGAATGCCGACGTCTTTAACCTTTCATCTAAGTTTTGTGACATTTGTGCTATCAACCGAAAATTGCTTTCATGGAAGGAATTTTTATAAAATAAAAACGTTGCTTTTAGTGGCAATGATGTGGTGGAGAGAAACCGTGGTGACATGAGCTCTGGCCATCCTTATGTGGGTGGTGGGTTAAACTTTAATTTTTTTTTCGTTCTCTTTAAATTCCGTCTCCCTCTGATTGACAAATAGTTGCACCCCACTCCCCATTGCGACCGCCATCGGTCATTATCAAGTGAAAGCATAAGTTACCAGAACAAAAAATATCACCGCAGACATGAAAATACAGGCTCTAAAGTAAATCCAAACCTTTCAGAATAATACTAGTCAGTCTATGAAACTGTTGATTCTATACTCTTTATATGATAAACCTTGTTGTTTCAACGGATTTTTCCGTCGTCTGTTATGTAAATATTTTGTGCGCAAAGACATAATAAACATATATTCAGCTTAACAATTAGTTTGGTTATTGATTGATTTTCCTAAATAGGATGAGATAAGAGGTAATTCAATTACCGAAAACACAACAAACAAACAAAAGATGAACAAACAACTGACACAGTATAGATCAAGTAGAAGGTCAGAAAAGCATAGCCTATATATATATATATATATATATATATATATATATATATATATATATATATATATATATATATATATGTATGTATGTATGTATGTATGTATGTATGTATGTATGTATATATATATATATATATATATATATATATAAGTCTTTTGTATCTTGCAGTTAGCACATGTACTGGAACCTGTGTGCACGGTGTCTGGAATTCAACCTTGTGGGGTTGTATATGTAATACTGGATACTATGGTAAATCTCTCTCTCTCTCTCATTTATATATATATATATATATATATATATATATATATATATATATATATATATATATATATATATATATATATATATATACACACTGTCCCTCACAAGGTGGTGCTCTCACCCCCCTCCAAAAAAAAAAAAAAAAAAAACTTTTGAAAGCTTTATATGCTATAGTCTGTTCCAGCATAGGATTTAAATGCACTGTGTAAGAGTTGCTCACAGCGAAGGCTTTGCAAAACTTTGTGCGCTTTTTCTACAAAACAAATGTTTTGTCTCCATGTAAATTATAGCAATGGTTCATCAACAGCATCGAATACATGGCGACTCTCCATTCACTTTTTAACACAGGCGAATGTCACTTATCCACAGCTGTAATTAGCCCCTAGGCTTAGATAATTTAGGTTGCTGTGAAAAGTGCTATAATCACCATGTCGTCCGGCATCGTACATTTCACTATTTTAGAAGTGCGGCCGAAGCTACGCTAAATGATAATCGCTAATATCACGTTAGCCAAGATAAGCGAAAGTGAAATGGATATAACCCAGTAAACCAGCAAATAAACCGTCTATATACAAGAAAAGTAAATGACGGTGGTCTATATGGACATGGTAAGTCTCTCAAGTATAACGCTCTTAAAGCATTATCGACTGAAACATAGGGCGCACAGAAAGCTCGGATGGAGCACAGGGGCTGGTATCGTTGCTTACAATTTACCTATCAATCATACATGTACTATATAAATACAAGGGAGGACATTTCTCTCCCTTCTCGCGCGACCTATTTAAGAATCAACGCTGATATTTCAAGCTACACTTCGCGTGGCGTAATAAATTTGGTACCGATATTTAGCTCAGGCATTCGAATTTGTATGCCTATACAAAGTTTGACTTACTACCACACCTTTAAGGAATGCCAAACCATTTTCCCACGCTACCGGTCGACATGGCCATGATCGCGCCCGCTTAACATGCAGGTACAACGCACTGAATGGAATTCTGCCCCCTTATTGGTTGACTGAAAATCAGATAATCAGTTGGCGTAGTACGTCATTTTTGGTGGACCAATGAGAGGGCCGTATTCCATTCATCTTGTTGCACTTGCATATTAAGCGGGCGCGATCATGGCCATGTCGACCGGTAGGGTGGGAAAATGGTCTGGCATTCCTTAAAGATGTGGTAATAAGTCAAACTTTGTGTCGACATAAAAATTCGAATGCCTGAGCTAAACATCGGTACCAAATTTATTATGCTATGCGAAGTATAGCTCGAAATATCAGCGTCGATTCTTAAATAAATAGGTCGCACCAGAAAGGAGAGAAGTGTCCTCCCTTGTAATATTATATAGTACATGTATGACTGATAGATAAATTGTAAGAAACAATACGAGCCCCTGTGGGATGGAGAAACTTTCATTTTGAGCAGGTGAGTGTGATAACACATCTCATGGTCTCTTGCAGAAAGTTAAAGTTTGTTCACATGGGAATCAGTGCAGCATATGATTCAGCAAGAATGCATTCACATCGTTATATATATGAATATGAGAGAGATTTACCGTGTCGGCGTCCATGTAGGAGCCGCCATTTATTTGTATTTACCTGTTTACATGTGATGGAATTGATCTGTACGTGTCTTGTACCCCTGCAATCAGCGGGATTTGATTCATTGTGAGTTTCATTGACAAACTTCATAGTTACATTTGTGACAAAAATGTTATCGATTAATCTCCATTTTGTCTTGTTTTAGGTACCACATGTAACACCATCTGTAATAAAATCTGCTATAATGGAGGAATACTGAATACAACGACGTGTGCTTGCCAGTGTACTCAGTACTGGTTTGGCACGCGCTGCACGTCGTGTCGCAACCCATACACCGGGCCGACCTGCACAGCCTGTAAATACACCAGCTGTCTGAACTGCGGCACGTTCAACAATGCCACCTGCAGATGTGAATGTCTCGCTGGATATGGGGGTCTCCAGTGTGGAAGTAAGTTCAGGTCTAGACAAATAATGATTCAACAACAAAAAACAAAATAATAATAATAATAATAAAGTGTACATAACAATAAACTTGTAATTCACACGAGGTATATCAAATGCGATATCTCAGAATCATCAATGGCAACTCACTCTACATGATGAAACATACTTTTTTCCCTCTTTCTTTAAGATCAGTTAACCAACATAACTTCTCAAGCATGAATAGCATTATTATTAAACATTACACGTATTACTGATGTGATGGATAGATATTAATTTTTTTTAACTGCAAGTGAGAATCTACTTTTGAGGATAATGTAATTATTTATTTTGTTAAGTTCGTACATATAAGTTATAAGACGTTTTTCGCAAAGTTCCAACTAAAAGTCAATCATGATGAAACTACTTCATGAGACAAAATGTCACTAATGGGAATACAATTGACACCAAAGTAATTTTGGAATGTAATACGTAACTTATTATTATTATTATTATTATTATTATTAATTATTCACGAGGATTGCTTGAAACTTTCTTGAAATTAGCCTTGTGTAAAAAGTCCGAATTTGGATAATACCCTCCATGGATTCATGTTCACCATAATTAGGTTGTTTAATCACATTCTGCGCATTATGTGCATGACATGATGCAATAATATTTGCATACAAGAAAAGACTACTTGAGGGAAAGTGGGACGTTCCACTATTTGATGACAAATATTTCAATAATAAACATGCCAAATACTTCCTCATTTTACATGATGATTGAGTAGTTTAGGGGCTTAAGCTTTCAATGGTAGATCAAATCTGTGTATACGATCGGATCGAGCACAGCTCTGCAAATATTTACCTCAATGTGGAATAATGCGCTTGGTCCATATTCTGCGATCTCTTGCAAGCACTGTACAGAGTTTATTATTTGTATAAAAAGGCAACAATCTCGATACTGCTTGAAGCGCTGTCACACGATGCACCGTGTCTTATATCTCATTGTAGCGACTTGTAACAACACCCTGTCCACATGCACGGCTAACGCGGCGGCCGGGAAGTGCGTCACGGACAACGTCAATATGGAGACTAATTGCAACCTGGCATGTGGATTGTGTGGTAGGTCTATTGTTATTATCTCTTTATGTACAAGTTTAATTACCGATTTGTCATAAATACTTTTAATTTTCCGCTACAATGATAATTTAAAATCTCTTTTTCGCAACGATGACAATATTAAACTCCTTTAACATGTTATGAAGATTGACACGTTGAAAGCGTCTGACTAATCTTGTAAGCATGATAGTTCAAAATTAGAAAATGCAAATTAATGTCATGATTAAAATATAACTATTGCGTCCGCTTGTCCTGATTCACATCCAATTTTAAGGGACTGTTTACGTATTTTAAAGAATTATGACTGAGACATTTCAATCAAAGGCAATGTACATGTTAATAAGTTGCATGAAGCTATGTTGATTATACTGCTAAAATGTACAATAGCAATTTTTCGTATAGAGAAGAAATGAAAATTTATTTTCTTGGACCAAACGAGAAACCTAGTTTTGTCTACGTGAATGTCGAATATAAATGTTGGTGCATGTTTATTTGTTCCGGTTTGTATGGGCAATAAATAAATAAGACTTATGTGTATGTCAAACAGCTTTGACAACAAAACGCAATTAGCATTTTACGTGGTCAATCCAATAAATCAATCTTATAATTTTTATTGGAAAAAGAGTATATCTATGGTTCAATATTCACCAAATTTATTTTCTTCCAGTTAATGAATAATACTCATGGCATTTTGTGTACATTTACATATGACGGTCTCGCTGACTTATTTCTGATTCCCCCGGATGCCAATACGCATGCAGTTCATACACATTTAGCAATAACTGGGACAATAGGATGTTACCAAGCAACGAACGTTTCATTTCTCCTCAATACCAGAAATGTTCCTGGATGCACTTTACAATTGTGTAATGAACGGAAAGCTCGTAACTTTGGATGGCCGATAGATAGATAGATAGATAGATAGATAGATAGATAGATAGATAGATAGATAGATAGATAGATAGATAGATAGATAGATAGATAGATAGATAGATAGATAGATAGACAGATAGATAGACAGATAGATAGATAGATGGATGGATGGATGGATAGATAGATATGGTAAAATCTCAACCTTTCAGAAGGTAAACACAAAGAAAGTATTTGAATTTATTTTCTAGCTTAAGCGGATATATTAGATCATGTTTTTTTTCCCCTTTTCCTTTTTTTTCTAACTTCATCAGGTGCTTTTGTATGATATTTGTAGTTGCTCAACAACCACAAGAATACTGTGCCACAGCAAATACAACTTTGAGTCCGATAACGACAACGACTCAGAGTCCGATAACGACAACGACTCAGAGTCTGATAACGATAACGACTCAGAGTCCGATAACGACTTCGAGTCCGACAGCAAACTGTAATTCAACGGTATGCAATCACAACATTCCAAAGTGACTTTTTCTATTATTTTGATTTCTTTTTAATCTCTCTCTCTTCCCCCCCCCCCTCTCTCTCTCTCTCTCTCTCTCTCTCTGGAGCCACGGTGGCTCAGTGGTAAGGCATTGGACAAGAAGGACTAGAAGGACACGATTTCTACTATGGATCAATTCAGATATTCTACCGGGTATGCTCTTTGGCAAAGCACTTTACTTGTTTCTGCTCGATATAACCTTAACAGTTTTGAGGTTGTGTTAAATACCAAATAAACCAATTTAAATCTCTCTCTCTCTATCTCTCCCTCCCTCTCTCTCTCTCTCTCTCTCTCTCTCTCTCTCTCTCTCTCTCTCTCTCTCTCTCTCTCTCTCTCTCTCAGTATGGTTAATAATTACATCAAATAACCATTATATCTAAACTATGTATTTGTAGTTTTATGAAGTAGGAATTAGTTTTAGAGCTACTGATGTCAATTTCCCAGATAATGCCAAGGTTTGAATGCTACCACTATACTCTCTGATTCTTTACTGTCCATTCTAACCTGGTGTGTTCAAGGATTTCAAAAAGATTAACTACTCCTTTTAAGGAATATGTTCAAAGACTAAATTTCCATGACATCACGTTTTCTTCCTTATGGGGGGGGGGGGGGGCGATGTACATACATTGTTTGTCGCAATATAAGCGGATGTGTGAAAGTCTTTGATCACTTGTACTTTTTTAATAAATTAAAGGTGCATGGATACCGACTTTTTTCGTTTTCCTTAAAGGCAATAACCAGTGACATTTATTGCCAAAGCCAGTCTCCAAGTCGATAAAATTGTTTGAGAACAAGACGAGACTCAGACTCCACAACTAAAAGTTTGAAAATCAAATTTAAAGGCCAAACAACGATCAAAATTTCAACACTAAAGAGGAGCTTTCAAATTATTGTAGTAAAGTTTTCTTGCAGTGCTTTCAAGCAGGGGTAAAGACCAAAGAGTTATTTCTGTACATATATGTTTTATAAGTTTGATTATATGTGATCTCATAACTTTCATTTTGAGGTATTTGATCTTGCTACTGAAACCATGTCCAAAGTCTTTGTAACCTCAAGGACGGAAGACATGCATGGAGGGTTGGCTGCGAATAATAGTTTCCTGGGTAACCTCAAGGACGGAAGACATGCATGGAGGGTTGGCTGTGACTACTAGTTTCCTGGGTTTACGATAATGAATCTACACAAGCTTTAAAAAAAAATGGGGGGGGGGGGCTTACTTCTCCGTTGATCGATAGCAGGCGTTGGTCATCAGTCAGATCAGTATCCAAAAATACTGAGGCTTTTTTGTTTTATTTGCACCTATAGGACTGAAGAAAGATTCCAAGTTCTGCTGATAATATCCTGTTTATCTATAATTAAAGAAATTATTTCCGTCAATTAAATTTTAATTTTTCTGTAGTGTCCCTGGGCATCATTTACCTGTGACAATTGCCAATGTGAGAGCTTGAATGTTGTATGTGACGGAAACGACAATTGCAGCGATGGATCGGACGAGTCGAAAAAACTTGTTCAGGTTTTAACACTATAACTTGTACAGGCTGCAACACGATATTTTCAAATTCATTTTGAAATTTTTATTCAATTTCTTTACACTTTTCGAAATTTGTGTGTGTGTGTGTGCAAATTAGAGAAGTCATTTACGACAATTAAATGTTTACTCTATTTTAGTGTCCCTGGGCATCATTTACCTGTGACAATTGCCAATGTGAGAGCTTGGATGTTGTTTGTGACGGAAACGACAATTGCGGTGATGGATCGGACGAGTCGAAAAAAACGTGTTCAGGTTGTAACACAATAACTTGTAAAGGCTTTAATAAGATAATACACTCAGACTGCAACACGGTTAATTTTAGGCTGTTAAAACTAATTTGTTCAGGATTTTATAGGATAAATTGATTAGTCAGTATTATAGTAACAGGTTAGGTTAGATTAGGTTGTCGGGATACGACAAGATGACCGCTTAGGTCCTGACTTGATTTCTTGCTCGCATTTTGACAAGCTTAGCAACACAGTAACTAACATTTTATGTGTAGTTTTATTTGTTAAACCTCATGCAAATTGTATGTTGAAATAGTTGGAAATGTGAGTTGATTTCTTTTTTGTCCTGCAGTAAACTCTAAAATGCAAAATCAAATGTTTGATGAAAAATTTGCAATATCCCCAGAAATAATTTCATTGTACTTTTAGGTATCCTTGCTATATACCTTAATGTCTGTACTTCTCACTGTTTTACAAACTCAGATTTATGGGACATGTCCGTAGACTCATCAGTGTCCTTAATAAATTCAATTTAACATTTGTGTCTCTCGTGGGTTTTGGTGCTAAGTGATGTTTTTCACTGGTCAGCAGAGAGAAACTTTAAAATCTCTGCCAAATGTAAGCGATATAGAGTAATTAAAATTACACTTACACTGGGAAACTATCTATAATGACGATTAATTCCGTAGGATTTGTCACCTAAATTTACAAATTGGCCTGTATTCTGCAGACACCTGTTATAACATAACACTTCTTGTACTCTTTTGAACAGGTTCATCAAGACAGGAAGTCTTTATGATCTCATTTATATCATTCCTACCAATAGTCATCATTCTGATGAAGAACCTGCATTGACTCAAGGGATGTATAAGTACACTCACTTTTCCATGGACCAAAGTTACCAAACTCTATTGACTAATTCAGCTCTTTAAGGAACATTTTAATGTATATAATCTAAAAAATGATCGAAATAATTTACCAAATTTAGTCCTTTAGCTGCATCAAGATTGTGACTTACGTAGACCTTTTCTCATGTACTCATTTTAGTCTCTTTATTTGTCAAGGACGTCGGAATCGGGCGATTGGGGAGAAGATTTTTGCCCCATTTTTGGTACATTTACGAGTGTATAGATTTATGGTCGGACTGCTAATTTTACAAAACTCCCTCTTTTTCTTAAAGGTGTCATTCCACTGTAAAAGAAATCATACCGACGTCCTTGTTTACTCATTGAGCTGTAGGTAAAGATACAGTCAACTGTCGTTACAACAACCAAGTTTGTTTCCAGAGTTTGTCGTTGTAAGGAATCTGTCATTGTAACTGTGATCATTACAAAATGACAGATTCGTTACTACGACAAAAATCTGGACACGAACTTGGTCGTTTTAAGTTTAGAGGAGTTATTGTCCTTGTCTTATCGTTTTTTGTCCAGAATGAATAAAGAATAAAAATGAGTCAGAAGTATAAATTGGTATTTTGTATCTACAATTATCGTAATTAATTTTAAAATTGATACATTTTTCCTACTCTTACTTACAATTTAATAAACTGAAGTTGTTACATACCATCCTTTAACAAGGGACAATCTCCCCCCCCCCCAAAAAAAAATAAATAAAATAAAATAAAATGACAATGTTGATGTAAAGAACAATATGTAAAGGAAAGATGCATGTTTGTTACCTGGAAATTGTTCTTGGAGTCGAAAGCTGAATATTCCACAATACAGATCAATTTACCATCGAACATATTTGTTCTCATCAATTTTCTTTGCGAACCCAATCATTTCGTTGTACTGAATCCGTTGTAACAAGAGTTGACTGTATACAATATTGTATGTCTAAATAGTATCAAATTTGTCCAGAAATATGTAAATATATTTGCGTAAATCTTTGCACAACGCATTTCCCTATTCAGGGATTTAAGGAAATATTTTGTAGCTTGTTTTTACCTTTTCTACCTGTTTTGCTTTCCATTTTTCATGTACTTTTTCAACACATTTCTTCAAGAGCCATTCTAAAACATATTGTTTTAATTTTTAGAGTTTTTGTTGTTTACCTTTTCTTACAAATTAAGCTGTGATAATTAATCTGTGATAATTACATTAGGTATGAGGTAAGAATATTCTTTCCATGGAAGGTTCTAATATTTGGTATGTGCATATATAAATGATACCTAACTCCAACTAATTATTTTCTGACAATCTAATATGGACATCTGTATCACCTACTGGCTATTTCAGCTTCCATATCACCACAGTAAAAACCGCTAAAAAATACTTGCTTTATAACGTCATATAAACGGCCCCCACGCCAGAAGCCACGGTGCCATAGTGGTTAGCGTGCAGGAGTCTCCAGCTGAAGGGTGAGGGTTCGAATCCTACCATCTGACCAGCCTGGGCCGATTACGTGGTGTGTCCCTGGGCAAGGCATTCTACTCCAATTGCCTCATCACATAATTAGCCTTCGCCTGTTGCTGCGCTGTACAACACCAAACCAACCCACACCATTCCACTCCAATTGTCGAGAAGTTAACAGTTATAGAATCGAAATAAGTGTATTATTGAAATAAGTATGCATAGTTTTAAAATTCGTACAGCAGTCCAACAGTCTTTTGTCCAACGCTTAAAAGTATACTGAATTGCCCACAGTTGTAACTTGGAAGACGGCTTTGAGATTCACACTGTCTCCACCCAGTTTGAATAGTGAAACTGGTGAAATGCTTCGGTGAAAAAAATAATGATGTTCTCCAGCATCACTCGCAACCAAGTGTATTAACATAATTCTCCAAAACGTACGGAAATTCAAATTACTGATATTGACACCAAGTAAATCCAACGTAAACACATGTATGAGAATTTATATGCTGTGTATCTAGACATACCACATGAATTGGTACGCGTTATGAGGCGCCTCATCACCTATTAATAACCTTCTTACGCTATAAAAAGTAGTTGTAGTAATTAATTAAAATAAAACATTTTAGTCCTTAATGGTACATCATAAAACAATCATTAGAACACTTGCACTATATACCATATTTAGAGATCACTTAGAAATTGAGACCTTTCAAAGTTTACCCCCCCCCCCCCGAAAAAAATGGTCGCAGATCGCTCTCAAACTGTGCTGACATTACTCAATATTTTGAACATTTAAAACAAGATTTTTAAAAAAAAGAAGGAATACTTGGCCATTTTAATCAAATTTGATGGGGATCATGCATGCATCAAGATTCTTCCGTTCAGATTACTATGACATCTGTTATCATATTGACTTGCGGGGCGCTGTCGGCCAGGTGAGCTCTTTCAAGCACACCGAGGCCTCATATTGACACTTTACAACTCATGTTACCTTGTTAGCTGTTCAATCTTCTTATTCATTTTTTAAAATAATGTTTTAATGTGTTGCTCAGTCTACAATCAATCTTACTCTAGGGTCTCATTATTATGTCATTAATTCTACAAAGTTATCACATGGCCACGTCATTGATATAATATTTTACGAACGCATGTTGTACTTTTGGTATTACACATCCTGTGACGTCAAGAAAGTAAAGCTGTAACATGCGTGGTTTCTTAATACAGTTACAAGTTTGATCACCCCACTTTTGATTGGTATTTTTAAACAAAAATAATTGAGTTTTTTAGGGTGATACGTATGATCTTATGTTAACTTGTTGACAATATTTTAGTATTTTGCTAGTTTTGCGAAATAGAGAAACAAAATAATTTCATATATATGTATAACTTCGAAAAATACAATGTTGCTCGATTGTTTTTTTTTTTAGTTTTTTTTTTTTGTAGTCTTAGTTTTCACTTGTTTTGAGTTATTCCATGTTAAGAACTTATGTTATATTCTCTGTATCTGCTGATTCTTTATGAAGTAATTTTAGCTCGGTTCTACGGTTGATTTTAATATTAAAGTTAATTATAAAGGCACTGTTCAAGGCGGCGTGAAAAAACTAATTGATGAGGTGTATCTTTGTGGCACTGGAAAAATGTTTTTTTTTTTTGCAGTTGTCATGATAGAGTCACAATCCATTTAGAGAATGTATCTATACGACTAATACATCCATACAACAAAATCAGGTCATTGTGACCAATTTTACATGCTGAATTTGGTTAAGTTTGGTTTTATGTCAGATTCTCGGGCACTGTTCACCATAGAGTCGTGAAATACACAGAGAAAATGCATCTTTATGAGTACTACAAGACTATAAAAACAGATCGCTGTGACTTATTTATGTATGTTTCACTGACTTGGATAATGTGGTGTACAAGTTAAGTTCACAGGTATCATTCACGGTAATGTCAAAACACTTATTAAGGGAGCATCTGTATGAATAATACATTCGCATTAAATAGAGATCACTATAAACTGTATTGTACAATCTACTGACTGGTTACAGTTTTGCGTAACTTTATAAGAAACTCTCCCAAATAGGGCAATGTATGTCTTTATGATTTGATGCAACGCTGTAAGTACCATACGCATATCTCAAAATTATGTCACTATGACTTATATTTCGATTTTCAATTAATTTAAATGATTTGTTTCATTTAATTTCTCATTTAGTGTTCTTTCTCGGTATTTTGGGCTGCCATTGACTTCCTGTAATTACATTTTACAAGAGATTAACCATTGATATGGTGACCCAAACGTCCAGGATCGAGGTCACTCTAGCCTGAATATTTATTTTCTGTATCAAAACTTATTTTTATGAAGGTTAATGAAGACTATTAAATGCAGGGAATTGGCAAACTATGTAATCTTGGATTGTAAAATGTGTTTATTTACATGCTTCTTTATTAATTTTTCATGTATTTTTGATACCGCACCTTTCGAAAGTTAATAAAATTATTTTTTCACACAGATTTTCTTGTGTCAATTAATCACTCATTTGTCTTTATCGCTTTTTATATTTGATATAAAAAGTAACAGAGCCGACACCTGGAATTTCTTTCAGAATGCAGTTTTAATTGACACTAATGTATACACAGAGTTACAAGCTCCATGATTTACACTGCAAGATCTTCAAACAGCCATAATCTGGGACGGAAAGAGTTGGATTTGTTTCTTTGCTTGGGTAGCGTAAGAAATGATCTTTTCTGAAGCTGGAATACGATTATATGTTTTACACTATGTTCATATTCTTTAAATTTCAAATCAAACACAGAATAAACAGACGTAAAGGTTACAAACGCGAAGTAGACTATTCTAATGCATATCCAGAATCAATGAATATTGGTCTTTCACGAATCTTCATTGTAAGCAAAGATTTTAGATTTCGGAAGCAACGAATAATAATTTTTAGTTCGAGAAAGAAGCTTTGCAAAATGCTCCTTTAATGCAGAAGCAAACCTGTATAATACGCGGTATTTCATCTAACAGTCCGAACATGCATGGGGCAACTCCGACAGAAACATTCTTTTAAAGGACAAAATTGAATGCTGATAATAGCCGTAAACACACACACACACACACACACACACACACACACACACACACACACACACACACACACACACACACACTACAAGGGCTGAAGATTTTCACCAAGCAGGGTCATATCCTTGCTGAATTGAAAAGGATGTTTAATCCTTTACACATCTAGCTATAACAAATGGGTCTCTAAAGACGCTGTTACTTGGGAAGAAAAGAACTTTACCTTTGCATTTTGGTATCGATATAATGAAAGATTTATTTATACAATCATATTTACACTTTAATGATTCTTACTGTCATGTTTGAAAAAAGATTCAAAATGGTGAGATTTTGTGTTTCACTGAAAATGTTCATTGGACTTCTGTGAGTTTACGTTTGTAGTTCCTTCTTTCTTCTCCTGTCCTCGCAAAATGTTCAATAGCAAATTCATATGTGCGGGAATGTTTAAAATGAAATAGTTAATTATGCGAACATTAAAGTCCTCTGCCACTAAATGGCTTATATATGTTATATGATGTTTGCAGAAATGATTTAACATGTCAATTCTACAGTAGGAAGCTTTTTTCGCTAAACTTGCGAAACAATCCCACCGAAGCAAACCTGGCGTTACTGCCGTAACAAAATCGGATGGCCGCTACGTCCTAACGTAAACCCTGATTAATAGTCCTAAAATCATAGCATAATTCATATGTAAAATATTTACATTATATAAATGGAACCAATAATATGTTATATGTGTTGTCATTTTAAGTATATTGACGAAATGGAACATAGATATATGCACTGTACATTATGGAAAGATTCTGTAAATATAATGACATCTCAATGTTATCATTGTGGAGGAGATACCCAAATCGGAAAATACAGCCTAACAAACTTACCTGTGAATGTGAAAATATATATGAACAGATGCTTATTGTTTTATTACAACCAAGTAGATTTCACACTAATTTTATAAATGGTAAACCGTAGACCACTCTGGAAAAAAACGAAAATTGTTCATCGAAATTTTCACTGAAAGAAAATAGTAATATGCACATGGCACAAAATTTGCTTGATACAAAAATACCAGAACCTGCAAAGAAGGAAATTGCAAAATTCCTTTAATTCGTATTCAAACTGGAAGAGACCTAAGAAGACTTATTGGTCATAAAAATATAAAATTGTCGCAATTTATGGACAATAATTGGTTGATTTAGGATCGGTAAATGTCCAGATAGATTTATCGATTCAACTCGTAAGAATGGAAATAGATGAAGATGGAGTACATCCACATTATGTAGATTGATATAATAGAACACCAGCTAACAACATAATAATTCCAATTGTTATGAGTTGACTGAGATTTATGCAATGTGATTGGATATAAACGGTCACGTGATGCTGGTCTGGAATTCTTTACACATCTCGGGATTACTTTCGGTTACCAATCAGTTTCCAGTGCAATTTAGGTTAAGCTTTATCTATCCAAACTCCTTACAACACAATAATAAGAACAAAACGCCCTCCCTCTCCCCCTTACCTTGTGACTTTAGATGAAAATTTGCAACCACTGATAAATTTCCTGTTAAAAGTTCAAACAATGTAATCGCACACTCATTCATGTACTCCAACATTCACCTCTATAGCCAAACAAAGCATATGGCAGGCTTTACGAGTCACTCTACAGTCATAGATTACTGCATTATTTGCTTCCAAATTTTTTTCACTAACTGTTATTGAAAGTCATGGTCATGTGACGTATGAACAGGGGATCTCGCTAAGACTGAACACAATTTTCGCTTCGAAAGATCGAAATGCATATAGAAAGCAAGAACAACGAAAGCTAAAACAACAGGTACCGGGCGCACACTTAATGTTGAAAAAAGCAATAACCTAGTAAGACAAGAAGAATAAAAAATCATACCGAGTGATAAAAGGTCTTCAGATCACTGCTATGACCCGCTCTGCCACTCTATCCTATCTAAAATACCGTATAAGAACTCAACCACCCTTCTGGCGCCATGCGAAGACTGTAATGAAAGAAAACTATATGCTACATCAAATCAATTGTTTTGTTGACGGAATACACTGATTTGATGATAGAACGGAGGAAAATTGGAATTATAAGGATTAAATGGTCATGGTTGGGTATTTATCGAAGTGTAAATTTTACCTAATCACTCACAAAGTTAACATAAAGTCTGCCGGACTTTATTGACTTTGTGAGAGATTAGGTAAAATTTATACTTCCACGATCGTTTAATCGTATAATGAACAAAAATGAAAAAGAAAGTAAAGTTGAACAACTGTTTGATGTACTATATATACAAGTTTATAAGAAACATGTTTAGATACACATTAGTTTTTCAATAAGATAATTTATTTAACTTTATATGTTAATAAATGTAGACTAATAGCAGAAAATGCATATGTAGTGTTACCAGATTGAATAAAATAAAAACAAATATAAAACTACCCTGTATTAATGTACAGAATAGTTACAATGTTTTTACTATGCAACATAATCTACTTTAAATCCACCTATCCGTATAAACCACAAAAATATAACATTGATTAATATAAACACTGGTTTAATAAATGTCCAATAAATACACAAAATATAAAAACAGTTGAAAATGAATTTTATATTTATGTTAATGTCTATCAACTAGTAGATAAACTTATAAGATCAGTTAGAATAACCGAAAGAGACAGTCATGTAGATATGCTAATAAAATTTGATTAAAAGAAACAAAAAACCAGACCAAGATAATTATCATTATTTTGGGAAAAAGGATTTATCAAAATTGGTTTTATCCCCCCCCCCCAAAAAAAGAAAAGAAAAACCCAGAATAAAAACACTATTGCAAGAATTGCTTGACGTTTTGTTATTCAGAATAAAAATTAGAATAATACAAACGATTATGCAACCAAACAACACAAAATTGGTTTTATCCCCCCCCAAAAAAAAAACCACGATAAAAACACTATTGCAAAAATTGCTTGACTTTTTGTTATTCAGAATTAAAATTAGAAGAATACAAACGATTATGCAACCAAACAACACAATATATATATATATATATATATATATATATATATATATATATATATATATATATATATATATATATATATATATATATATATATATATATATATAATGCCAGAAGAGGGTTCTGTCCTTAAATGTAAAAACTACATCAATAAAATTAAAGTTCCTTTTGTTCTATATTGTAATTTTAAAAGTTATATTGAGCAAGTAAGTACAATAAATGAAGACTCAAATAACATGCGTCTTGAACAATAAAAACAGCAAAAAGCACACCATGAGGATTTTGCATTTACCTTAAATCAACTCACAATGTGTGATAACTAGTAAGCGACGCGAACAAGTTTTGTTATCCTATCGTTTACAAAAGAGCACACCGTATAAATAAAATTGCCGAATATTTACAATCAATTGCAGTAATTGCTTATGAAAAAACTAAGATCAAGTTACGATGCTGAAATGAAATTCACTAATAAAAGATAAAAAGCATTATAATTCCACCAACAGATGTCACATATGTGAAAAGGAGATAGGTCATTAGGCTATAACAGCTAACGAACACGAAGGCGTTAACAACTACAAAGTTAGAGATCATGATCAATTAACTGGAAAATACATAGGTCCCGCACATCTACAGTGTAATTTAATATATAAATATCCAAAATATATTACACTATTTATTCATAAGTTGTATGGGTACAATACTCATCGGATTATCAGAGCCTTAGTAAAAACGATTTTCATCAAGAAGTATCAATACTACCAAGTAATGATAACAAATATATTCGTTTAGTAAAGATTTGATAGTTTATATATTTGAAAAAAACGTTAATTCTTTTATTTTTTTAAAATAATAACAATCAGAGTCCTAGATAGTTATTAATTTATTGGTCAATCATCAGATCAACTTGCTACAAATCTAAAGGATGATAAATTCACAGGAACAAGAAAACAT
Source organism: Margaritifera margaritifera (assembly GCA_029931535.1). Lineage (NCBI taxonomy): Eukaryota > Metazoa > Mollusca > Bivalvia > Unionida > Margaritiferidae > Margaritifera > Margaritifera margaritifera. Next base: position 3,171,620 of record JAQPZY010001550.1, on the reverse strand, counting down.
TTTGGATGAACTGAATCCAGATTTTTGAGAGAAGATCTTTAGCCATACATATACATGGCCTAATTTGAAAAGTTTAATGAAACTGAATTGACATCAATAGATCAATTTTATTAAAAACTCACTGGATCAGGAATTAGCAAAGCGGATTACCAGAATGCAAAGATGTTTTTAAATTCTCTGTGTGTATGAATAATTACAAAGTAGACACAGCACATTATTTTACAACACCAGGACTAGGTCACGATGCTAGTTTAAAAATAAGTAAGGTAGAAAACAATTGTTGACAGATTATGATATTCTTTGAATGATTGAATCAGGAATCAGAGGAGGAAGTAGTATGATACATAATAGATACTCGAAAACAAATCATGACTATTATACCGATGAGAAAAAAAAATAAGAAATGATGGTTATTATGACAAAACTAAGTCGACAGAGTGTATTATAGATCCTACGATAACAATTTGTATAAATAGGTCATGTGCCAGTCAATGCCCTTTTAAAAACTTTTAATAAGCAAATGAATAAACATTACAAGGAATCGAAGAAATTTTAATGTCTTGGATTGACGATTTTAACACCTGGAGGAATTCTAGAAGTTGATTCAGAAGTACCAGCATACTTTCCATACTATTTGAAAGATTATCCTTTGGCACCAGAAAAACGCATTCCTAGTGAAAATAAAAAGGGTGCAAAATCTTCAGTACCTAATGTATTATGTGCGTTAAAAGAAACTAAAGAAACATATCTTATTCAATATAAAAATTTAAAGTTGTATCTTCAGTCAGGAATAAAATTAACAAAGATGCATAGCGTAGTTATATTTGATCAAGAGCCGTGGCAAAAATCATGCATGGAATTGAATATATCTTCAAGACATAAAGCAAGTAATGACTTGGAATGTTTTTTTAAAAATTAATGAATAACTCTGTTTCCGAAAAACAGATTGAACTTTTAAGAAATAGAACTGACATAAAAATATGTACTGATGAAAAGAAATACTACTAAAAAACTTAAAAAGAATATTTCATTTGCAAGAATGACAATACTAGATGAAGATATATTATTAGTTAGTTAAAAGAACAAGACAATAAGATTAGCCCAAACATTTATGGTGGCTCTGCTGTGCTATAAGAAAGCACGTTGCTGATATGTGACTTTTACTACAACAAGCGAAAGAACCAATATGGTGACAAATAAAGTTAGTAATGACTGATACAGATTATATGACTGATACAGATTACAACTTTTATAATGATACGAAACAAAATAATCAGTTTTATGAATGACACAATCAATTACAAAACGAACAACATATATGGAATGCAACTAGCTACAAACAAAAGGTGTTGGATTGTTCAAACATAAGATGAATGGTGTACAAATACAAGCATCTTGTAGCCTTAGACGTAAGTAGATGCTTTTATAACTGACATACGAAAAAAGAAGTATACAGGGATATTAAGAAATATGTTGCTAAAAAGAATCTCAAATTAGGTATATATAAAGATTGTTTCTGAATCAAACGATAAATCACCAATAATTATATCATACCATCACGAAATATACAACCTCACAATAAATAAGACTGCTCTTTTACCGCATAAAGATAAACGTTATTTGGTAGATAACATAAATACTTCACCTCACGAATATTTTTATTAACTAGCTAGTTAATCTGTTAACTAAGAGATTACTCTGATGTCCTTCTACATTGCAATCAAGCGGATATTCCAGCCTCGGTGAAAGCTCATTTATTTTGTTTTCATTTAGGTTTTCAAATATTTCTTCTTTAATAACTTTTTGCACTATATCATTTTCATTAAAATGTTTTCCTTTATCTTTTGAGTAAAAGACTACTATAAATCTAACAGTTTCACGAAGCTCTTTAATGACAGAATTATACCTTTGTACTATCACCAGTAAATATTTTCCATAATGCCTACCACTGAATACTAGATTTGATGAGTTGGTTGCTTCATTTTTAACATAATCTTAATTCGTCTAATTATCTATAAGAAACAAAGTATGAATTTTGTGGTAAATACTAATAAGTAATTCTAACCATTTATCTAATTTGTCACCAGGATTTATTATAATTACATTTTAATCTCTAAAAGTTCATTTTCTGCTGTAAGACTTATTGTGCATAAGCGTTGGACAGATAACGACAATGCAATAAACAAAAAGGTTTTATATATTCTGTTTTGATCACATCTAGTACAACTTTGTCTTTCTGAATTTGTGACACCAAATATATTCATATATTGAGGATCTTTTAGGTACATTTGATAACTGCTATATAGGCGTCGACGTCCCTAGAACAGAATATATTTTAACTGCTTGGTTTGAACATTTACCTCTGCATAAGAAACAAATAAATATACATTTTGTGTGCATCTACGTTTTCTTTTCTGTTTATCTGTATGTGTATTCCTTGCTGAACATTAGCTAATATATTTTCTGTTCTATGCAAAGTTTTAACATGTCTGCTTCTTAAACCAAGCCATAAAAATAAATGGTGATCAGTATAAAGATGTTTTCACTAATGTTGATAATTTATGTATGTTTGCTGTTCATTAAAAATGTTTCTGTGCGTCTGTAAATTGCTGATCTAATTTATACTCCTGTGAATAAAATATGTTAGGTAATTCTTCAACAGTAATCATTACTGTTTCTATTAAACCACTTTTCAGTATCAGTTTCTCTATTTTTTTACATAGCATTCAGGCTCATTTTGAACTCATTTTGGTGAGTAAAGTATTACCTTTGCCAAGTTGTATTAGCAAGTATGTCATTAATTCTCTTTGTTGTGATATAATCATAAAAGAAAGAAATTCCATTTCTGTATTTATCGCTTACATAATTGGTCATTAGATCTGATGTACTCGTATCATACTGTAGGCATATATTCTGCAATTCATAATCTTGGATTGCACCCTCTATTACTTCCAATGCTGTATCCAGCATATTTACGAAACTCACATCTCGAGGAAGAACAAAAGGATACAACAGACAATATTCTGTCAGTGTCTGAAAATCGAGTGGAAGTCTAGATTTCTTTGAGTATACAATAAACTGAATAGCTTCTGTACCAGTGTTTTGTGCATTAGCCGCTTCAGATCTTAATTTTCTCAGTTTTTCACACATTATGCCTTGCTATATTTTATTTGTTCGCACAGACGTTGGTAGCCATGAATCTCTGAATGTCAGGAAACTGTTGTAATCATTCAGCTTGAAAATATCATAACTACCGTAAGGAATACTAATGTTTTAATCAAGATTCTTCTAAGACTGTTTACGACTAAATTATTCGCATCTCCTTTACATCGACGATACGAAAAACCTACCAAGTACAATTAAAGCATTTGATCCTAGTCTAGGTTTTACAATTTGTAAATGCTATTCAGGTATTATACTACTTGGAGTGAGCGTAATACAATGACATTTTGGACTAAGATGTTTAACACCTTGTGGTGTTTTTTACTGCTTGTGAGCGGTTCTATTTTCTGTATGTTGCCATCCGAATTAATTAGCAACATTTAATTATACTTGTTCTATGACGTCGAAGAGCGTGTTCGCTTTGCTTACTCCGCAAAGATATTTATAGCCAACGTAAACACTAGCGACCATTACAACTGCAATGCAAACATACTCATACGTTATCTGTTTATCAGAAGGTTGGTAAAAAGCATTTAGTTTAGGATGTCTAAGTTTTTCTGAAGTGATACTATCATCAGAATGAGTAAAATAATACAGAGAAAAACGTGTCCAAATTATTTAAATACTGAGTAACCAAACCTTTCTCTCTTAATCTTTCATTTAAGTAAACAAGTTAATTTGCTCTGTTTTCATTAAACAGCATTTTCTCAAATGTTTCATCATGCCTTATTCTTTCTCTATCAGATCCACTAGGATTACATAACTTAAACATATAATTAATTCTTTCACATTTTTATGTCAGTCGTAAATATCTCTATGTGTCGTTCGATCTTTTACGACTAATTCTGCAAGTTTTACTAACTTAGCAGATTGTGGACTTTTGAGTGTTTCTAAACCCTGTTGTTTTATACGTTCAATTTTACCAGTAAAATCACTATTCATAGATCTAATCCTACTTTCACTCGCATTAACCTTATTCTTTAAGTTCTCTATCTTTCTATTGACTCCTTCAAAGTAATTCTTCCTCTGTAATTTTGAGAGACTATTACTGACAGCTGTCAGCCTATCTTTCAGCATTTTCACACCATCTTTAAAGTCATTAACTAACTTTTTAATATATTCATCATTCTGTTTCTTCTCATCGTTTCATTCTTTCTGCAACTATTGAAGTTGTGATTGTAATGTATTATAATTTTCTATAGGCTTCTTTCTTTCCTTCAATTCAGTATTGAAGGCTGATATTTCAGCCTTCATCCTGTCTTCAATTGGTTCCAATAATTCTTTATGTTTTCTACACGCACTATGTTAGATTCTGCTCTAACAGTTTTGTAAAGCTTGGAAAGCAGTCGAAATAATTCTTAATCTCCTTGGTAAACTAATCTTGATCATCTGAAATCTTTTACTTGTTATCATCTATTTGTTTTTGAAGTTCTGGGAGTTTACTAGATTTGTCTGTGATACTCTGATCTAGCGCTCTTAATTTATTATTAACTTGTTGTCTCTAATTTTTTATATCTTTCAAATTATTTCCCCCCAAAATCATGCGTATTTGAGTGTCAACAAGTTTTTGTGCAAACACTCTAGTAGCTGCATAAAATTTTTCTATAGGAGCTGCTAGATTTGTAACAAGGTTGTTGTTCAAGTTTAAGTTTCTGTTTAGTGTTTGCGCTATTGACTCATCGTTCTTATCGTTATGATCTTTCTCTATCAAACTAAAATTAAAATGACTAGGACCTCTTACAGATATTTCTGTCATTTATTTAATACAAATTCTAAAGATATATGTAGTTGTCATATCAGTAAAATCAATTTTCTTCGAGTATTCATTTTTAATTTTGATATTTAATCTGTTTGTAGTATCTCTTTGTAATTGTTTATGCGGACTATTAACGTCGTATGAAATAAAATCACCGTAAAATACATTTAATAGGTAGGTGACTCTAATAGAGTAGAGAAGGAGACGTCACAGTAATTATTTGTCTTTTTTAGTTGATCGAGGAAAATATTTAAGTTTTTAGGCTTCAAAATCCACAAACTGTATCTGATTCAGTAAACGTATTAATACATTTTTAGCTCTTAAATCCTATTAACTTAGAGGTGTCATTTTGTTATATACACTGTGTAATTATTACTCGGACTTATTACAACTTTCGATTTATGTTTCTGGTATTCACTCTATATGCTTTATTCACTGTCGCTAATTAGCAGTCCTTCCTTATATGACTGTTTTCAGGTACATTTGAAGATTATAGACAACGTCTGGTATTGATATGACATTTGTTTCATTCTTATCGTTTATATAATACAGTATATTATTTTTTGATTGCTTGAAATAGTGTAATATCAAACTACAAAATGTATTCTCTGTAATGAAATATATAATTCATCATCTCTGCTATCAATTGGATTTTTTTTAAAAAAATATTTCTTTCTCTGACGTTCTTTCCACAGCAATGTCGCAAGGCTTTACTTAGCAACTTAGGTATAACAGGCTTCGGCGTTAGTTAGTCTTCAATTTAAGTAACAGGAAAAGTAACCTAGTTAGGGTTTAGTGACTCGTTGCCTCTACGTCCTTGCAACCATTTGATGTATTCAGTAATTATCTTATTAAATTCATCGTGACTTATTTCGTCATCGCTGACTGTTTTAATCAACATTTTGTCAGCAGTTTTCAACTTGCTTATAGCAAAGGTTACAATCTCATAGTGTTTTAAAACGTTATTGTAAACTAGCTTGTCTTTCAGAGATTTTGCAACAAACCCTAGCAAAGTTGCACCAAATCCTCTAACAGCTAGAGTAATATAAGTCTTGTAATGCCCACATCTCTTAAACTAGCAGTCGCAACAAACATTCCACTGAAAACACTTCCCATACCAACATCGATAAATTTTTTGAAAAACGTACATGCTGTTTATACTGTCTTCTTACACTTCTGTAATGTTCTATCTTTGTACTAAATCATTCTTAATTTCATTAGTTTTCATCTAAATTTAATTTCATGGTCTTTAGACAATTTCTCCACCATTTAAAAATGTTAAACAGATTATATTTTTAGTTATTTTATCTAGTAGTAAAGCTTAGGCAACAAACCCTATTAATGGTGCACCAAACTCTGTAAAAGCTAGAAGAATAAAAAGTTCTGTAATGTCCTCAACTCCTAAACTAGCATCCGCAACACCCATTACAACGGAAACACTTTCATACCAATCTCTATAAAGCTATATATAAAAAAGAATGTATATGCTGCTTTATGCTTTTTCTTACACCTGTGTAATATTCTTTACTAAATTATTCCTAATTTCATTAATTTAGTCATGCTTACAAGACTCCGCTACATAATTTCTAGAAATGAATAATCTTTATTTCACTCTTGGAGCATTTGTTAGTTGGCTCCACCTTCAATGATTTAATGTTTGGTATATTTCTTAACATATAACACCTGTTCCTATAGCAACAACTACGCTAGTTATCAAGTAATAACTGTTGTAGTCTGCCATGTTTCAGTTCTCTCAGTAGTCATAATCTATATTTTAACCTTTGTAGTTTTGGTTTTTCAAAAGTCTTTTAAACGTTTTCCAGCTTGTATTTCAAGCTCAAGTCTACGTGGATCTTTAATCTTTTGTGAATTTACTTTTTCAGTTTAATTTTCACCACCTTCCTTCTATCTTGTAACAAAATACAAGTTTTCCTAAACAGTTATTAAGCTGCCTTCAAGCTACTTTCAAGTTACATTCTCCTTTGATTTATGAACTTTTTACTGTTCTTGAGTAATGTTTTATGTGACTCTTTAAACACCTTTAATTTATTTTGCAAGGAAATTATAGTTTTCCTAAATATTTATTTGAATCCTTTTTAACCTGTTTCAAGGAACGTTTTTCCTTATTTACCAATATCTTAAGTTGTCACTAACGTAATTACGTCCTGGTTTTCTAGAACTTGCTCACGTGGTTGCTTTTTGAACTTAATGTGCTCAAAATTTATCTAGATAGAACTTAATGCTAAAATAGGTAATCCAAAATTAACAGATAAAAACCCATACAATATTATAGCGTCTGTCACTTAAGAAATCTTCTTTCAACTCTTACTCTAATTGAATTAAGTTATCAACTGGAAGAAATTTACTCATCAAAGATGTTATTCCTTGTATTATTACATGTGAAAATGACTTTAATATATTATCTGATCTAGCAGTTACAAAAACGCTGCTGTGTGAATATTGATTTGACACATCATACGTCGGGCATATCTCACCCAATAACGCATTAACCTTGACTTTACTTACAGCAAGTTCTGTCATGGTTCTTATCAGGTTCTGATGACTTATAGAGCGCTTAACTCTAAGTGACCTATCAATAGCATAGGTTAATACCACAAGTTCAAAAGCGTGACCAAGGATATATAAAATATGAAGTTACTAAATTTCCTGTATTCCACTAGCAAAGCTGGTACGGTTTGTATGGGGCGGTTCGCAGCAGTAGCTTGTGCTTGAGCAATTCATTGATCTCTGCTCGCAGCTCGTCTTTAGCAATATAGTTTCGATAAAAGCTACCAGCATCAAGAAACGACACATTTGCGTCTATATGATACGCCCTCGCCATTATCCTTTGGTCCTCTTCCCAATGCTGGTAGCCCATTTTCCATTGAGTTTGTTACCAACACGTTGTTGATGTATGGGTTATAAAAAGTTTCCCTATTACTCGCAAACGCAGCAATTCTTGACGCATCCTCGACAAGTACAATAATCGCCTTCATGGTTTTTACTGGAGTGTTTAGGTTCATGTTCCACACCGTGTCGCTTTTGTTTAGCACTATCGGTGGTACAGGATAGACAGTTTTTCCATGTACTCCTGCCTTATAATGAGTGGGTTGCAATGTCAAATTCCAGGGAAATATCACTGATGGCGTAGCTTGCACAATTATTCGTGCTCTGGATTAACATGCTGTAGTCCTTAAACGTCAGCTCAAAGGATAGGCGGTCTGAAAAGCCAGGCTGGTAATATGGCATGCGATCGTTTAACACCTCAAAGTCGAGCGGCTGCGAAGCATCAAGGCTGGGTGGCTGCACAACATTTCGAGCCTCCTTGGTCTCGACAAAACACTTCACACGTACCGTGATGCGCTTTCCCTTACAATCGCGAAGACCGTAGAGCTCGATGAACGTTTGGCCGCAGAGAGGAACAGGCTGACCGAAGCAAAAGATGAAAGCACGCGCCAGGAGTTATAAGACAATATTGCAGAAATGGAGTTGGTACCCGAACATGAACTAAAGATTTACGAAGAGCACATCTCAACCAATTTACTGCTATTCGGGAGACATTCAACAACATTCTCCACTAAGGCACAACACTTGCCGCAAAATTGCAAACACTCTTTTGCGAGCGGGGCATCACTAAAGCCTAGATTCTCACGGCGCTGGGGTTTATCATAAGCACAACTGTGCTAGCGATCACAGGCGTAGGCGGTACAACGCCATCTCCTGTCGTCCCGGCGCCTAAACCTGACACCAGCAGCGCAAAAGAATGGGTAAAAGGCAGCAGGAGCGGCTGGCCAGAATGCTTAAAACCTTCACAGAAAAGGTATTGGCGGCGCTGCCCTGTACTATTGGTACAATTGTGTCATTCCTCCTAAAAACAGCAGGCAATGTCCTTGGCTGCCTGTCTGGAAATTTTGTGGTGCTTGTCGTCACGATAGCGGTAGTAAAGCTAGCGCAAAACCCCAAAAGGCCGCAAGCCCAGCCAAAATAATACCAACAACTAGTGCTGTTTTGTCAGCTTTGTAGTCTTCGGCTTCTTTTCATGCCTGTGCTTGTGTGCACACATCCTCTGGCATTTGCGCTGGCGATTGTGCGGGCGGGTGAAAGTCAACCTGGTCGTGCTTTACTCACTGCGTTTGCTGTGTTGCTTGTTGATCCGGTTTCGACTGATGTGATATCAGATCGGCATTGACACTGATGCTAGTGCCCGGTATACACCTGGCGCCTTTGTTAGGCCTTTGTTATAAAAACCTTGCTAAATTCTGCTAAAACAGCTTTGCTGTCAAGCCCCTCGTAGGTGCCATCGTTAAGATCCATGTTGCTTGGAATCATATAAAATTGATCCCCCAGGAATTACTTTACTTTGCTTTGGGCTTTCTGTAGCACTGTTTTGCAGTTGCCGTTAGACTTCTACGTGTCCTTTTCCGTCCATATTATTGAGGACTCGATCTGGCCCTGCAAGTCCAGGATTAAACCACACATATGTCCAAATGCTTTCCTTAAGTCGCTCTACGCCTGCGGGTGTAAAACTTTGCTCCTCATCCAACATGAATGCTGTCCATCCATCTATTGCACTAGGTCTCCACGAATAGTGGTCAAATCTCAACTCATATCGACCGGTTGCAATGACTGCTAGAGCAATTCGGATACGAAGTAGACTGTTTCTGGCTGGTTTCTGTAATGCATGGATTAAACGCTTAAAAATACCGCTTTTTTTCCTCAAATTAAAAAAAAAAGGTGTTAATTTTCAAAAGCGGTAGAATTAAACTACAAAACGGTAAGTGCTGTAGACGGCCTTAAAAACGGTATTTTTGCCCTACCGCCGGTAGAATCATATGTATGTTAAAGCCAAGTGAGCACTAATTATAGGTAACGCATGCAATCTGTTCCCCGTTCATAGGTCACATGCTTCGCTTTGTACACAAAGTTTACAGCTCTCCATAGAAGTGTGGAAAGTAAACGAATTTTATAAGGGTAAGGGGCATACATGGGGATACATAGTAATAATTTACTAGTCTTTCAACAACATGAAAATAAAATGCCCCATTTCATCAGCGCAATATAAGTTTTCTCAGGGAAATTAGATTTTTACGAGAAGCCTGTCGGGCTATCGGATTTTGTTAACACTGAAATCCATTGTTTATCTGGCTTCGGCGCGTCAGGTGATAAAAAACGTTATAAATGAGCTAATTTTCTCAGGCAGACCACACACTCAAACGCTATAACCAATTAAAAGTTGTAACAAAGAATAGTATACCAAAGCCATTGGAATGCATAATAGGAATTTTGCCGAGAAACTGAAACTCAGACGTTATAAAAGAAGAAACGTTGTATCCAAGAACGTAAAAAACAATCTTTATATCATTTCAAGGTCATCGTGAGAACTAAGCTTTTGACTCCAATCTGAGTTCTATTCCAATTAAACTCTTGACAAAAACTCTCGTAGGCGCTATTTCATTATCATTGTCAAATGCGTTCCAGTTGGTCTGGGACGGAAGGGGGCACCGCATCTGGTTGAGAATCTTTCTAACCTGAAAGTAAATATTAAATCGGTTAAAGCTGCTCATCATTTCTGACAGGTCGGACCATATGGTCGCTAACACTGACGTCGCAGCCTAAAAACGCATGGGGCTGCTATACTTCCTGTTCCTTATGTATCGCAAACTTAGTATCAGGAAGTGCGTATTTATCATTTGATTGGATAAATCTTGTCTTGCACCATATGCCCTAGCGTTTATCAATGTCCCCCGGGTTTATGTCCATCTTGGTCAATTAAATACGACTAGGGGTATTCTTGATGAAAAAGAAAACAAAAACAGTACCTTGCTACATGTCATTTCTGTGTGTGATGAGTCCTACTTTCTCCTATGGAAAACTATATTGACACAAACTACGTGAAGGCAGCATCCAGGAAATATCGATACTCATTTTAGATGAAATACACTCTCCGGTTAATATGCTGGCGTGCACAATTACCCTTGAGATTAAAAATGGCGCTCGCACACTATGAGTCTACCTGGTATGGACTTCTTTAGTATCCTTGATGCAAGCGCCTCAGGGCCGTCGCCACCTTTTACCGCTGGTGCCCTGAGCGACGGCGGTCTGCCTGAGGCAGGTCTCAATGGGCATGTTGACGCTGGTGATGCCTTGATTGTCTTACAGGTTGGCGATTTAATGAGCGGCGCGATGGTAATGAACAACAACTTAATCAAGAAGGTACAAGACCTTACCAACACGCAGGATGCTGCTACTAAACATTTCATCTCTAACAGGATACCAGATCTGCCAAATGATCTTGCGACCGTGCCTTAAGTACTAACATCCTCCTTTTTTTGGAAACGCGGCGGGTCTGCCATCTCAGCTTAGGTACGTGAGTTTCCCACAACTGACAACCCCTTTGGGTTAGACGGTAACTTTCACAATGTCTACCAAGATAATGCTATTGAATGGGTGCCAAATATCGAGCCATCTCAAAATGGACGCAATTGCTATTACAATAGCAACGTGGTATTTTTGAACATATACAGCTCACATCGGTAACATTTTTGTACGAGTACATAAATCGCTCAATCACTCGTATCAACGACGACAAAACAAGTGTTTTTGTATTATTATTTTTTTTTTTTAAAGACGCACTCTACCGCATCACAGTATTTGGGCAAAAGGTTGACTTGTCGCTGAACCATTTAAAAGGCGCGTTACTTCTGACCCTTAATAATGATACTATTTTGTAATCTGGTGATATCAGGAAAACTAGCAGTTTCTTTTACTTCGCCATCGTCTTTCCTGTAATCGCAGACACTCGGTTAAAGGTGTGGGTCCGCACACTAACCAGCTCCGCGGATGAATTAAAGTTTCATATCACACTGCTTATAGAGGAATTATAATGTCGCTATACCCGACGCTCCAGAACCCACAAGATTTTAGCCTGAAACAAATCAGCGAGGCTGATATCTTCCTACTGACAGAAGTTGAGTAGCGGTGCGCTCTATACAGAATGTACAAGCGCAAAGTAAACGCGGTGGATGTTGTGGACACCACATTGACGGCTGTGACCCTGGGCATCGGTGTGGCGGTCGACTTTGATATCACACCATTAGCTTTAACCTGTGGTCTAATTTCTTTAGCTAAAAATTGTATCAGCCGGCGATTATCCATGGCAGCTAAAATGCATGATGAAATCCGCGTCTTGGCCGAAACAAAGCTCAACTCAATCGCAGACCACGTATCGAAGTCGCTACGCGACAACACTCTCTTCGAGGACTTCACTCTAATCCTAGATGAAGTTGACAAATGAAAAGCCAGGAAAGATGAAATACGGCTGCGTTGCTCAAGGCATACAGTTAGTTTGTAATCAAGAATATGGCAAAAAAACAAGCAATAGCACGCGGTAGAGGCTAAACCCGCTAGGAGATCATGAAAGATCTCGCTGGAAAATCATTATAAGCTGTGTTGTCAGCTGAAAGGACAAAACTGTTGAAATGATAGCTTTCTAACTCGGGGCCTATTCCAAGCACAAATCCAGCATACGGTACGGCTTTTCAATAACCGACGGAAAAGACAGACAAAACATATGTTTCAAAAGTGGCCTATTTTTGCATGAAACATTTAGGTATTTATACTGTTTATATACATGTTTGTTGTACTGTTCTGAAAGTACAAAACAATATGATATTCGATAAATTTGTGATAACTTATCTCAAACTGAAAACAAAATACATGTATTTTAAAGTAAAGGCTAAAAATATTTGGGATGGCAATTGAGGACAGATTATCATAATCCATTTCTTATCCACAGGAGTATTCAACTTCTTGGGTACAGAACGGTTCTAGGCGATTAAACTATGCATAGGTAGATCTCGTTTCATAGTCTAATTTAAAATGTTAAATTCTAAATTAGGCAAGCCAGATAAATACATATTTCCTAAGGTTTACCTTCATCATCGACAAATTTCGATGATCGTGAATCTCATGAACCATTAAGAGATATTCCAAGCAATAAGTAATAGACAAAGGATACGTATGAAGGCTCATGTTTGACACTCGTGTTGACACTCATGTTGCAAGTATCACAAGTGTAAACGCTGCAGCTGTGCAGCGAGTATTCGTTATTCCTGCAAATCGAACGGCAAGGACAGAAACTACGGAAAGAATCAATCATGGTAGCCTACATAGCAGACAGAACTTTAACAAAGTATTGAACTGAATTTCAACTGTCAGCGTGTAACCATTTAAGCTGCGATCAATAAATGCAATCAACAAAAACATCAAGTTTCATAAATACTGATTTAAATTCCCAAATGTTTAAATTTATGACACGGTAAAGTCAGGTTTGTATTTGTACCAACAGTCGCTATCTAGTATTCGAGTCGAGTTCTTGGTGTTTGTTCCTGGCAATCGTTGACCAATACGTGTTATAACGGTATTATGGGTTGTCTATTTGGACGAACAAAACGTTATTGATATAGCAAAGCTATGTTGATTTTCTAATAAATATGTACTTATTCCTAGCATGTATACCGAGTGATGATAAAGTAGTTTGCATTAAACACTCTTCAGTAGTCTAAAAATCGTAACATGTGCATGAATTAGAATACAAGAAGATGAGGAGCGATGCAGAACTGAAATGTCCGATCACTGCCGGGGCAGTGAGAGGGGTTTAAGCCACAGTGGACATTTTGCCTGATGATTTTGAGATGTACACACAATAAACCAGTACGGAAAGCAAATAATAATAATAATAAAAATAAAAAGCAACATTTTTGAGGCGAAAAAGAAGTGTAATTTACAAAAACATCCCCTCCTCGAAATTACACGGTCGGTCCCCCCATGTCAATTCTTTCTTTTAGGAGATACTAATTTTTGGAAATCCAAGGCAAGAAATATTGTGGATATTTACGGGTACAAACATATCGAAGTAAAAACGAAGACGAAGAGGGGCCTTCATAAATTAATTAAATACAATTAGCGGTTGAAATCTTTTTGTCTATTATTTAAAATCTAGCTTGCTTTTTAATATTTTTTATCAGTTAAAAGGATTAAATGGCGTATTCCTCAGGTGGAGAAATAATCCGATAAATCACAAAGAAAATCTGCGCCAATACAAAGACTATTTCTTTTAGGATTCTAAAGATATGACAAGATATCATCATTCTAGCACTTTTAAAAATATAGCATTGTTGTTAAGTAGATTTATTGCACATATTTCTATTGATATCTAGTCATTATGTTCTTCTGTTGCATTGCAATAACAAAAAGAAAAAAGAAAAAAAATGCACTTTGGTAGACATAAGACATCGTTGGTCCATTTGTTCGAAAATATGAAAATCAGTAAATCATTTGGAGAATGAATATCAAAATACATGTCATATAAGATCTGGATCTGACAAATGACGGATATGTTGTCTTTTGTGCACAAATGCTTAATGATGATGTGGAATTATTTTGAAAACATATCGAATCAGGATAGAATGACAGTATTAGGTAATATATTACTATCAAAGTGCCATGTATTTGTTGCTTCATAAGGGCTATTTGCCAGATATGATCTGAAATTGTGTCTTGACCACAAACTTTTTGACTAGAATGCAACACGCAAAATTACAGTAGAGAGAAGCAGCAGGACTAGGTAGATGCGCTCAGTAGTATAATATAATGCAAACAAGATTGTTTACGCACAGACTCAGACACTGATTCATATAATCTTTGTAAAAAATACTTATCTCCCATCTATTTTGCAATGTGATCATAAGAGGCGATAATATTGTATTTCCTGCACGCTCCCCTCACATGGTGGTTGTCAATAGGAGACATATGTGCCAAACGTGTACCTTTCCGACTGCGGCATGATGATTCCCGCACCGGAGTACCGATGTAAGACCGAACTGAACTCAATAATGTTGCGCTAATCATCTCAGCATATCATAACTAATTACCACAGCTAGTATTTCATCTGCCCTGCAATCTATACAACAGGTATGATTTGAAAGAAAATTATTGTTTCACTGAGGTACCTTTAAACCCGGAAATGACGTTTACATATAGCAAGGATTCACCATCAGGAAACTAAGTTGCCACGTTTTCGTCAAGATTAAATTAGTATATTTCTAAAATATTGGAATCTTCACGCTGGAGGTCAAATAACGAAAAGTTTGATGCTTTGAATTCCTATTAAAAAATTTAATCACTAAAGAAATGACTTCAAATATCTTCGTGGCTTTGGGTGCGGTCTTATCTTTTATCTAAAATCAGTAATCTCACACATCTTGATTATTCGACCCGAATGAGAATTTTGTCAGATTAAGAGAGAATTTTGTCAGATTAAGAGAGAATTTTGTCCATTCCATGACTTCATTATCGTAAGACAAAGATAGGTACTTTCGGCATGAGCTTATATGTTTTTACTACAAGTCAATTGATAATTGTAGCCGTCTTTCCAGGACGATGGCTTTTAGGATCATTATCAAACAGGAGAAATTACATACGTATCGCTCGCAAAGCGGGCTTTAGAGAAGCTCACATATCTACTGAATAAAATCCAACGTTTCTGTTACTGCAGACACGGGCCATTTTGATACGTAACAGGTTCATTTGTGAAAAAGGTTAACGTTAATGGTCACTCTGAACTTTTCGGCTCTGGCGTATTTCTGCCGGAAACAACGAAGGATTATCTCCCATTGCAAAGCCCTCCCATATTTATACCTACTTTTAATATTGTCCCGAGGGTCTTGAGCAATGCCTTTGCATGATTAACAAGTTACATTTAAGCCATTTTTTTTTAAAAAATATTTTTTTTTTTACTGTCAATCAGCTACACCAGCTGCATGCTATGCTATGTCCACCCACTAATACAATGGATTGCTACTGATTTTTCCTTTATTCTTTAGAGCATATTTTATCGGGATGGTAGCATTAGAAATATAAAATAAGTTAAACCTATAGAACGAGCCCAGCTTGCTATTGTAAGACCTCTGAATATCCTCGTTATGTACTGCTGCCCTCAGTCAGCTCACGCATTCGTATACTTTGCCTTTAATAATTTTTACTTTGTTTGAACTATTTTTCAAATGTTACTTTGACATTTGAAAATAGATGCTTGAGGATTTGTCTTATTGCTCTCCATCAATCGGTTTTTTTAATGAAGCTATGTCATATTTCAGAATGTTACCATCCTGAAAATAGTACTAAGACTTGACTTAAAAGAAACGTATACAGATTTTCTAGCAACACCCTGGGAATTACCGCATATATCAGTGGGTTTCGACCGGGCACCCAACTTCTTCAGATAAAAGATGTGAAGCTTTTAAGAAAAGCTAATACTTGTAATGTACACACAACTGCTTTAGTTGCATTTCGTAAACCGTACTTATCAGAACGTGACCAGCATCTAACAGAAAACAGAGTAGACCCAGAATTGCGATCACATAATGCGCCGTCAGGTCACGGTATTAACTGTTCGATAGAAATCATTTAAAAATTGACTGGCTTTTTCTTTTCTTTTTTTTTGTTTTTTTTTTTCTTTTTGTTTTTTTTTTTTTGGGGGGGAGGGGGGCTCATTCGTATATGAAACGGTTATGTAAAGTAAAAATTGTACAATATCGCTCACAATTTATACCTTAACCACAAGCTTTATACACATATGAAGAAAAAAATATCAGCATTCAGGTCTTATGATTATAATTTTAATTACTTGATTGATTGATTGATTTTATTTCTTTAGCTTGCAATTTGTGTAAAAATGTACAAGCAATCAACTTTGTGTAGCAAGCGTGCAGGAATATGAAGCTGCTTTGGATTGAATAACGTCACAAAATGTAAATAAATAAATTCACTGGTCCCCTGTCTTAAAGTAAAACTAGAGACAGGCCAGGATCATTTCCTGAAACAATTCGATATCCTTCTAAAACAAGACTTTTATTAAGGGGTTTTCCACAGAAATAGGATATACAAATTTAGCATCAGACAATATTATGAAAACCTCACAATAATCTGAATGAAGTTATTTTAATGGAACACATCTAGATCATGCTACGGTGTTAGTATCTGTATATATTTTATAGTAAAGTTAAGTTGTGCGACGCTATAGTAACGTCATCCGTGTGTCTGTGATGCGTTAATGTGACGTCATACAATTTGCATATTTTAATCCTGTGATTAAACTCAGGGCTAAAATCTCTTCCGATGTCAGAGCAAACTACACTCCAGTGACGTCGGTAAACTACGCCATTACCGGCACAGACCGTGTTACTCCGAAGTTAGCATCATTTGGAGTATTCATTTCAGTCACTCTTGCGTTGAATTTGTTTGGCAAAAAAGATGCAAAATCAACAATAATAGTGCTAGAGTTGCTGGCTCAAGGCCTTACCATTTGTATATTTTCCGTTACATTTTGCGAATCTCTTAAAATTGAGAAAAACAAATAAAAACAATAACAACAACAAAAAACAGCAGGCATTTCTGCAAGGAAGTTGCAAATATCAACATGCGGTAGAGGTGGCCTTTAGAGGGACAACAAAAGCGCAAACTGGGGAGCAGTTTTGATGACAGAGCTCCTCACCTGCAATCGGGACACGCTAGAGACTTTCTTCAAACACATCACAAATGTTGCTAAAGACGTCATTCCACACACATGTACATTGTCACGTGACGCATCGGATCGTTCATTAAGGCCACTCCTGGATTGAGCTGATTTCTTCCTGCCCTAACTCTCCTCAGTTTCTTATTAATAGTTTTGGGCTTATTAGAAAACTTTCTTCTGCTTAACGTGTGCAAACATTTGCACGAAATAAAGATGCTTTAGCATTGTACCATTTTATCGTGCGTAATTCATAATTTGACATATTTCGCCCCTTTTTACGCTATATAATTCCATGTAATTTTTTCCCCTTGTGGATTTATGAAGGAAAAGCCTCGAGGTATTCAGATTGTCCTGACCTTGTGCATACTCCTCACACAGTCTCTACCTGTCCACAGAGTTTGCAGATATCAATCTAGGAGAAAATACTGTAAAAACTGTGCCCCCTTGCGGATCGTTTCGATCAAGCGGATATATTTTGATCCCCTCCCTTGACTATTTGTTGATATCCTTGAAATTAAGAGGTCTTAATGTGCATGACATCAAAAATGACCTTGGGATAATGTAAAACTAAAATTATCTTATAACATTCCTCCTGACTGATGCAAATTTTACTTTCGTTTAACTTGAAGTTGCAAACTGACATGCTTTATTTTATGATTATTGTGTTGGACCACAAGTGCCATTAAGTAACTTTCTGAATAAATGAAGTTCAAACTTATAATACTGAAGTTAAATTTTTTCCACAGATCAATTTCATCATATACACAGACGTCAGTGGAAAAGATAGATACAGGAACACAAACAAAATTTGACTTTGCGGATAAACAATCAGTTGGAATTCAAAACAAGACCAGATAATGATTTTAAGGACATAGCATGCTGCAAGACAAAAGCGATGTTCTATACTGGAATACCTAATTCTGGAACATTCTATGCATTGCTTGATGAAATGCATGATGTACGTAAAAATAAGGAAGTGAATGGTGACATTCTGTCATAGATTGAAGAAGAAAAAAAATAGATGAATTCTTTTTGGTGCTAATGGGTTTGAGGTTAGGCCTTCTAATTGAAGACCTTGCACAGAGATTCCACATCTCAAAGTCAACATGTGGAGAAATAGTTAGTGAATGGATTTCCTATCTAAATGTTAACCCATATTTTCTATCTGCTTGGCCTTCACGAATGGCAATACAAAATGGTTCCACTTCACGAGTGAAATATTTCCTTATATCTACTCAAAATAACGTAGATTTTCATTTTATTATTTATTTAATTTTTAAAGGCATAAACCTTCGGTTTGCATGGATTTGTTCTCCATTCTGTGTCCATGCGATTAACGGCTGCATTACTACGTCGATAAAAAGAAGTTCCGAAATTTTACAATAATTTAAGGACAGTGACATTTTAAAAATTTAGATTGTACATATACTGCTTCAAATCGTGTATTTTGTCAAATTCATGAATGTTTTCATGCTAAAATGAAGAGATTTTTATTTTCGTTAAGACATTTCTTGCGCGGATTGATAAAGTCAACATTGCTGGGGCGGGAGTGCTATAGCAACATGACAGGACGCTCAAACAGAATTTAGAGCGTAACATCATTATACAACAGATTTTAATGATTGTGAGTTTACTTGTAAGGATTTTGGTTGCTATTTTGGTTTATTTTTACATTCAGACGTGAATTTTGTGTGATGGCCTAATTGCAATTTCTTTCGGTAACAGACGCTGCACCCAAATTTATATTTTCACTTAATTTCGGTTTTCAATCGACACTAGTCAATGCCTGATTTTGCCATCGTTTTCAGACATGATTATGATTGTGATTACAATTAAAATCGCTACTTAAAGAATTTTATTACTGTAAGTAATCAAGAGTTTTTTCATACAAATGTGTACCATTTTTCGTTGAGTGTAACAGGTAACATGTATGGGTGACACAGAATATTGAATTGCATCATGCCGTGTAAGTTCAGTCACTGACAATTTGCATGATTCATGTGAAAAACTAATTATAAAAAAAAATTAAAACTTGAAGCCTGCTTTTTGTTGTTTGGGGTTCATTTTTATGCATTCTTGTCGGCGCCTTTTCATTGTTTACATAAATGTATACTAGAGGGTCAACAGTCTTTACACATTTTAAGATCATTTCATCCTGATGGGGAGAGTGAAATGAAGGCTGTGTGTGTGTGTGTGTGTGTGTGTGTGAGAGAGAGAGAGAGAGAGAGAGAGAGAGAGAGAGAGAGAGAGAGGCCATATACATTTCAGAGTCATTTCACGTATAGATTTCATTCGTCAGATAAAATCTGTATGTATCGTCATGTTATAAATAGGATATTACATTCAACTCGTTTTATAAATTTCGTTGGATAATTAATGAGCGAGTAAAATCCTATATTTATCCTGCAGTCGCTCAATGTATTTTGGCCTTGTCTCCACATGAAAATCATATGAACGTAATAATACGAAAGTAAGTCATGAAATACACAAAATTCTCTCTCAGGTCGAATAATCAAGATGAGTGAAATTACTGAGTTTAGATAAAAGATAAGACCGCACACAAAGCCACGAAGATATTTGAAGTCATTTTTTAGTGATAAAATTATTTAATAGGAATTAAAAGCATCAAACTTTTCGTTATTTGACCGCCAGAGTCAAGATACTAATTTAATCTTGAAGAAAACATCATTTCCAGGTTAAAAGGTACCTCAGTGAAACAATAATTTTCTTTCAAATCACATCCGTTGTGTAGATTACATACTAGCTGTGGATAATACATTACTAACAAAGTACCATGTATTTACTGCTTCAAAAGGGGCTTTTTACCAGATACTAATTTAATCTTGAAGAAAACATCATTTCCAGGTTAAAAGGTACCTCAGTGAAACAATAATTTTCTTTCAAATCACATCCGTTGTGTAGATTACATACTAGCTGTGGATAATACATTACTAACAAAGTACCATGTATTTACTGCTTCAAAAGGGGCTATTTGCCAGATACTAATTTAATCTTGAAGAAAACATCATTTCCAGGTTAAAAGGTACCTCAGTGAAACAATAATTTTCTTTCAAATCACATCCGTTGTGTAGATTACATACTAGCTGTGGTAATTAGTTATGATATGCTGAGGTGATTAGCGCAGCATTATTGAGTTCAGTTCGGTCTTACATCGGTACTCCGGTGCGGGAATCATCATGCCGCAGTCGGGATGGTACACGTTTGGCACATATGTCTCCTATTGACAACCACCATGTGAGGGGAGCGTGCAGGAAATACAATATTATCGCCTCTTATGATCACATTGCATAGTAGATGGGAGATAAGTATTTTTTAAAAAAAATTATATGAATCAGTGACTGAGTCTGTGCGTAAACAATCTTGTTTGCATTATACTACTGAGCGCATCTACCTAGTGCTCCTGCTTCTCTCTACTGTCAATACTGTCATTCTACCCTAATTCGATATGTTTTCAAAATAATTCCACATCATCATTAAGCATTTGTGCATAAAAGACAACATATCCGTCATTTGTCAGATCCAGATCTTATATGACATGTATTTTGATATTTATTCTCCAAATGATTTGCTGATTTTCATATTTTCGAACAAATGGACCAACGATGTCTTATGTCTACCAAAGTGCATTTTTTTCTTTTTTCTTTTCGTTAGTGCAATGCAACAGAAGCACATACTGACTAGATATCAATAGAAATATGTGCAATAAATCTACTTAATAACAATGCTATATTTTTAAAGTGCCAGAATGATGATATCTTGTCATATCTTTAGAATCCAAAAAGAAATAGTCTTTGTATTGGCGCAGATTTTCTTTGTGATTATCGGATTATTTCTCCACCTGAGGAATACGCCATTTAATCCTTTTAACTGATAAAAAATATTAAAAAGCAAGCTAGATTTTAAATAATAGACAAAAAGATTTCATGCGCTCATTGTATTTGATCAATTTATGAAGGCCCCTCTTCGTCTTCGTTTTTACTTCAATATGTTTGTACCCGTAAATATCCACAATATTTCTTGTATAGGATTTCCAAAAATTAGTTTCCCCTAAAAGAAAGAATTGACATGGGGGGACCGACCGTGTAATTTGTGAAGGGGATGTTTTTGTAAATTACTCTTCTTTTTTCGACCCAAAAATGTTACTGCTTTTTTATTAGCATTATTATTTGCTTTTCGTACCTGTTTATGGTATGTACGTGTCAAAATCATCAGGCAAAATGTCCACTGTGGCTTAAACCCCTCCCACTGCCCCGGCAGTGATCGGTCATTTCAGTTCTGCATCGCTCTTCATTCTTTTGATTTTTTAATTCATGCACATGTTACAATTTTTAGACGAATGAAGACTGTTCAATGCAAACTACTTTATTAGCACTCGGTATACGTGCTAGGAATAAGTACATAATTAGTAGAAAATGAACATAGCTTTGCTATACTCAGTAACTTTGTGTTTGTCCAAATGGACAATGCATATTACCCCTGTAACACGTATTGAACGCAGGGAACAAACACCAAGAACTCGACTCGAATGCAAGATGGCGACTGTTGGTACAAATACAAACCTGACTTTACCGTTTCGTAAATTTAAACATTTGGGAATTTAAATCAGTATTTATGAAACTTGATGTTTTTGTTGATTGCATTTATTGACCGCAGCTTAAGTGGTTACATGCTGACAGTTGAAATTCAGTTCAATACTTTGTTAAAGTTCTGTCTGCTATGTAGGCTACCATGATTGATTCTTTCCGTAGTTTCCGTCCTTGCCGTTCGATTTGCAGGAATAACGAATACTCGCTGCACAGCTGCAGCGTTTACACTAGTGATAGTTGCAACATGAGTGTCAAACACGAGTTTCAAACATGAGTGTCAACATGAGTGTCAACATGAGTGTCAAACATGAGTGTCAAACATGAGTGTCAAACATGAGTGTCAACATGAGTGTCAACATGAGTGTCAAACATGAGTGTCAAACATGAGTGTCAACATGAGTTTCAAACATGAGTGTCAAACATGAGTGTGAAACATGAGTGTCAACATGAGTGTCAACATGAGTGTCAAACATGAGCCTACATACGTACACTTTGTCTATTACTTATTGCTTGGAATACCTCTTAATTTGCCATGAGATTTCCGATCATCGAAATTCGACGAGGATGAAGGTAAACGTTAGGAAATATTTATTTATCTAGCTTGCCTTATTTAGTATTTAACATTTTAAATTCGACTATGACACGAGATCTACCTATGTATAACTGTATCGTCTATAACCGCCGCTCGGTACCCAAGAAGTTGATTATTCATGTGGAGAAGAAATGGATTATGACAATCTGTTCTCAATTGCCAACCCAAGTATTTTCAGCCTTTACTTTAAAATACATGCACTTTGTTTTCAGTTTGGGAAAAGTTATCACAAATTTCTCGAGTAACACTCCGCCGATTTAAATATTTGAACATCATATTCCTGCTTTGTTGGATTGGGTCGAATAGTGTGCATAAATATATCTGTCGACTTTTTAACGCGATTGCCCCTTCTCCCTTTCACCCTACCCCCCCCCCTCAAGAATTGTGTCTTGGATACGCCACTATGCTCCACACACACACACACACACACACACACACACACACACACACACACACACACGCACACACACACATATATATATATATATATATATATATATATATATATATATATATATATATATATATATATATATATATAGTACTTAGCTATTATTTTTAAGTGAAATAACTTTTGGTCACTGTACTTATCCATAGTTTTACTGTAACATCATCACTGGCATAAAATTAATAAAAATCCACTCTTTGACTCATATAAGTAGGGGACTGACTCGGTTTGTAGCTCACCTGGTAATTGCTAGTTACGACTTTGACAGCCATATTTCTGATCCTATCTCGATCAAAGTTAAAATGTGGGCACATGCCATCAAGCTATCGGAGAAGTTCGATAACGAGTAATATCCACGTATACGAATGAGGTGATCTTGCATCTTATTTTTGAATTTGATGACCAACAAGCATCTAAATGTGATTATTGCTTCCTTGTATCATCTTCAATAACTTGAGCAACTTGTATTAAGTTTCTCTGAACGGTTTACACAAAGAGCTGAGGGATTACACAACCTGTATTGAGTACCATTGATCGGTTCACACATAGACAGGAGGAATTACACAACTTGTACTGAGTTCCATTAAACGGTTCACACAGAGACGGGAGGGATTCCACAAATGATATTGAGTTTCATTAAACGGTTCACACAGAGACAGGAGAAATTACTCTACCACTTCCTCTAACACGGTCGGGGTAATTAATAAAGCACGGTGAACTCTGTCTGAAACCAGGCCAGAGCATGATTCTTTAATTGCAACGTTGTCTTTGTTTATTTAAATTACGTTCTGAGTTTATATGATTCCAGTGTTGTAGGTGTATGCAAAATTGTCCAAAAACATTCCCACCCGTTTGCTATTAAACAGACTTCTGTTTTGTTTCTGAGTGAAAATTAATAGCATGGACATGGCTGCTCTCCCTTTTCTTTTTGAGTTACGACCCATAATCAAACAAATTAGAGGAGGGGAGGGGGTTGCAATAAAAGGGGTGAATCTGACCCTTGTTTTTATGAGTTTTAGACTAATTTAGCTACATAGATGACTCGGTAAATTAAAAAACTTCCAGCACACAACATATATTAATTAATATCAATAAATATCCCATGCATTGATAGCCAACTTTTTGCATTTTCCTGTCAAGTAAGTGGCTCGACAACGTAGTTACAGTTATTTATTACCAGTAATTATTGTCAGAGTAAAATAGGGCAAGTGAATACGGACGGTAGACTGTCATAGGGCAGATTGCAAGGTTCAGTGTAGAGATGGATTGGCGGAGTTCAGCGAAAAAAAAAAAAAAAAAAAAAGAAAGAATAAAGTAACAGGGTACTAGAACTATCAGGGGTCGATTCCTTTGAAAAATAATACCTGTAAGTGTCAACATAATATCTCTGGACACTATAATTTCTTCTCAACTGTGGAATCATGATACGGTTTTTAAGATCTATGACTTCTAGAAAAGATGTTAGCCTTGATATTATTAAATAACTTATGGTTAAACATGCAATTTAGCCTTTGCTGGCTGCAATTAACAGTCTTAGCTTTTTATTACTCCTCTGGTGCAGACGACAGCAGACCGCAAACTCAACTTTAATCAGGACCGGACATAATTTTTCATTGGCAACTTTAGTCGTATATTTATTTGGCATCATACGGTCTAAATGAAGATGATGAACGTTTTATCTATAGATTTGTGCAAATTTATCTCATGATGGATGCTCAGTCTGGAGAATTTACATTTTGTGCACTCTGCTTGTCATCGTATAGTATACAGGCTAGAACAACCAAATCATGTTTATGATATATATTTGTACGTACATGCATTTATGGATTTGTTCAAAATTCAACCTTAAGGATGTCGACTTTTTTTTTAATCTGCGCTTACTGCGCAGCTCGAAATAATATGATCATTACATTATAACCTGATCAATATGACATCACTGTTATCTCGTTTGGAACATCCTTGTATCTTTCCGATGCGAATCGAAAAACTTCTACACTCTGAAAGAGACTCGGAGTTAGTCGTAGTGATACTACCCAAACTGATAAGTTTTTGGCGGACAAATATCCGGCTAGATGTGCAAAAACAGGTAATAGGTATCGAAAATAACACTCGACGATGTTTCAATAATCCATGAAATACCTGCACTTTTAATTTTTAATGTTATTCATGCAACTTTGTAATGAAAAAATGAAGAAATCATTCGGTTTTAATAGCCTGAAACTGTTTCTTACTTTGCTGTTAGTGATGATACAGCATCTAGTCACTGTGACGTCAGTGAAGTTCTTATGGCGTAACACCAACCATGGGCTAGAGGATTTTTCAAAATGGCCATTATTACATCCGAGGTTTTTTTCTAGCATGCGATGGAAAAGGCCGAGGACATTCCGATTATGTATACCTAAATATATTGGTGCACTATGAACTCTGGGAGAGATTGGCAGTAAAAAGAGGTGGTTCAGACTTTTGTGTTCTATCAAATAATGAAAATAAAAATGCGCATACAATTTTAATAGTCGCAACAATAGTCCTGTGAAAAAAATGATAAAATCAACGAAAAGTATACGAGATCTTTGGACCTGTCGTAAATTGGTCGTGCAGACTTTCTCATGCGGAAAACCGATGTGATCTAAATAACTGTATCATACTGAGAGAAAAAAATCATTCACCAACATACATTTTTCTTTGTGTATTTGATAAAAGGAGTATGTGATCTTCAACTTTTGCAAATGTGATGACTTTTTAGCTATGCATTAGCATTAATCTTATTCAGCTATTATTTTAGGGACAATTAGTGATAGAGTACTTTTCCCCATACTGTTTCTATGTAATGACCCTTGGGGATATATAATATATATTGACCTAAGAGTAGGGCAATAAAATGCACATGAACCTATATTATTTGTTTGTCGATTTCAGATTGCTCGGACGCTTAGTGCTGTAAAAATTTAAATCATTATAAAACGTTAAATACTCAAACATTTCACAAGAGATCATCCTTAAGCCAAATGATATAATATTTTGGCCCAAAACATTTGTCTGCATAGCTTAGTACGTCCTTATTTTCCATCATGGCTTGCAAAATTGTCTTAGATCTTCTGGGCGACACCCGAAACTGATGAAGAGGCAAATATGCATCTTCAAGAACGTTAGCCAAGTTAAATGAACAATGAAATAACGAGAGAATACAAATTCCAACTAAATCTGAATTTAGGGGAGAATTAAAAATTTATGAAGACAGTTTTAATTTCCATCTAAAAGTAAAGACCTCCAACATCAGACAAAAAGTAAATCCCCTTAATTAGCACAAAATTGTTTATTTAAATTTGTAAAGATATGAAAGATATAAGTATCATAAATGAAGACACATTTAAGTGTTATTAATGATATTAATAATATTTCCTGTTCAGAATTTTACAATTTTAAAAATTTTTACGTGGACAAAAAGGCAGCGCAATGATATTAAATATTATCATTAGCTACAGTGCCCATACATACAACAACTGTTGTTAGATTCCAACATTTTTGGCAACTTGATGCGATATCATTACCTCCACATTTTCTTTTAATATCAATATTTTGAAGAAGAGACGGATAACTTAACATATTTCCCACTGTATCATATGGATATTTCTTTGTTGCCTCGAATCACGTGCAGATTTTCAAATACGCCATGTCAGATTACGAATACTCGAGATTGCATATAGCTATTAACCATTCTGTGTTTAAAATTTTAAAAAAGAAAAGAGTCATTAATTTGCAATATTGAACAGCATGCGTATCTGACTGATCTAATGTTAAATTTCAGCGTTAAACTAAAGATATCAAACCTGAACTATAAATCGAATGGATTGTCATGTAAAAGACCGCGCATCTAAATAATGTAAAATTTATATATTCATCAGCATCCTCGGACCTTTCTCATGACTGAGAATGAAAGATCTTTAATAGTGTCGTTTTTCCCCTTCAGGCAAAGTCCGGTTTACAGACTTTGAAATTTAAACAGTTGAGAAGCCCCAGATTTGGAAAATACAACCACCATTCGTGTACTTGAGTCCACAAATATTCGTGTTATTTCAAAATTAAAATGAAGTATCATATTTGCACGTGTGAAACGAAAATGAAACTTTGAACTGTGAAGACTCACAGCTGCCGTCTCGTAATGCGCAGGCAGATCAGGTTTTAAGCTGTTCGTTATTCTTGTAATTTTAAGCGAACAACGTAGATTTTGCTCTGCCGGCACATCATGCGATATCAGATCTGTGTCGTTGATATTTGCAATTATATACACGTCATACACGTGGAAATATTGTAAGAATAATAAACACGAAGGGGTGGAAAAATTCAAGACAATGAAACAAAAATGAGATCTAAGAGTGCAAACATGTCCAAAACTAAGCCTAGAACATATTCATCAAACCTAATTTTATGTCTAACCTTTTTTCTATTTACCTACACCTTAAATGATAAAGAAGTTTCATTTTAATATTTGTAATTTATTGGAGGAAGAATATTGTTCGATTTCTTGATGTTATTATTATTATTATTCTTATTATTAAATTCAATTTTTGATTATCAGTAAGTTGCATGCATTTAAGTTGCCAACAATTTTGAGAATAAAACATTTCCAAAATTGCAAGTATTTCATAATGCATGCTTACATTGATTTTTGATGATTTCAGCCAAAAATATCCAAACATTTTGATGAAAGTCTATTTAAAAAAGTCCCTTTTAACTTTATTTCGTCATAAATTCTGTCCGTGCATGCAGAACTTTCCACTTATTTGTTATCTGGATTCCTGTGTGGATTCTTTTTACCGAAAAAAGTTCACTATTCTGAATAGATTATACCAGTACATTTTGGTTTAATTTTGACATATAACTTTCGTAGTTTCCAAGAATATATTGCTATGTACCAGATAACTCGAAACCTCGTCTGTGGTACTAATGGTTCCTATAATATATTGCTGTTTACCAGATAACTCGAAACCTCGTGTGTGGTACTAGTGGTTCCTATAATATATTGCTGTTTACCAGATAACTCGAAACCTCGTATGTGGTACTAGTGGTTCCTATAATATATTGCTGTTTACCAGATAATTCGAAACCTCGTGTATGGTACTAGTGGTTCCTATATATATATATATTACTGTTTACGAGATAACTTGAAACCCTCGTGTGTGGTATTAGTGAAATAATCCTACATGGCAAAGGTAACAAACAAACGCCTAGCTCTCATGCACTAGCGCTCTAACGCACAAGGCCATTAGCTCATCCCCTCAAAAGGATGGTACAAAAAGTCGAAGTTAAGTACTCAAGGTGCACTTTTTGCAATTATTTGTTGTCGTATGTAGTGAGAAATTTTGTTGAGTATTTTAGTGTCTATATATATATATATATATATATATATATATATATATATATATATATATATATATATATATATATATATATATATGTGTGTGTGTGTGTGTGTATATATATATATATATATATATATATATATATATATATATATATATATTTATCCTTACAAATGGAACAATTGACACATTTTTTAACTCTTAAGATAAAATTTTGTGCTAAAATAATATTGCCAATTTAAAATGCAATGTTGTACATTTCATTTCTATTATTGCATTAGAAGTGTTTGATTACATTAAAAAAGACATTGGATAACAATTAAACAGGTGACCTTCTTTGAGAAAACTTTGTTGAAGCTCATTGGCTAAAATATCAGGAAGATTAAATTTGATGACAGGTTAAGCTGCGGAAACTCTTAGATCTAAATCCTCACATGATCAGTAAATGCTGAAAAATGTAAGGATCGATATCTCATCACGAAAGATAGAAAACCCCAGCAAGAATCAGTCCAAACTTGACTAACATCGAGAAAAGATGCCCTTTTTAAGGATCTGGTTGGGTGTTTGCTCTGAGACAATACCTAACACATTGATTGACAGTTCAAGATTTACACCTGAGGTATGCTTTGGTGCTTATGACCAGAAACATTTTGCATACATATCTATTAGTACCACAAAATTAAATTGTATGCATATTTATTAGCACCATAACCTTATAACAAAAGAAGGTCACTGGGACCTACATTTCAGATTTTACTGTCTCAGGCTCAGTTTCTACATTCAGCTCAGGACCAAATATATTTTTGCACCCTGTATATATATATATATATATATATATATATATATATCTATATATATATATATATATATATATATCTATATATATACACACTTTTATACATAGATTCATGAAACTTGGTGAGTAGATGTATCTTGACGAGTACTACATCCTCGTTACAAAATTAGGTCTATGTTACCCTTTATTTCATACTCCGCTGACTTTGGTTACATTTTGTCAACTTCATCTAAGTTTAGCGTGAACTCTTCGGAGACAGCGTTAGATACGTGGTCTGCAATTGTATTGAGCTTTGTTTTGGCCAAGACGCGGATTTCATCATCCTTATTAGCGGTCATGGATAATCGCCAGCTGATACAATTTCCAGCGAAAGATATTAGACCACAGCTTAAAGCTAATGTTGTGATGTCAAGATCGATCGCGACGGGGGTAGCAATGATTGTTGACAATAGTCCAATCCCCGCCACACGATACCAGAGTGACATCTGTCAGTGTGGTGTCAACACCATCCACTGCGTTTACTTCGCGCTTGTACATTCTGTATAGAGCGCGCCGCTGCTCAAGTTTGCAGACCCACACCTTTAACCATTGTCTGCGATTACAGGAAAGACGATGGCGAAGTCAAAGAAACTGCTAGTTTTCTTGATATCACAAGATTTCAAAATAGTATCATTATTAAGGGTCAGAAGTAACGTGCCTTTTAAACGGCTCAGCGACGAGTCGACCTTTTGCCCAAATACTGTGATGCGGTAGTGCGGTAGAGTGGGTCTTTAAAAAAAAACAAAAAAAACCCCACTTGTTTTGTCGTCGTTGAGACGAGTGATTGAGGGATTTATGTACTCATACAAAAATGTTACCGAAGTGAGCTCTTTATGTTCAAATACCACACTGCTATTGTAGTAGCAATTGCGCCCATTTTGAGCTGGCTCGATATTTGGCACCCATTCAATAGTATCATCTTGGTAGACATTGTGAGAGTTACCGTCTAACCCAAAGGGGTTGTCAGTTGTGGGAAACTCACGTATCTAAACTGAGATGGTAGGCCCGCCGCGTTTCCCAAAGAAGGAACACGCAACATCGTCTGGCAGATCTGGTACCCGGTTAATGACGAAGTATTTAGTAGCATCATCATGCGTGTCGATGGGGTCTTGTAACTTTTTGATTAAGTTGTTGTTCATTACAGGCGCGCCGCTCATTATATCGCTAACCTCTAAGACCTTCAAGGCATCGTTAGCGTCAACATGTTCATTGAACCCTGTCTCAGACAGACCGCCGTCGCTCATTGCATCAGCGGTAAACGGTGGCGAGGTGTCTGGGGCGCTTGCATCGCGGATGCTAAAGAAGTCCATACCGAGTAGACTCATAGTGTGCGAGCACTATTTTTGATTTCAAGGGTAATAGTGCACGCCAGCATATTAACCGGCGAGTATATTTCATCTAAAATGCGTATCGAGAGTTCCTGGATGCTGCCTTCACGTAGTTTGTGTCAGTATAGTTTTCCATAGGAGAAAGTAGGACTCATCACACACAGAAATGACTTGTAACAAGGTACTGTTTTTTATATGAATATGCACTTCCTGATAGTAGGTTTGTGGATATAAGGAACAAGTAGTATAGCATCTCCATGCGTTTTTAGTCTGCGGCGTCAGTGTTAGCGACCATATGGTCCGACTTGTCAGAAATGATGAGTAGCTTTAACCGATTTAATTTTACTTTCAGGTTAGAAAGATTATCAACCAGATGCACTGGGCTCACAGGGCTTGATCGAGTCCTCACTAATAGGGACAGAAAACAACATGTAGAAGTCCAACGGCAACTGCAAAACAGTGCTCCACAAAGCCCAAAGCCAAGTAAAGTAAGTCCTGGCGGATCAGCTTAATATGATTCCAAGCAACATGGATCATAACGATGGCACATTTGATGAGCTTGACAGCAAAATTGTTTAAGCAGAATTTAGCAAGGTTTTTATACCAGGCAATAACATCAGTGTCAATGCCGATCTAATACCGCATCAGCCGAAACCGGATCAACAAGCAACGCAACAAACGCAATGAGTAAAGCACGACCAGGTTGAGTTTCACCCGCCCGCACAATCGCCAGCGCAAATGCCAAAGTAAGTGTCGACACAAGCACAGGAATCAAAATAAGCCAAGGACAACAAAGCTGACAAAACAGCACTAGCTGTTAGTATTATTATGGCTGGGCTTGCGACCTTTTGGGTTTTGCGCTAACTTTACTGTCTGCACTTGTCCACTTAGTGAGAGCGGATAACAACAAAGAACAAGAACACCATCGTTATGAAAAGCACCACCAAATTTCCGGACATGCGGCCAAGGATATTGCCTGTTGTTTTAGAAGGATGACACAATGGTACCAATAGTACCGGGCAGTGCTGCCAAAACCTTTTCTGCGAGGGTTGTAAGCATTCCAGCCAGCCGCTCCTTCTGCCTTTTACCCATTCTTTTGGGCTGTTGGTGTCAGGTTTAGTCGCCGGAACGATGGGAGGTGGCGTTGTACCTCCTAAGCCTGTAATCGCGAGCACAATTATGCTTATGATAAACCCCAGCGCTGTGAGAATCGAGGCTTTAGTGATGCCTCGCTCGCAAAAGAGGGTTCGCAATTTTTTGGCAAGTGTTGTGTTCTCGTGGAACATGTATTTGATGGTCCCCCCGAATAGTAGTAAATTGGCTGCGATGTGCACTTCGTAAATCTTTAGTTTATATTCGCGTACCAACTCCATATCTGCAATGTTATCTTATATCTACTGGCACATACTTTCATCTTTTGCTTCGGTCAGCCTGTTCCTCTCTGCGGCCAAACGTTCAATGAGCTCTACGGATTTTGCGATGGTAATCGATAGCGCACCGCGGTACGTCTGAAGTGTATTGTCGAGACCAAGGAGGCTGTCAGGTTCCTGTGCCGCCGCTTCTTTGAGCGCTGTATCCTCGGATTACGAAGCAGCTCAGAGCTCGGTATCTCTCAGCAATATTCTATTGGTCTGGATATCTATCTGAGTCGCTGCTAGCTTCTTCAATGATTCGACCGGTTCCTTATTATCTTTTGGAACTACACTCAGACAAAATCAACTCCCACTTGTCTTTGTAACGTCGATGGGGACAAGACTTTCCTTGTTTCTTTCCCACTTTACTGAGGGGGCGCCATTTTGCTTTGTCATAAACTTGAGATTGATGCTGCGTTTTTCAGAGAAACCCAGTGATTTGCGGTACGGGTCGAATTCAGCTAGGTGTTGTTCTTATCCTCTTGTGGATATATCTTCTTGCTCCCACCTATATGACACCTCGCTGTCGCTGGCTCAAAGGTCGTATGTGCATGTTAACATAATAAAGGAAGGACACGTGAACCTCGTTCTAATCATGTGTCATAGGTAAACTAGCTCGACCCATGCCACTTAACCAACCACGTGCTTGGTGTTAAGGGAGTCCGTAGCAGTGTAGTCGTAACCAATAATCCAAGCACCATAGATCAAACCAGCTGTTTGTCCTCAGATTTCCAATCTTCGGCAGAAACCATGGAAACCATGTTATGATGCCAGGCTCTGCTAGACTTGCATTTACAACTCCTTTGAGCTGTGGTTCAATCGCGTTGGACGCCAATCGTCCAATCGTGAAAAACCTCAGATGCTATATCATTAAAACGATCAGCGTAAAGCTTGAGAGAAACGAGGCAGTCTGTATTGACGATGCCGATGTTTTGTGTGTATACAAGGATCTATGGATAGAAGACAAGGAGCTGACTAACGCAGCCTACCAGGAATACAAAACGCCAACGCTGCTGCTATACGTGTCGGCGCTGGAAATGCCGTGCAGCCACCCAGCTTCGCAGCCGCTCGACTTTGAGGTGCTAAACGATCACATGCCATATTACCAGCCTGGCTTTTCAGACCGCCTATCCTTTGAGGTGATATTTAACGACTACAACAGGGTAATCAAGAGAACGAATAATTGTGCGAGCTGCAACATCAGCGGTATTTCCCTGGAATTTGACATTGCAACCCACTCGGAACTCGCACTCATGATAAGGCAGCAGTACATGAAAAAACTGACTATCCTTTACCATGGTGCTAAACAAAAGCCACTCAGTGTGGAACATGAACCTAACACTTCAGCAAAAGCATGAAGGCGATTGTTCTACTTGTTGGGGATAGGTCAAGAATTGCTGCGTTTGCGAGTGATAGGGAAAATTTGTATAACCCATACAAAAACAACGTGTTAATAACAATCGAGCACGTTCCAAACTAGATCTATGTTCAAGGGAAAATGGGGTACCAGCAGTGGGAAGAGGCCCAAAAGATAAGGGCGAGGGGTATCATAAGGATGTTAATAGCTGTTACCAAAACTATATTGGTAAGACGATACGGTAAGACGACACGGTAAGTTACTGCTGCGAACCGGCCCATACATATCGTACCAGCTTTGCTTGCGGAACCCAGGAAATATAGTGACTTCATATTTAATATATCGTTGGTCACGCTTTTTGACTTGTGGTCTTATCCTATGTTATTGATAGGTCACTTAGAGTTAAGGCTCGGTCAGTCATCAGAACCTTAAAAGAACCATGACAGAACTTGCTGTAAGTAAAGTGAATGTTGATGCATTATTGGGTGAGTTATGCCCGACGTATGCTGAGTCAAATCAACACTCACACAGCAGCGTGACCGCCTGTCCAAGTTGGTCGCCTCGAGGCGGCAAAGGAATACATAGGCCGACCTATTACTTTTGCGGGCCTAATGCAAAGACCTATGCCATATACTAGGCTACAGTTGGAATCAAGATAACTGCTTCGCTGGGGTCGTGTCTGCTTGGAATGTACACATCAGTTGTAAGCCGCATTTTGCCTATAGATAACTGCGAACGTCTTGCGAGTGACTTGGAAAATAATCCAATCGTCCAAACCTCTTTGTTTGATATTATTAGTCACATCTAATTTAGGTATGGTACCATGCTAACACCAATTGTATCTGGCATGATTACCTATAAACATGTTAGTTTTGAGAAGAATGAAACTATAAGCACAACCGATAATAGATCAAGCAATGGATGGATCAATACAACCGACAACGGATGCGTCAACACAAGTTGCCAGTCAAGCTCATGACACAAGTCACTAAGGTTAAACATCCAGGTAGAGTTGCTGTTGGTAAAAGACTAACTGAGATTATTAAACAACGTCGGGCTGAAAAAAAAGCGGAGACTGCCGATATGCACGCCGCTCCGGTTGTCCGTAATTTCGACTCGGCAAGCTGAAGAGTTTGAGAGCAGCAGGAGGTGAACCATTGTATGTTATCTGGAGCGGCCTGGCTTTAGTAGCTGGCCTTCGTTACCTCTCGTCTGGGAACAATCCAGCAGCACAAGTGCGAGTTAGCGGAATGCAGGTGCAAGAGCAAAAATCAACACAGGGGGACCAATGAGCATCGCAAGTGCCCGCAATACTTGCTGCATCTATTAGACATACGCCTGACCCCTGTCATATGGATTAGTAGTACTTGTTAATCACAAAAGGTATTTGTAAAAAATGTATACATCAACCGTACGCCAAGAACCTTGGAAACCAAGTTTGCCATGGAGCTGTACTTGGAGGCCTCACTGAGTTATCCGATGATTGATAAAAAGGTCATCATAATGAAGCCGGCTGACCTGGGACGACTTGATTTCAAAGACGGTGCAAAGATTGTAGGCACTGTACCACTAAGCCTTTGGACGCACAAGATGCTAATTAAACAAGACATCGTTCCAGCTGATGTTTTGAAGTCCTGTGATGATCGGCAGGGTAAACGCCAACGCCTTTGCATTCATCGGCTCTAACGACCGCTTTCTTTGCCAAACCTAATTGAAGCCGACACCGAATGCTAACGCCATGACAGGGCTATGGAATAATTTCTCGATTACCTCAACGAACGGCTGCGTGCCGAGCAGCATGCCGATTTATGATAAAAAGTGGCGAAAATATAGGAGATGTTCTACAGGTTAGAGACAAGCCATAGCTTCTGACCTTTACAAGTGTCACCAGAGCAGCAAAAATACGAAATGATGTTTATCGCTGAGTGGCTCGCCGCTGTCAGTTACGCAGCCTACAAATATTTGTAAAATCTTAGCAAGCCACAAAATCAACAAAACTTTTTGGCGCAGTTTTTGGATATGTATAGTAATGGTTCTAACAGAGTAGCTTTGGGCACACATACACGGGGTGAGTTAGGCTGCGAGCCGTAAAACAACTCCCCTGCCATTCAGCATTACAAAAATTAAAAAATACCGCCAACTGCCAGCTTGAGAGCTGGCGCGATCCTAACGGCGGATCCGAACAAATGTTGTGCTGTTTCAAGCATACACTGCCACTCGTTCTGCAGCACCGCGTGAAGATGGTACGTGAGCTTGCAAGACTTATATTTCCACCGACTTTGGAACGGTTATTTGCTTCTTGGAGTGCCTCACCATCTTTTGCCGTGTCAGAACGGCAAAACATCAAATTGGAGCACAAGACCCGTTGTTCCAACGGCAAACCACATAGAAAAATTGATACTATGCATGAGGCTTTATGCTACAGCCGGCGCGGTTACTGGAAGGGTGTGGCAGCGTTCAAAAAGCTGGCAGAAACCGCTAAAGTCTCACAAGACGCTGCCATAACGTAGCTAGAGAAGCAACCCACGTGGCAGGTTGACCCGCCAGCAACACGCAAATTCATTAGGCTGCAGTTTGATGTTTTAGCTCCTAATGAGGTGCACCAGGCCGACCTCTTATTTCCTGAGCACGACGCGGTTGGGCGACATACGTACAATTATGCGCTTACCGTGGTTGATGTCGCCAGCCATTACAAGGAGGCCGAACCCTTAAAAAATAAAGGATACTTCCTAAGTCGCCGACTCTCTATCACGTATATAGAAACGGGTGGTCAATCTGCTGCAGGTTGATCCCGGCCTGGAGCTTATGGGCGTCATGTCGCAAATCTTGGCCAAGCATGGCGTGAGAATGAGGCAGGGCGAGGTCGGCGTCCACTGTGCGTTGTGCATTGTGAAGTGACTGAACCGCACTCAAGCTGAGCGGCTCTTAGGGCACCAGTACGCTCATGAGATATTGCTTTCCGAGAGCGAGACTACACGTGCCTAGCACAAAGAAGGTTCGGCGGCTGCTGGCCATTATGGCAGACTTAACCGGAGAGGTAATGCGGCTCACAGGTAAGAGACCTGTTGATCCCATTCCTTAAAACGGCGTCTACGTCAGTCGGTCTGGAAGAAAAACGCCTGCCCTACAATACCTTTGTGCGGTACCTATATGCGCCAGGAAAGCTGGAAGGCAGGCAAGACCATGTGACCAATCCTGTGTCAGGCTAACCGTTTGTATAACATATTTCGGGTAGTGGTTCACCGCGTAGAAACCTCGTTCGCGAGGAACCACAGATTGTGCCTGAAGGCACTCAGTTACCAGCTAAAGGCATTCTTATCCAAGTCCCAGGCTGAAGAGCTCCTTGGGATACTCCTCCGTTCAGGCGTGTTGCTTTAGTGCGGTGCGGTAGTGGTAATATGCCCGCGTCCTAATACCGTCCATGGAAATCCCCCTTTTAGTGTCCAGCGGACTAAGGCTTGTCTTGTTTATGCGGTACACTTCCATTTTGTGGTGTCGTATAACGGTCATGAAATGTCGAAACTCGAGATTCCTTTAGCCTTGCGCATCTCCATGCTGTCTGCCATTAGTACGGAGTACATCTTTGGGCAAACGCCGACAAACTCAGCAACGAACTTTTCAGAGCACTCATCCTTAACCTTTATTACTATTTTTTTAACTTGTTGTGCTGTAGAATGGTTGCGAATTTTAGCCTATGTTTTTCAGACACTGTAGCGCGATAGTATTTTATAATCGAATTTTCTTGTCCTCCTAGTTTTACAAAAGCTGGTAATTTCTTGTGTTTCTTGGCCTTACTTTTCTGTGGGGTCCCTCGCCAATGCTCATGAACTGCAGGATGGTCCTCATTAAGCAGCTTGTCTATTAAATCGTTAAAGTTGTCTGCTGGGGCCGTATGAACAATCTGCCTAATTAGGTAGCAATGTGACATATTCATCATATTCGCTTTGGGTTATGTACTCTCTATGAAGAA
The DNA here is from genome assembly GCA_029931535.1 of Margaritifera margaritifera. Lineage (NCBI taxonomy): Eukaryota > Metazoa > Mollusca > Bivalvia > Unionida > Margaritiferidae > Margaritifera > Margaritifera margaritifera. The sequence goes on along the minus strand of JAQPZY010001550.1, from coordinate 3,134,219 downwards.
GCTCGTTTGACTGTCCGATTGCTAGCATGATATAATGATGATCATTACATCGGGTTATGCCATTTCTCTAAATAGGGCTTTGTTTTACTTGTAGTTCACATATAACTTTATTAAAATGCCTCCTTGTTCTGCTCTCTATTCTCGTAATGTCTCTTGCCACTGGTGTACCACCACAGCTAGCACATATCCTGTATTCTGTCCATGTTCCGGTACCGCACTTCCAGAATGAGTAAACCCTACATCCTTTTCTAAACTGTGCCGCATGTACACACCACAATACTCATCCATACAATTTTTCCCGCACACCTTTGTACTCCCAAGTTTAATCCAAGCACAATTCTTTTTGTCGTGCACCATGTCCCAATAGCCTAGTATAATAACAAATTAGTTCCATTTATTTAAATATAAAAGTCACATAGTGCATTTTCCTCACATTAAACTCTCTCAAAGAGCAAAAGAACCAATTCTGAGCCGGCCTCATGGGGGATCTCGGCCGGCCTTACAAACAATGTTCTTCACACCTGTCTTGCCATCTTATTCAGCTAAAAGGTGCAGAGAGCCTGAAAAGCCAAAATACCACCTTTTGCATCTACTTAAGGTCAAACTGCTCCCAATGTAACTTTGTTAAGCACCACCACTGTTTAAATTGTCATCGAAGCCATTTTTGTCTTGTATTTTGATAAATACCAAATGATATCAGTGTCAGATCTGCTGGCTCAAGCCTTAAAATTTATATATTTTGTGTTACCTTTCTTCAGATTCCTTGTAAAATAAAGAAATGAACTTGTGGTGGCAATTATGTCTTGAGAGAAAATAGAGCACTACTTAGAAAGAGCTGACGTAGTATCTGAGGTAACCGTCAGTTCATTGCACTTTTCATGTGCTTATATTATATACAATTCGTATGATATCGGACACACACACACACACACACACACACACACACATATATATATATATATATATATATATATATATATATATATATATATATATATATATATACATGTAAAAATCTTATCATAAAATCCCAAAAATCCAATATCCTGTTTAATAAGAACTTCATACCACATTAGTTACACACAGATAAAGTTAGTGCAACAATCAGTCACTCGAAAATGAAGTTTGTTGGCTTGTTTTATAGTAATTTCATTAACAGCAACATTTAAATTAAATAAATTTGAAAATATTAAAATGAACCTTAAACGATAGAAAAACTACCTGTCTGCTTTTTATGCCGTTTCAAAGCTCGTTGAAAGGCTACATGTCTTTCAGTGCAAAGTTACATACTGTCATCAATACAGCGTGAATTTAATTTGTTTCAAAACTTGGTGGCATAATTCTTTCAGTCACCTGAGTGGTTATTCAGACAAGTATTTGGCAGAGAGAGAGAGAGAGACGCGGATTTATAATTCTGTTATTTCGAAGGAAATAAATTGTTTTAGCTGCGTATCAAATGCAAATATTGCTAAATGCTCTCGATTCCACCTTCGGTGCCCTTGACCACAAAATGTTGTCAATTGTAAAATTATTGAAGATTATTTATCACCCTTGATCTCGCGTCATCATATTTGGTCAAACAGTGCGCGAACGTTGAAACATCAGATTTTAGCTCTACGATTTGCCATATATGGAACTATTGATTGATTGGATGGAAAATTTTCTTGTGTCACAGAGTAGGTGAATAGAAAATTAAATCTATTTGAAAACTTTAAGGACAAATATTGATATACCCTGCGCAGAGAAAAGTTCTGAAGATACAAGGTAAACTTAAAGTGCAAATTTGAGAGTCATTTTCATTACCACGTTTAGAATACTTATAAACAGGGCCGGATAAAGACCTTTAGAGGCCCTAAGCACTGAAAAGATTATGGTGACCCCCATATATGTAATTCAACACCCCACCCCAGCCGTAATTTCTATTTTTTTTTTTTTTTTTTTTTTTGGTGCCCCTGCTTTGCTGGTGCCCTAAGCATGTGCTTACTCTGCCTAATTGGTAATCCAGCACTGTGTGCACTGATGATGAATAGTGTGATTATTTACATGGATCTGGGTGGAGATTCAGAGAATTCTCTCTCTCTCTCTCTCTCTCTCTCTCTCTCTCTCTCTCTCTCTCTCTCTCTCTCTCTCTCTCTCTCTCTTAAACAGACAACACTAGCTTCAGGGACTGCATAGCTCATTTGCAGATATACCTTAGGAATCAATTTCACCGACAATTTAATTACAGAGTTTATTTCATTACACGAGATGAAAGATATGAATGTATCATATTTGCTTATTCTAAGTGCATATGAATTTGGAATCATCTGTCTACCATATGACTTTAAAGATAGGATAAGTTCTATAGCACAATTATTCAATTTTATCAATATTTTTTACTTATGATTATTGTCTGCAACTGAATCGCTTTTGCCTTAATTTTTAAGTAATACGAACAGAAAGAACATGTGACGGTGGCACAGGGGAAGGGAAGGAATGAAATAGTCCAAATAGGGAATATTCACAAGAGCATGTTGCAATACCGCTGATTTCTAATTAAAAATGTTTCACTTACAGTTTTAATGACTGCTCTATGTCTAGTGACGTCGATATGAAAACGAGGTTTCTGACGTGAGGTAAGATGGAAAACTACTTGTGAACCATGCCTGGCCGTTACTGCGGGGACGGAAAGGTGTGCATTAATTATGAGAATTGTCACACATGGTTAGCTACGTGTCAAGAGTTGTCTCTTCTTCACTCTGGTGGGTGGGGACAAGACGAGTGGGGACCCTAGAGCTCCAGCTCCAGGGCATGTGGCATGTATTGACAGAGTAACAGTCACAATCCAGTGTAAGTGAGGTTACATCCACCTGTAACATCTTTTAGAACAAATTTCTCTTCTACGGTAAGGCCAATACGTGTATATGTGCAAAGCTACACCTTAAAGTATAGTTTTTGAAAATGTTATCTAACCAAAGAAATGAAAAAGTATCCAAAGTTTCAGCAAATTTTTTTTAATTTTATAGCAAGTGTCATAAAGTTTTAAACTTCACTTTTCTGGATATTTTGAAGTTTCTTTTTGACATGAAGTAGTGCATTTCTTTGATTCATGTTTTATATTTATTGGTATGCTGATTTATTTTGTTATTTTGTAATTTTTAAAAAATAAAAATTTCAGCGGACGAAATGTCTCTTTTTGTTTTCAGCCCCCCGCCCCCCCCCCTCAAGAAAAAATGCTTTTGTGTGCAGTGAAAGTGTACCGGAATATGACACTATATCATGCAACACATATGTGAGTACAACATGTTGAATTAATTGACTTGTTTTACACTTACACAATCTTCCGTATATTCATTGCATCATGTGATATAACTACTATGAACAACAACGAAAAATTATCAGGCAATTTTTAACGCATGGTAAAAATCGTATATATTAATGATTACTATTTTTTCATTGATAAATGGGTACTGAAGTAACAAAAAATGTAATAAAAACTTCGTTCAGTTTTGCTTATGTTGGCTTTCATCCCATTATTCCAAACCATGCTAGCTATAATATATCGGATAGAGACAAGCCCAACAGATAATGTGTGCACATATAAACAATGTGCTAGGTCCGCAACATTCTGTTACCTGCTTCCCTGCTTGATCCAAGGTCAAAAGAAGATGAAACACTACCAATGCGCATGTCCAATAATGTATACTTGACTGAAGGGACCTGACTCCAGCACAATAAAGCTAATTGGGTTACTTCCCTTACTCCATACAGAATATAAGCTACGATGATGATCTGATGTATGGAAATTCTTTACCATGGAAATGTTTACTTTATACAAGAAAATTATTACCTTATAAAAGTAACATGCTAATAATTTTCCGAGTCGTTAGTATATGGTGTCTACATAGAACCAAATCTCATGACATGAAAGACTGATTCGATTCAGCTATTATGCATGTAAATTTATCACAAAACTACTGTATCTACGTCTATTATATCCATGCACGGTGTTTAGGTTTTCGTTTTCTTTCTGTCAGGTCTTTTAGAGCATGTTAGGGGCTTAGCTGCAAGTCGTTTAAATAGTTCGACAGAATAACATACAAACAGAAGAGATCTGTTCCGTTCTGTTTAAAGTTTAAAGTTTTGAGGTGTTTTTGGTGTCAGGTCTATTAAGCCCTATTGGTAAAGCATGTTCGGGGCTTAGCTGGAAAATCACTTAATTTCGTCTGGCCGTCACATACAGCTGACATGACTATACAGTGCCCGGTTTACTCGAGACTTTCTTAAAATCAACGGCAGACTCGCTGTTTACTTTACTCGCCTTTTCATCGATATCGCAAACGAATGTTACCCATATCAAATTTATTCAATCTCTGCACACATTTCATAGCATCCTGTGACCTCACAAATGACGTCATACAGGGCAAAGACGTATTATTCAAAACATCTGAATATCCAAGTAGCTACATATCGGGGTGACCAAAAAAAGTTCAAAATATTCTGAAAACGTTAACCTAAAAAATCGAAACAAATCCAAGACATAAAACCTCCAAAACTTTGCCGTGCGTGAAATCTTTTATTGAAGGACTGGAGTGCGAAAAACGTTTGTCTACTGTCAAAACAATTATTTTACATGCAACCTATCCTTATCTACATGTACTTTAATATAAGAATCTTGATGGATTTCATATTTTAAGACCGAGTTTCGTAAGTTTTGTATTAACTGGCTGAATGAGCTTGTACAAATTACGTACAGTATGAAGAAATTCCACACACTTCAAAATGGCGAGAGCATCCCAAAAAGCAGTAAAATAAATCCACAATTTGAGGATAAACACACAGACACACACACACACGCACACACACACACACACACACACACACACACACACACACACACACACACACACACAGATATATATATATATATATATATATATATATATATATATATATATATATATATATATATATATATATATATATATATATATATATTTGTTTTCCGGTCATTAAGTGATATAATCAATAACTGGCATGTGCTAGGACAATGTTACACTGCACAACATTTGTCTACCCTGTTTTATTCTATCAGTTTTTGGATTAGTGTCTCACTTTTAGCTGATTGTAACTCGTACTCTCGTTTTTCACTTTTACCTCACCCTGACTCGTATTCTCGTGTTTCACTTTTTGCTCACCCTGACTCGTATTCCCGTACCTCGCATGTAGTTCACCCTGACTCGTATTCTAGAAACTTTGTTTTAGCATGAAACTCCAGATCAGATTCCAACCTCAAATTTACACGTAACACTTGGAGTGTATCTAGGTACGTGATATTCAGTAGCATTGGAGATAGGCTCCGGTTAAAATGCTCTAAAAGGTTCGAGAATACAGGGTCTGGTCGTGATGCAAAGTGAGATTACATTATTGCCCTGCATTCTTCATGCGTTGTCTGAGCTCCACGATTCTAAACGGTAGAGTGTCGTCCACATTTGCTATTTAAACCTCCTTTACAAATACCACGTTACAAATTATGACCAAATTAGAACATTCCAGTATCAAGATCCTTCAAGCCGATATAAAATATTGCCAATCCATCGACTAATGTGTCCAAAGTTGAATGTAGAATAAAACTTCGAAGCGAGCTCTTTGTTTTCAAACACCGCTCAACAGACTTTGTCTAAATGCTAGTATGAGAAAGCATTACAGCATTAAAACCTTCTATTTTGTAGAAACGATGATGATCCTCGGTCAAATATGACCGTCGGTGTAACAGCAAACACAGCAACAAAAATTATGAAAATCTCAACTTTAATTCTTATTTTAACAAAATCAAAGTTCGTTCAACTTTGACTGAAAATGCTTGCAATAATGCCGTTGAAATCTTTACAAACGACGCCGATCTTTTATCAAATATGACTGCCGTTGCTGACAAAAGTAAAACTTAAAAATAACAACACAAACTGAGTTTCTGGATAACAAAGGGAAGTACAATCTTGCCCAAGAGTCAGGCAAAATCCGTTAAATTTGTGGCTATAATCAAGTTGTTTCAAAATGGATTCTTGTGGTTTCAACTTAGATTCCATGCAGTTCAGTTGATAATTCTTGCAGTTTGTATTGTGCGACAAACACGTTTCTTCGGGGTTCTAGACAGAAAACGGTCACAAACCTAAAACATTAATGGTTACATTGCTTTCTGACAGTTTCCGTGGTACTGAAACACCAGAAACAACAAGCATCCACTGCAGTTTCGTATGCTCTCTTGCGGTTTATACAGCAAGGAAACAGGGAAACCACACGAATACAATCCAGTGCCCATTGCTTTCTCGCAGTTCCGTATCACGGAATCATGAGAAACCACAAAATACTGTTTCAATTTCCAATGCATTTCTGGCAGTCTCCTTAACACAGAAATACTAGTAGCAGCAATCACAAAAATCCGTTGCAATTTTCAATGCTACTTTTAAATTCACTTTCCACTGCACGGAAATGCCAGAAATCACCTTCTATGAAGTATTTTCCTCATTTCATTTTTTTTTAGTGAGCAGTAGAGTGCAGTATTTGTGGTGTATTTTGTCTTGACAATATTCACAAAAGAGTTAACTGAAAACTTTATTTTATTATGCAACTTAAGAAAATCTTTAATTGTTATTAAACACTAACTAAATATAACTCTTCTGTGTTTAATTATTATTTGTTTAAAATTAACAAAAAGGCTTGAAATAATGTTGCTATGTACGCGTAATTTTAACAACTGAATATATATATATATATATATATATATATATATATATATATATAATGATACTTGTCTAGGTCAGCCCTTTGGGGCTTTAAGAAATGCTTTCAGTTGTACGGGGTGGGATATAGAAATGATAGTAAATAACAACAATTTCTGCCATTAAGAGATGAAATAAAGTTATGTCCATCTCTTGAAAAATGCAAAATTAATTCTTACATCCCCATTCTCCTATTCGGTGTCCAAAATTGCAGAAGAGTGGACATTTTCTAACCTCTTTGCTAAAGTAATAATAGCAATAAATAAATAAAATTAACACACATAGAGGGAGGGGGATACAAAACACAACGTGATTTCCACGTGCCAATTGTGAACAATTTGAAATGAAAACAAGAGTTATATCAAAAATGATCCGGATAATAAGGTATTATTTCAGAAACCTTGTTTCAAGGCTTCAACAACAAACCTCGCAGCCAAATTGGATTAAAGTCACTTAAATTATGATGTCAAAAAATAAGAAGAAATTTTAAATATTTAAATACCACAAGCACACATCCCCGCCACGCAAAAAAATAATGAATAAACCGTAGTAAACTTACTTATATGGCCTGTGAATCCACTTAGGTATATTACATGAATAAAATTACCAGATAAGTCCACTTATAAGAGATATATCTTATTTGCAAATAACTGATGATGGGTACTTTATAACATCGTTTCAGCAAATAATATGTTATCGAATGTATTTTCCTTATTAAATTTGCTAACATTATTTGCTCTCTAAATATATGTAATTTACAGTATTTGCAGACAAGAAAAGCTCAAGTCCAGAATATTCGGAAACCTCATAAAACTTAGAAGAAAAAAAAAGACCATGCTTAAATGGCACAAAAGTATAACAAGGCCATCTACACAAGAGCATGATTATTCATATTAAGTCTAATTTGCGTGTGTCTAATAAGTTTAAAATATTTTTAAAAAATGCAAAAACCTGCCAAAAAGTGCAAAGATATAACCAAGTAATTTAAATATTCATAGAAACATACCTTTCAAATTTCAATTATCTACTGTACAGCTCACGCGATTTTTCGTTGAGTCACCTTGGACAGGATTAAGGGAAAGTCCCACCAAATTACCACTATCTAAACTCACAGAGTCGCAGCATTTGAAGGTGAAGAACCGTCTTATACACCACACACTCTTGTATAGTTACGTCATTGAGTCGTGGTAGATCAGTACTGTAAGGTAAACTCCGTGAAGTCAAGATGTTTTAAACATACATTTTATGTTTTTATGCATAACAATTTCGTTCCACTTACAGACTGAATGTAGTGTGAGTGGAACTTAGCTTTATGAATTATTATTTATTGTGCAAATGAAGTTCGGTAAAAAAAAAAAAAAAATCTCAACGGGGGTAGAGGGAGGTGACTTGCATTGAAAATCGCTATTCAAAGTCTAAAGTCTGAATAAGTCTTTACCTTTCTGAGATGTAATGTAACTGTGATGTAGAATTTGCTCTTGGTTGTCTTATTCGATTTTTATCTCATATCCATGTCTACCTAAATTAATACATCGCCAATTGTGTTAAAATGTGTGGCGCGTTTTCCATGTAGTTTGGAATAGTTGTCCGACATCCAGAGAAATTTTCATTGGTTAATCTTCTCCATGACAATCGTTCATTGGACATTTGTAGGACAACCGGAAGTTATACAAGGAACCCACGCTTAGTGTGTGGCAGACAAATGGTGAGTTGCATCAGCCGCCATTTTCAAAATCAATCTACGACATGACTATGTCAGCTTCATAGTATAGTTTATATGTGAGTTTTGAGACATAATGATTTAGGCTTAATGCTATTTTTTTTAATGAGTGAAAACTGAATATTTGATTTTCAAATGTAATTTCATTTCACAACTACAGGATAAGTAATAGGCATTGCAGTTGTCTAACACCGCAATATGGTCTTCGTAGATACTCATTTTAGCCCATAAATATAAAAATAAATAAATATTAAATAAATAATCACCTGAAAGACAATATATATATATATATATATATATATATATATATATATATATATATATATATATATATATATATATATATATATATATATATATATATATATATATATATACTGAACGTAAAGGATGAGTGCGCTGAGAATAAAGTAACCTTGGTACAGACCTTTTCAACTGGTATCAGAAAAAGCGGTATGGCCAAATTATAAAAGACCTCCACCGTAGGAACCAAAAACTTAATAAATAGTATAGTAGTCGATTGAACTATGGCCAATAAATGAAAAAAGACACTAATAGATAATGTGGTTTCATTTATTTTCGTGGGTATCAATTTTCAGTTGATTTGTAATTATTTTTTTTAAAAAACATATTCGGAGGTAATTAAGATTGTAGATTACGGTAGCCTCTGTCAAAATGTGCATATTTATAGGTATTTAAGTTTGAAAATTAGTCTCTACAAATACCCCAAATTAAAGAACACGTTAAGAACAAAACTATGCCTACAACAAAGGGTAGTCACTTAAATGATTAGAACAATACTACCGTCAAAATGAGTACAAATGAAGCACTTGCTAAGATCAATCCATCACACCGTGTCTTTTTCTGAGTTTTCAACATGAAACGGAGCCAACGCAACCAACAATACCAAACCAAGCGGCTATTGAAGAGCATTTATATAATCTTTAACGTAAACCACTGTCCATTAAGCTGGTCCATCAGTACATTCGAACCATCAGTACTAGCGGACCATCAGTACATTCGGACAATCATGACATTAACATAGATGCTTAAGAGTGGTACAATTCAAGTTATGTCCATAATGTTATCATTCCATATATGAACCAAACACGTAATCAACAACCCCTTGCATAATGCAATCAGCTTGCAGTTTCAATCTTTTAATCTGTACAAAGCCATCAAAGTACAAATATGCTAGCTAAACTGAAAGACAATGTAATCATTCCTTTGTTTGCGCCTGCCTTGTGCACAAACAAACTCCAACCATTAGTAATGGCAGTAAACGAACACTGCAAAGAAATAAAATCGCACTTCATCACCTGATATGCGAAATGGGACACAGAGACCATGAGGAGAAAGGAAAGACTTCGCTGGTGAAGATTAATGCACTTTAACAGTGAACTTTCAAACTAATGTTAACATTCAAATTAATTCATGCTAAATGGATAATTACTGCTCGTGAGCAAATGTCTGAGAGATCTGATCTAATTATCAGTGGTTTTGAGAAAGCTGGACTTATACAATTCTACCATTTCATAATTATTTACGTGACAAACCCTTGTGTGTGCCAGAAGATTTGATTGACGCGATGTTTATTCAGTGGTTTTGTCCGAAATTCAGTGACGTTTGAGCTTTAGTACTGTGCTGTAATTAGTGTATATACATAGTGTCTTAATTAGTACTTGTGCTTCAAGATATAGTTCAAGTAGTTTACAGTCTTGTTGTTCATTGGATTTAAAATGTGAGGATAAAATCAGATGTGCTTTCAGGAGGATTTCAGTTTGAACAGGAAAAGTTTGCTACTTGTAATAAAAAGAATACATGTTTACATGTATCTATGATTTATGTAGATTATCCATTCAGATGGATCACAACTGGGGCTAAATCTTAAATCACAGAGTATGACAGAGAATGACAGAGAATAAAATAAGTGCCATTATTTCATACAATTATTTTGTACGGCAGTTCACCTGAATGAAGGAGCGATGTAAATAGGTATTATATATAATTTTTGTAGATCATTCCATTATTCGTTCTTTCATTTTCAATAATACTAGTACTTACATACTGTATTGTCTTTCACTTTTACTTATATCCTTTCCGATCTTTCAAAACATCTATTTAGGCAGTGAATGGAACAGACAGTTACGGGATAATGTACACATACATGTGGATTGGAACAATATAATATGCTTTTATATTTATTTATTTTTTGTAACGGGTTACAATAAGGCAAGAACATATCAAAAATAATATGATATTACAGTATTCAAGTAGAATTAACAAATAGCTGAGCTTTTTTGGTCGGTAGGAACGTATCAGTAAAGAAACTGGAGTATGTGTGTGTGTGGGGGGGGGGGGTGTAGTATTCCATGAAAATTGGTACCTGACAAAACAGTGAAACCACAGTATTAGGTTTACACCTGTGATTTGTCAAGGAAAATTTAGATTTATGGAGAGAGAGAGAGAGAGAGAGAGAGAGAGAGAGAGAGAGAGAGAGAGAGAGAGAGAGAGAATAGAAGAGTGCAGTAACCCTGATTTTTTTCAGAACCTTTAAACAGTCATACTATGAAACTTGTGTATGGGTCACCACGTTAGATGACACTGTTGAAAATAAGGTTGAACATAGAGACTTAGAATATGATGAAACATCGCCTTTGCAAACGCCCACAGATGGTGTGGTCGTCAAGTCCATGCAAGATAGAACATATTCAACGCCCTTTAGCAAGAGTAGGACTCTATAGAACATATTCAACGCCTTTTAGCAAGAGTAGGACTCTAAGTTTTCCAGCTAAACAAAGGCATAGAAAACCTGACAAAGATGTGTAAGCACGCCAACAAGCGAAAGAGGTAGTGCCACTTGTTATTATATAGTTGCAGAACCAATGGAAAAAGTGGAAATATGTATCATAGGCCCTCTACTATGGTGGCAGGGAATAGTTTCGTAAATTGGCCCCTGACAAATTTCTTAACTTAAAGATATGATTTTTTTCAGCTATTATTGTTTAAGAATGCAAAATATGTATATTTTTGTGAATTAGGTGTTTCGGGCTTGTGTTGTTATTGAAATTGCTCTGAGACATGTACACATCTCATAGTTACTTCACAGTATGTAGACAGTGAAATACCAATAGTCGGCTAGGAAGCAGAACTAGCCACCCACAGCATAGCAGTAGACATGTGGCTTCAAGGCAAGTAGAATATATAAAATAACGGCCAGGATGGCAACTATTTTGAATTGCGTCAAGCTGTCTAGTACTCGGTGTTTTTTTTTTTAAATTATCACCTAGGGAAAGGGCTTGCGTTTGCACTGTGAGCATTACTTTGTGTCAAAAATTACCTTCGGACGTTACAAATTCATGTATAAATTGGGGGTTGGGGTGCATAAACTTCATTTCTTATGAACTTCCATTGACTTGTCAGGTCAAGTGAATGATATTCTTATGTTTTGTTGTATTGTAGCTATCCCAAAATATGGACCTTTTTGACCTCACTTGTGTGGGGTTTTTTTTTTATGAATTTTTATATTAGGCAGCCGGATATGGCATTAAATTTGTGCATAAAAACTGTCCCTTGCACCCAATAGACCTGTGGAACCGCTACATCTTGAGGATGTGAGATTGTTTCAACAGGTGGACAGAGCCTGCGGCACTTCCAGATCAAGAAGCTGCTACATTTACTAAAACTCTGGTAAAAGAATCAATATCTCGCTTCGTAACCCCATAATTCACTCAGATCAGGGCAGTAATTCTGAGTCAAAAGTCTTCCATGAAATCTGCTTTTGTCTGCATATAGTTAAGACCAGGACCACAAGTCCCAGACCTCAGGACCACAAGTCCCAGACCTCAATCAAAAGATTTTAATCGTACGCTTGCCACTATGTTATAAATGTACTGTGACCGAAACCAGAAGGACTGGGATGTGTATCTATCCCATCTTATGATGGCTTACAGATGGATGGTCGGTCGCACGGACGTATGGACAGACGGAGGGTGTCACAATATTTCCGGCTAAAGTGTGGGAATAATGTTTTGTCCCTAACACAATACACATACATAACTATGTTAGATAAATTTATCACGGCATATTGAGAAGATAGATATAATACAAGGGTAGCATTTAGAAAACCACACATTATTGACAAAATGAATGGCTATGCTTTGCGCATTAGTCGTATTAAATTCAGAGACAAACATAATATCCCTGGTAAAAGACATGAGTTTGTTTCATAGCAGGTCGCCTTAAATTGTTATATTAGAGCTGGTGATGTGGAAGCTAAGAATAATTTCTCGCACATTACACCATGCTATAAATTTAAAAACATTCATAAAATTAGTTTACGGTCAATCTTTTACATCTGGTTCAGGGCGATCGACGTTAGCACAAAATTTTTAACTAGTTATCCTGGCATCGGCTTTTGGGGATAGATGGTAGCCCCACTGCCTACGGCCTACGGCAAAAAGAATGATTGGCAAGGATTGTTTAAAGTCGCCTGATTTGTAAACATTACTTACTAGCAATGCTAATTATGCCACTATTTCCCTCCCAGTGCCCCTCTTTAAAAATGGCACATCTGTCCCTGTCTACTTTTTTTTTTTTTTTTTTTTCTTCTGGTAGACAGGCATATTTTATTCGCAAATAGTGTGTGTGTGTGTGTGTGTGTATTTGCGATCCCCCAAGTGCATGTGGCCCTTGCTATTACAAAAATTTAACTCTGTCGAGTTTGCGATAATTAAAACATGCGGAGTGATATGCTATAGGGCTGGATGTGACAACAATAGATGTTGATTGCATCGGTGTATTATGGTATTTTCTTACTGTTTATGCAAGCTAAAGCACGCTGAATAGACTAGATAAATATTCACATGTGCATATGTGGTATGAATAATTAAAACTGGAATTTGAGAACATGGATTTTCGTAAAAGACTGTGAAGAGGTAAATTGATTTCATAGAATCCATGGAATAAAAACTGAATATATGCCACAAAGAAGCTATGCATGGATCAGCATGTGATAACCCAATAGATATCAGTACGTTGTGGAAGGTAAGTATGACCTTGTAGATGCAGCAGTTTTATGCGGCTATGTTGGTTCTTCGAAGTTATCAAGAAGTGTACTATTATTGTCTTTTTGATGTTATTTTCTAATTAACATTTGGCATGTGCATCAAGTTGTAAAGAGCCGGTTAATGTCAAAACGTTTACTGGCATTACAGCGCTTTTAATTTTTATAATATCGCCTGTGGATCCCGTAAATGTCATAAATACTAGTAAATGTCACAGTGTTATCGAATAACGCGTATGAAACCCAGCAACAAAACTTATTTTTTTTTTTAAATATTGCTGCCCGCGACGGGTTAAATGCAATAGGTGTCCGTCCGTTCGTCTGTTTCTAAAACTTCAAGGTTTCCCCTATAAACGTTTTAGCCGAAATATACCTTTATTAATCTCGCAAATACACCTTTATTAATCTCGCAAATACACCTTTATTGCTCTATCTTAACCTTTGAAGGTTTCATGACACCATTAAACTTACCTTTTATGAGTAATAGGACATGTGTCAAGATAATTGATCATTTATAAACATTTTAACCCATTTCTGTATGTATATACAGTACTTTTTGTGAATAAAGTGTTATATACGATTTCGTTTTGTTTTGTTGCAAGTAGATTATTAGACCAAACTACTTGTACATTTTCCGCGACACTGTTTATAAAATTATGGAAATATTTTGTATTTTGTAATTCAATTTAAATTATTCTATTGTACAAAACATCTATAAGAGTGTTACGACTCTAGGGGTAATGTAACAGAATAAAAGACACAAACAAGCTTTCAAGATTAAAATGCAAATCTTTAATTTCCTAAAATATTAAAAGAATTAAAATAATTCAACAAACAATCAAAGTGAAAGAATTAAAATAACTTACAGTATAGAATATCTTAAAAAGTCCTAAAATGTTTTAAAGTTCACTTCCTGATGTTAATCCAAATAATCCGGATGTGGTATTCCGAATGAAAAAGCCTGTACTGTGCTGAAGTAGATAAGTTCTTCTTAAATCCAAAATAATCCTTGCAAGTCTGGAATCTCACAAGTTTTAGAATAATGTCCGATAATTCCACGGAGCTGTATAGTAATTCAGATGAATTACTAATTAAATAAATTCCACACTGAACTGAATAATTTCAATAACCTCTCTTCGATCAAGCAATTGTAAAGAATGATAATTCCCAAGATTATTCCCTATATATCTTTGGTAAGTGCGCAGAATTAAAAGGGAATGTCCTTTCTCCGTCTTTAATAATATGGTATTTCAAAATAACACAACCCTCTAAGAACCAATCAGGAACTAGGTTACGCGTCATTTACCCAAAGGTCTAGCGTACTAAAAATCTTAAAGAGTAAACATAATGTTATTGTAGTATGGAAAGTGACCTTTCACTGTTGATTTCCAAAAAGTACAAAGCCAGGTCGACTTCATTTCCCGCGCAATTGATCATGTGACCACTTATTGATCGAGCATTAGTCGTATCTATACTGATATGCTAACCCCTATTCAGACTAAAACAGAAATCATAAATTAGTAAATTAAATCATTATAAAAAGGTAAAAAGGTATGATTCCGTAACAAAGAGTCAGTGTACAACAACGTTGAAATTGTGGTGATTAACAAATGTTTGATGGCAAGTTTATAAAGCGTAACTACACAGCTGTAGGGGGCACCTGGTGTTGCGATATATTTCGTTATCTGTCAAGTTTGGGCAGAACTAGAATTTTTTTTGAATTCTTTCAATTTTGTTATATCGACCTGTTTCATTTCCTAGAGTAACTTAGGCGACGACTAAATAGTGATTTTTTTTCTTCTGAATTTGGTTTTTCGCAACCTGCAAACCTGCAGGTAGTTTGAGATGAGAGATAATTTGTATATACTTGTATTTATAAAGGGTAATAGTAATGCAACGAGATTCTATTGTGTTTATTTTTGGGTACTCATGAATTTTAAAATAGCAGCAACAACAACAACAACAAAAATGAGACAAACAGATGATTACCTGTACTGTGTATTTGACATTGTTTGTACGTATAAGTGCCTTATAAATTTTGTCTGGAAAAGTTTTTTGTTTTTTTTCTTCTTTTTTTTCTTCTTTCCTTCAAATGTTAATCCATTAACTTATATCAGAATTAGCTAAATACCTGGATTTAAAGTGTCTATATTGGGTGGAGTGTTTATAGTATTTACTTAATGCTATTGGATCACCTGTCAGTGCAAGGTTACATTTAACAAAAATGCCTCTGTGAGTCACGCAGGTTTGTTTACAGCAGTATCGCACAAAATGTCGTGTCATATTGTAACCGTACTCAGGCAAAGTTTGTGTGACAAGATAACACTGTCTACCACTGTTCTTTCATACATATGTATACAGTCTTTTTCAGCGGGATCAATTAAGACCAGGGATGGGGTCCAACAATAGTCGTATAAGAAAAGGTTTAGATATTGTAAATGCATTTTTTATTTTCTATGAGTCGTTTTAAATGAAAGTGAATTCCGTCATTTTAGTTAAATTTGCTGTATCACTATATATATATATATATATATATATATATATATATATATATATATATATAGAGAGAGAGAGAGAGAGAGAGAGAGAGAGAGAGAGAGAGAGAGAGAGAGAGAGAGATGTGTATGTTTCCGTGTGTGTGTGTTGGCGCATATCGGAATCAAGATTAGATGACAAAAGGGCATGCTGAAAAACGGGATAATTTCCAATCATCAAGATGTAACTTGATATTCAATTCTCTATGGAATTAAATACATCGTATGTAAAACGTGACTACGTGAGGATAAAATTACATTAAATCAAAAGATACAGTAAATTAAATCGTGAATCACGATAGAAAGATTCCCACCTTAATATTATAAGGGACACATTTTGAAAAACAAATCAACAACACTGTATTTAATCCAAGAGTCCAGGAGTACAACGGTGATCGTTTTAATTGTTTTTCTTGAATGACCAAATCTTTTGACACTCCATATTTCTGTGGAGTTATACACAATTTTGTTTGTTTTGTTTTTGTTTTGTTTTTTTGTGGGGGTGGGGGGGGGCTTTCATTTTGCTTGCAAGTTTTCAATTAAAAATATTTCATAAAACGTATTCTGGAGGGATTAATATTATGTAGGTAGTACCTACTGAAGTGTTACTGTTATTTACAAATACCATGCACATGATTCCTGTTTGTTCCGGTGTAAATTATAATTCCATTCTATCCCTGTAATAGTTTACAGGAGATAGAAACTCCAATTAGAATTATACCCATGGCAAATTATGTTTGGTGATACCTGAGTGTGCTGTGTGATTTCTAAACTGGGCCAATGTTTCATAATGTTAAACACATGAGAAAAAGTTCTGAAACAGGGACCTAATGTGATGGTGATACTGTTCTAACCACATACATGTACTTTGAGCGTGCAGATAAATGAAGTTTTGTTGTAGTATCTTTGACGGTGCATTTCAGAAACCCTAGCTTGGACAGGTCAATGGAATAGCAAACAATCTTTCTTTATTTCACGAGAACAAAAAGAAATCCTATTTTCGTCGACGGTATTGTAACAGTTTGGGAAGATATCATATTTCTCGAATGACTGGAGGCGTAAGGTAATTCCACCATCATGACTGAATACGCCATTTGAATAAAATAAATGTCGGAAGGTAATTGAACGTGTGATTTCATATCTCAAGTACGGTACTTAATGCAGTGCATTTATAAATATTTATAGTTGTTATGCGTCTAGAGATTAAAAAAAGATCACAGCAGTAAGAGAAGGAACTGATCTGACCAGGGTATAAGTAATGATAATAATTTCCTCCTCCTTTAGGAAACCACACCATTACATTATAATAGCTAGATGAACATAATCAAAGTTAATTATGCCGTTTTTTATAATAGACATCGGTATGATTATATGACTCATGTTTATTTTAGTTTGACAGACAAAGAAATACTTATTTCACTCCTACTTTGGACGGTGCTTATATGGTATCTCGTTCCTGTCATATATGCATTCCAACAGAAAGGATTCGAAAAATATTCCGAAATCTCATTGCGCAACATAGGCTTCAGTACAGCTTTATATGACCGAAGGTAAGATTATAAATCTCGATTCCAGGATAACCATAACTCTCTCTCTCTCTCTCTCTCTCTCTCTCTCTCTCTCTCTCTCTCTCTCTCTCTCTCTCTCTCTATATATATATATATATATATATATATATATATATATATATATATATATATATATATATATATATATATATATATAATTTATTTATTTGTTGAAACTAATGAATTAGCTTTATTGGATTTTGTTATGTTTTGTTTGCGTTTGACTGGTAGAGTAAACAATTCAATTGATTTTGATTTTAAATGATGGCATTTGAAAACTCTGCAATGGGGTAAAAGAACTAACAAATGAATTCTGCTCATCGATTCCTCTGGAACATTAACAGTAAAATTGATGGTTTTTGTCTTCAGGTAAATCTTGTTTTTGTTCAAATCTCTTTCTCTCTCTTTCTCTCTCTCTCTCTTTCTCTCTCTGTCTCTCTCTCCATGCGAGACAAGTCTTCCTTGTACTGATCAATATTTACTGGCAGTTAATAATCATTCGCATGTTCTCTCATTCATTCATGAACGTGAATGTAAATATAGATATGTCCATGGCATTAGAACTATAGTACATTTTGAGAGATATGGAGGACCACTGACTGATAGGCCCGATAATAAGCAATCTAAAACTTTAACAAAATTGACAGGACTGTAACCCAGGCTAACGTGATGTTAACTTAAACAAAATTTACCGGACTGTAACCCTGGCTAACGTGATGTTAACTTTAACAAAATAGACCGGACTGTAACCCAGGCTAAAGTGATGTTAACTTTAACAAAACTGAGTGGACTGTTACCCAGGCTAACGTGATGTTAACGATAATGCTATGTTAGATATTAAGCAAACTACTTCTAGAATAGCTAACTTACCTCGCGCTCCTGTCTTAAAATATATGGAATTTCGCGCAGGAGATTTTTAGTGTGTTTAGGTTTGAGATTGTTTTGGGTTTTAGTTAAAAATGTGCGGATTTTTCATGAAACTTTTGTGGTCATCCTGTAAATGCTTTGACGAAATCGATCTTGTAGAGTTTGGTATAATGACCACATATTGCACTCTGATGTAAATAGGGTTCTAAATCATGGGTGAGGCAAGGTTCGGAAATATGCACTTGATGTAATTCAAACAACTTTATCTCGTGTCAAATACGTACTGTTAGATAATGAAAGATGTGCTTTGGCGACTACATAAATATGATCCGTACTCCACTTAACTGTATATAATTCATTATGCTGTTGCTAATGTACGGCTTGCTTGTAAACCGTTTAACTTCAGAAATATAGTGTAGGTTTATTCAGTAATGTCATAGGTGAGTTTTCTGGGTGCTTGTGGAGTATATTTCATGTAAAATCTGCGCAATGTGAGGGTCTTCGTCGGTAAGCAAACTATTTATTTACTACATTGGGCGGATTCAATAAATATCGCTGGAGGCTGGGGGTGTAAACAAGTAGGACATATGTCTCTATTAGGGGCCCAGGGGGCGAAGCCCCCGGAAGCTCCTGCATTGTAAGCGTTTGCAGGGGATAATTTTAACCATCTAACTGCAAGGAAAACTTACTCTAGGAAACGTTCCTGTTGTTTCGCGCTTATTTTTAGTTGGAGGGGGTGTCAGGTGGGTGGGTGGGGCTCTCGCATTCATGTAGCATGAAAGACTAACTATATATATATTTTTTTCTCTTCAAATGTTCTCAATTATTTTGCAGATAATATACATATATATCATTATCATAGTAATGCGATCTTGATTACTAGATCACGCCGAGTTGTCAGCATCAGAACATCTGGATCATCACTTGACGCGAAGCGTCGAGTCAAGATCCGGATGTTCTGATGCTGACGACGAGACGTAATCTAGCAATAAAAATCGAATTACTCTGAAAATGATAGTTTTGTTATATACCTATAAATTTTCAGATAATTTAATAAAATCACTATGCTTAACTGAAAAACAAAATAAATTGCTTAACATTTCAACCTTTTTAATACAGACTTCATCCTAAAGCATGAACCGAATTACATATTGATCAGCTGATATGCGCATGAGTATCTTAGTTTATGAATGAAGCGCGTGAAACAACAGTCACTCATTTTCACTACTATCACTGTCAATAACACGAATTACTCGACGCATGGGCGCAGCAGACCCATGTACGTAATTTACACTTATTGTGCACTTGTCAAATTTTGCATCATGGAAGATTTCACCAGCTGAATGACTGAAAGTTTCTCTCTGAGGCCAATGCTGATAGCGGTTGAACTTTTTCTGGCTCCAGTGGAAACATGGCATGGGAAGGACAGCATTATTTTGACAGTTATTTACTGCCTGATTGGTAAAATTATCGAAACTTGATAAGACAGATTTGTTGCAGAGAATGTTACTCATTTCCTTTTGGGTGTTAAGTGAGGCTTCGGTATAGTTGTTCACGCTTTGCACATTTGTGTGGCCTATAAGTTGTTGAATTGTTGTAGGAGCTATTCCAGCAAGAAGAAGTTTGGTGCACGTAGATTTTCGCTCACTGTGGTTAGTTTTTCGTCCAGAAAGGTTAGCTTTAGATGCCATATCTTTCATAATTGTGACAACGAGTGTTCACCTAAAGTCTGGGATTTGTACCAAAATGTTGAATCATGATTCTGGCGGAGATTCGTGAAGAGCTAAAAGGGACTTTCAGGGATATTCATGCTTTCTGAACGATGGCTACGGAAAATCTTGTAGGCGCAACTGGGAAATTTTCAGGATCTTCAGAACAGGCAACTTGTTTTGGTCGGAACGCTCTTTGGCGAGTACCTTGCTTCTTAACCTGTACGAGTTTTTGTTTCACTTTCATTAAATTAAAGGTAAACGAAGGACACACATCCTAATATTTAAACTTTGTTGATCCATTTTGGTAGGCATCATATATATTAGTATACTGAGAGGGTGAGATTATTGCATATTCCATATTTTATGCAAGTCACTTGGTATTTAAATGATTGATTATGCTTCATTACATACATTGCGAAAGGAAGTCACATGAAAAACAACATTGCAACGATAGGTCATGTTTAACTTGTGTATAAATGAATGGAGAAGACCAGCGAGAATCGCGAATGTAAAGATAGCAGTGCCCCGATAAAATACAGGAGTTATAATTAGCAATATTACATCGTGCCAGTACTCTATAAGCACGAGAGAAAAAGAAAAATCCCAAGTTTAAATAGAAGTATTTGGATAGCTCTGAAGTTTCGTGATATGAAAATTTTAATATTGAATCATTTCACTTGGAAGTTTATAAAATGGTTTTGAATGAAAAGAAATGAGACCCCACTGTATTGCGTATGGTGAACTGATAACTATACAGGTAAGTTGTATATTAAAGCTATGATGTCTAATTTCTGGAAGAGAAACAAAAATCATACGTATCAAATGTAATGAAATATCTAATATTTTATATAATATACTATGTCACATTGTGACCATTTTATATAATATACTATGTCACATTGTGACCATTTTATATAATATACTATGTCACATTGTGACCATTTTATATAATATACTATGTCACATTGTGACCATTTTATATAATATACTATGTCACATTGTGACCATTTTATATAATATACTATGTCACATTGTGACCATTTTGTATAATATACTATGTCACATTGTGATAATTTTGTATAATATACTTGACATTTTGTATAATATACTATGTCACTATTGTAACATTTTGTGTAATATACTATGTCACTATTGTAACATTTTGTATAATATACTATGTCACATTGTGACATTTTGTATAATATACTATGTCACTATTGTAACATTTTGTATAATATACTATGTCACTATTGTACCATTTTGTATAATATACTATGTCCCTGTCACTTTCAGTATCTTAACATTTATCACGCAAAGTATCTCACAAGTATACTAGTATATCAAGTACTACATGAATGTAGGTTATCAAACGTTTGGACTTCAGTGAAAATATTATCAGTATTATGATCTGTCTGTAGTTATCAAACGTTTGGACTTCACTGAATATATCTCAGTCTTATGACCCGTCAAAAACTGCTAAGTAAAACACCGACTGGTGCTTTGAAACAAAAGTGCAAAAGTTGTGGTTTCACTTCATATAAGTCTATGAATCATACAATGTTGAAATGTGTGCATTGCTCTTTTGTTATGAAGAGCATATTACCTCTCTAACACCCACACTTGAAAGAACATATGTTATTTCAGATGTTGAAATCATAAACTTCCTGTTGAAGTTGGATCCTTCACGTGGTTGTATTTGTGACCCATGTTAAGGCAATAATACTGGCGATGAATTATTTTATTTGTTCAAATGTCCAGGTTTGATAGGATGAGAGAAGGAAGATTCCTGTCCCTTGAACACAATCACAGAACACAATGATACAATTTTTTTAACCTCATTACCAATAATAACAAAGAAACCCTTATAAAGCTTGACAAATTCTGTACAATATTTTATCAAAATTTCAATAGTCTGTTCCCTTCTATTGACTATTCATTTAACACATATAGTTACTTCCTTAAAA
The DNA here is from genome assembly GCA_029931535.1 of Margaritifera margaritifera. Taxonomy (NCBI): domain Eukaryota; kingdom Metazoa; phylum Mollusca; class Bivalvia; order Unionida; family Margaritiferidae; genus Margaritifera; species Margaritifera margaritifera. The sequence goes on along the minus strand of JAQPZY010001550.1, from coordinate 3,112,031 downwards.
AGGGTAGAAAAGCTCAGTTTCTCTGTTACCTCATCGTTTCTTGTTGACTTGTTATACTTGCTTACATCCACATACCAAGTAGGGGTCTTGAGAGGACATAGAATCTCGAGATCTTGGAAGTAAACTCTTGACAAAGGCGATAGTCTTGTATTTTTAACTTCGTTATCTGGACGAATGTTTAACGCAGCAACGATTGCTATTGGCTGGAGTAGTTGCGCAACCAAAGAACTCTGGATATTTAATTATATAGATACACGGAAGGCAGGTAAAAGTCGACATAATGAAAAAGAACTACAACAGACGGAAAAGAAACTGATCTTATTTGGGTATCAGGAAAGATGATTACATCAAGACTTTTTCATGTGATACAATAACATGAACGCCTATTGAAGGCACAAAAGGAAAACCAAATGCTCGGTACCTTTCCCCAACACCCTAGAAAGTAACAATCCAGGTCATTTCGATATTATTAGTATACATTTAGAGAGACAAATGCCGGAGTATCCACCACATATAAATTGGTACGCTAAATGTGTATACGATCAAGCCGGTAGAATAATAAACGTACGTGCAATACGATATGAGGTACTTAATTAGTCGATACTGAAAGTGGATCTAATGCATGTTTATACTGATCATGGGATGAAGGAAATATCTGAATCGATTTGATCTCAAAATTGCATTAAGAGAACACATTGTAAATTCTATGGTTACATTCATTTGGAACTAGTTGTTTTGTTTTTTTTTTGTTTTTTTTTCCTTGTTTGTTTTTATTCATAAGGTACAAATAGCTTTACTAAAAGAAAGTTGGTTCTTGTATACCACCCCACCATCACCTCAAACACATACATATATGTACACGAACGCGCACTGATAGTTTGGTCTGCAAATAAACAATGTAGCCTCCTTTTGCTGTTTTGTTTAGGAGAACAATATTATTCATTCATTCATTCATTCATTCATATTACACTAAGTGTGTATGTCACCTTAACGTTTCCTGATAGAATCAATGGTATTGACTTCCGCTATATTATGGGCTGTGATGGAATATTCTAGGTGGGGCTGGAGCCAAAATATTATATCTGTCTTTAAGTCAGAGTTTTCTCCGACCTTTCTCTCTCTTTGTTAGATATTTGGACAGTTATGTGTGGGTGGGAGGACAGAGAGCATTCTCTATTGAAACTTACATCGAGCCCTACTTGCATGAAATCGATGATTTATTTTTTCAGACGTAACAATTAAAACATACTTTGTCTCTTTAATAAGCCGAGACTCAAGCCAAAAATACTGGGTCTCGTACTTGGCCATCTCTCACAATACTTACTCAAGTGATCCTTCATCACGTCGCCTTCCAGTTCCTTTGTGTCAGCGGTCAAACGATAACGTAATACAAATAACTTTTGAAGCAATGGTCGATAACAATTCGACTGTATTAGAATAAGTAAACTGCTAGATTTGGCGATCATGTGACTAAGCTATCGCTGAAAAAAATCTGCTTGTAGCTTTTTACTGTATAATTGGCTAAAATATTGGCTTATTAAAGTTTCAAATTATGTTCGAATTGTTTATCAAAGAAGATAACTATTTCACTTATCGATTTCAGGCTTGTACACAAGCTTGCTTAATTGTGGAAGCCCCGATGCAAGTAAATACTCTGTGAAGCTACAGAACCTTTTAGGCGCAAGTGACTACTCTGTGAAGCTGCGGCGAATTTTGGCGCAAGTGACTACTTTGTGTAGCTACGGACGTTTGGCGCAAGTGACTACCACGGCGCATTCGGCACAAGTGACTAATCTGTGTAGCTCACGCGCGTTTCGTCGCAACTGACTACTGCGTGAAGCTACGGCATGTTTCTGGGAGGGGGTGCACTCTGATCTTCCAACCAAACATAACTGTTCAAATATCAAACATGGGCTGGAAAAGGTCAGAGGAAACTTGTACTATATATCTATTTATCTAACTGTCCTGTCAAATCCAAGCAGAGGACACAGACAGAGCTTCTAACTCACACAGTGTTGGTAAGATTACAGAGGAGCAATAAAAAGAACGACGCATGATACGGGTATTAGTGAAGATAAAAGCATAAGGAACAAAGACTTGAATTTAGGTTACGACATGTTCGAATTGGCTGATTGCCATGTTTAACTGGTTCAAATCTGGAATAGTAGAAATAGATTGGTGGTAGGAAGCTCTAATGACTTATGGTTCGAGGAAAGAAGGGGAACTTGTATGAAAAAATGTAACATTTCTTGACAGACATTTGGTTGGAATCAAATAATTGTATCCAGTGCTGGATTACCCAATAGGCAGACTAAGCATGTGCTTAGGGCACCAGCAAAGCAGTGGCACAAAAAAAAAAAAAAAAAAAAAAAAAAAAGAGAAATTACGGGGTTGTTTTGAATTACATATGGGGGAGGGGAGCAGCAAAATCTTTTCAGTGCTTAGGACCTCTAAAGGTCTCAATGCGGCCCTGATTTTATCTGTGAATAGTAATTATCCATTGGTGATTTTGTATCAATCTGTTGTATTCTGACAGTATAACATGCGTGATACCAAAACCATTTACGCAATGACGCAAGTAGGTGTGCCGGAAAGAAAGCAATTCGCTTACGCAAGCATCACACATTTCTTGCACACTGACTTCACTGACACATATAGTTCGCAAACATAACCATGTTATCAGATGAGCTTTGTTTCTTCAATATCTTTGTTTTTTAATTTCAGTAAATTTTTTACTTGAAGGTAACTCTTCATTGTCATATTCTGCTCAGAGAATCAACAATGTACATGGCCATATTTATTTATGTATTTTGTTAACCACATCATGTAAAATAGCTTTAGCAGTTTTGTTGTGACTGTGGTGCTTGTGTGTGTGTGTGTGTGTGTGTGTGTGTGTGTGTGTGTGTATGATGAAAGAATATATGACCAATCGTTTTTTTTACGGCACTTTTAACACACATTATTAGCTACATCATACAGAGGAAATGGAGCTAAGGCAGCCGACCCGGGCTGGCCTAGGGGTGTATCGAACCCGCGACCCTTCGACTATGAATCCAACACTTTAGCAGCTGAGCTACCGCGGTTCCTATGAACAATCGCTTCACGCAATTATAACTACAAAAATCGCAAACTATGGTAGATATTAAACCGTTTATATTCATGCAAATCAACATTTTAGTGTAAATCACCAGTATACGGTAAAATATGGCCATAGATGTCTCATTATGCTTAAAGAAAAAAAAATCTACCTTGTGTGTGACCTACCAAGGGTGTTTATATGTTGAACTAGTATCGATTATTTGGAATGCATGCTGTTCATTTCATCTCGAATCACTAATTTGTACTGAATTTACAAAAGCCCCCACCCCCACCCCCCCAAAAAAACAAACCCCAACTCTCCAAAAAACAAAACACAGCAACAATAAATAAATAAATAAATAAATAAATAAATAAATAATGTGCGCCCTCTAGCCTTATAATTTAGTACTATGTAAACATAGTTGTCAAGAATGTCAATTTGCTTGATGCCAATACTTTCAAACTTAATATCTATGTGTGAGTCGTTATCCTTAAGCAGTATATTAGAAACAAATTGTTTTGGGTTTTATTGCTTTCTGTATTCAATAAAAACAGTTCCAATGTACATGGTTACATGCTTCTCCTAATTGAAATAATACATTGTAAAATGTCATTTGATGTCTGATAGTGATAAATTATTATTCAGTTAGTTTAATTGCCTCATGCAAATAAAAAGTTACATATCGTCTTAACCTTGTCAGGATATTGTTGTATTTCCTGTTTACAACCTTATAGTATGTATCAATTCATAACAACTGTAAAATTGATGATAAAAAAAACAACATAAATGTTAAAATTGCACAGGAAATAATCTAAGTGATGGATTGGATATGCTAATACATACAGGGGATTTGGATATGTATATATTTTAGTAACTGTGATTTACAAACCAGATATGCATAGAAATTCCATGTGGTTTTGAGAAACCATGCGTACAGTGATATATAAGTCTGTGACTGATGTTGGTATAATTATATACCCAGTGGAGTGGTGGTATATCATCAAACACATGCCATTTCTTTCTTCTGTAGAAACGTTTACCACACGTGGAGATACAAAATATCTTGTAGATGGTTTGTCAAGATAGTTTAGTTCTTGAAACTACAGATTGAAAGGCCTGAACATTTTGTGAATACCTTTCTGTTTTAATGTGAGTCTCGATCTTTGTCTGTCTGTCTGTCTCATTTCTACTGTTCTACTGGAACAGATATTTAACAGATTCAAAATTGATTTAAAATAAAAATAAAAAATACATATTTTACTGTTTAGTTATGATTCATCTTCACTCGCCTCTTTTCATGCTATATAGGTAGGGCGTACTTACAGTACGACTGTTTTGAAGGAGTTGGATTTTACGGCTAGATAATCACATTCAGCACTGTTAAATTTTCCCACGACCTCTTCAAGGTATCTTCACTTCACTAAACTTCACTAAATAACGTAAACAGACCGACACTCTTTTCTTTAAGTTTTCGTCGGCGTGGTTTGTTTATTGTAATAAATCACACTGTATGAAGAAATTAGAATCCAGTAGAATCCGTGCTAGTTAGCAAAGAAACTTGTAACTTACCGGCTAGACGCGCCAGTTGGATTCAATGCGGCGAGGTTCACAATGGATAGAACTTGACTGGTAGACACGGTAAAGTATATGGATTCAGGCCCGCCGACAGAAATTCCGGGCCCCTGGGCAGAGCAGTCATGGGCCACAAAACTGGTTTAATCTTTTGTATATATAAAAACCTGTGTACAGTTTTGCATATAAAACCTGTAGTAATCTACCATAACTTAGACTCTTGCAAGGAACAAATTTTAATATTTAATGCAAAGATTAATTTATTTTTTATAACTGGACGACGGGGCCCATAGAAATCACCGGACCCCTGGGCAATTGCCCCCCCCCCACCCCCGGCCGGGCCTGTATGGATTAGCACCGTGTTGAAAAGAATACGGCACATAGGACATGTTTTTTATTTTAAATTTGGAGTGTCCGTATAAATGTAAAAATACCTACTACTTTTCAATCTGATCGTGGAGGATTACATTTCGTTTTTTGTATGTGTGTGTTTTAGTGGATAGAAAATTGGCAAGAAATTAAATCCATCACGACAATGGTACCATTAGGCAACAGTTTTCGTTTTAAGGTCAACAGTGTGACCTAGAAAAAATGTTATTTTCAAGACAATCACCCAATTACTCCCAAATGAGGAAATATTATCCGCGCGAATATTTCTCATATGACAGTAGTTCGATCTGTTCTGCTGCGACAGTGCTAGGTTTTTAAGTATATATATATGTATATATATATATATATATATATATATATATATATATATATATATATATATATATATATATATATGTGTGTGTGTGTGTGTGTGTGTATATGTATGTGTGTATAATTTGCATTTCTAATTAAGAGCAACGTTGGAACCAGGACCCATATGAAAAGTCGAGGCTCAAGTGGATCGATCGGTGTATTAATGCTCTGATGGGATTATTGGAGGCTAAACAGCTATTCCAGAACTAATGCGAATCCCATCCACAAAGGTTGCACATACATTCATACAGCTACAAGGAAATCAAGGCACGAGTGATAGGCTATTTGAGCATTCTACAGCCATTATCTACATTATACAGTAAAAAGAGGTAAGTTTTCACAAAAGAAGGGATTGGATTGGATGGGGTGGGGTGGTTTGGGAGTTGTATCTATTGTTTGAAGTTTGTAAGTGAAACTAACTGGCCTCTGAGTAACACCAAAATATATATGGTTGCCTTTACTTGCAAGGTGCTTTTTCACCCAGTGAAAACTACAGGGAAAACAACTGCGAAAGGATGTGAATACAAGGCAATGTAGAGGGAACATTTTGGCGACTGTTTTGGATGCTAATTCATACATTGGCAAGGTCAAGGATTGTGGTTTTGTGAGTTTAACGCCATTTTAAAGCACATGATAGGCTATACATGGCGACAAGTATATATGGTGGAGGAAGAACCCAGGAAAATCCCCGGGAAGAACCACCGACCCACGCGAAGCCACTGGCATGCTTTCACACATACCCACGTTGGTCGAGCCGAGACTCGAATTCACGCGGAAAGAGGTGAGATGTGAGTGATTTGTAAAGGCGAGCGCCCTAGACCACTCGGCCATCCGGGGCTCCCGTAAGGTCAAGGAATATATATAATGTAGGTTTGATGTGTAACTTCTATGACCATGTATCTAGCTGACCATGTGAAATTCTCTAGTTACCTAAACAGTATGTTAAGGGTAATCCTTTTCAACATACAACAGGATATAGAGGAAGCAACATCCATCATGCTTCAGCATACATACATACATACATACATACATACATACATACATACATACATACATACATACATACATACATACATACATACATACATACATACATACATACATACATACATACATACATAAATACATAGTTTTGGTATATCTCCAACACCTTTCTACTATATTCACAACACTTGGAAGAATCGCGTTCATTCTACACGAGATTAAATTATCATCACATTAGGTATTTCACTTTTGTTGTACATATACACGTTGATTATTTTCCCGGGCTCTTCTTCCGCCAATAATACTGGCCGTCATGTATGGTCTATCGTGTGCTGAAAATGGCGATAAAGCCCAAAAATCACAAAATCATTAATTTGTACATATACTTGTTTATCATTTTCATATGAGTGTCATGTCGTAATACTTTTCCTGCAGCATTCACCATACCGATTGTTTGAAATTACAATCAGAGAGATTTAGCATGTGAAAGATAGTATATATATATATATATATATATATATATATATATATATATATATATATATATATATATATATATATATATATATAGAGAGAGAGAGAGAGAGAGAGAGAGAGAGAGAGAGGTACAAAATTACACCAGACAAAGTGGAAAGTACTATTCCTTGATCCTACATGTGATATCTAGGGATATCACTTTCAACTCTGTCAGGTGTATTTGTACCTATCTATATTAATTTCTATATGCCTTGATTTCTGTCACAGGAATCAGGAGTGACTGTGTATTAGATAAGAGTTTAATTACTGGGTCGGCATGCGAGTGTGACTGCTACGTACGAACGCTTAGATCAGTGGCTACGGTCCATCCTTTTAGGGATGTGTGCATGGTCGATGGAGAATGGGGGGTTCGTCCGTGCAGGCACTGCGATTGGGTCCGTAACTTGCGGACCCAGGTTCGAGTCTCAGTAGGGGATGATTTTAATATATATATATATATATATATATATATATATATATATATATATATATATATATATATATATATATACATATAACACGTACCTTACTACCGAGCGAATCAAACAACACCTGGGTGAAACTGGTTTGAGATCAAACTTTCCCCTTTTCCAAGGACCTCAAGACATCAGCCGTTCTCAACTGAAGGTTTCTTAAACGCGCCAATACCACAAATACACAAATAATTTTCATCTAATGAACTAACGACCACACATTTCAAACTTGGATGGTTTTTGATGTTTCACATTTGTATGATTTATTAGTACGCTTTTTTAAGCCTCAAATCGGTATTTCATGCCACGCACTAAAAAACATGATCCAAACACCTAATACGCATAATTAGGTCTATCTCAAATGTCCAAACACTTATACCTGAAAATATCCATAGAATTCCTTATGTTAAGAAATTAGAGAGGGTCTATTTTGCGAAACTAATCAACGCTACCATAAAGTCTCGTGAATACTGTATATTAAAACGTCTGCTCCTAGTAATTGGCAAATTACACGGTTTGATAAATATCTTTACAACACTGACTCCTCATAATCGAACAAATAATCACTAAATTCTAGCAAAGCTCTAAACAGAGACGTAAATACAAATAGCACATACCCTAGGTTTGTTACATTACCTAAACCTCCGAAAATCTCTCGTCCCCTAGTGATCACAAATGTCATACTTGTGGTCATGAGTCACAGTTGTTGACTCCCTCAGAATCAACCTTCCAAACATGATTACAAACCTGACTCAGAATCAATGGATCTGATCTTCTAGATCCGCCACTCTCCATCAAACTAAAGCTAATGCATAAGCGCGCATCGCCTAAGATAATATATTATATATATATATATATATATATATATATATATATATATATATATATATATATATATATAGAAAGACCAGAAAGTGTATAAAGTTCAAACAAACATGATTGCAAATAATCACTGATATGCAGTACTACCTCTTCCAGAACACAAACAAACCAGTGCTAAACATGACTTTGTGATAATTTTCGTGTACTAATAGTGGTCTGTCAGCAATTCTACGATGAACATTGACCTTCACAAGCTGATTATTTAATCTACGCATGTTTAAAACAATAGTAGACTGTTACCGATACTAGGCTGGTATCAAACAGTTTTCAAAGTAAACTGCAACAAAAGCTTCTCAACAAGCAGGCCTCTAATAGGTCAAAAACGCAGACTCGCCCTGCTTGACCACGACGAAACCTCACATAGAAAGAGCAGCAAACAAACGACTTCTGATCAATGCTTACGGAAGTTAATATTGCACATGATTAACCCGAAACAATTTACACAAAAGCGGCATCTGCCTTCACATAAGAATCTCAGAATCAAATGAAATAATTACAAAATATACATCAATCATAGTCACGAAGCTATTTGCATTATCCGTGCGGCTTTGTCGATTCGACGTGTTTTACAACATTGGGCCGTCCTTACTAATAATGATAATAATAATAATAATGAGGACTTAGTACAGCGCTTAATCTTTGGCAGCTCTAAGCGCCTATATATATATATATATATATATATATATATATATATATATATATATATATATATATATATATATATATATATATATATATATATATATATATATATATATATATATATATATTATTACAGACATGATTTTGGCCCCGTTTTAAAGCGGAATTCCGCTTTTCTCCTGACTTGAATCTGATATTTTTCGATATAGTCCGTTTTTTATATCATCTCCGTTCCGGTTTTGAAAAAAAACTGTCTGTCCGGTCCCATTCCGCAACGATCCTTGTAAAGTATTCGTTCCGTGTATTATTTAACAGCCGATCGTTGTAAAGAGCATTCTGATTGGTCAAAAGTTTCTACTCGTCCAATGAATCTTCGCATAACGGAAACTGATGGAAATGGAAAAAAAGAAGCATGCAGGACACAAAAAGTTTGGATAAAGGTTTGAAAAATGTGTGGAAATGGGAATGGCTTGAGCGGAAAGTCGATGAAAATGTAGTTGGTCAGTTCAAAAGAAAACTGAACGCTAGAGGACTGGGATTTTGTAATATTAGCAACCTACAACTCGGTACAGAACATCAAATATGGCCTGAAGGAATCTAGAAAAAGTGCAATAAATTATTTTATGAAGGAAGATTTCTTACACGAGAAGGCAGATATAACCCTGTGTCATAATATGCGCACTGCATATCGACAATACAAGGAGGAGCTTGAAAGGAGAAAAAAAAACATTGTTGAGAATGAAAAGAAAAAATTGAACATTGAGCCAAAAAAGTCAGTGGTGACAAAAAGAAAAGCAAAATAAATCTTTGCCAAGGCTGCAAAAAGAGCAAGACTAGCATATCGATATCAACAGGTTGTGTCCAGTGGGGGGAAAGACTAGTGAATTTATGCGATTATGTGTATCTAGTTGATGTATTTGGGTTGGCTTTTTCTTTTTTTTTTTTTTACAAATTGGTTATGAAAAGAGAAAAGTGTAATATAATATGCGTTGCAAAAATTGACAAATTACTGTGACATAATTACTGTGTGAACACTGACATGCACATGTAATAACTTCAGCACTAATATTATTGGAGAACAAGTTGATGTGACAATGAACATTGTGAAATTCTTCAAGTATTGTGTAAAGTTTTGGTAAGTTTGTTATTTTTTTCAGATGATTATTTTGTTGGAATGAAGTAAAAACTTTGCAATATATTATAATAATATGGTCCACCAGTAGCAGTTTTGCATGTTTTGTATGAGTCTAAAATGCATTTTTGGCCGGGGGCCTTCGGCCCCCTGGACACCCTGATCAGGGGCACCGCCCCTTGATACCCCGTTCGGGGAGGACTCCCAAACACCCATTCACATTTTCAGTTTCTTTTTGGGACGACCACACTCATGTATATATATATATATATATATATATATATATATATATAGAGAGAGAGAGAGAGAGAGACAGAGACAGACAGACAGACAGACAGAGAGACTGAGAGAGACAGAGAGAAAGAGAGACAGAGACAGACAGAGACAGAGAGACAGAAGATTACAAAAACAAACACCGTGAAATTACAAACAAAAACGGTCTGAAAATAATTAAGGTAAGGAAACATTGTTAAGTTTTAAGTCTGTTCTTGCAGTCGAAATCGGTGAGTTTTAAGAGCACTCTTAAATGAGATCAGTGTCTTTGTGTCTAATTTCAACAGGCAATTCGTCCAGGTAGCTGGGCTCTGGTACGCAAAAGAACGTTGTCCTTAGGACTTCGTTTTGATAGTGGGAATAATGAGAATACGAGTGTCCGAAGAGGGATTTGCGGACGTTTAATCACAGACCTGTTGATCATAGGACGTTTGATCATAACCAATTGATCACATGGACGATTGATCATATAGACTATTGATCATAGGACGATTGCTCATATAGACTATTGATCATAGGACGATTGCTCATATAGACTATTGATCATAGGACGATTGCTCATATAGACTATTGATTATAGGACTATTGATCATATAGACTATTGCTCATAGGATCAATCTAAAAACACGTAAGTGTATATTCATGAATCCTGACTGGGAAGGAACTCATTACAAAATTATTATTATACATATAATTCACCCGTGCGAGAGTATTAAGTTCCCCTCATGTCTTTTCTGACTCAAAATACGGTTTAATTGACCTGTGTCTACTCAATGCGTGGCCCACTTGTAGGAAGATCTGATCGCCCACTATTAAAACATACTTCACTCCACCCCAAACTTGTATTATACCGGTAACAGTACATCATCATTGACTCATAAAGGACTATGAGCGCTCACCTTTAAACGGAGACTAAAGTAAAAACAATATATTTATTTTATGCAATAAAAAGACATATATCTGATAATATTCTGCTATTATATAACTCCAATTACGAGTACGCGTTTTCCCTCCAGTTGCCATTTTAAATAACCTGACTTTAGGGGGGAAAAAATGAACATAAATATCACAAAGGTATCAAAGATCGCACCGATGTCACCAGAAAATCTTCTTGTCACAGCTAAGGTGTCTTGGAGAATTTTACTTCCGAGCGAATCAAGCAGCACCTGCGTGGGACTGGCTTGAGTTCGATGTTTTCCCTATTTCCAAGAACTTCAAGACAACAGTTGTTTTCAACTGAAGGGTTCTTTAACGCGCCACACATACTTTTCCTCTAATCAACTAACGACCACACATTCAAGAGATCCTACTTTCACAAAAACATTGTGGTTTTTTTTAGCTGTACTGGCCATAGACCAGAAGAGCATATGGGATGGTCCGTCGCTCGTCATCTGTCGTCCGTCGTCCGACCGTCCGTTAGCACAAGTTTTTTATCGCTACTCCCCCGAAACTACTTGGAGGATTGCATTGACTCTTTACACACATTCATCCTATAGTCTAGTTGGTTCTAAATGAAAATGGTGCTGTTCGAACATCTAATATAGCCGCCACGACGGCCATCTTGAAAATCTTCTAGCTACTCCTCCTAAATGGATGGTCATATCAACATGGGGTTTTCACTAAAAGACTTCTTATCATGTCTAGTTGGTCCTAAATGAAAATAGTGCCAATCGAACGTCTAATATGGCCGCCACGGCATATATCTTTAAAATATTGTTATCGCTACTCTTCCTGGATGGATGGTCATATCAACATGGAGTTTTACTAAAATACTTCTTATCATGTCTAGTTGGTTCGGAATTAAAATGGTGCCAATTTGACTTCCAAAATGGCCGCCACTGTAGCCATTTTGAAAATATTGTTATCGCTATTCCTCCTGAATGGATGGTCATATCAACATGGAAGTTTCATCAAAAGACTTCTTATGATGTCTAGTTGAACCTAAATTAAACTAGTGCCGATCTAACGTCCAGTATGGCAGGCAATTTGAAAATCTTGTTTTCCGCTACTCCTCCCGAATATGATATCAACATGGGGTTTTCACTAAAAGACTTCGTATGATATCTAGCTGGTTCTAAATAAAAATAGTGCTTATCTGACGTCCTATATGGCCGCCATGGCAGCCATTTTAAAAGTCTTATCACAACTCTACTTGAAGAGAAAGTCATATTGACGTGGGGTTTTCACCAGAAGACTTCTTATGACGTCTAGTTGGTCTTGAATCAATCTGACGTCCAATATGGCTGCCACAGCAGCCATCTTGAAAATCTTGTTATTGCTACTCCTCCTGAATGGAAAGTTATATCTTAGAAATATTGTTATATCTACTCCTTTCTAGTTGGATGCTATATTAACATCGGGTTTTCACCAATAGACTTCTTATGATACCTAGTTTGTCCTAAATGAAAATGGTGCCAGTCATACATCCAATATGGCTGCTACGGCGACTGTCTAACGTATCTTGTTGTGATTACTCCTACTGAATGCATGATCATCATTACATGGGGTTTTTACCAAGTCCTAAATGAAAATGGTTCCAGCCGTACATCCAATATAGCTGCCACGACGACAGTCTTGAAAATCTTGTTGTCACTACTCCGCATGAATGGATGATCATTATGACATGGTATTTTTACCAAATAACTTCTAATAATGTCTACTTTGTCCTAAATGAAAATGGTGCCAAACTGACGTCCAATATGTGTACCACAGCAGCTAATTTAAAAATCTTGTTATCGCTGAAGAATATCAGATATGGTTTCAACACTCGACAGTTGAAAGGAAAAAAATAGTTTTATCCTGAATTCCCGGAAATTATTTTCGCCAAGAAGAGTGCCAGCCCCTTCGAGGGACTCTTGTCGTGCGTCACATTTGTATGATTTATTAGTACGCTTTTCTAAGCCGTAGGTCGGTATTTCATGCCACGTAATACCAAACATGACTCAAACACTTAATACGCTGAATTAGTCCTATCTCAAATGTTCAAACACTTATACGTGAGAATATCCCTGGAATTCCTTATGTTAAGAAATTAGGGAGGGTCCATTTTACAAAACTAAACCATGCTACCATAAAGTCATAAAGTCTCTTGAATGGTGTACATTAAAACATCTGCTCCATGTAATTAGTTAATTACACGGTTTGAAAAATATCCTCCCAACATCGACTCCCCATAATCAAAACAAATAATCACTAAAATCTAACGAAGCTATAACATAGATACAAATAGCACATAGCCTGGGTTATATATATATATATATATATATATATATATATATATATATATATATATATATATATATATATATATAATATGCTAACAGCTAGCAAAGAGTATAAGGAAACTCTTACAAATCATTTCTGTCGTTATAAACAATCATTGCAGAGGAAAATACGCTCTTTACAATCAAAAGATCCAAAGAGATACTGGAATATGATAAATAATGTCGGCAAGAAAAGACCGGTTCAAAGCATCGCATTGCAAGAATATTTTAAATATTTTAAAGACACGAACTTATAGGGTACAGACAGTAAAGAGCGAATAATTCCAGAAATGGTAGATGCGGCGGATGTTGTCGATATAATTTGTCTGAATGACTCAATTACAGCTGAAGAAATAATAACATTAAATCTAAAATATAATAAAGTAAGTTCAATTGATAATATATTAAATGAATACATATAAAGTTACATTGCTGAAATGTTAAATGTGCATGTAAAACTTTTTAATATAATCTTGAATACTGGCTTCGTACCAGATGGTTGGACTAAAGGTGTTATTGTGCCAATTTAAAAAAAAAATAAAGTTGACAAAACCGGTATTTCTAATTATAGACCTATAACGTTGGTCAGCTGTTTTGGGGGGAAAAAAAAAAAAATTTGTGTACTTTAAATTTAAGATTTATTAAATTCCTTGTTGATAATAATTTTCTATCTGAGACTCAAGCTGGATTCAGGAGAGGCTATTTCACAATAGACAATGTATTTCTTTTGTATGACCTTATTTATTTTTTTTTGTGCCAGTCTTGGAGAATGTCTTGGAGAATTTTACTTCCGAGCGAATCAAGCAGCACCTGCGTGGGACTGGCTTGAGTTCGATGTTTTCCCTATTTCCAAGAACTTCAAGACAACAGTTGTTTTCAACTGAAGGGTTCTTTAACGCGCCACACATACTTTTCCTCTAATCAACTAACGACCACACATTCAAGAGATCCTACTTTCACAAAAACATTGTGTTTTTTTTTAGCTGTACTGGCCATAGACCAGAAGAGCATATGGGATGGTCCGTCGCTCGTCGTCTGTCGTCCGTCGTCCGACCGTCCGTTAGCACAAGTTTTTTATCGCTACTCCCCCGAAACTACTTGGAGGATTGCATTGACTCTTTACACACATTCATCCTATAGTCTAGTTGGTTCTAAATGAAAATGGTGCTGTTCGAACATCTAATATAGCCGCCACGACGGCCATCTTGAAAATCTTCTAGCTACTCCTCCTAAATGGATGGTCATATCAACATGGGGTTTTCACTAAAAGACTTCTTATCATGTCTAGTTGGTCCTAAATGAAAATAGTGCCAATCGAACGTCTAATATGGCCGCCACGGCATATATCTTTAAAATATTGTTATCGCTACTCTTCCTGGATGGATGGTCATATCAACATGGAGTTTTACTAAAATACTTCTTATCATGTCTAGTTGGTTCGGAATTAAAATGGTGCCAATTTGACTTCCAAAATGGCCGCCACTGTAGCCATTTTGAAAATATTGTTATCGCTATTCCTCCTGAATGGATGGTCATATCAACATGGAAGTTTCATCAAAAGACTTCTTATGATGTCTAGTTGAACCTAAATTAAACTAGTGCCGATCTAACGTCCAGTATGGCAGGCATTTTGAAAATCTTGTTTTCCGCTACTCCTCCCGAATATGATATCAACATGGGGTTTTCACTAAAAGACTTCGTATGATATCTAGCTGGTTCTAAATAAAAATAGTGCTTATCTGACATCCAATATGGCCGCCATGGCAGCCATTTTAAAAGTCTTATCACAACTCTACTTGAAGAGAAAGTCATATTGACGTGGGGTTTTCACCAGAAGACTTCTTATGACGTCTAGTTGGTCTTGAATCAATCTGACGTCCAATATGGCTGCCACAGCAGCCATCTTGAAAATCTTGTTATTGCTACTCCTCCTGAATGGAAAGTTATATCTTAGAAATATTGTTATATCTACTCCTTTCTAGTTGGATGCTATATTAACATCGGGTTTTCACCAATAGACTTCTTATGATACCTAGTTTGTCCTAAATGAAAATGGTGCCAGTCATACATCCAATATGGCTGCTACGGCGACTGTCTAACGTATCTTGTTGTGATTACTCCTACTGAATGCATGATCATCATTACATGGGGTTTTTACCAAGTCCTAAATGAAAATGGTTCCAGCCGTACATCCAATATAGCTGCCACGACGACAGTCTTGAAAATCTTGTTGTCACTACTCCGCATGAATGGATGATCATTATGACATGGTATTTTTACCAAATAACTTCTAATAATGTCTACTTTGTCCTAAATGAAAATGGTGCCAAACTGACGTCCAATATGTGTACCACAGCAGCTAATTTAAAAATCTTGTTATCGCTGAAGAATATCAGATATGGTTTCAACACTCGACAGTTGAAAGGAAAAAAAATAGTTTTATCCTGAATTCCCGGAAATTATTTTCGCCAAGAAGAGTGCCAGCCCCTTCGAGGGACTCTTGTCGTGCGTCACATTTGTATGATTTATTAGTACGCTTTTCTAAGCCGTAGGTCGGTATTTCATGCCACGTAATACCAAACATGACTCAAACACTTAATACGCTGAATTAGTCCTATCTCAAATGTTCAAACACTTATACGTGAGAATATCCCTGGAATTCCTTATGTTAAGAAATTAGGGAGGGTCCATTTTACAAAACTAAACCATGCTACCATAAAGTCATAAAGTCTCTTGAATGGTGTACATTAAAACATCTGCTCCATGTAATTAGTTAATTACACGGTTTGAAAAATATCCTCCCAACATCGACTCCCCATAATCAAAACAAATAATCACTAAAATCTAACGAAGCTATAACATAGATACAAATAGCACATAGCCTGGGTTTCATATATATATATATATATATATATATATATATATATATATATATATATATATATATATATATATATATATATATATATAATATGCTAACAGCTAGCAAAGAGTATAAGGAAACTCTTACAAATCATTTCTGTCGTTATAAACAATCATTGCAGAGGAAAATACGCTCTTTACAATCAAAAGATCCAAAGAGATACTGGAATATGATAAATAATGTCGGCAAGAAAAGACCGGTTCAAAGCATCGCATTGCAAGAATATTTTAAATATTTTAAAGACACGAACTTATAGGGTACAGACAGTAAAGAGCGAATAATTCCAGAAATGGTAGATGCGGCGGATGTTGTCGATATAATTTGTCTGAATGACTCAATTACAGCTGAAGAAATAATAACATTAAATCTAAAATATAATAAAGTAAGTTCAATTGATAATATATTAAATGAATACATATAAAGTTACATTGCTGAAATGTTAAATGTGCATGTAAAACTTTTTAATATAATCTTGAATACTGGCTTCGTACCAGATGGTTGGACTAAAGGTGTTATTGTGCCAATTTAAAAAAAAAATAAAGTTGACAAAACCGGTATTTCTAATTATAGACCTATAACGTTGGTCAGCTGTTTTGGGGGGAAAAAAAAAAAAATTTGTGTACTTTAAATTTAAGATTTATTAAATTCCTTGTTGATAATAATTTTCTATCTGAGACTCAAGCTGGATTCAGGAGAGGCTATTTCACAATAGACAATGTATTTCTTTTGTATGACCTTATTTATTTTTTTTTGTGCCAGTCTTGGAGAATGTCTTGGAGAATTTTACTTCCGAGCGAATCAAGCAGCACCTGCGTGGGACTGGCTTGAGTTCGATGTTTTCCCTATTTCCAAGAACTTCAAGACAACAGTTGTTTTCAACTGAAGGGTTCTTTAACGCGCCACACATACTTTTCCTCTAATCAACTAACGACCACACATTCAAGAGATCCTACTTTCACAAAAACATTGTGTTTTTTTTTAGCTGTACTGGCCATAGACCAGAAGAGCATATGGGATGGTCCGTCGCTCGTCGTCTGTCGTCCGTCGTCCGACCGTCCGTTAGCACAAGTTTTTTATCGCTACTCCCCCGAAACTACTTGGAGGATTGCATTGACTCTTTACACACATTCATCCTATAGTCTAGTTGGTTCTAAATGAAAATGGTGCTGTTCGAACATCTAATATAGCCGCCACGACGGCCATCTTGAAAATCTTCTAGCTACTCCTCCTAAATGGATGGTCATATCAACATGGGGTTTTCACTAAAAGACTTCTTATCATGTCTAGTTGGTCCTAAATGAAAATAGTGCCAATCGAACGTCTAATATGGCCGCCACGGCATATATCTTTAAAATATTGTTATCGCTACTCTTCCTGGATGGATGGTCATATCAACATGGAGTTTTACTAAAATACTTCTTATCATGTCTAGTTGGTTCGGAATTAAAATGGTGCCAATTTGACTTCCAAAATGGCCGCCACTGTAGCCATTTTGAAAATATTGTTATCGCTATTCCTCCTGAATGGATGGTCATATCAACATGGAAGTTTCATCAAAAGACTTCTTATGATGTCTAGTTGAACCTAAATTAAACTAGTGCCGATCTAACGTCCAGTATGGCAGGCATTTTGAAAATCTTGTTTTCCGCTACTCCTCCCGAATATGATATCAACATGGGGTTTTCACTAAAAGACTTCGTATGATATCTAGCTGGTTCTAAATAAAAATAGTGCTTATCTGACATCCAATATGGCCGCCATGGCAGCCATTTTAAAAGTCTTATCACAACTCTACTTGAAGAGAAAGTCATATTGACGTGGGGTTTTCACCAGAAGACTTCTTATGACGTCTAGTTGGTCTTGAATCAATCTGACGTCCAATATGGCTGCCACAGCAGCCATCTTGAAAATCTTGTTATTGCTACTCCTCCTGAATGGAAAGTTATATCTTAGAAATATTGTTATATCTACTCCTTTCTAGTTGGATGCTATATTAACATCGGGTTTTCACCAATAGACTTCTTATGATACCTAGTTTGTCCTAAATGAAAATGGTGCCAGTCATACATCCAATATGGCTGCTACGGCGACTGTCTAACGTATCTTGTTGTGATTACTCCTACTGAATGCATGATCATCATTACATGGGGTTTTTACCAAGTCCTAAATGAAAATGGTTCCAGCCGTACATCCAATATAGCTGCCACGACGACAGTCTTGAAAATCTTGTTGTCACTACTCCGCATGAATGGATGATCATTATGACATGGTATTTTTACCAAATAACTTCTAATAATGTCTACTTTGTCCTAAATGAAAATGGTGCCAAACTGACGTCCAATATGTGTACCACAGCAGCTAATTTAAAAATCTTGTTATCGCTGAAGAATATCAGATATGGTTTCAACACTCGACAGTTGAAAGGAAAAAAATAGTTTTATCCTGAATTCCCGGAAATTATTTTCGCCAAGAAGAGTGCCAGCCCCTTCGAGGGACTCTTGTCGTGCGTCACATTTGTATGATTTATTAGTACGCTTTTCTAAGCCGTAGGTCGGTATTTCATGCCACGTAATACCAAACATGACTCAAACACTTAATACGCTGAATTAGTCCTATCTCAAATGTTCAAACACTTATACGTGAGAATATCCCTGGAATTCCTTATGTTAAGAAATTAGGGAGGGTCCATTTTACAAAACTAAACCATGCTACCATAAAGTCATAAAGTCTCTTGAATGGTGTACATTAAAACATCTGCTCCATGTAATTAGTTAATTACACGGTTTGAAAAATATCCTCCCAACATCGACTCCCCATAATCAAAACAAATAATCACTAAAATCTAACGAAGCTATAACATAGATACAAATAGCACATAGCCTGGGTTTCATATATATATATATATATATATATATATATATATATATATATATATATATATATATATATATATATATATATATATATATATATATAATATGCTAACAGCTAGCAAAGAGTATAAGGAAACTCTTACAAATCATTTCTGTCGTTATAAACAATCATTGCAGAGGAAAATACGCTCTTTACAATCAAAAGATCCAAAGAGATACTGGAATATGATAAATAATGTCGGCAAGAAAAGACCGGTTCAAAGCATCGCATTGCAAGAATATTTTAAATATTTTAAAGACACGAACTTATAGGGTACAGACAGTAAAGAGCGAATAATTCCAGAAATGGTAGATGCGGCGGATGTTGTCGATATAATTTGTCTGAATGACTCAATTACAGCTGAAGAAATAATAACATTAAATCTAAAATATAATAAAGTAAGTTCAATTGATAATATATTAAATGAATACATATAAAGTTACATTGCTGAAATGTTAAATGTGCATGTAAAACTTTTTAATATAATCTTGAATACTGGCTTCGTACCAGATGGTTGGACTAAAGGTGTTATTGTGCCAATTTAAAAAAAAAATAAAGTTGACAAAACCGGTATTTCTAATTATAGACCTATAACGTTGGTCAGCTGTTTTGGGGGGAAAAAAAAAAAAATTTGTGTACTTTAAATTTAAGATTTATTAAATTCCTTGTTGATAATAATTTTCTATCTGAGACTCAAGCTGGATTCAGGAGAGGCTATTTCACAATAGACAATGTATTTCTTTTGTATGACCTTATTTATTTTTTTTTAAAAGTGCCTTTTATAATGTATGGAGAGCTGGATTATGGCATACGTTGTATTCGATAGACATCATGGGAAAGTGTTTTAGTGTTGTATTAAATATTTATAGTGATATAAATTCACGTGTCTGTGTTGCGATCATTGGAAACTTACAATCAATACAGAGAAATGAAATGTTGTATTTTGTTGAAAAAAAGATCATACATACAGTTTTAATAGTAGGTATGCGTCAATACCAAAAATATAATAAGCACTGGGAGACAAACTTCAGAAGATACGTACACTAGTTACTTTCAGCTCTGTTGAGACTGATACTACTGAGACTGTTGACCACCACACATACCATGTACGCCAGCCTTGCCCATTTTAAGCAAGAAGTAGATCTCGACTGGACAAGGTTGTGATGATAAGGGTGAAAAAAATCTAAAATTACAGTATATACTCATGTATAATTCAGGTCCAAATGAAACAACATATACCTTGATCTGCCGTCGCATAATGCGCCGGCAGATCAGGGTCTCTGTTGCTTGTTCTACTGATTAGTCCTTACAAACTGCATGATCTGCTGGCGCATTATGCGACCGCAGATCTGGGTCTATGCAGGTTGCAGTTGATCTCGGTTTAAACGCGAGTATAGACGGTACTCAAAACTTTTAATAATGTATGTGGCGTCATTGTTGAAGACCTGATTAATAAGAAACTGTATTAGGTCGCTTGTTTAAGTACTGAATTAGCAAATTTATAATTTTACAACTCTTGAACTCATCCTGAAATACATTATCTCAATTTATATTCAATCAATGTTTATCAATAAAGTAATATTTAAAGTAGACCTTAATGACATGAATAGGATGCAATTTATGAATTTTGAATTCTATACAGTTATATTTTTAGTTTTGTGCTATGTTGGGGATAAGCTTTATTAAAAGCTTTCTAATATTATTTGAATACATTAAAAATAAAATGGATTTTAAAAATCAACTTTTCCTTTTTGTTTCGGTAATGATATTGTTTTCATTAATAAACCCTAATGTATACAGAGAGAGAGAGAGAGAGAGAGAGAGAGAGAGAGAGAGAGAGAGAGAGAGAGAGAGAGAGAGAGAGACTAGCATTTTCATTCATTTAAGTGCAGTGATGGGATTTCCAGACTTCGAGTATGGGACTTCCAAATTTTCAACTATAGAAACATAGGAGTTCCAGAAATTAACAATTTATGGAACTCCTGCATGCGTGCGTACATACATGTGCTTGCTTGAATTTAGACGGATGAATAGAGAAAATTTTGCTCTCATCAACGTTGATTATCATGAGGTTACACATACTCTCTTGACCTACACATTGATGTCAGGAAGTTCGGAATCCCAAAACACTTAGCTACTATTAATTTGATATATTTGTGATGACCTAATGTGTATTCATCATCTCAAAACAGTGACTGACTCACTTCCTTTGTCGTCTCTTTAATTTAGAGAATGGAATGATCTTGATATCAATATGAGCACTGAACTGCCGGCATGATATAAAGTATAACGCTAAGACGTTGAAAGATTCAAAAGAAAGGGAATACTTACATCTGTAAATTTCAAAGTCAAGGTTTGTTATATATTTTGCTGAACTGCATGTCCTAAGATAACGATGGTTGCATAGCCATGTATAGCGAATTATACTGACTCTATATATCCCTGGAGTAAGTGTCGAATTTCTTCAGAAAAAGAAAATGTCACTAGCAAGCAATCACACTTTCCTCTTCCTAAATACATTTTCTCGATGTATGTTCCTGGTTAAAAAGTTCTGCTGTAATACACTTTTGTCTCGCTACCTGATTGATAAAAAAAATCCGAGACAAGCAAAGCTGATGTCATCGTCGGCAGCGGTGGCGTCAACCAATTGTTAAAGTTTTTGTCCATGGACATATCTCCAATACTAACCCAAAGAATTGACGACATATGCTATACCTACTGTTTTGTGAATGGGAAATACGTCTTTTTCATTAAAGTGATTTGTCTTCACAAGGGGATCGGGTGGAGGTGGATGATTGTGGAAATCAAAAGTAATATAATTTATTCCTATTTGGATAGAGTTCAATGCACATTTTATATGGAGTATGCTTTTATATTTGGAATATTGCATAAGTTGACAGTTAACTGTATTTCTAAACAAACATTTTTTCCTGACGTCATGCCCATGTGGCTGTCTTTACCCTCTGGGGCGCAGCTACTTGACTGTAACTTGGAAACGTTGGAGATTCCCTCTCATTTAACCGTATAGAGAGTTTAAGATTCCCTATCATATAACCGTATAGAGAGTTTGAGATTCCCTATCATATAACCGTACAGACAGTTTGAGATCCCTATCATATAACCGTACAGACAGTTTGAGATCCCCTATCATATAACCGTATAGACAGTTTGAGATCCCCTATCATATAACCGTATAGAACGTTTGAGATCCCCTATCATATAACCGTATAGACAGTTTGAGATCCCTTATCATATAACCTTCAGTAGCGTACTATAATGGGGGGGGGGACGGGGCGGTTGCCCCGGGCACCAGAGGTCTTGGGGCGCCACAAACAGCTGATAAAAATTCGGGCCTCGTGTTCGGGCCCTTTGGGCCATCATCGTCTCCCCGGACGCCATTTATCCTTAGTACGCCGCTGATAACCGAATAGACAGTTTGAAATCCCCTATCATATAACCGTATGGACAGTTACTTGACATTAAGAGGCCAATTGATTTTGACTATGCAACCAACATTGGCACCTGGGTCATAACTGAGAAACGTTGCCTGGTTCCATCAAAGAAGTATACATGTACACTGCATTTGCATGACAGTGGGAATTGACTTATCTCGGGTGACTTATGCATTCAACATTGGTCCTGGGTCTGTCCTGTGGCCAACCTGTGATCATAATTTGGACACCATTGAGATCCCTACTCTACATCCTTGTATACATTTTCATGGCATGAAATGCTGCCAGCATTTGCTCATGGGACTCTCCCTGCAACCTTGTGGAATGGTTTCCGATTAACAAGCTGTCCCGATCGTTTAATGTAGACATATTAGTGGTGACTTCGGATACCGTAAGGCAGATATTCAGTGAATTCTCAAGGGAATGTATTTATTTTAATTAGCACTTGACTAGAGAAATTATACAGAATGTTTGCATGCTGTATTGATCTAAGCAAGAGTTATATTCCTTACTCTGTGTTCTTTTCAGTTCTGAATGAATTATCTGTGATCTAACAACAGTTTGCTGCGTCACAGATTACTCAACAGTCAACAATGTCCTCAGTGGTCAGAATTATCTCTTGGGCAATTATTACTTTACTCTCAGGCCATATCTTCGCATCTTTGGTAAGTATTTTCATATTTCGTTTTAACTAAATATTCCCAAAATGTTTTGAACGAAATTGAAAGCAATATTTTTGTACAAGAGGGGGTTACCTAATAAACAAAATTCAATAAATATAATGTGTCTATCATGAAGATATAAAATCCACTATTTCTATTAAAATTATTCTAGCGAAGGTGTAGGAAACACAACAAGGTCATATTTAGATCATGTGACTTACAAGCGGGGTGTAACTAAGTCACATGACGAATTGTAATACACAACTGAGTAAAGTAATGTGATGGACAACCTCGGATTCAAAAGTGAAACCGCAGATATATAATTTATGATCCAAATATATACAATTATTTTATTAGATATAGAAAGGAATTACGGTGTGGTTTATTATCACTGGAAATTAACCCCCAAGAGAAACCTGGATTTTAATTACACAATGCTGATTCGTAGGTCGTTCGGCATGATTTTTTTTTTTGTTGTTGTTGGGGGGGGGGGGGGGGCACAATAGAAGCAACTGCTACAACTAGCGCCATGTAAACAATGGCAACTAAGAGTTTCTCGTCTGTTAGTCTTTCAACATAAAAGTTTATGTAACGTTTATGCATGTATGGGGTTCAAGACGCCGTAACATTCTGTGCACCACTGAAAACTAACACGTAAATATCAATCGTATTGCCGAACTTACTTGTTTTAAAACGGGGCATCATACACTGAAAATTCGTGGATGTTTATGTGTGATTATTCAGTTGAGCAAAAGCGAGCATATTAATAAAAACAAAGAACAAAATTAGCAGGTAGACCATTAGCCTTTTGTGTTCATATATAAATAACATGTTGACTAAAACTTCCCGTTATAGGTAGACCAAACAGTGATGGTTACAGATACTTTAATTTAAATCTTATTTTACACTTTTATATTAGTCAATATAATGAACTTTATGACCATCAGCGATCAATTTAAACGAAACAGCAACTAGCATAGAAGTAACGTTACTACGGTAAGAGACAACGACATAAACCAAAGCGTGACACAAGAACTTAGAACTTTTAGACCACGTCTTATAAAACAACAAGAGTTGTCCGAGACAAACCAAGCTTGTCTGTACGCTATAATGTTTGTCTGATATAGTACTTTGATATCACCACGCTTTTGAAGACATAGCAGGTATCGTGTAATGCCTTTCATCACTCCATTTTTCATCCATTGACACTTTAGACCGCCCCCTAGGCCACGAGGTTGGAGGCTGGGGGGGGGGGGGATGAAGGGAGTAGGTGCCAGGAAAAAAGAACGCTTTAACGATCGGATTAAAGTGTAAATAACAACGGCATTGATTCATGCATCAAAAGTGGGTCGCTGTGACCAGTTTTCCTTTGGGCAGGTTCTCAAGGATGCATGAAACACACTGACCACTTACATGAAGATGCAATGTCTACGAAGGAATTTCTGCGAGGAAACTAAAATTAACACTTGTATAAACTGTAAATAGCGATGTACTTAGTGTAGGAAAAGTAGGTCACTGTAATCTGCTTTTCGTTGAGGTTGTTCCTAATGATTCAAGGCATACTCAGCCCAATTTCCATGAATATGTCATGTCTTTTCCTGGAGGTAATGGCAGAAAGACAAAATGTTGTCGCTGACATATTGTCATTTTGCAAGTAATAAAATTATCAGTATAATAAAAATAGGTCACTGTGACCCATTACCCTGGATTGGTTTTAAATTACATGAGAAGGACCTTGACCAAGTTCCATGGACATGTCTCATGATTAGACGGTTGCGATTCGCCAGAAGAATGAAAGTTTAATGCTGACGTTAACCTATAAATAACTCATTCATGCATGAAAAGGAGGTCATTGTTCCATATTTTCTTCTATAGTGGTTCCAAGTAAATAAAAAGTTATAACCCTGAACAAGTTACCTGAGAAACCATGACTACAGCTGAAGTTCTGCCAGGAAACTAAAACTTTAACATTGTGGTTAACCTGTAAACAAGTTAGTCTTTAGTGTAAGGAAAAAAATATCAGTGACCTACTTTTCCACGGGTTGGTTCCGAATGATGCAAGAAACACCCTAATGAAGTTCCATTAAAATATCATGCCTAAAACTAGATGTATTGGCAAGAAAAGAAAAATGAACAATGTGGCTTACCTGACTGCAGACGACGCCAATGATGCCGCGGGTACAGTATTAGCTCGTCTTTTCGTTGTACAGGGGTGCCAGTAAAGGTAACTTGGAAATAAAGTGAATGTTTCTCTATCTCTGCAGGGTTTGGAATATACAGATAACGGTCATGAGATAGAAGAGTTTATTTCATCTAGAAAACTACGAGAAGGTAAATATAGTAGTATACATCTGACATACATGTCACGTGTCCATCCTTTTTAATTTAGATGAGACTCACAATTTGTTTCAGTTGAAGGACTGTCACATTTTTAATTAGTTTTTGTTTTCATATGAATCAAGCAATATCTTTATTTGTTTGGACTACTTAGTGTCAGTTTTACCACCCACCCCCCAAAAAAGAAATAAAACATCATTGACGGCAATCGTATGTGAATGGTTTTGTATAGTATGGTTCAAGAAATCTAATAACAAACTCATTCTTCCATCTCTTATACTACGTTTGTGTTTATGATCAGAATATTTTTTGCAAATAACTTTTCATGACTCATTAATGTGAAGAACAATTTTACATATTCCTAATTGATAACATCATACAGTTATTATATAAATGTACATATCTAGTATGTAAATATTTAATTTTGAATGTACAATACAGATTCATCTTACTTCATAAAATGTATTAGATGGCCAATTTCCCAATATGTTATAATAGTATGCAAGATTAATAATTGAACCATTTTCCCATTTTCCATCAGCTGGATATAAAGATTTTGAGCTATCCCGTTTGGAGCACATGGAAACTGGAAACATGTGAGTCATTAATACATTTCTCCCATATAGCATACTGAACTCTCAGGCTTAAGTTACATCTGTCAATCAACCATCACATAGATCCAATGGACAGACAATCAGTTCAGTCGTCAACTAGGTGTGAATGATTACGTAATTAGATGCTTGCTCAACCAAGTAGGGCACCTAGATATAATTCACTATATAACATATACATTTTTAACTCCTTCTAACTTCAACATTTTTCATCCCAGTTGAACAAAAAAAAAAAAAAAAAATCTAAAAACTATTGCACAATATATTTATGAGCCCAGTTTCATTCGCTAAATAATTTTGGCAAAAGAAAAATGCTGGTTTCAAAGAAATAGATGTGCTCACAAGCAGTCGGAGCATACTCATCTTTCGAAAGTTCAATTCCGTTTTGAAATATCGGTGCAACGTTTTGAACCTGTAGAGAGATAGTCTAACATTAGTACATTAGTACACCCTATAACTATGTATACACTTATTTTCATCAAAGGACCAATTTGTACACGCAATTGACCTCATCGCTACCACTAGGGACCTAGCCCCTGGGACATAATTCACCCTATAGCTAGCTATATGTACACTTACTAGGCATGAAACTACAAATTTATTCATGTAACTTACGTTAACCACGGGGTTCATCACTAACCCAGGGATCATAACTTGGAAACTATTGAGAATTCCATCCTATTACCATATGTACACTTACTAGGCATGAAAAGACAAATGTATAAATGCAGTTCATATTAACCTCGAGGTTCATCACAACGTCCAGGGACTTAGACCCTGTCTTATAACTTGAAACTATTGACATTCCTTCATTATAATCATAAATATATATTTACTGGGCATGGCACGACAAGTGTATACACGCAACTGACACTGACCCTCAGATTCATCCTTGTCCCGAAAATATTGGGATCTACCTGGCTCTGCATGCTTCTTATATGGTTCTCAGATGGATCCAGTTATCACGAGCCTATAACATGAGCTTTTATGTTCATAGCGCAGGGATCTCGATATAGCTGTTTCTAGTTATATTTAGCTACGGCCACGTAAGACTATGAGAATCGCGGGTTCTTCTTTTTGAAACACGATCATTTTTTAACATTCGATCACTCTGATGCGCGCGGGCACCCTAACTTAGTAATCGAGGCCTGTGCAATATATATATATATATATATATATAGATGTAGGGTTCGTCCGTCAAATAGAGGCCGCATGTGCTGGAAAAGCCATTCATATTTGTGAAATGACTGATCACCACATAAATCAATCATGTATGAAATATCCATACAGCAACGGTTTTTTTACACGAAAAACAGTGGTCAGTTTACTCGTGTTATACGCATACAGTTAAACGCAGGTTATGGCGCAAAACTGAAGTCAAGAAAAGCAACTTGAAAAAAAACCAAAAAACACGCTGCGAATTTAAAGGTACACGGAGAATGCATTTACATAATATTTGTCTGGCATGACACCTTAACACACTATTGTGTTGCTTTTTTTCGTTTTTTTTATATTTTATTTTCATAGAATAAATTCAAAAACATTGAGAAGAATGAAGCGTTCAACTTCAGTTCAACAAGCGGTCACCTTGTCAGTACCGGCGTATGGAGAGACTTTTCAACTTGAGCTAATGCACGTGCAGTCAGTGCTTCATCCCAGTGCTACTATATCAACACGTGCTGGAGATGCCGAGGAGATTTTATGGACAGGAACACATCCGGATTGTTTCATTGCAGGATCCGTGACGTCACACAGTGGGACAGCGTCTATGTCCTATTGTTCTGAATTGGTAAAATTTATGTGCTTTTATTATCTCGCAATGCTAGGAATCGCCCATGTAAAACGTTTAGTGCTTTGATAAATTAGATTCTTATCACTTAGGTAATAGCTTTCTTGTTACTAAGCAAATATACCCTAACACCCATTTTCTATAAACTACCTTCGGTACAGTTGCTACTCATTTATGTACAAATTATGCGGCCTGAACAGGTAGGAGATATAAATGTCTGAAGGGAGCAGTTTTTCGAAGAATAAACAGAAATTACGTGATACGAGAGGGTGGTCTGTATATGTGCACAACGGTTTTAGAATATTGATCCATGCTCTCTGGGTGAAACGTAGGAAGGACATATTAGCAGGCGGTGGAGCTAAACATAACTGTAGGGCTATGTAGTTCTGCTGCAGAAGTTGTGGGGGAGGGGAGGGGCACTTGAGATCCACACATGAATTAACATTACTCCGTAGGCTTACATTTTATGGGACAAACGGTAAATTAACATTGTGAGGCACTTTAGAGCCAAACAGGAAATTAACATTATGATGCACTTGAGAGCCAAACTACGCGACTTTTTGAGCACTATCCATCACCCATTGTTTGCAGTACTATCTAACACCCATTTTTTTAGAACTATCTATTACCTACCTTTTTAGTGCAGTCCAATACCCACCTACTTTTTGATATACTATCCATCACCTATTTTTATATACTATCCATCATCCGCCTTTTTGAGTACAATCCAACACCCCACTGTTTCATATACCATCTAACACCTATTTTTTGTATATATCAACACATCGTGGGAGTGACCAAGATCCCCCAACACTTACTAGCCAACGGAAAGGGTAGAAGTGCTTACACACATTATGCTTACAAACACACAAGCATTCTATCAAATAAGAAGGGTAGGATATAAAAGAAGGGGGTGAAATCACGCTATCACACACGAGTGTTTATATACAGACTATACCCACAAATACACAAGAGAGGTTTTATGCTTTTGTTGATTGTGAACAGACAAAGATATACGCAAACATACAAACACATACTATACTGGGAATGATTGAGTAGTATATCTGTTTCTAAGAGAAGTGGGTGGCCCTGTAAAGGGCCGTTTGGATTTTGCCACACTTGCATTTAATGGTTGCACCCCCCGGGTCTGATTCCGCAAGCAGCACATCTCCTGCTCCTTCGATTCCTACCCCAAGGATAGGATGCTCACGGAGAGGAAAAAGTGAAAATGGTTTGTCTCACTTTCCCAATTCTCCGTTGATGGGATGATGAACTCTGTATGTTGTTGATACTGCTGTTGCTGCTTATGCTGTTGTTGGTGCTCCTCCTCCTTTCGCCCCATAGAACTTACTTTAGCAACGGGGCGTACTGGTGATAGTGTTATGGTTACAGTATCTCCTCTATCCATACTTCTTCCCTCTGTCGCATTCTCCCTTGTACTCATCTAATTTGGTTGAGGCGTTGGAATTTGATCTCCTGCATCTCTCTCTCTCTCTCTCTCTCTCTCTCTCTCTCTCTCTCTCTCTCTCTCTCTCTCTCTCTCTCTCTCTCTCTCACACGCTTCTCCTGCGCCCATCTCCTCTTTATCTTTTCCACTTCTTCGTTCAGAACTTCTCGGATGATTTCCTTCGCTGTTCTGAATGCAACCATTTCCCTCTTGAGGTGACGCTTGTTTTGTAACAATGCAGTTCTATTACCCGACCCAGGAGGTTTTCCACTCTAGTAAGCAAGCACATGGCCTCGCTTAACTTCCAGACTTGCACTGTCCACTCATTTTGTCTTCATTAAGGAATCAACAATGGATATCAAGACTGATGAAGCAGTATATGCTTTTAAGCACGGGCGTGAAGGAAAACATCCCTTAGATTCGGTACGCGGAAGTGAAAGAAAACATCCATTGTTTTTTTTACAAATTTAAAGATCGACAGAGGGAATGTGAAACAGCATGTAATTAAGATTTAAAAAAAAACAAAAAAACAACAAACAAACAAAACGAGCCAACGCCAATTTTGCTAACGAACAATTTTTAAAAAAAAGAAACCACGCTAACTCAAACATCAACAAATGAAGAGGAAGGATTATGGCTTGGCCCCTCCTCTTCATTTACAAATACCCAACATTAAACATGAATGTATTTACAAGGTTGACAACGTTGTGTAGTAAGACTAGACTTTCAATGATCTATTAGAGTGTCATTTTGCCATCGATACACGCTACGATTCTGTGCTAAAAAAAATTAGCCATAATGTTGACAAAACCACGTTTCAGTTTTGTCATCGTTTCAAGAGAAATCACGTCCGAAACAAGCCACTATTTGTTCTAATTCGAAATTCAAGATTTCGTTGATGAAGCAAATATACACTATATTGTCCACCTACTATTGAATCTGATCCTTGTAATATCACATAATTGAAAAAGAGTGGTTGCACTATTTGTTCTCATAAAGTCGATGATATCGTCAACCAGAGGAGGTAATAAATAAGAATCAAAATATTACAGACTGTATTCGTTGGGAGAGTAGACGGCTACCAAATAGGTTCCTGGGCACTTAATGTCTTTTTCGATGAGTAAGTTGATCTTTAGCACACACAACTCGATTCCAAGAAGATGTGTTTGAGCTGTGAATCAGAAGGTAATGAAGTTCCCATGTATTCACTCTTCAGAGGTAGTGATAAGTGATAAGTTCACATTTGACTTTTTCCTTGAAAAGATTAGTCACGTAAGTCGATGCATGGGAAGTCTCGGTACTCTGTTGTAAGGGGACTTCCATGCGTTTCGTCTCCAAAGAAGTTAATGGAGTTAGGTAATGGTCACTTATGTTTGTATGCCACTCTTTTAAAATCTTATATTCTGAAATGAGTGCCCATGCTTCTTCCAGATACTATTTCAACCTTTCTTCTTGACTAGTCATCAAACATTGGTCGTGTTGCACTTGACAGGATTCTCGATTTGACAACCGTAAGTGCACTCTACTCAGAAGTGTGAATCTTTCAGCTGAGTGGCGAGCAAAACAGGAGAGTAAACGTGGTTCTTGTTCTGGCGATCGTGACATCATGACTGTATCTTTCTCTTGTTCACTTGTAGTATGTGCCTGATGTTCTGGATATTAAAAATGATCCTCACCTATCTCCATGGGTTCTTGTTCCATACTTTATAATAGTCTAGAATCGCTTCTCTCAAACTGTTGATGTCCAGAGTATTATCGAATTCTGCATACAAGATGACGTTCACCAGAGCTAGTGCAAACTGACGTTCCACACGGAGTTTGCCTGATTTTGTGGGGTGCAAATGTCCTTCGTCGCTGCCTTAGTCTGGAGTGAAATCAAAGCCACACAAAGCATATCCTCCTGCATACTCGTCGTACGAAATGCCGTGGATATTATAAGTTCCTAATTGTCCTGTGGCCTCAAACAGAGTCAAGTAAGATCTCAAGTAATTTTTCTGGGCAAAGTTAGGTTTAAAAGGTCTCGTACACAACGTCTGGCCATCTCGAGTGACTTCCATTTTGGACACGTTGAAGAGTTGGAACTCGAAAGGATGTTGGTCAATAGCTCCTTTGAGGCTTGCATTGCTGACGATGCCAATGAGCAACATTTTTGGCAGTTAATCTTGGAAAACATGATCTTCGATCGTGGATCGGAGTCCAGAGGCAATGATAAAGGTTTTAACTTCCACTCATGGTAGAGGATACTTGGCTGTTGTTCAGCTCAGAGTTTGACTGATATCGTTTCCCACTTTAGGTAAAACTTTCATACGTCGTACGTAGGCTTCTTCAATGCTCGTTTTGTACTCATTAGCGTTAGCCATTAAATGGAACACGGTACTACTTCGCTTTAGTCTCAGACGTACATAACACCATTCAGCAAATACTTGTCTTGCAACCACATATCCAAGTGTAAGTGATCCATAATTTCTAAACTACGTCCGTGTTTCATTTTTTTTTTTTTTGGCGGTCGTTGAATTCAGCATTGTGAGCATCATTATCCGCATTCAAAGCCATGTCATTGCACTTGTTCAACGTGTCAGGTTTCCACATTCCTGAGGCATCCAGATGTGTGTTCTTGGCTTCTTTTCCGTGCGTCAAGAGAATGGAAGATAGAAATTACTCTGTGACGGAATAATGCTACACGCGTTCTGATTGGCGGAACTTCCTAATCAGTTTCGATCTGGTCCTAGACTATATGTAGAGGTGAGTTGGCCCGCTGTATCACCTATTCTCAAAGCAACCCGACAAGTATGGTGTCATCGACCATTGTTTCAAGTAAGCAGTTCAATCCAGACTACACAGTGTATAGCAAGGCAACGTGGGCGACCACACGCTTTACAGACACAGTTATTTGGAAGAGAAGAGAACATGTGGAGAGACAAGGGTGTCTCAGGAGAGTATTAGTCAATGGATCGGCAGTGCGGAGAAGTTTGTGGAGAACAACAGTAAAGTGGTTCCATCTGTGTTAAATAATTTTTGTTTAACCCATACCCAACGGCCTTTTTCATGGCTACCCAGTTCCCTTAGAAAGATAGATACTTCATCATTGCCAATATATTATGTATTTGAATGTAAATCTTTTAACATCTCTTGCGTGTTTGTGTGTATAGTGTGTATATAAACACCCCTACCCTTGCTTGTGTGTGGTAGTGTGTGATTTCATCCCCCATCTTTTACATTAAACCCCTTTTATGTCATAGTATGTTTGTGTGATTGTAAGTATAATGTGTGTAAGCACTCCTGCACTTTTTGCTGGCTAGTAAGTGTATGGGGTCTTTGTCACTCCCACCACGTGTTAATGGCATATACACAACTAGGTTTTTGGATAGTATATCAAAACGTGGGGTGTTGGATAGTATTAAATAAGTCGAGCGATGAGTAGTATATAAAAAAATAGGTGATTGATTGTGTATCAAACAGTGGATGTTGGATAGTAATCAAAAAGTAAGTGCTGGTTACTATATCAAAAAGTGGGTGCTGGATAGTAATCAAAAAGTAGGTGATGGATAGTAATCAAAAAGTAGGTGATGGATAGTATATCAAAAAGTGGGTGTCGGATAGTATATCAAAAAGTGGGTTATGGATAGTATATCAAAAAGTGGGTGTCGGATAATACTCAAAATGTAGGTGAGGGATAGTACTCACAAAATGGGTGTTGGATATTACTAAAACAATGGGTGTTGGATAGTATTCAAAATGTCGGGTCGTTTGGCTCTCAAGTGCCCCACAATGTTAATTTCCCACTTGACTCTCAAGTGTCCCACAGTGTCAATTTCCCGTATGACTCTCAAGTGTACCACAATGTTAAATTCCCGTTCGGCTCACAAATGCTCCCTATACTACTTGCAGACTTAGCGTAATTAATATTAGTCTACCTCGGCATATGCCACTCTAGCTTATGCTATGGAATCGCCACCACTAAAACTTAAAAAAGACTTAAAAAAGCTCCAAGACCACTCTACAGAATTTCATCAAATTTGACAGAAAGTATTGTAACACACAAGGGGTCTTAATACCGAGTGAATCAAACAACACCTGCGTGAGTATGGCTTGAGGTCGATGTTTCCTCTACTTCCAAGGACCTCAAGACAGCAGTCGTTGTTAACTAAAGGGATTTTAAACGCACCAATTCCAAAAATAGTTCTACTCTAATCACCTAATGACCACACATTCACGAGACCCTAATTTCATACTTGCATGGTTTCAATGCTTCACTTTCAGATAACTTATCAGTACGCTTTTCCATGTCGCAGACTGGTAACTCACAACAGGCATCGTGAAACACAACCCTAATACGAAGAATTATTCCGATCTCAAACCACCAAACACGTATACGTTAAAATGTCCCGAGAATTCGTTATGTTAAGAAATTGGGGTCAATTTTACAAAACTGATCCGTGCTTCCATAAAGACTCATGAATAATGTACATCATAAAGTCTCCTCCTAGTAATCAACTAATTACTCGGTTTGAGGAATATCTTCCCAACACCGACTCCCTATAATCAAGCAAATAATCGCTAAAATCTAACAAGGCTACAAACGGAGATGTGAATAAAAACAGCACATACCCTAGGTTTGCTACATTATTCTTCTAAAGTGATTTTTTAATTTGTGCTAATAGTGCCGATCAATCATCAGATATAGCTACCGTTACTAAAAATAGAAACGTTAACATGATTTCTTGCTTAAACCTACAGAGCGAAATTTGACTAAATTTGATAGAAAACATTCTGTCAAAAACGTCTTATCAATTTTTTCAGAAGACGCCGATCTGCCATCATATTGGCAGTCGGTACTCAAATTTGAAAAAATTGCAAAGGACTTCAGTGAATCCACTCGAAAGAATTTTACTACATCTTTAGACGGGAAGCTTGTCGAGATTCAGTCAGAACAAATGATGTCTTTCTACTATCAAGAATGACCACCGTTAATAAATAACCGAAAAACATTAAAGGGACGACTGTTTTTTTTTTTTTTTTTTTTTTTTTGGGAGGGGGTTGGGGGGTTGGGGGGAGGTGTTTTTCTATCCCTAATTAATTGGCCAACTACTATTGTATGAGTATATGAGACTGATATAGGTAATGAAAGCTAGCTGAGAAAAATCAGGCCTTATTTGGCCTATTATTATTATTATTATTATTATTATTACAGAGAGGATATTTTAATGACGGTGTGCATGAATACCATATTGAAACACTTCCAGAACAAATTACTGAGAAATTTACACAGCTGAACAACAGCAAAAACATCTTGGTGGCGAGAGGGCTAAAGACACCATCATTAGAAAACCCGCATATGGCAGGTACAAGAAACGTATCTTAAGATATTAAAATTATCCCATTTACAAGTGATATCTAAGATGTATTTCACAAGAATAAAACGATTGCATATAGCCGACTAGACAGATAAACCAAGGAGACCGGAATATAATGTATCCATACGCAATATGTTAATCTTCAAAGAAGCATTTATATTCGTATATATTAATTTTTGCTCATAGCCAAGCACAGTTTTGTGTTCACATAAGCGGATGTGCAGTGGGATAAGTGGAAAATTTACTTTAGTTAGCGTCTCTATGCTCATATTTTGTTGAATAAGGAAATTATTTCTAGATACCAAAATATAATTCTTTGCAGATCCAAAGAATATACAGAGTTGTATTCATTTGTATCAACAGTTTACCTGAAAGTCACCTACAGATTATTCTAACGTTGAACATTTAGACTAAGTCTCAGTTTCATAATCATTCTCCAACCGCAAAAAAAGTAACCAATCAAAGTAGACCACATGTCATGTATCCCGTTTGTAAATGGTTGTAACTTGCATGTCGTACACTTACCATTTTAAATTAAGTATATCAAGCAAGGATTGTTTATTTGTTTGGTGTGTAATGCCAAATCGGAAAGGATTGTTTATTTGTTTGGTGTTTAATGCTAAATCAGCAAGGATTGTTTATTTGTTTGGTGTTTAATGTTTAATCAGAACACTAAAAGTTATATCGTGCTGAGTTAAACAGAATAAAGTGTTTTGCCCAAGCAATACCTAGGAAGCCTGTCTGGTCTGGGTAGGATACGAACCGTACCCTTCTGGTCGCGAGTCCGCCACGCTAAACACTGACCCACCGCGGCTTAATTTTGGTGAAGGAATCTATCAGTACAAGTAATTATCCATACAAAATACATATAAATGTTAGTGGGGAAGGACCCCATCAGTACAAGTAATTATCCATACAAAATAGATATATTTGTTATTGGGGAAGGAATCCAGCAGTACAAGTAATTATCCATACAAAATATATATAAATGTTATTGGGGAAGGAATCCATCAGTAGAAATATTTATCCATGCAAAATACATACAAATGTTATTTAGTAGTTGACGAGCATACACAATAAATAAATACTGACAAGCAAAAGTGACAAAAAGTAACCTGGAGACTGTATCGTATGTATTAATGTATTTTTTCTTTTCATGTAGATTATTTCGATTCAGTGGACCATGGATCAGAGTGGACAGAAGACACTTCGGATCTAAGAAGGTCTCGCAGGGCGACGTCTGTACCATCCATAGAGGTTGAAACTGCAGTCTACATCGACCAGCAGATGACGGCGATCCTGGAAAATAGTGGGGCCACGTCGATGGAGGGGAAGATAGAAAGAATGCTGGTTCAATGGAACGGGGTATGTGAATAGGCTTATGAGAGGAGACCTTATCTGGTTTGATAAAATACCAATATTTATTTTAATTAGATCGTAAGGAATATCAATTGGATTAAACAACTTCTTAACGTACAAAAAATAATAGCTATGAAGACATACACAACAAGGAAATTAACGGCAAGATATCAACACTTCTCTGAAGATGCATATAATAATAATAATAATAATAATAATAATAATAATAATAATAATAATAATAATAATAATAATAAAATACCGGTATATACATTCAACACAAACTACATAAAACTTATTTAAGTTAGGAAACTAAGAAAGAAGTTTAAAATTATGATGGTATGCGAAGATCAGAGATGCATGGATGCATAAGAAACACATTGATAGCTGAAACATTACACGTATTTCAAGCATACATACTTTCTAACATATACACATTGTGCATTTACAGCAAGAAGAATACAGAGCAATCATCAGGGACATACATGTATGTGCCAAAGAATGAGAGATTATGTCTAAACTGCACCCATGTGGTAAAGAAAACAAATGTGTTCACTTGTCTGTCTGCCTAAGCATCTGTCAGATATTATTTATGTGTGTATTTCTGTTGTAGGTTCAGAGCGAGTGGAGTAAATCCGATCAGCTTGGCTATGATGTGAAAATTACAATCAAACGGATGATATTCTTTACGAAAGACCCAGTAAGTGTGTAAATAACTTGTATCTTATTTCTTTTGTGATATTCATTTCATCATGGCCCTCAAACGACCTTGTTAAAAAAAATGTTCTCCACAAAATCGGAAAATTTTCAAGCAAATATAATTGCGTATCATGCAACGTATATTATACAACAGAACTTGCATGGATGTTTTAATCTTTAACATTTTTCTAAGGGGCCCAGTCATGTGGAATAAATGAGGTAACTTTGCACATAGGTAAGTCACACTTCATCAACACATATATAGGTCACATTTCACCAAAGGAATATAGAACAATAATTTATAACGGCCATTTCATGTCTCGTAACATTGAAAATTAGACCAAAGCCATTTGGTTACTATATGTAGCTAAATAGTTCATATCCCCCAAATTGTTTATGTTATCCTCCCCATTACCTTACTGCACCTGTATTTCTGGATTCCATAAATATGCTGATACAAATGGCACCCAGAGACAACGCCAACAATAACAACAACAGCAACCGAATTAGAATGAAAAAAGACGCAAGGAACTTGGCCATTAAGTATATAACATCCGTTGATTGTGATATCAGGAATGACGATGGGTTAACAACAATATAACATCCGTTGATTGCGGTAACAGAACTAAGAATCGAATAGCCGCAAGATAACATCATGTGATTGTGATAACAGAACTAACCATTAATTAGCAGCAAGATAGCATTCGTTGATTGTGGCAACATAACTAACCATGGATTAGCAGCAATAACATTCTGTAATTGTGATGACAGAACTAACCATGGATTAGCAGCAATAACATTCTGTAATTGTGATGACAGAACTAATCATGGATTAGCAGCAAGATAACATCCTGTAATTGTGATGACAGAACTAATCATGGATTAGCAGCAATAACATTCTGTAATTGTGATGACAGAACTAATCATGGATTAGCAGCAATAAGATTCTGTAATTGTGATGACAGAACTAATCATGGATTAGCAGCAATAACATTCTGTAATTGTGATGACAGAACTAATCATGGATTAGCAGCAATAAGATTCTGTAATTGTGATGACAGAACTAATCATGGATTAGCAGCAATAACATTCTGTAAATGTGATGACAGAACTAATCATGGATTAGCAGCAGGATAACATCCTGTAATTGTGATGACAGAACTAATCATGGATTAGCAGCAGGATAACATCCTGTAATTGTGATGACAGAACTAATCATGGATTAGCAGCAATAACATCCTGTAATTGTGATGACAGAACTAATCATGGATTAGCAGCAGGATAACATCCTGTAATTGTGATGACAGAACTAATCATGGATTAGCAGCAATAACATCCTGTAATTGTGATGACAGAACTAATCATGGATTAGCAGCAGGATAACATCCTGTAATTGTGATGACAGAACTAATCATGGATTAGCAGGATAACATCCTGTAATTGTGATGACAGAACTAATCATGGATTAGCAGCAGGATAACATCCTGTAATTGTGATGACAGAACTAATCATGGATTAGCAGCAGGATAACATCCTGTAATTGTGATGACAGAACTAATCATGGATTAGCAGGATAACATCCTGTAATTGTGATGACAGAACTAATCATGGATTAGCAGCAATAACATCCTGTAATTATGATGACAGAACTAATCATGGATTAGCAGCAATAACATCCTGTAATTGTGATGACAGAACTAATCATGGATTAGCAGCAGGATAACATCCTGTAATTGTGATGACAGAACTAATCATGGATTAGCAGCAATAACATTCTGTAATTGTGATGACAGAACTAATCATGGATTAGCAGCAATAACATCCTGTAATTGTGATGACAGAACTAATCATGGATTAGCAGCAATAACATCCTGTAATTGTGATGACAGAACTAATCATGGATTAGCAGCAATAACATTATGTAATTGTGATGACAGAACTAATCATGGATTAGCAGCAATAACACCCTTTGATTGTAGTAACATTACTAACGATATAATGGTCACGGTATATCGTCCTTTGATTGGGATAACATAAAAAGAAGGATCAGAAGTAAGATAACATCATTTGATTGTGATAAGAGAAGTAACAATGAATTAGCAGCAATCATTTCGTATACCGACATATTTCAAAATTGTCACTAACACTGAGTTTCTTTTTTGAATAAATCAAAACAAGTTTACGCGAAGATACACAAACAATGATGCAGGCAAACACTCACGGTAATGTCATTGTTGTTGTAATTGTTGCCGTTGTTTGTGTTTTATTATTATTATTGTTTTAATAATATTATTATTATTATTATTATTATTATTATTATTATTATTATTTCAGAGCTGGTACAATGCTTCAACATCACTGGGAGCGACTCTATCTGTCTTCTGTAAAGGAACCAAGAATGAATCAGCATATGACCATATGCATATGCACACAGGGTATTGTTTGGAATGAATTTGTGGAATTAGTAGAATTCTTTTTTATTGGGGGGGGGGGGGGGGTATTTCCCGTTTCGAAAATGAGTTGAAACTCATCTTTGTGCACCTTCCATTGCAAAGAAACTTTCTTTCGCTTTCTGTATGTTTATGTTTTTTTCTTTTCTCCTCTTTTTTCAAGTTGTTCAACCTGATATTGTGTCGACGTACAGCTGGAGGGTATAGTCAGATCTACAAACGAGATTTTTTGACAAATTATTAGCAAGAAGAGACAATTCTGTATGGTTGAAATAATGAATAAATAAAAAGTAGGTGCCGCCGAATTAAATTTCTTTTGGGAAGCTAACAAAAAGATGAAGACCTGAATGAGACATAAAACTGTTGAAAAAAAAAGATGATTGGACCCATTGCTGCAAAAAAGATAAGATAACACAAGTTTCTGCATAGAGAATACTGATGTACGTAACTCATCTACTTAGAATAGTTCCTATGTTCAAATAATGTATAAAAAGACACTCCTGATATTTCTTGTTGAGATACTCAAGGTAGTAATTTACTGGATAAGGAAAATTATTACTGATATTAGTAATTTGACCTATTATGAGAGCCATTAAAAGATTAAATTGATTTCCACCAAAGACAATTAGAAAATACTTCTCCAGTGTACTAAGCACAATCCGTAATTTTCAAACCTAACATAAAAATGGACTGTCACCTTTTTGAAACTGTACTGTGAAAGAAGGCAAATATTGTGGATTTTGTTTATCAATATCATCAATATTTAAATAATTTTCTTATTGCACATGGAAACGTTGATTGAATCATGTTACGATTCCACTCTTATAGTATTATATTGATGCTAACCCAGCATGTTTTCTTAGGCGCTAATCTCTGTTATGAGTATTTTATCTGCATTCCCCTCTTTTCGTCTGTCGATCATACTTTTTAGTATGGTCAAAATAATTGCGAAGCATAGACCAATGCTTGTGTCTGAAATGATGCATTAAACTCAGATGTGTACATTGATAAGCAAACTTGTTGATATTTTTATATTCGTTATACAATTAAGAAACCCCAAAAATAGAGATAAAATAACGGGATGTTACACATTATATCTCGACACAGATCTGATGGAAACTGCAGGTTCTGTCGAAACAGACATATTTATGTCAACAAAGTATGGGATCTTCTGGATGAAGGATGGACAGCTTTTCAGGGTCGTGCAAGTGTTGTAGGTACAAGATGCACTATTATTTGAATGTGTGTTATATATTTTGGAGGTTGTTGTGTCAAAATCAGTTTTGTAATGTAACAGTATTAAATTATTGTTTACATACTGTTTTCAACCAAGTCTCCTGTTTACATGAACATTGATTCACCCATATTTTTAAATAATGGTGGATCATGAGATCTTCATCGACCAATAATCGAGGGCGACTTATTAGTACACTTGGTTGAAATACCTCTAAGTCATAATGAGGACAATTTTGGTTATGAGAACTTATTACATTTTCTTCCTTTGCACATTGCCAACAAGGTGCAACAAGAATATTCAACTCGGAATGCAACGCAGAATGTCAAAATACATTTGCCATTACATTGTCCTATTTGCAGTAGCATTGTCCATTTCTTGTTTTTTGCTTGTTGTCATCTATACTAGAAAGATGGACACTAGAGGGTGAGGATTGAACTTGTATAAATATCAAGCAATACACCGTACTTTGTCTCACCTTGATTATCCTTTGATGTAAAATTTCATGCGTTATGCAGGCAGAGAAATACTGACGTCTCTGGAATGGCGTATCAAGACGGAGCGTGTAAAAGCAGCACCCGGTGCGTGGTGTCAGCGGAAAAACCCGTCCCCAACTTTTACATTTCTGCTCATGAACTTGGGCACAAGTAAGTCAGATGAGAGAACAACCAGTCAGCATATCATATTCTCTCATTCGAATGCGAGTGTGATATAGTTTGCCAATGTGAGAATGCCATATGGAATACATCCATTCAGCTTGGGTACTTGATTACGTGAACTTGACGTCATGTTGCCTTTAACTCAGAGGATGTCCTTTTCATTTGCAGCATGTTGCAGCTTATCCACAATTATGAATTTGATCACATAAGTACAGGAACGAGAGAAAAATAATGATATAATGATGTAAATTTACATGCACAGATATTAAGTTTATACACTACATTTACCATTGATAATAATAATAATAATAATAATAATAATAATAATAATAATAATAATAATAATTACAACATCATTAAAACAATTAAATCACAGATTTTTTCTTCAGAAAATCAGACCAAATTCTGTTATATTTATTTGGGGGAAAAGTTGTATTTTCGTTGGTGTTTAGTGAAAGTTTCTGATATTTTTTACCCGCATAAGCCTCATCTCTTCCTCTTCCGCCCCCACCTTCTTCTTCGTGTCGTCTTTGCAGTTATTGTTATTGTTAATATCTGTGTATGTAAATTTGCATATATTCAATCCAATAAAACATCTTGATCTGGATTTTGATATTGATTACGACGGTGATGATGACAAGAGTGATGACTTTTACTGCTACAATGATGACAAAGATGACGATAATGACTATAAGAATGTATGGTAAAATGTTCTAATACTGATTGCCAGTATAAGCCTCTTCTACTTCTATTTCTACAAT
The DNA here is from genome assembly GCA_029931535.1 of Margaritifera margaritifera. Taxonomy (NCBI): domain Eukaryota; kingdom Metazoa; phylum Mollusca; class Bivalvia; order Unionida; family Margaritiferidae; genus Margaritifera; species Margaritifera margaritifera. Next base: position 3,069,821 of record JAQPZY010001550.1, on the reverse strand, counting down.
GAGGACGTGTAAAGATAAGGACGACAACAATGATGCTTATGATTATGATGATATTGATTGATGTTTCATTTAATTTTTACACTATTTTACGAGGTCAAACATTTTTAGTAATAGACCAGTCCTCCGTGGTGGCTTAAACATATTTACAGGCTAGGTAGAATTGAATTTAAACTAATATTGCAATTAAATCAGATAAGATGGACATATAAACATGAATGAATAAGCAAACCGTAACTTTGAAGCATCACGTTTATCGGTTCAATATGGTACCAAAGGGAAATAACCACATCAACTCATTTAATTCCCCGTGTCAGAATCATAGAAATCGTACGATTGTAGGTAATACACATACACGGTATAATAGTTAATACACATACACAGCATAGTAGTTAATACACATACACAGTATAGTAGTTAATATAACATACACAGTATAGTAGTTTATACAGATACACAGTATAGTAGTTAATACACATACACAGTATAATAGTTGATACATATACACAGTATATCAATACTGAAAATCAATAATGAAAAATAAGTAACGAGGGCATGATTTGGGGAATTTAGTCTTAATTCACAATCCTCAAATATTGACTTGATAAGTAACTCAGCTTAACTGCAGATGGTGGAATTCTACTCAATAAGTTTGGACTAGGACAATAAAAAGGAATTTAAACCAGAATTTGTATGAGGACAGTTAACTCTATTTCGACGAGCACCATCATTGGACCAGTGTGTTATTAACAAATTTGAGAAGGACAGGTATATATGAAGGTGCTAGATTATTCAATCTTCATAAACCAAAACGTTTGTGATATTTAATTATGTAATAAACAGAAAGCCAACGCATATATCTGAGATCGGAATATTATGTTAGAATTTTATATAAATCTACTGGTCCATGTGTGTAATTTACTTATCCTCTCTAATTTATCTCTACTCATGATAATGATGATGATTTTAGTTTAGGAATGAGGCATGATGGTGAAAGTGGTTGTTTTCCGCCTAATGATGGCACAATGGGGAAGAGGACGACAGACTGGAGCAACTGTAGCATAACCCAACTGAATACCTTCCTGCAGTACGATTCTATATATCTATCCATCTTACCTTCTTTCTATCTATCTGCTAATCAGTCCGTCTGTCACTCTGTATGTCTGTCTCGATGATAATTAACTTAGTATTTCCTTTGACTGTAAATACTCCTATACTTAGATTGTCTCTAAAAGGATTTAATTAATTGCAAACTAAGAGAATGACGAGACAAAATTTGGTCAAAAATATGAGCAAATTTCCGTTACAACACGCTCTTCGTGCCAGTAATTGAATAATGCTAACATCATCCACTTGATTCTAAATTGGTTTATGTTTTATCATATTTTACACGATACAAAATGGCAATATTTAAAGATATAGAAGGTATTTCTTTTGATTTTGACGTACATTTTGCTCTATAGATCAGATCGAGCCAAATGTCTATTTGAGACGAACATTTTGGATACTCAAGTTGATATGCAAATGCGCTCAGTTGTGTTGAATGGAATGATGCCAGGTATGCAAAAACCATTCTATCTTTCTCCCTATTCTATGATATGTACACACTTTATACTCCCAAATGTTGTGGACCTTCAAGGAATTTCGTTTGTCCTAGAGAAATGATACAATTAAGAAACTGGTAGAGCACGGTATAACCGTTATTTTGCGCTGCTCAGCCGTCAAGCTTTTTGTTACTTATACCTGATCTTTATATGAGATTATTATTATATTATTATGTATTTTCATTTTAGATCCAGAATAAGCACGTTCCTCTCTGTTGAATATATGATATTTACTAATATATGACTTCACAAATGTTTGCTACAATAAAGTGCAAACACCGTGAATAAAAGAAATCATCAATCTTTCAATTAATTAAATAAATAAATCGATTTAAGAAGTGACAACGGACCCTTCCGATATTTGCACTGAGTTCCTCCCACATTCATCTGCATATCTGCCTAAGAAAATCTTCTCTAATGTTTAAGAAGTCATAAATTTTTTCAGATTTAACACTTCATGTAAAAAGTACGAGAATTTTCAGCGGTGAGCAAAATGAAAGCAGTAGTTTCTGAATTATTTTATCTCAAAGTAACAATATAGTTTCTATATTTTATTCCATTTCATAGTAATATTGCCCAAGGCTGACCGTTACTATTTCATTATACGGTATTATGCAACTACTTACATCAGGTCTTAGTTAATTGCCTTCCAATAGATAAGGAGATGTTAAGTACAGTTGACTGACCTATCGGAAATAATTATACATTTTTTTACCAAGTCTATGTAACACTCATTTACATTTTTTAAAATGGTATCATAGGACACAGAAAACTTGAAGTTATTAGTTCATAGCACCAGAAAGGAAAGATTAGAACTACTTATGTGTTTGTGTGTCCTTACAATGGTTAAAATATAGTCCTGTTGTGTGTTGCTTCCCTACGGCGTTTCGTGCAGTGTGTAACTTATTTTCGAGCATTATGACTTAATGAATCCTTACAGTAATGTCAATCCAATTCTGAATTCCTTTTTGTGGTGAAGGTGGTGCTGGGAGGGGGTGGGGTGGGTGGGTGGGGAGTCTGTTGAAAAACACTGGATATTACTTTAAGTTACAAATGACATATTGCTTTTACCTGTACTGCATTCTCTATAGGTATGTTGTACACCGAAGATGAGATATGTGAATTAACGAAGGGAAAAGGCTGGAGACAGAGGTCAATTCCTTGGTGGGTAAGCAAAACAATCAATAATTTATCATTAAGTCATAAATGAAATTCAGCCTATCAAAAGCCGTTTTGTGGATTAGCTTGTTCATCTGAAGAGGTAATTTTGTTATGTATCCTCTAGAGTGTGTTTTGTGTTTATAGTATCAAACATGTTTCGTAAAAAAAGAATGTTAACATTTATTCCTAGGATTCTACAAGATGAATTTTAAGTGACTCGGTGGTTATAATATTCAAAAATGTAAGGCATGATGAGCCAAGTGTCTCCAGTAAGCCGATCTACCGGAAAAAGGACTCTAGTCCGTATGTACAAATTATGGGTTGGTTGCATGCGTTTGTCTATGTTGCATAGTTCTTTCTGTAATATAGCGTTTTCTTGTACACAGTAAAAGCTTAGTCTTGGGTTCCATTTGTTTTAGACAAACATGTATGTCCATTGTTCCACCCCCAAGAGCCGCAGCAACTTTACCATCTTGCAAAAAACAAAACAAAACAACAACCTAGATATCTGTATTATTTCTCGACAGCACATGTAGCAATTTTATGTAATTTTCGAATTTATATTTGTTCTTTTGTCCTAAAGTACAGTTCTTTACCAGAAAAGTTTCCATTATTTTGGACCTCTTAGGCCGTATTCTCGAAACTTTTTTAACAAGATATTCAAACGCAAGCTCAAAGTTCGGAAATTTCGACGTTCAATAACTTTAATTAGAATAAAGTGAAAATCATTGAATTTTCAAGATCTTCTGTACTTTTGTTATTCTTCTGCAGTGCTTAATGACGTAGACATACTAAAAAAATCATATCTTATTTTGGGCTTTAAGCTATAGATTGAGTTTCTTGTTCAGAAAGTTTCGAGAATATGTGGCCATATTATATTAGTCAAACCGAGCTGTGTAATGAAGTCATATGTGGCCAGATAATATTGCTGTCAAACCGAGCTGTGTAATGAAGTTATAGGTGGCCATATTATATTACTGTCAAACCGAGCTGTGTAATGAAATTCTTATTGGCCAGATAATATTACTGTCAAACCAAGCTGTGTAATGAAGTTCTACGTGACCAGATAATAGTACTGTCAAACCGAGCTGTGTAATGAAGTTCTACGTGACCAGATAATATTACTGTCAAACCGAGCTGTGTAATGAAGTTCTATGTGACCAGATAATATTACCGTCAAACCGAGCTGTGTAATGAAGTTCTATGTGACCAGATAATATTACCGTCAAACCGAGCTGTGCAATGAAGTTATATGTGGCCAGATAATATTACTGTCAAACCGTGCTGTGTAACGAAGTTCAGATTGTCGTAAAACTGAAGAATGTAAACTGGAAGCTGTCGTGAATAATTTGCGATACTGTATATATGTACTTAAAACAGGCCTCTACTACAAAATGTCGATCAAATTAAGTAAATGATTCAGAATAAAAATATTTAGTAGTCAGATTGGTGGTCTTTATTCATCATTTGACAGATGTTTGGTACTGTTGCTTTGTACCTGAAGAAACAACTTTTAACATTGATGCAATAAGTGTTCTATAAGTAGGGACATCGATTTAATAACTTAATTTGCCTTTTATAATACTATTTAACTTCATGAAACGTATTTTGGACAATAATACTTAATTACTCACAAAACAATGAGAAGTATTCAAAGAAATTTGACGTATAGATTTAAATGCTCTGAAGAGTCAATAAAATGGATGAAAATATATCTATCTCATCTCCAATGAAGAAAAATGTTTTCTTCCCTTTCAGTTTAATATAAGTTTTTACTTCAAGTAGGTAATTGCTCTCCTAGTAGGTAATGAGCAACACTAAAGATATATCACTGGTTGACATTCAAACACGTGACAGTTAGGATATATGTTGTATTTTATGCATTCTCCTTAGATATCCCTATATCCCTCATGGTCATATCATCTTACCCTTACGTCCCCGTTACGTCACGTGACCACCATATCACTTTTTCCGTGAGTGTTCAGGCTAATAATACTCTAGGGTATTTCCTGAAAACAGAACCAACTTTTTGAATTTCGTGAAAACAGAACCAACTTTTTGAATTTCCTGAAAACAGAACCAACTTTTTGAATTTCCTGAAAACAGAACCAACTGTTTGAATTTCCTGACAACAGAACCAACTTTTTGAATTTCCTGAAAACAGAACAAACTTTTTGAAGTTCAAAATGTATTTCACCACTACTATGGGGTAAATCAGATTCTGCCATGTTTTTCTTAGATAATTTCACTTTTCTTCAGTAAAATGATCCGTTTTTTTACACGTTAAATGACGACTTGTCCGTCCGTCATATATCTCATGTTACGTCACGTGGCCTAGCCCTCGAGTAACATGACATATGCTTCGGCTGGACAATTTGTCATAGAACTTCAATCCAAGGGAAATAATTGTATACTATATTTATAGGTTATTGTATCTGTACCGTCTGATATATCGGGTAGACAAGTTAATTTGACATTTGGCAGACGAGATTACGCGTCGGCTACACCAAATAAACGAGTCCACACGAGATCTCGGACAATACACATGCATTAACCTGTTTAACCTATACTGTAATGTTAATAAGCATCAGCTAAACTTTATCCATAATTTCATTCCTGATGCGCATGAATATATCGAGCCAGAGGGATAATGTCATAATGTAAAAAGATGGATGACGGCATAATATAATGATACGCGTCCTTATCTACAAGGTATACCACTTGACGACGACGTATACGTGAAAATAGTATTAATTTATCTCCTATGCTAAGCATGTGGGGAAAAAAATAGAGTATAATAAATTCTGATTTTATTTCATGTACTTAACATAGGATTACCTGAGCAATATTTTGTCTCATAGACTTAACAGGGGATTGACTGATCAACATTTTATCTCATAGACTTAACGTAGGATTAACTGAGCAATAGTTTGTTTCATAGACTTTACATATGATTAACTAAACAATAGTCTCCCGTATTCGTCGTCATCAAGAAATATACGTCGATGATCAGAACGCGCGTCATGACATTATGACGTCATGCAACATTTAAAATTTTGACGCCATTTAACTCTCCCGGTATCTTCATGCGTGCCATGAATACAATTATGAATGAACTTGAGTAAAGAACAAAAAGAGCACATTTATTTGAATATCTATAACTTTCTCCTTAAATTAATGTTAAGAGATCTGGTAACTGATGCTAATTATATATTAGAATATATAATAAACAGGTTATTGAAAGTTAGTCGGATGCTTGCCAAACAATTCATGCACTCATTGGTACATCAGTCAGTATGGATTGTCAGCTCTATTTATGCCCATGTTTACAATCACTACTGGTTCATCTTAGCAAAATTAGTTAATGTGGGTTCTTTGATATACCGTGGTTTGACTAACATATGATTTACATTATATTATTCAACAACATTGACACTATTGTTTTACTCTTGTGTCGACAGACGTAGGATAGAACTCAGCGTTTGATGTGTAGTACAGTATGTTATTATCCTTGCCCTTACCAGACTATCGACTATGCACCGCATATATAATTGCCTATTATCTCTTACAAGAATTTAGATTTTCTTTTTTTTTTTAATAAACAAATTGCTGATATACTTCGAAAGCACATTTTAGCATATGATGAAACTTTCACCGAAATCAGGTGAAACAGGCAAAGAAATAACGATTGAATTGGTATATGTTATATAATGCAATCAACCTAGGTGTCGGAGCCCTCTTTTCGACTGATCGGGGACTCGAACATACACCCTGTTTAGATACATTTACACAATGCTTCACATGTGGCTTGCAATCTAATTGGATAGCAATCCATTTGGGTAGTCAAAAAGCCGTACGTGATCGACAGTTATCGATTTGGGTAGTCAAAAAGTCGTACGTGATTGACAGTTATCGATATGCGTAGTCAAAAAGCCGTACGTGATTGACAGTTATCGATTTGGGTAGTCAAAAAGCCGTACGTGATTGACAGTTATCGATTTGGTTAGTCAAAAAGCCGTACGTGATAGACAATTATCGATTTGGGTAGTCAAAAAGCCGTACGTGATTGACAGTTATCGATATGTCAGTTTCAATTATATGATGATCTATTTGAATCCCCTGATAAACACAACCAGCGCTTTCTGTTTGTAAATACTACCGACAAAGAAAGAAAGAAAGAAAGAAAGAAAGAAAGAAAGAAAGAAAAAGAAATATCGACCATATTTTCATTGTCCATTGTACAGACACCGTGTAACTGGAGAAGCTGTATCGATATGAATATTGGGTCCCCCACCTATGGGCAAATGGAAAACTACGGGACCGGGATAAGTGGCCAGTACTGTGGGGAAGGGAAGGTCTGCCACGTGGGTGATTGTATGACCTGGGCGGAGACTGGGCTTGACCCCTCCCTGTTTCGTGTAGTTCCTGGAGGATGGGGAACATGGCGTAGGTGGACAGCGTGTGCTCGGACATGCGGCAGAAGTGTGCGGTTCCGGAGAAGAATCTGTGACAATCCCAAGTACGGCCCTGTCCATCTTTCTTTCTGTCTGTGTTCCAGCATATTGGTCTGACAGACTGACTTCTTGACGAACTCATTCCCTGATCGTAGGTCTTTTTTTCATACACAAACGCAAGGGGTTCATTATTTTCATACACAAACGCATGGGGTTCATTATTTTCATACACAAACGCAACGGGTTCATTACTTCTCGCTCTTTGTGCCTGTATTTATAAGCTGCCTATTGGCTATGCTATGTATGTATCCGACATATTTACTACAAATAGGAAAAATGGTCATCCAATCGCTAAAAAATGGAATATGCCGGCTAATTTGTGCATCTACTCTCTTCGGTGCTACACTCTGCACTCTACATCGCTACACTCTACATTGCTACATTCTTCACTCTACGTTGATCTCAGTTTATCAAAAAAAGACTTTAATGATGATGGAATTTTTCTATCTTGATATAACTTCCATCAACAATTTCAAGCCATGAGTATATCAATCTGGCTATATTTGTAATTATAATGATGACATTATAATTCATACGGCCATAACAGTGGTATATTTGAAGGTCATGAAAGAAAATCATGAGTTATGGTTTTAAATTATAAAAGAAAACCTCCATGGAAGTGCATTCTGGGTCGAAGTCCAATAATGTAAGGTATTCCTTTAAATAAAATACATTAAAGCATTATTTGACTTCCTTGAGACGCAGATATAGATCAGTCAGCGATTTTTCGACTTATGCATGTCATATATAAAATTGTGATGAAGATAATTATATTACTAACATCCATTTTATAGACCAAGGAACTCTCCGTCATGTGAGGGGGAAGAATATCAAGCGATCTTCTGCAATATTGAGGTAATTATACCATATAATCCTAATTTCATACTCACCAAGTATTTTCAATTTTAGATTTACTGCAATACAAATCAAGTACTCAGTAAACCTAATCATGTTCTTAAATTGATATCCTTGGCAGTGTTTGATTTAGCAGACATGAATGACGTCATCAAAATGGAGAGTCTACAAAAGAGCAATACATGATTGAAAATGTACGTATGTTAAGCCATACGCAATTAGATACATCATTAGAATATGATCACTACAACAGACCCGTTGAAACTTTTGCCTGGTCTTTATTATTTTTATTTATTAATTTTGTTAAGTTTTTTGTTATTTTGTTTGTTATTTGTTGTTATTTGTTTTAGCGGGGGGTAAATATATTGTGAAAGTGAGAAGAAAGAGAAAAAAGTAAACTAACATTTTTTTATTGTTATTCCAGCGCTGCATTGATGATAGCAATGATACGTCAATACTGATTACCCAGCGGGCTGGGGAAGTCTGTACTAGTCTCATAGCATCTGGAGCTTTCAGCGCTGACGAGTACGATGGCACCGGAGATCGCTATCACTACATGGGTAAAGATCTCGTCTCATGTTCTAATTCAAGTACTTGTAATTATATATTGTTCGCATTTGTGCTGGTTACAAAGTAATGCCTTCAGAATGTATATAAGCAAATATTTTACATAGAAATACAAATAAAAAACTAAAAGATAAATACACAAAATTGCAAAAATCAACAAATGCATACGTAGGACGTATTATAATTCATACAGGTGTAATGGCTATGAAAAGTTGTTATGAAATAGAGTGACTAAATACACAACGTCCAGTTTGGTTTGTGTATTCCAATTACTAGCAGCTTTAAAACCCACTTTGAAAATGTTGGAGTCACAGGTGACAAGAGATATAGTAAAAGTTTAAAGCGAATGGAAACTTGCATGTTCGCGAATATATTTGTCTAATTTCCATGTTATTGTAAACACTTCGCTGAAGAGCTTCGTGCGATTGTCTGAAATTTCCACAATTGAGTACGTTGTGGCCAAGGACATACGTTTCATCAGAAAGCAACGGTGCAGTGACACACTTCTTATATGTAGGGAAGACTTTATTCGACGAAAATGGAGGTGGTTTCCTTTTCCGACACCGCATATTGGAAGCATGCTGACAGTAAATATTAGTATTCCCACTGTAAAATAGTTTGGATTTAGTAGATGCTTAGACGTAAAACAATATATCATTCAAAAAGATTGTTTGCGTCGGGAGAAATTAATACAACTTCCACCCACTTTGCGTAATGATACACGTAGTACATCCTCTGCCATCAGGTGGTGAGCGCACTTTTGACGTATCTATTTCCAACAGACTATGCGGTCTGCGAAGTGAAATGCACTCCCAAGGGAAACTACACCGCAAGCACGTACCAGCGGTATGGTTTGATGCCTGACGGAACCCCCTGTAAGACGAAGAGTTTGGACCCTACTTATGAGGACGATATTGGAGCTCCTGGGTCGACCGGGAGGGTTACCGCCTGCCTTCAGGGGTATTGTAAGGTAACATTTTACACTACGAGCAATATAATACTCTAACCATACTCTTTCTCTCTCTCTCTCTCTCTCTCTCTCTCTCTCTCTCTCTCTCTCTCTCTCTATATATATATATATATATATATATATATATATATATATATATATATATATAATAATAATAATAATAATAATAATTATATGTATTTAATAACTTTTCAGAGTCCATTTTGTTTTATTTTCAGTAGCTTTTGACATCCTTCTTGGAGCCTCAGTGAGTTGTCGCTTGTTTGTGTCTCATGAATTTCATTTCGTTATATTTCATTTATGTTTGATTTGAAGATAAATTTAATTTACGTTTGATTTGTAGATAAATGTCGTAAGACCTTTGTAATTTTGCTTCAACGATTTAATTTGAAGTAATCGTGATTTCCGTTTTATTGTTCGTTTGATTCCAATGACTCATCGCGCATTTTGAAGAAATTACGATTTGCCTTCAATAACAGCTTATAAACTAAAGTAATTTAGATCCGTCCAAGTTGTACATTTACTATGCTAAAGTCCTTCTCAAAGTTTACATTTTACAAAGCAGGAGACATCAGTTCACATAAATAGCCAATTTGTTTCATTAAATGCAGAATACCTGAAAGTAAGGTACGAAACATCTATTTTTATTTCATATCAATTGCGATGACGATAACTATTGTTACTTCGTTTATCACTTTTTTTGAATGCACACACAAAGCTCTGTTTACAATTTTTTTTTATAAAACTCAGTCTCAGAGCTTTTAATGCTTTAAAATTGATTATAAACATTTAATTTTAGGGTACGTTCGGTTCACTTAGTTCAAGTGACCTTACCTTACAATCACAGCACCCATTGACACTTTGGTCACAGACTGATTACAATTTCAGTTTTATTTATCACTGCTGAGAGAATAAATAAAATCTGGCCGATTATTTTAGTAGCCTGGACGTGACTAGCATAGTTTTTTTGAAGACTGGCTTGATGAGGAAATTACAGTATTAAAGATTTTAAATGTACATAATTTGGTCAAATATTAAAATATTATTTACATCTTAAAATTACTAACATCTTTCTTCTGACCCAAGTATTTTTCAACCAATCCCCTGCAGGTATTTGGTTGTGATGGGACATTGAGTAATAAAGTGCGAGACAGGTGTGGTGTGTGCGGGGGCGATAACTCTACGTGTGACGTAAATGAAGGAGTATCATTGGTTAACACAACTACGGGTAAGTTGTCGTATTCTGGTTCTCTTACGTTAACTTATCTTCCCTTTGGCCTATTTAAAGCCCGCTGTTTAGTTCCGCATGTAATGTTCGATTGTGTTGATGTACCCCTTAGATTCATCGACTTCATGCAATATACAAGTAAAATGTACATTTATTTCATTTCACAAACGATTATGTTACATAAATATGTAAATACACAGCTATTTTATTGATAAAAAATGTTTATAAATATGCTGAAGAAATTTAAAGAAAAACATAGCATCGATATCTTATGTTATATTGTATTAAGTAAATAATTTATTCCAGCTCTCATGATATGTCTGTCAATTTAACATCAGCAGTCAGTTTGCTGATTCCATGTACTTGCCATATTGCAATATTCATAAGAAAATACATATCTGTATCACCAATCTTCTTCACTAACGTTGTTATTGATTCACTAGATAGAATTTAATTGAGTTTCTGGCTCAGAGTATCAGCTCATAACTAACTTGTGACTTTTCGTCCGGGTCACCGAGATTTTATTGGTCAGATTTAGTATGACTCTGTCGATAAGAACGTCAGTTCTCACGTGATCTTGATGATTGCTTCGACGAAAAGAGAAGATCGTATATTAATGATAGATATCCAGTCCCTATTGAAGTATGGTCTCCTTCGTTTTGATCCCCATGGCTCCCTTGACCAATCTCTTGATGGGAAACTATTTTTCATTGTTGTGATGATTATGCTATGGGCCCTTTCCTCCTTAAACCATACTAACTATTTCGAGTAATACAAAACAAGTATTATATCAAGCATGGAAATCTTACTCAAAGTCAACAGAAGCAGCAATTTGGTCGATCAGAATATTTTCTAGTAACATTTAGAGTTCAGAAAAGCTCTATGAAAGCGGTAGGGGTGGTGTATGGGAAGGGGTGGAATTGCACAGTGTACGTTGTGTCATTTCTTCTAAACATTGTATACAGTAATTTTCTGTACACATATCAGTCTTGTTTTCACGCTTCTTAACACAAGCAGAGCTGTCTGAATGTCTTTAAAACTGTTAGTTCGGCGTCCTCAGTCTACAGAAATTGAGAGTCCTGATAAGGAAAATGGGGATCCATTTTGAGATAAGAGGAAGTCCAGTCAAGGCAAATCAATAAAAGTTTACTATTGTGAAACTTGTATGTGTTTTATTTACGTTTAAACTTTTATCTTTTTAACATTTTGGAATCTTAGAATTTATTAATTTTGCTCATTTAATTACCTTTCTTTTCCAACAAGGTCTTTTACTCTTTTAATCTGTTGGAGACAAAATGCTTCCATAGGAATCACGGTTTCAAATGATGGAAGGTTAGGGGCTGGTCATTAAGAGTCCACAGGATGCACAGTCTGAAAATGCTTGGGTTCCAAAACCAGCATTTCAAGGTTCAGGATGCGCTGGAAACGCTTACAGGAAACTATGATAATTAAACTGAGAACCATGAGCATAAAAAGATTTATGTTAAACATTCTCCCCATGTGACCTTGAAGCTCTGTATAGCCTCTCTGAAACTACTCGTATGTGTGGGATACATATGTAGTTTTTCTTTTTTCTTTTTAATGCAACTCTGCTGAAATATGTCTCGATTGGACTTTTTTCTCAGAATCTAAAAATCATAAGAACCATGATATGTTATTTCTTTTTTTTTTTTCCTTTTAATTCCCTTCGGCTGCGATGGTTTTAACTGTAATAATGGGCTTACAACTGACCCCTTGTGCTCCAGATCATTTTTGCAGCTGAAATGAAGGTATTGGTCGGTATGGGTACATGCTTTGTGAGAATACCAGTGAAGACTATGTTGGTGAAACGGCCAGACAACTAGAGTTGGATTCGAGCACCATCTGACCAGAACATCATCTACAGTTTATAAAATAAATATACAAGAGAATGACATGGTGTACACCCATATCACGTCCTGATCTTTACATCAGAGGATGACACAATCAAGTGACGGGTCATGTAAGCCATCGAGATGAAGAGAAAAAAAAGGAGACGATGCTTCAACGAATAGCAGTGGTGACACCATGCGTCTACCATCAGTCTACGACGCTTGTTTGAGATAGCAAGAAACATCAAGTTCTCGTGGCGACCAATATTAACAAAATTGTACTGCATTGGACTTGATGAAGTCTGAGTGATCAGGACGAACTATTCCACTATTCCGAATCAAAACAATCAAAATATTGATCTAATTTCGTCCATATCACTTGTTTCAATAACATGTTGTATTTAATACACCTGTCCTATTTCCTAACAATTTGGTTTGCAATAGATTTATAGCATTTATTCCCAGTAACTGACCTTTGTCACAAATATTTCGGTTGAATCCTACCTCTCTCTCTCTCTCTCTCTCTCTCTCTCTCTCTCTCTCTCTCTCTCTCTCTCGTATATTTCCTCTAAGTGTCTGCCTGTTGCTTGGATTGATTAGTCTGACCATTGTGGGCCTAGATATCACATTTTGGCCAAGATCTGAAGCAAAGGATATATATATATATATATATATATATATATATATATATATATATATATATATCTACATGTTCGTTTTCTACGACTAGGTGAAAGAGTTCTCCTGGCAACGCTTCCGAATGGTACCTACAAGATCCTCTTTTACTTCAAATGGGGAGATATGAAACAGAATTACCTTGGTAAGTCTATTTTGATATTTCAATTATAATTATGGTTTCAGAGTACATATTAATATATTAATGACCTAGCCAGGGATTGGGGGAAGGTGGGGTGCAACCATAGTTTGGACTCTATCATATGACAAGCGACGCGCATCCCCTTTGAAATCTATGAAATATGCCCAGAAATAATTTAGTAAGAGAGAGAGATTTCCGTGTACTGAATAGAGGTACCAGTAAGGTGTTTTTTGTAAGTTACATTTTTCCATTAAAACAATTATTGTACGCAATTAAGGAAATAATGTATTGCTTGATCTGTATTTCAGATATATTACAGTCCTTGTTTAGTCATCTTAAACTGGGAGCAAAATGTTTGAAAAGTGATCGCACTCACCGCATTTCCCATGGTTATGCTTACGGGCATTTCTTAGTGTTAAAGATCAGTACTGGAATTCATCGTACAGTTCGATACTTTGGCTTTCTGTGTAGGATGCTATCTATTTTATAGACAACTGCAATATAATACCGTATGGATATTAAATTTAAAATGCCGATTCAAAGCATTTACTTGTTAGGCAAATTGGATAGCCTGCTTATATTTTCACGGCCATTCCTGTATATTTTCAATTTATTTACACATTTCTGAACCTTTTACGCTAATTTTTCTTTTCCCAAACACTTGCTAGTACAATTAAGCTGCAACCAACTACTAAGGTAGACTAATGAAATTTGGTATTCATATTTGCAATTATATGTAAATGGCCTGATTATATTTTACTGCCGCTATAGCAATTTCATAACATGCAGCATACACTGGTACGATCATAGCTGTCAGGAATTAGTGGTTTCAAAGGACTCTGTGGACAAAACATTCGACTCTACGAGGGGCATTCAATAATTTGTTTTGTTTAAAAAGTAAAATATGAAACTCAGATAAACCTTCGTAAATATTAATTACATTCATTGAGATTAATAATCCTCTATTCTAAACAATGATTTTAAAGTTGTGAATGCTGCCTGTTAAACATGTTTAACGGTCTGCTTTAGGTCAACCCTCTACACACTGAACAAAAAAAAAAAAACAACAAAAAAACAACAGAATATCCAAGGTGAACCCAGTGTTTTCCAAACAAGAAGCTATTTCTTAATTCAACCTGTGAAAGGAAAGGAAATTCATATTTGAGTCAAGTTTGATTGTAGAGATAATAAACAAGCATAATCATCGTAATTTTTGTATCCCGTAATTGCACTGAAATATGTGCGTAAGCGATATAGGTGCGAAAAAGTCCATTTTCCTTCCACTCTTCCCTGTGGTCTTCTTTTGCATCAGGATTGTTTCCAACTTTGTACGTCATGTAGTGTGACATAACTGGTGACATATTTGGCTTTGGTCATAGTTATCTGTGTGATAAAAATCGCAATTGTATTAAAGTCCATTGAACACGGTCTAATAGGTAAATCCTTCCAGTGTTCTGAAATAAATCTTCACCAACTTAAACACGATTTGAGCAAACCGTGAAAGCACTAAAGTTGAGTTATTGTGAGCCGGGTACGCGTGGTAATTCCAGTACAGATAGGCGATTTTACCAAGTCATTGTGAGCAACTGTCTGGAAGGCATTGTGGACAAAACTGGTACAGTGATATGCTTGTAATAGTTCACCCCTTCTAGCAATGAAAATGTTTTAAAGAAAAAATTGAATAGCAGTCATTCCAATAATTCCTTGCAGAAAATTACCCACAACGATCTACACAAATGGCAGATTTGTACAAGAATTTTCGCGTTTACCATCTTCTGCAATAAATTACACTTCTAACTGAAATTGACATTTACATTAATTTACCTGCTCGAAATTCACTTAGCCCTGTTGTCAAGGTTTGTGATTATCATTTTCAATTTGATGAATTACTTTTTCATGAAAGTGGATGGTTATTTCTATTAGACAGTGCTACAAAGGACTATACATTTGAAAAGGTTAGATTAATAATTTGTCCACATACATATTTTTCATCTGGAAGTATTTAGGACATCACTATCATATTGCAGCACGCAAATATTTTGTTCCTGGTTATTTTATTTTTATTTTGTTTTTGTTCAGAAAAGTGCATCTAGATTGTTCCTAACAAGTAAATATATTTTGCCATAATTGTATTATAGGTTTGATATATTTGTTGGGCCAATTCATGTTTCTAAAACGTTTATGCTTATGGATATCTTTGTAACGTGGTGGATACCCAGTGATAACAAATTGTTTTATATTTTCATTAACTGGAATACATTTTATGGAAACCGACCCGATGACAACACCATATCTTAAAATCACCTTGGGTACTCATTCTATTCTTTTCCTTACCATCAAAATTTAAAGCAGCGGCGATCTTTTGGTAAATGACGGATTTATGTCCACCGGAAAATCAAGATGTCACGCCTAAGATTTACCTAATCAATGAAAAGCGATTGCAAGTCATATTTTGTGAACTATGTTGTTTATTTCAGCCTTTTGTATATGACTTTCAGCCTAATGTTATGTATTGGGAACTTCTGCATGATTTTATCATTCATTAAGAATAGGGTGGTGATGAAAATGATGATGGGCTCTTAGTAATAATTAAAAGTATTTTAACATGGTCAATCCTTCTCAAACAAACAATTGGAACTTTTAACTACAATATAAAAAATGTAAGAAATTTATTGTAGCTTGTCAATGACAGAAATTAATGAACAACCCTCGTGTTCATCCAATCAATTTGTGACACCTTATCTACACTTTCAAATAGTTTCAACAGTTTTCAGTGCAGTGCTATTTTATGGTTCTTCTCTCCTTTTTATTATGTTTCTCTAACAGAATTATGGTCTGCTGATACAATAGAGAAGCCAGTAATCGCAACTATGATCTCCGGTGCCACTTCAATATATGATAATAGGAAAAACCCACTTCAATTTGCTGGAACAACATGGACGTACTATTTTGTTGCACAATACTTGTTTGCCGAGGGACCAACTAATGAAACCGTAAATATAAAGGTAACATTTTGTATAATACCTACACAATTTGGACATGACTATGCTCAACAACGCTGTAATTTGGGGTCTAAAAGAGAAAGACATACTGAAAATACACGCACACACATATACATACACACACCACACCACCACTGAGGTAATCTTCATTGTTGCTTACGATAATAATAATAATAATAATAATAATAATAATAATATTAATATTATTATTATTATTATTATTATTATTATTACAAAAAAACCAGGCTGAAGGACAAATCTTCACATCACAGTCTTTTAAAAGCAACAAAAATCCTTGATGTTAATAGAACGGATTAAAACGTATTTTTTTAAAAATCATCCAAAGTATTCTCTAAACAAATAATGAGACAATCTCTCTCTTTCTTCTCTCTCTCTCTCTCTCTCTCTCTCTCTCTCTCTCTCTCTCTCTCTCTCTCTATATATATATATATATATATATATATATATATATATATATATATATATTTGTATATATGAAATTCATTTTCCGTTATTCGTAATTCCATTCGTTATTTGTTGTTTGCTCTGTTTCTGTTTATTCACTTAAATGTGCATAGTGTGTAGTATGCTCGGAGATCAGTAAAAGAACAACTCACGTATACATTTCAGCTATATCAAAAGTCAACATTTCCAAACACTGGTGTCAATTATGGGTACTCTGTTCCTCGACCACAACCCCAAACTACCACTGGTAATCTCTCTCTCACTCTCTCTCTCTCTCTCTCTCTCTCTCTCTCTCTCTCTCTCTCTCTCTCTCTCTCTCTCTCACACACACACACACACACACAATTTCATACAAAGGGAAATATGATGTCATTAGGAATGATGGTTCATCGGTCTGTATCTGTGTAGCCATACACAATCAAAGGGGGACGTAAATTAAGTGATTTTGTGCCTCAGCGGCACTAGACTGTTCCACAGACGTATAAATAAATCAATTGGACTTCATGTTCACGAAGAAAGTTTAAATAAAATATATAAAAAAAATGTCGAGATCAGTTTTTTATTATTGGGCTAAAATAGCTTTTTCTAATCAAATTTAGAACAGTCAGAACTTTTGTTAACAGTTATTTCAGTCGAGAGCTAAGATACTACAATATGGTGTGCATAATTTGTATATCAACAATATACTAATAGATTTTGCTGGTGCTAGATTAGAGCGTTAAAAGAAAAGAAAAAAAAAGGGGGGGGGCGCATTTAGAAAAAACCCAAAATGTTCATTTGAACATTTTAGAATTAGCAATGCCATTTGTACTTCTGTTTGTCAATGCTTCGAAAAAGATTAAAAGAAATATTTTAGTATTTTGAATATATACGGATTATACATATCACTTTCGTTCTTAACTGAAGCACCTGTTAACAAAAGCTCTGAATGTTCGAAATTTGATCAGTACGGGCATTTTGTCGCTGACCCTTACCTACTTTTAGAGATATTTTTAGCCAGTTAAATAGAAAAGTCAGCTCCAAAAATAATGTTTGTAAACGTTCCAAATTTGCTGTACAAAATAAAGTGAAACTTATCAATTTGTACACCTGATAAAAAGTCAATTAATGATTGAGCTACAAATGGCCCTCGTACGTACATCCACTTATTTGGCAAATTTCTATACATTATTTTATTCAGCCTGCAATACGATAAAATTCATGTTCATGTCAACGTTTTCTTAATATCTTCTTTAAACTGAACCAAATAAAAATAATTTTATAATGTTTAAGTCGATCATGCAATATCTCTTATAAACAACTACCCAGGCTGTGCAAATCATTGCCACCAAGGCAAAGGTTTATATACCTTAGTTAAAACTCGCAATTTCTTAAAAGATGGCATGCATTACGGAGAATTATTTCTGCACTAAGCCTTTTCTAGTTGGAAATATTTGTTAAATACCTCAATAATAAGTATACATGACGGTTCATAGTGCTTTTGTTTTTGTTTGTTTATGTGTCATGTGCTTTATGCTTCAGCTTGGTGGTAGGGAGCAACCTTCACAAGCTGTGTTGTTTTCAAATGTTGTTTTATATATTTATTGATATATACAACGTGAAGAGTAATATGTTACGCAATAACCGTGATGTAAGTAAAACTTACTATAGAAACAGTAAAATCTAGCTCTAAATCGATATTTTACAAACGTAACAGATATAAAACATGAACCATAAATCAACCAATATAATCAATACCTTCAATGCGACTAAATGGGATTGATTTAATGTCATTTATATGTCTTCTTTTCGTTAATTGTGATAGCTACCACAACTGAGCTAACTCGTAGTTCTAAACCCGTGACAGACACAAAAACCACGTCTATTACGTATTCAATACCAACAGCAACTTCACCGAACACAAGTGAGGTTTATACTACTTTGGAGGTAAGTATATATTGCGAAACAACTCTGTCTGTATGGATACGTCTTCTCTACTTTTTGGTTTTGCTGTAACACGTTTCATTTATCTACTTAATTTCCTAACGTTTCCTAGTTCGACTGATGCTTCAAACTTTTAATCAGCATGCTATCTTATTAATTTCAGGTACAGCATTCTCAAATATTGTAGAGGCTTACTTTGTTTACTTTAATACCGATGTAGTCTATATTCTTGTTGTCAGATGTTACATCCCGCCTGGACAGAGAACGGCTAGGTAAAAGCTGCTTAGGCAACGTCCAGTTCGCGAAATATCCAGACCGCTTTATTTGTACGAGATATCTTCTCGGCCACTGGCATTTCATGTATTTTGTTGGTATCAATTTTCGTGCCTTTGCGAAAGATCACATTTTTGTCCGAAAATTAAATTTGCAGATTTAGGACGGGGTACTATTGTTTCCACAGAAAGATCATTGTTCGTTGTTCTTTTTAATTGGTGGTTTGTAAACAACATAAAATCCACGAAAATTGGTATCCCACAAAAACTGGTGACTTTACAATAATTAGGCTTGGGGAAATAATGTGGTAACATCATTTATCCACCCGCTCGTCGTACCTACATCCATGCGTCTGGTGTGTTATAATTAGATTCATCTGTTGCTCAATCCATAGCCATTTATTCTCTTGTTACCAACTTTTTAAGCAGCGTAGCAATAATTAATTATATGTACTCACACAAGCCTGACAACATCTGAAAAGACTGTTACATTCGCAAGACAAAATGTATCTTATTGTGAAAAATATGTAACTATAGTATCTGAAATAAAATTTTTAAAAAAACGTGCACACAAGGATTGAGAATATTTTAACACGACATAACCAGAGAGGATGCGTAGAGGCGCATAAAGCACCAGTAAACCTGTCAGATTCTGAGTATCACTTTGAACCATACACGGACCGCTCCGTTTACTAATATATATTAATGGCATTAATGTGGAATAATTAAGATGCACGATAACTTCAAAACGATCTGCCTGAGCTGGTTCAGTCGGCTATATAGATTGCAAAAATCAATTTTCTGCCCAACTCCATGTCACCGTCTTCAGATCACTATAATTTAAAATTATAACATGATAGGCCATCAGCTGTAAGCAGTTAATACTTACCTCTACCCTATACAAGCTCAGAAGACTCGTTTGGTATACTGCTAGACAAAATTACATCAAATCTAGCAAAGTATAGGGATTTCTACGAAGCAACATTAATCAGTATCTGGACTCACCTTGACTCTAAAGCCTCGGACACATTGTTGTGGCGAACTTGCGGTATATTTGCGCAATCTTGCGGCAATGGCTCATATGCAAATAAGTTTTTCGGCACACTGGTTGCCGCAAGTTTCTGCACACGGCTATCTTAAACGTCTGGCACAGTTGCGGCAATGTTGCAATACACAATTCTAGCAAACTTCTGGCACAGCTTTGGCACATTTGCGGCACATTTGTGAGACAGTTCTGGCACATAAGTGGTAGGGTCCATTTGTAGTTACTTTTCGGCACACAGATCTGACCCACGTAAGGTTTCGTGTTAATTTTACGATTTAACTAAGAAAGTTGACAACACAAAATGTTGTATTTACCACTTAAAGAAGGATTCTGATCTTAAAGATATATATATATATATATATATATATATATATATATATATATATATATATATATATATATATATATATGTGTGTGTGTGTGTGTGTTTTTTTGTGTGTGTGTGAATTTCTATTTCATGTTTGTTTTTTGTTTTGTTTTTATTGTCACTCTCCCTGTGGACTTTTTTTTAGTCATAATTGACTCCAGAACTGAGTTCCTATTATGATCTGAACATATTCACTAAGTAGTTGGCCCAACTGACTAAATCTGGTTCTTATAATGTGGGAACTGTACGGGTATCTCTTCGAATCAAATTTAAATATACCTACCTAAACATTTGAACTTGTAGGAAAAATAATGAAGAGTATGCGGTTTAAATATCTTGAATATAACACTCTTGTCTGAAGAAAACAACAAATAATTCATAATTTTATGGCTTAGCAATTATCAGAATCCAATTTCAGGATCATCAGGCCAGCAGCTACATTTATAAAGGAAGAAAATAATAACAGTAGTATATATACAAATATCTCACAGTTACTAAACCCTACGACCAACCCAAACAATTTACAGACAACATCCTACCGTCCTCAAAAAAGAAGAAACAAAACAAATGTTTAATAGACTATACCAATCTGCTGAACATTAACCCACTCCATCAAGTTTCCATGCTAGCAAAACGCGATGAATGTGTTAGTTTATTATTTATACAACATCATAAATTTTAACGACATCTGTATTTTTGCGATTTTATATATTATCAGAACTCATATTTGTAAATGTAAAAGAGCTAAAAAAGAAATTATCCTTGCAGCAATTTAGAAGGAGGTTCTTATTACGCGTGCTGAAAAATATTTCGATTTCCAGAATTGATTTTGTAAATCATGCACTTACTTCACTGATTGTTTGTTTTTTGTTTCTTACTTATGTATTTGTGTATTTGCCGTCTTTGAAAAAGCTATTGCGATAAGTTTAAAATTAAATCAACCTTTTGAAACTTGGTTATGCATACTAAGTATGTTCCTTGCAAGACAGTATAACATTTCTAGAGAATTATTTTTTATCGACAAATATCATAATAAGGACAGGCAGGATAATACAAATTTAATACGCCATACCGGCTTTTGATATTAAGGAAATTAAGGAGTCTTCTGCCACGTTATATAAGAGTTGCTCATTATAAACCTTTTATTTCTTTATTTTTTTGTATGACATTAATCTCAAAGATATGATAACTCTCAATCTTCCATGTTTTGTTTAAATATTTTTTTGGACCATGATTAACTACATTTACAAAAAATAAAATGAAATACATAGACACTCCTTTGCGTGAGATTAACTTGAATGAAAGTCAGTGATCTTCGAGGCGCATTTATGGCACATAGCTTTATTTATGATACCATTTTGGCACTCTTGTGGCATTTACTTGGTTCACTTCTCATGCTACGTTTTGGTTTTAGCACAACTAACATTGTATAAAAAGGGGCATGAGTATTTTCCCTTACACTCTTGTAGCAAAACAACTCTTGTCTCTGGCAACAAGAGTTTGCGTGCCAAAGGTAGGCCAGATAAGTGCCGCCAGTGGCTTCCTGCACTATGACTAGTATGCCCAAAACCTTGCAGCAAACGTTTTATTTCTGCAGGAGTACAATAGATCAGTGCACAGACATACCGTATATTTGAACGACTTTTCTAAGTAAGCAGAAGCATTTTCAGATGAATATTAACAACAATACATCAACCAAACATAAATGATGTAACAGAGAGTATACTATATGCACCATAAAATTACTGCCGTAAACGAGGACAACATAGAACCGCTTCCGTTACCAACATTATCAAACAGGCATGCTTCAGCGAGCCTCATTTTGTTCTACTAAACATTACACTGAGAAGCGACAGTTAGCATCTTGGACTTTGTCGGGCGACATACAGTACAGACCATGAAGTTTCATCAGTCTCGACTCTCCATGCTTTAAACGTCAATAGACGCCTACCAAGACAGCTTCGTTCCACAAAGCGTCCCCGCTGTAATTAAAGTTTACTTCACATGTCAAGCAATAAATGTTATTTCCAGATTTAGAAATCTCACTCGAAATCGAAAAATGCAGCCTTTGATTGGTCAGAACATTTTAGTATGATCTGGAGTCGCATAAAGATTTATCATGGATGGATGTAGTGGCTGGAATCACCTCCCAGAAAACCCCTTTCAAGCCCTTGCGTAACATGTTTTAGGGGAGGGGGTTGTGTGGAAATATTTTATTTAAGCCTTTACATGCCTTTTGTCCCTTATATCGTTTAGGAAATCTAGTTTTATACACAGTGTGGCTGGTTTTTGTTGGTGCATACAACGTACCTGCATTATGTACACTGCTGCAAATTAGAAGCATACAATTTCTTTTGGTCAACAAGCAGAATCAGTATTTGTAGATGTGAAAATCGATCACTTTTAAAACGACTTGTGCAACTCATCAGCTAACCATGATCTATGTACGAGGGTAATGATATTTTCTATTGACAAAAATGGTATTTAAACAACTTGTTTACCAACTCGCTTATTTCATCAACGCCAGCGTATGACGGAAGCACAACCGCTATCGTAAGTTATTTTTTTATCTTCCCTCGTCATATCATCGTACACTAAGGATACTGCTTCTTCAGGCGTTGGTATATCCTCCGTTATTGAAATTTTAAGTAATTTTGTTTTCATGGTATGTTTGCGAACCTAACATTATTTCAGCTGAAGTATACTAACCCCCAAAAGAAAGACATCACTATTATTAAATTTTAAATATTAGTTCATACTTCATACTTTCCAAAACGTTAACAAATAATAATCTTCTTCGTTTGCAAGTCTTTTTGGTTGAATGATTATTTTTGCAGTGTTGAAGACGTCAAACGTTTCCTTCAAGGGAAGTGAGTCATGCTAGCATATAACAATTTGGCAACAAATTGATTTTGGTTGAAGAAATACATTTTTTAAAATGTTGCGTGCCTTTCCTTTGGGGTGGGGGTTGTTAAAATATGTATCTGCTGGTATACCTTGGAGCTGGTAGTATAGAGCATCAATGTGATTAAACAGTAGTGACCAATCACTCTAATTCACTCTTTCGTCATTTAAATATTAGATTTTCATTTCCTTCTAAGTTTGTTTTTTTAAGTTGCTTTTTGCTGCTTTTGTTGTGTCTATGATTTTTTGTTACAGTGCATTTTCGGTGTTGTTTGTTGTGTTCGTTCTCAACACATGCACCAGCTACTAAACCACTTTCAGCACTTAAGTATACTGAATATATGCCTTAATGGTAAAAATTGTGAAAAATGTTTGGTAAAATGGGTCCTTTAGTATGACCTTAGGACAAATTAATAACTGGGTCATCTCATTTGGGAATGTTTTAGATTTCTCTATATTATTAATCCAAGGTATTGTGATGCTTAAAATGGCCTGTGCATTATATATCAGACTATATTCTGCACGAAGTGAATGACTATAAAATCAGTTGTATTACTGTGTATTGCAAGAAGGACAAAACAAAATAATAATTCGATATCTGGAAGTAGTAGGAATGGGGAAGCTGAGGTGACGTGACGAGTTCACTATGGAAGCCGTGGAAGATTGTTGGTAATCAAATTCTGAAAAATTTGATTTTTTGCAAAGATGTTTGTTGTTAAACAAATTTTCTTTCCTAGTTATTTAAGAGTCTGTATTAATACTTTTGCACATTCTATTTTTCATTTCTTGGCTCAAGTTTTGATTGAAAGAAAACGTTCTCAATCAATGTTTTCCATTGTTACGTCTTAAACAGCAGTTTTACTTTACACTGCATATTTCTGACCACATCTTTGTTACATATCATAGACCAGACTTCCGCTTACATCTTAACCATCCCACGCTTTGTGTTCAATTTCGGTTTTCATCTTGGCTCACCTGCATTATGTGCCATTTGATATTCAGTTGTTGCTTTTTTCTATACAAAATGCTTCGATTATACTCATTGATTTAACCAGACAAACAAAAGGGGATTATAGTTTCTTTCAAAACATCATAGCTATTAGATAGTTGAAAGAACATTATATGTAAAATAAATGACGTTCCTTGTTTTAGCAAGAAGACGGTTTGATTTTTAAGGGTTGTGGAGCAATAACATTAGAAACGTCTTTAAAAAATACAAAAACAAACACGATTTGTTGAAAATTAAGTCACCTGCAGACTTTTTCAGGATATTTCACTGTTGAGCAAATATATGATATTCGTCTGAACCATTTGCCATATACATGAATAGTACTTAAACTACCTTTTGTTCTCCACAGCCATAGTTTTTACAAAATCGAAATAAAGCTTTGGATACGTCTTTATATTAAAAACCCTAAGTGGTCTTTTAATAAATATCATGAGTAATCTTTCGCTAATAATTACCCTTTTATACACTCACTTCAGTGCAAATGGACATGTCAGAACGCCATCTGCCGCAAAAAATGTGGGGGAGACGATGTGATCATCTCTTCAGCAGGTACGAGAAACAAACAAAATGTTACAATCCTTCAAAGTTTGGTGGATGTTTTTACAGGGACCCAGTATGTGATGTTTTAGGTACCCACTCACTGTTGTAGCTCATCACTGTACACAAGAGACGTCCAATTCTCATAAATAATCAATAACTGCAGAGGAATTGGGTACACGAAGTACTTCTGACATACCTATGAGGTGGATGGGATGGTGTTGAGTAGGATATACAACAGCCTCATTAATATATATTATCTTGAATATCTATTATCGGATTGAGGACGACAAAGTCTCGGCACTCCACAACCGCCTCCGGCACCTTTTTGGCATACCTCCAACAGATTTTAATTTTATATATGATATTCGCTTTTGTATATTCTTGTGTGAAAGCTATATTAATAAATACAATTAGAGTGCCATACTTCAATTATAAAAAGGTGTTTGAAGTCGTTATTTGAACCTGCACATGACAATATATCACAAATAATATATGTTCTTTTTCTTGCAGAATCTTTCTCACCCCCTTTGCTGGTGTTGATGTTTTGCGTCTTATTTGTGATGACGGTACTGATATAGTCATAAGAATGGTGGATTGGAATTTTGTGTGAGAAAAACATTATACCAGGATGGATGGATTTATTCTGTTACCTTAACTTAACGTTGTATTTCTGAACTATATGCAATACACATTTGACACCATACAGCGGTGAAGAAAGTATATGTAAAATCATGGTAGATTCACCGTATACGATCGAAATTAAATCAAGAAAAAATAATTCAAACCTTTAAGGATGATCAAATGAAAACATAATGGCTAATTTTAATGTAGATTAAATAGTTTAATCTCTGTTTAAGTGAAATTACTTTCGTACTACCAGAATGTTCTTTCCATAGGCTCCGAGGAATCTGTTAATCATTGCATAACAACAATCAAACGTTTCATTTGGACGCGCAATATTTAGGGTTCAATTTTCTGTGAACAGATGAATAACGATGCATTTCATGTACACTGATAAATTTATGCTAAATGACGTACTAAATCGATTTCTGCAGGCCTATAATTGAAATGGCACTTTAAAAAAGGACGTGACGTATATTAACGTTCCCACTGGCTTTGTAGACAGGTCCACTGGATTGTATGTTCAAATCAAACAGTAACGTCCGTTCAAAAAGCGGTACTTGTGTGACAAAGGACGAAAGCTGATAAAGTCCTACTCTTTTTGTGATTCTGTGAAGTAGACACCATTGAAATTTATTTATTAAGGGGAAGATTATCTTACTATTCAAATACAGAGATCTCCATGTATTCCAGTGTCCAGGACAAGCAAAATGCAGATGTTAAGCAAGATTTTTGGGTTCAAGGAAAAGCATGAAAGGCTTTTTAAAATCCAGAAAACTACAAAAAAGGATATTGTGGTCCACCTAGACTTGAATGCATGTTCAGTAATCCTCAAGGTCCAGAGTCAGACACTATGTGATAGCTCCAGTTTAGAAACAGTTCAGATTGAACTTTGAAATCTCCCAATATGAAACTCATGAATGAACAACCTGGGACAAAAAAAGCAAACAATTCTGTGTTACTTAAGTGGCAACTGTAGCTAATTTCACATGTTAAAACTAATTCAACAAGAAAAAATATTGAAATCATGGCTTTTTAACCATATATAACACGGAATCTGAGTTTTTCTAGTGGTTTGTTAGCGATCCATTCAAAAAACCACGATTGAACAGACTGGTCTACTTTGGTCACATGCGATCTATTCATAGTAGATGCTCACTGTGTAATTTTTAAAAAAAGTTAATAATGCGTTAGCCACGAATAATTTACTTGAGGTTACAGACAAATTAAAACATTGTTCAAGTTCTTAGCTTAAGACTTGCAGACCCTTGGATTAGACGAGTTAATTATAGTTATTACCTCGAATCTTTACTCTGTAGAGAAGAAGGCATTGTTTATGAACTTACATTTATAGAAGAAGACTGGAAGTTGTCAGAAAGCTGAGCACACTGTTCCGTCGTCTAACTCGTCCTAACTTTTGCAGCACGTTTAAATTTTGAGTAAGTCATTTTAAGGATTATTTCATTCGGACATGAAACATCTTAAAGAGACATTGAACATTTTTTGTAGGGAAGAGGGCATAATGGAATCTTTTTTTAGTACATCTTATTAACAGTGCACATACATAATTAACGGCACTATAAATTAAGAGCGATTTCTATATCTGCATCGCTTGAATATGATCTTATGATGAATCCGACAGAAACTGCATATGTAGTGCTCTAAACCAAACTAAGAATATATACTGCCTTACGCCTTTTCTATTTTACCTAAGTTCTTATTGGCAAAATGTGGCCTTAGTCCTTTCCATGTCATTGTCAGCAAAAACTCCAATTATAAAACTGTTTGGCTGAATTATATACCAATATGTTGCAGTTTCAATGCAGGTAATTGAGTTTAAGTTAATTTTTAACACCATTAAGTACACGAAGTAAACAAAACTCGACTGCAATCCTAAAAGCCACAAGCGTATATTAGGAGAATTTCTACATGTTAGGGTCGTTTCCGGCTCTCAGTCAATCGTGTATGATTCTTACTAGCACTACTGCTCATATAGCAAAAGACCTTATGTGATGCGTCACGTTTGTCGTTCGTCCGTCCGACCGTCGTCCGTCCTTTAGTAAAAGATTGTTATAGCTACTTCTCCTAAATAACAGTGAGTATCGCCATGAAACTTTACAGACTATATCATTGTAAGGTCAAGTTAACCTTGAATGAAAATGGTGTCCCTTGGACTACTCCAAATGGACAGATTGTCATACATGTAGTGTTTGCTAAAAGGGTTCTTATGCTATCTTGTTTATACTTGATGAAAATGGCACCGATCTGACACCCAAAATGACCGCTACGGCAGACATCTTGAAAATCTTGTTAACGCCAGTTCTCGTGTAACGATAATCGTAGCGGCTTGGAGTCATCGTTAAAAGACGTAAATGAAAATGGTGCTGATCAGACTTCCATTATAGCCGCTATCTTTGCAATCTTTGCCATTGAAAATTTTCTTATCGCCACTTCTCATGAACAGATATTCATATAGACCTGGGGTGTCACTAATAGACATTTTATATCTAGTTCGTCCTAAATTCAAATTATGCTAATCAGACCTCCAAAATAATAGTCAGGGTGGCCATCTTGACAATTGTTATCACTGTTCCTTTTGAAGGCACAGTCGTATCGAAATGGGGTTTTCAAAAATCACTTCTCACTATATATAGTTGGTCCCAAATTAAAATGATGTTGATGTGACGTACAAAAATGTGAAACATCTCTTTACATGTGCTTCTCCTGAACAGATGGCCATATCAGCATTTTTAGGTGCGGTTTACCTTTTCTTTTCTGCAATATATAGTTGTTCCGATATTACAGTGATGTTGATCTAACCTCTAAAATGGCTGCCTTGACGGCCATCCTACAAATCTTTATATGGCTACTACTCCAGAACTAATGGTTGTATAGACATGGGTTTTGACTTATCACTACATAAAAATGTAACTGGTTGGGAATGAAAATAGTGCTCATGTGACCTCCAAGATTACAGCACTGTGGCATCTCCACATAGTGTTATCGTGGATCCTTTAGCATGAATGGTGAATAGTGGCATTGACGGGATTTTCTTTTTAGTGCAAGAGCAGCACACAACAGATATAATACATCGAAAATGATGGTTTCTTGCCCTTTAGAAAATAAAATTATTACATTATTGATGACGATTTTGAAAGAGTATGTATGAATAAAAACTCAATTGTCTTTTGCAATTATTTATTAGACCTCTTGTTGATTCGGTCGAGGCGAAGATTTAGACATATTCACGTATGCAAGATCAAAAGGCTGAAGTGTGGCAGATTATGTTTTGTTAGGAAAAGATATCAAGATCAAGTACTTGATTTGTGTGTCTATGATATTGTCGAATATTCTAATCACTCCGCACTGGAGTTAACTCTTATATATTTTATTTCAAATATTAAGTGTCCTTTAGATCTATTCAGGAAAGTACATGCAAGTTGGACCAGAAATATGCAGATATCTTCGTAGCAATAAATGAAAATTATGTTTGGTTTGAAACGTAAATATAAAATCTTGTATAAAGAAAGCAAAATTTGAACACAAAATAAAAATTCCGGACATTTATTGCAAACGAAAAAGGATGATCCAAACATAATTTACAAATTGATAAAGAACCCCAAAATCAAGTTATGACAAATACAATTTCATTATTTTAATTTTACGATCGTTTTAAAACGTACACTCGATGAATATTGAGGAAAATGATATTTAAGCTGAACCTTTTGTTGATAATGTGGACCGTTGTGAAGATGTGAATGTTAAAGCTATATTCTGTATATTGGACTCGCCTATTATGGAAAACGAGGTACTTGCGGTCATCAAACATTTAAAGAGAAACAAACAGCACGGAATGATTCAATATTAATGAATATTTCATTTATGGGAAAGAAATATTAGCACCTATTATTTAAAAAAATTTTAAAAAACTTTTTAAAACAACCCATTGTTTATAGTTATTTTTATAGTGGATGGTTTCCAACAAGTTGGAGATAGTGTATCATTAAACAAATTTGTAAATCAGAAAACATTGATTTCCCAACCGATTAAATGGAAATTATACACGAAGTTTTGTCTACATTATTTACCAGCGTTCTTAATTACATATTATGTATTTGGATCGAACAAAATGATAACATTTCTGACGCTCAATTTGGTTTCGAAGATGGTGTAGGAACTATTAATGCCATTTGTATTTACATTGTCTTGTAAATGAGTAATACAGTGAGGATAAACGCTTTTATTCCATGTCCGTAGATTTCTAGAAACGTTTTGATATTATATATAGAAATGGACTTTGGTTCAAGATATTTTGAACAAAGATGTTACAGGAAAATGCTCTCTATTTTGCGTTTAATGTATAACGTGTTTATGTCATTCATTTTACATAATGGTTGTTATTCTGATCATTTTATATGTACTTTTGGATATGAAGATTAAATGTGGCTTTTGATGAATAAAGAAATAGCTCCAGTGACAAAACTCTGGGTTTCATCTGACACACTGAGAGTTGAGACAGGTAGATTTGTCGTACGCGGATAGACAAAACTGAGGGTTTCATCTGACTCACTGAGCGGTGAGACAGGCAGATTTGTCGTACACGCACAGACAAACGTCTTAGGAAATCTTTATTGTTTGATCAAAATTATGTTGAGAACAAATTTAACTTTTTTATATTTGTAATAAGTATTATTTGTTCAGAAAATCCTTCATTGTTAAACATTATTGGAAACACCCCTCGGTGATAAAAGTTGCAGAGCTGATGAATGGTGCTTGTAAGAAAATGGTCTGTAATTTAGCAATATATGTGTATTTAGCATTTAAAATGAAAAAGTAAGTTATATCATCTGATCCTATCTTCAACCAGTAGTCTCAATATAAATATATGTGAAATTTTGTTTCATTATTGAATAAGTATTTATATATGTATTCCATATTCCCGATAAATGTTGTATTGTGCTCAGTAGCTTAAGAGTAAATAAAGAATTATATTAAAGCACCTTTATATGCACATTGTATCCTCTCTCTCTCTCTCTCTCTCTCTCTCTCTCTCTCTCTCTCTCTCTCTCTCATCTATAGCTTTAAATTAAATACTTTATTTTTAGCATCGTATATGTGTAGAAGTACTTGCTGTGCAAACATATTCCATATACACTACGCAGATCTCTTTCTAAACGCGACAACCGCTTCCCACTACTACCCAAACAATCTGTCTCTTGATATATATATATATATATATGTGTGTGTGTGTGTGTGTGTGTGTGTGTGTGTGTGTAACTCTAACATATTTGGCATGCCGGGAAAAAATTTCAGCAGTTCGCCTTCTATAAAATGTCACCCAAGTATTTCCTGTTTCACTAAAAACCGCGAATAATGTGCCCGAAGGGTATGGGTCTTGAATCTCTCTTGCGTTATGTATCCTACTTGTCTAGGAATAAAAAGTGTACAACAGGCAAGGAATTACTGGCACAATTAAAACTATCTTTGTGGTAGTAACTTTGACATTGGCTAACAACAAGTGTGAATTTAGAATATATAAGACCAGGACTAGCACCGTATTCTTTAAATGTTTCTATAGATAACTCAAGCTGAAGCTCTAAACCCGAAATATAAATAGGTACTTTTAGCAAAAATTACTGTATACAAATTCAATATGAAAATAGAAGAACAAAAAATTAAGAGAATCCTGATTCTAATTAAAGTTACATAAAGCAATAATTTCGAAAATTTGGTTTGAATTTGAGAGATTTGAAATACATAGTACACGCAAAGAAGTCCAAGTAATAATATTGTGAAGATTTGTAGCAATATTGTTAATACTATTTAAAATATGACTTAATGTGTTCACATTTCCTAAAACACTCATTTACCCAGAAAGAGCAATTACCTCTTCCGGTATTCGAGTTACAGAAACCGTCTTTGGTTACGCTCTGCAGTTTCGTAATTTGCAAAGGGTTTGAGTTTTAAAGAAAAAGGATTTCCCAGATTTTCCTCACCAGTTATCTTGGTTATTTAAAAAAAGACCTTGTATATCTTAGGTATTGTTAATAGAACTTTTAATTCCATTTATTTTGGTGTATGATTCATGGGTATAATTTGGGTTGGAGAGTATACACCTTGGCTTTACTTCAGATGAGCACCTATCAAAAGACTGCTACCTCTGCTTGGTCATTTTAACTTCCTGGACTTCAAAGGTAAATTGAAAAAAGCAAGCCGATAACTTTTTTAAAAAAATTTGTAGATGTATTTTATCATTCATTTATTGCACTTTGTGAAGCTGGTATTGCCTACTGTGGCAAAATTAATTTTCCCTACTTTAATAAATGCTAAAGTTCGTATGCTTTGGACCAGTTCTGGCTGATTTTTCAAGCCCATGGAAGCAGCCATTTTGATTTGACGACATTCGTATTTCCGTTTTCGCCTTAAATACTTTTTGTTTGAAAATATATGCTTTAGAATATAAAAGAAAAATATATCATTTGCAATTGAAATATAGGGTAAAATTCAGATTTAAATAGCATTAACGCATATGTTTCACTATTCAGACCCTTTTATTTTGGCACAACTCAATTGTGAATTACGTCATTACACCGTTGCATCTCCTCGTGAGATTGTCAGAAGGGCTTTCCCATACAGTTTAGTACTAGTCATCTCAAGTATGTTAGAAAAACTCAACTGGGACTGAAACAAATGAGAGTTGAGCAGTGGAAGAAGAGATCCTCCTGCCCCTACTATATCATATTTTAATAACTGATATACTAGAAGACAAATGTTTAAAACGAGTACAAACTTGCATGTTAGACTTGAAAATTGTACAATAGCCCCTTGCACATTAATAAGTTATCATTGTCATCAGAACCTCCTCTGGGATTCCAGCCTCTTTTAAATGCCTTAATTATTACTGTACATGTAGTAGATGGAAGCAGGAGTAAAACGTTTGAAAATAACAACGATCTGTTCCGAAAGAAACCTGAAAGAGAAATGCTCTTATTATAAAACAACAATCAACCTATTAAAAGTGTAGACTCATTGCTGCACCACGCAAGGAGTATGTTACATTTTCAGGAGAGCAGACCCCGGTTCCACTAAACAATTCAAATGTTCTTTGAAAAATTTATACTTTTGAAGATCTTTTTATTGCTTGCTTTGCAATTACGAGTTTTTCCTTGAAAAGCGGGGATTCGGGATTATCCTGCTGTCATAAAATGCTGGATTTTTATGAAATTAGTATTGTTTTTCCTCTGTAGACAAACTGAGTATTTACTGAAATGTTAAGAATTCCTCAACATGTTTTTCAAGAATAAAGGACCTCCCTGACTTACAGTTTAAAAACTTATTTTTTTATTTTTTTTATTTTTCATCTCTTGTATGATCTACCTCACACCAAAATCCCAGTATTGTCTGAAATATAGTAAGCAAGATAATGCAAAATCTCAATGTGAGGAAACGTTTTGAGAAATATATTGAAAGTGAAACCTGATAACAGCTGCCAAGAAATTGAATCGTCAAGCCCCTTGCATTTTTTAAAAATTTATCATTGAACTCTTGCATGCAACAATAATCTTCGTTTTAACTTACATGTACAACAGCAAAATGTTGATCCTGCATATATTAAGACTAGGAAAGTATGGTGCTATTAACCATTCTCAAGTGTATTCCTTTTAAACTAACACAAATACTGCAACAACTCTTAGGATACTCATCATCAACACTTTTGTGGTTGGTAAAACTAGCATAACATCGTCTCTAGTAGCCTGTTTTCTACTATGAAACAATCCTCCAAATTTAGGACGTTTTATCCAGTTATGATTTCCGAGGGTTTTGTTAATTTTGTTAAATTAAAAGACGATTTATTCCACTTGTAACAAAATCCATTAAGTAGTTAAAAGGTTTTACTCCCCATTTTGTTTCCACAAACACCGGATGTTACATTTTCTTAGCCAATACCAATGGGGAAATCCGATTTTATAGGCGTAAGAATTTACGTATGTGTTCATCAATAAAATATTCTTTTCTCTGGTGGAAGGTGAGTCTTTATGTGTATTGTTACATTAGGTCTCTAAGCAGTAGATGCTCTGATTAGGCTGATTAGAGCTAATTAATGTTGCGTCAACTAAGTAAATTAGAATTGCTGCCTTCTGGTTTTGTCAAAATAATTTCCATTATGCCATTTTTCAGACAAAAAAGAAACAACTTCTTGAGAAAAAGTTCATATTGCCAAATTAATGCAGTATTTTGTGTGGTTTCATTTTCTTATCTGCACATTAATTCTTATTTTTCTAAAAAATATAAAAAGCTGATTTGTTCTGATTTTACATTTTATCGCTTCCTGACCACCTATTTCAACGCACATGTTAAACTTGTCTTTCTTTAACCTCTATTTCCTTATTGACTTGTTTTCTTGCTGAAAAAAATAAAATAAAAAAACATATTAAGTCATATTTATTTAAAATGTACAAAAATTAAAAATAAACCTTGTGCTGTATTGCATGAAATTTGTTCCTGCCACAATAACTCAGCTCTCCATCCATCCCGACTGAAAAACGTCTTTGTCCTCAAGGTGGTGTGTACTTTATTTAAAAATTGATAGTGTAATCCTAAATAGCTAAAAGACGTAAATGGATTGATCTTTCGGATGGCACCATGTTGCATATGTTATATATATATATATATATATATAATGCGAAACACGAATAAATGTACACTAGAAT
Organism: Margaritifera margaritifera; assembly: GCA_029931535.1. Lineage (NCBI taxonomy): Eukaryota > Metazoa > Mollusca > Bivalvia > Unionida > Margaritiferidae > Margaritifera > Margaritifera margaritifera. The sequence continues at coordinate 3,035,399 of JAQPZY010001550.1, read as the reverse complement.
CTTACACATCACCTGAAAATTCAGAGCAGATTCGCAGACAAAGGCACTGATTTTAAACATATGCAAATTAAAATGAACCAATAGTATGTATCAAAGTTGAATTTTTCTGAAAAATAATATATATATATATATATATATATATATATATATATATATATATATATATATATATATACAAACACCAGATTATTGCAGGAGAAAACCGACGCTGGACACGTAGGCTTGTTAACACGTACCATTCGAAAAAAACTTAACAAGTTTCTCAACAGTTCGGTGACTGGATTGGCTACGCGGTCAAAGTTGGCCACAAATCGTCTATAACAATTGCATATACCTAAAATTAATCAATCACACGTTGTTGTGGGTTTTGGAGTAAGAAAGGCTTGAACAGCTTCCGCTTTGGACGAATCTGCTATAACACCATTCTCTAGTTAGCACACGGTAAAGGCAGGTGACTCAAGTTACAGCTAATCGACGCTTTTATAGTTTTAGATTAGAACCAAATTCATGAACACGTTGAGATATCAATTCTAACAATTTCACATATTCCGAAAAGTGTTTCAGATAGATTAATATCTTATCAGCATTGAAAAGCACAAACCTGATTTCAAGCCATGTAATACCTGCGTCAAGACTAAATGAAAGCTCGACGGATTTTCCATAAGGCTTAACGCTACTGATAAACTCCTCCAACAACCTTCTGATAAAAATAGTATTTCTAACATTCTCTTTGCCGGTGGTGTCAGCCTCCTTGAAATAAACAGGAACATATGGACCATTGGCTCTAATCAGTACAGTCATAAGTTTAATGAGACAATAATCAATACTGGCAATGATGACAATATTCTCCAGTTAGTGTGCGAACCTACAAGGGTATGTAATTTGCTTGACCTTCTTGTTAATACAAACAGTGATATGATACAAAATGCCCTAATTATATCTGGTATGAGTGACCAGCCAGTAGCCTTGACCATCATGAACACCAGGGGAAAAAGTAAACCTGCAATTAAAAATTGTCTCTTTCTTCTCATATTTTGGTAATAAACAAGTGTGGGGTGTACTGTTGGTACAACGTCAGTAGCCGTTTTTAGAGTCAACAAGATGCACGGCTGTATTTGCTTGAGCGTCTCATTCAGAATTCCACTCCTCGCTTCTGGTAACAAGGTATACATTTGATACTATATCAGCTGCATTTTTAAAGTGTGAAATTTATTTACCAGTTTTAAATTCTGTAGTGAAAGATGTACTTAAGTTTATTTTTTAATGTACATAACAACCTGGGCTCTGTTGGTTTACTTTCCTTTGTTCGGTAAATTGTTTTGCAAGGGGAAAAGGTCATCCATATTTGGTATTAGTTTTTGCGGTGCAAGTGGTTAGTCCTCGATATGGTCAAGCAAATTAGTTGGCGATTCTAAATGAACCCCAGTGATGCAACCAATATCGCATTCATCGGGGATGTGCAATAAGTTTACATCTACCCACTTAATTTCCTTTTTTGTTCCCCGTCTATTTTTTTACAGGAATGTACTGACACTTCTCCCAACTAAATAAGTTGCTAATGTTTGTTACATTATGCATGAATGTTGTATTGTTTCATTATGTTCTCAACCATGTATTTTTTAATATATATTTCCATCTTATCTACATAGAATTCATAGTTGGCTTCGTCATATGCAATATCATACTAATACATCCCTAATACCTGACTCAGTCATCAAAAACATATCTAAGTATGATAATTCAAGTTCGACACCTGGTGTTTTCAAACTAGAATCATGAGCTAAGACAGATGCACTGTAATAGTGCGCTGGATTTAATTTATCCTGTTTTATGCATACACTACGAAGCTGTTCAAAATATCACAAAGCATTATAGTATCTTTCAGTACGTAGTGGTCATGAAAATCTACAAGTGTGTGAAGTTGAAAGTGCGACATGACTTGTTGTACATACTGATAATTTTGTTTACATTGAAGAGTGATTGGTAGAATGTATCAGTCGGAGGTATTAATGTTTCATGAAATCTTTCAAAGCTGTTGAAGTACTCACAAGATACAGGGATACATATAGAAATTTGTTGGTTGCATATTTTGGAACCATTTCATAGATTCACAGAACTTGTCATCATTGAAATGCTTTGCTATCTGTTCAAGGGATTGTCCCATGAATCTGTAACTATCTACCCGACTGTCTTTTCTACCTAAATCTCTTCATTTTCTTCATGAATTTATCAACTATAAAGTTTTTCACAAGGAAATGTATTTTTCCTCAGTGTCCGGGATAATTGTGCCTTCTTGGTCTGGATCCTGCTTTAAAAAGTCCTTGATGAAGAGGTGCGAATCGTAGACAGACAAATTGTAAATAAGCAATTTTACGCATTTTGGATATCTAAAGTTTAAATTGCACTCGTATGCTTCATTATTTATTTCTCATACATGTGGTAAATGTTTCTTGCAATTCTGTAAAGAGCTTTTGTTTTTAATTTCTTTTCAGCTCATAATATAGAATTTTAGATATTATACTCAGCCGGTTATAGAATACTTTAACGAAGTTTGTACCTCCTTCATCCATTTGTCCATAACATTATCAATAGACTTCAGATACATGCAAAATCCTGATGAAATAAGTTTACTTGTTGGATTTGGGGTTTCTTTTAGTGTTTTTAATTACTTCCTCGTTATCCCACCAGGACAAGAGGTGTTGCCTAGCGCTATACTCGCTATGCTTTTCATTCCTCGGTATGTTTACCTAACACTCATTCAAAATCGAAATAACTACAAATGGAACCTTCAGTTAATGTTGAACATTTCTTACTTTAACAAATGATCCTTGTTTAGGCACGGTGTCAATAGTATTGTATACGTTATCACACAAACGTTCGAATCAGATTAAGTTTCTGCTTATCGAAAAAAGTTTAAGAAATTTGTACAGATCATTGTTAGTTTGATATGTTTCGTTTGTACAACTGTGATTAGACCAGTCTCCAATTTATAATATTTTTCAGCAGTACCAATAAAAATGATTAACATATCAAAGTCTCTTTCTCTCTCTCTGTCTCTCTCTTCTTGTCACTTTTACGTGTTTTATGTACTATCCTCAATGATTCATCACCATTAACGGCGATACGAAATTCATTTTTAATACCGTCATTTTAACAGGACCCATATGGAGAAATCGATATCAGAGCTACCGTTTGGAGGTCCAACTTGTCCATGTTCATGTACATGCTTTCAATTCTATCGACATCCCATTAAATGCTATCAGTGATGCTTTGTTCAAGTTGAGTGTTTAAGGACAATGAACAGATCACTGAGTACTGTATCCATTTCAGTGTATTCAGGATAGATCTGAGAAGTGTTAGGTAGTAAGCAAATATTTTTTTTCTGTGTCTGTCTCAAATAACCGTCAGCCAGTTGAACTAGTACTGAGTTAGTTTTTCCCTTTTTTATTCTTTCAATGAAAGGTTAAACCTGATTTCAAAGCCTGTATAAATCCCAATCATAATATCATGCAAATTTGTATCTTGCCTAAATTAATGAGAGATGTCTTCTTTTTAATCTGTATTTGTTGTCTTGGTTTTTTTTAATACTTTGCAACCTCCTTTTTCATCCTTGTCCTCAATTTACTGCTTCAATATTGTTTTCAACTGAAGATTTTGATTCGTTCTGTTCTGAAATTATGGCTGTTGAACTTAAGTATCATCTACATTTGTTATTGTAGTGAAGAAGTCATTGAAGCATTTAGTCTTGTTTTCAAAATCGTACAAAATATTTAGCTGTATACTCATCATCAGATTTAGATACTGAAGGATGGAAATGGAGACTTTATTTTTGTCCAAATGTCTTATTGCTTTCCAGCATTCTCTTTCATAACTTGCAATATATTTTTCTTTTGCATACTTTTTAAGATTGTTAATATGGTTCCGTACCTTTTTTTTTATATCTATTCCAGTGATTACGGTTACCACATTGGATGCCTTTTTTCAGTCGATCACTTGGCCAGCTGAATTGTCGAATACGTCTGCAGAAGGTTTATCACTTAGCCTGATTTTTATTGATTTTGTTTGAATACAAAACTTTCCTATTTTCATAGCTTAAATTTTAAATTACGTCAATCGCCGTATCATTACAAATATCTTCATCTACAGTTAATACTACAGAGGCTAAAACAGTAAATATATTGGAAACAGTTATAGGATCAATGAGTGTTTCTGAAGCAGGCGTAACACATGTGGATTCATGCATGATATTTTCCATAGTATTTATGGCTATTACATCAACCAGATTGCATAAACGAGTATCGACCAAGTCCTCATTTAAGTCACAGAGAATAATATTTCTTACACACATTTAGGGCATGTTCGATAGATACGTTTACACAATTTCCAAACATTTTTGCTCTCAGAAGTGGAGTGGTAAGTTGTTATGAGAAGTAAAAATATATTTAAACCAAAATTTCATAACATGCTACTTCCGTGTTTCCATAAATGAGATCAGGAGGGTAAATGGAGATAATTTTTTCTGATGTGTAGCCCATAACTCCCCCTGCATATATATATTCCTGTCAAATCTGATTGTTTTATTGTAACCTGGAATAATCAAGTCATCACTAGACACATTTGAATCAAAGCGCGGTTCCATTAGCGCGATAATATCGAACTCACTTAATTCGTTTTCTCTATAATCAAGTTCATTACGTACTGATCTAATAGTCAAGTGTGCAATCGAAAGAATCTTTCCAAAATCAACAGAGCAAACGTGTCCAGACAAATATGACTCTGAACCAGAGTTAGCAATTTTCGGTCCAGCATATCCCATACGGGCAGAATTAGCAATGTCTTTAAAGAGACATATGCTAGAATAAAATTAACTGAATTGGCTAACATAATTTGTAAAAGACATTATTATCCCTGAAACAGCACGTGTACTGTGTAATGAGTGATAGATATTCAATAACATGGGAAAAGTATCTAGCATGTCTGTTTGCCGCATTTTGAAAAACGAATAGTCCTATACAATAATTGGAATGGCTAAAACAGCATACACAGCGAACAGAAAATCTTCCTAAAACAACGTTTATTTTTAGAACACTTCTTGCTTTGGAAAGAAAAAGACCTGTGCTCATTCTGTGTAAAATTTCCAAATCATTTAAATCTACGGAGAATACATGAATTATGTAAAAAGAGTACGAGTCTTGCTTGATAGGAACAGAGAATTGAAGCAAATGACACAATATGCATAATAAAATAACAATTAAGTCTAGCAAATAACACAATATGCATAATAAAATAACAATAAAGACAATGGTCGTCTTTGATGAGTTATGTAAAGAAAGGCAAATAAAGAGAAGAGTACAAGATTACAAAGAAAGGGAAACATATATGCATGATATCAATTCTAAGTATAACATTTATGCGTTGATGTGAAAACATGTTAGAGTACAATACGTGTATTTTAATTAATACGGCATCTGCAATATAACAAAAGAACAGTGTCATACACCATGGAATGCAACAGGAATTAATTTTACATTTCACTTTTCTAACGCCACATTACCTTTCACTTTTCTAACGCCACATAACATTTCACTTTTATAACGTCACATTACATTTCACTTTTCAAACGCCACAATAAGATAGAACAAGAAATTTTAAAAAAGATATACATATTCAACATTATTTATCGGTAAATCTGGAGTATAATTGCCTCTAGAGATATCACACTTTATTTATCTATCCATCATGTATTCACTAGTAAAATATATGTTTCGTGCAGACTCATTCCCTGTCACATCTTAAATTATTCTCTCTCTCTCTCTCTCTCTCTCTCTCTCTCTCTCTCTCTCTCTCTCTCTCTCTCTCTCTCTCTCTCTCACACACACACACACACACACACACACATACATGTGGAAACAGTATTGCTGCTTGTTAATGTCGTTCGATCGATCAGAAATGGATTGGTATGGATCCGGATGAATGGTAGCAACTCGTTCTTTCTTTTCACCTTGACTGATGGGAATCTTTATCCCACTTTCGATTTTTTTTATTTACTGTTTGCAAATAGTTGTAAAGGAGACTTGTCATAAGCCCACATATACGCAGATACCGGCCTGACAATTTGAGATTTCAAACCAAAAAGTATATCAATATCAAAATATATATTGGCGTCAATAAAACGGCGTCATTTTGTCTTCCAATTTTGTATAAAAAAATTCTTCTCATGATTCTTTGCGAATTTCCGATAACGTACATGGCAATGTGAATCAGGAAGCCCATGTGATCGATTGCCAACAAGTCATAAATTTTGATAATTTCCAAAACGATGTTATTTACATTGTTCATTATATATATATATATATATATATATATATATATATATATATATATATATATATATATATATACACACACAAACACACACATATATATGTATTATTCAATAAAAGAAGCTGGCTAATATTACATCTTCAATAACGATTTCGCGTCTGACGGAGTTTATCGCGCCACTTTTACCAACTGAATATAATGACTGACGTCATAACGCTGACGTAATTATGTAATAGCTACGTCATTTCGAGTTACGTAATCAAAACAAATTTTAAACACCGTGTATTCTTTATGCAGAAGACATCAGCGACTGAATGAAAGAATAATACGTTATGTCATAGTTAGAAACAATCTGAAATCAAGCATTTATTATACATGTGCATATTCTCTGCAGTTGGCATGCTAATTCAACACCTGTGTGATATGTCACAGTTCCAGTGACAGGCCAGGTCTTTCCTAAGACAGGTCAGTATTTACGTTGTATGAGTCAATCTCACTTCGTTCACTTACCTGCTCTCTTGTGATGGTTTCATATTTCGTATAACTCTGCGTTTCTTATTGATGGCGTGCTAAATCAGTGGAATTCCGAATCTGTTCCGCAAGACCCATCTGTTATTTCCTTCTCTACTGTAATCTTCTGTTATCGGCTTTATGTCTATCTATGTGTGCAAAACAGTCACAAATTACTTTTATTTCACTCCATATTTTTCTTATCCTTTTCTTGTATTTATTTATTTATAATTCTTCCACCCACTAAAACACAAACATTTCAATATGTTGAACATATACTTATTAAAGTGGTAGTAGTAAGACGAGGAAGAAGAGGAGGAGGAGGAGGAGGCAGGCCCAATATATCAATCTCTAATATACTAAATATATTCTGTGATCTAGTTACATCAACTCTTGTGTCTCTAAATGAGGGGGACAGAATATTTGCATACTGAACTGATCTAAACAAGTGTAATATTTCTTACTCAGGTGTTCTTAAATAAATAAATAAAAAATAATTTTACAAAATTATTTTTTAATAACAGAACCTGGTTAATATTACGTCTTCATTATTGATTTCGCGTCTCTAACAGAGTTAAAAACAGTGTAAAATCAAGCATTTATCATTCATGTGCACATTTTTAGCCGTTTTCATGCTAATTTAGCACAGGTCAGGTCTTTTTCAAGACAGGTCAGTATTTACGTTGTATGTGTCAATCCCACTTCGTTCATTTCACCATTTTCCTCGTGGGGCTTATTGTATTTCGTCTAACTGATATGTGTCTTGTTGATGGCGTGCTAAATCAGTGGAATTTCGAATCCGTTTCGCAAGACCTATCACTTATTTCCTTCTCTAATCTTTTGTTACCGGTTTTATGTATATCTATGTGTGCAAAACAGTCACAAATGACTTTTATTTCATGCATTGGTCCATTCATTAAAATACGCCCCTTAAAACACACACATTAGTGGTAGAAGTAAAAGGAGGAGAAGGAAGCACAAAATATCAAGCACGAATATACTAAATATATTCCGTGATATATATCACAAGTCATGCAAGTCATGAAAGCGTTCAATACCGACTATTTCAATAATGGGTGTCATTTTTTTAGAAGTTGATTACACATACCTTTAAATGGCAAATATTCATTTTATTTGGATTCCCATACATCCATATTCCCTTGGAAGGTCATTATTTACACGCCCCGAGAAATACATACGGCAAAATAATTGTTAAAGTAAGTGGACATTTTTGGATAAGGTCAACCTTAAGGTGAGATCCAGTACAAACCAGATTGAATGTCGCGCGCTGTGATATCATATTGAAAGCTGCGCGTGTTGAAAATAATTAATTATACCCTGTTATATGTTATGATTGACCCGGCGTCCTCTTTTCTTGACCCAGTTTAGAACTGGCCACCATTGTAAAAGTCCATAACGATCAATAATTTTCGTCTGGAAGTTTTTTGAAAGACATTTAAGGTACAGAGCATTCAACAATCAGGATTGAATAGACTTTGGTTAAACTATATTAGTATTAAAATTTAGAACTACAATTAATATTTAATTTAATTTGAGTAAATGCGCCTACATGACCACGTTTTGACATACACTTTAGGTGCATAAACTCTTTTATTATATATTTCATAATGAGATATTTAAATGTGTCAGTGGGAGAAAATTTATATCGCCACAGTGGCGATACAACTATTTTCCTTTCGATTTAGGAAAACATCAGCCCTTATTTTATTCAAACTTGCATTTCCATATTTACGCCCTTTCATTTTTTTTCTTCTTCTCTCTCTCTCTCTCTCTCTCTCCATCAGGATGAACAGATCTCGAAATATGTCAAAACTGACACCCGCTAGTACACATTTATGTAATCAATGAGGATGATACGTCAAAAAATTCCTAAAAATTAACTCCAAACAAGCAAAGGTAGACTTAAGGTATTAACTCTTTTCAAAATGGTTTTCCACTTGAATCATGCAAATTGTCAGCGACCGAACTTACATGACCCGTTTCTATTCGATATTCTGTCTCTACCATACAGTATCGTATACCAGTTACACTCTACGACGAACGGTACACGTTTATAGGAAATGCTCTTGATTAAATATGGTAATTATATTGTTTAAGTAGCGATTTTAACTCTCATCACAATCATAATCATGCTTGAAAACGATGAAAATATCGGGGACAGATGAGTGTTGATTGCAAACCGAAATTAAGTGACAATCGAAATTTGGATGCAGCGTCAGTTACCGAACTCGACTGCAAGCTTGCCAAGGACACACAATTCACATTTGAATGCAGAAATAAAGAAAGTAATAAAACCAGACTCCTTATAGATTAAATTCACAATCTTTAAAATCTTTTGATTAAAGATGTTACGCTCTGAAGTCTGTGAGATATGACCGCTCTGTGGTGATTCTACAATATCTCCACCCCAACAATGTTCACTGTATCAATCCGCGCAAGAAATGTATTAACGAAAATCTTTCATTTTCATCTGAAAACAGTAATTAATTTTGACAAAATATACAATTTTAAGCATTATATGTACCAGCTAAATTTGTTAAAAGTTGCTATCCTAAAATTACTGTAAAATTCAAAACTTCTTTTTGTCGTGCAGTAATGCAGCCGTTAATCGCATTGACAATTAATGGAGAAAAAAACCATGCAAATCGAAGGTTTTTGCCTTTACAAATATATCATAGAAAAAAAAAACAATGTCGTTTTGAGTAGATATAAGAAAATTATTTCACTCGTGAAGCCGAAACGTTTTTATTGTCACGAGTGGCGAAGCCACTCGTAACAAGACAATGTTCCCATTTAACTCGTGAAATATTTCCTTATATATATCCATAAAACGTAGATATTCTATATGTGTCTCTGAATGGGAAGGAACAACATGTTTGCATGCTGTAGTGTCCTAAACGAGTGTAATGTTTCTAACTCGAGTGTTCTTTTCAGTTCTGGATAAATTGTGATCTAACAACAGTTGACTGCTTCGCAGATTACTCAGCAATAATCAAGAATAATGTCCGCTGTGGTGAGAATTATCTTTTGGTCAACTATCGTCCTACTCACAGATTATATCAGCGTATCTTTGGTAAGTATTTCCGTTTTTCTATTGAACTAAATATTTCTAAAATATTATTGAAAGAATTGAAACCAACATGTTGTAGATTATGGGGAATATTATTAGTTACATGTTAGTTTATCGTCGTGTACAGAATTTATGGCCCCATTGAACCTGAGCCGTGAATTGGGTTTAATACGGTCATAACATTCTATACACTCAGTAAATTAACATGTGATGAATGTAGTACCTCAAAAACCTGCTGAAAGACTAACACAGTAGAATCTCTTAGCTGCCATTGCTGGCTATGCAGACGATTGTAAACAGCGCACTAGTTGTAGCAGTTACCTCCTTTGTCCCTACAAAAAGAAATCCTAACGAATCACCTTTGTGTAATAAAATTCCAGTCTTCTTTATTTTGCAGGAAAATTCCCACTAATAACAAACTACAAATTAGATTATTACATTTAAATTTTTGAGGTTACATTCCACAGTTTTCACAAAATTTCACTTCCTAACACGTATGTTACATCGTCTTGCATTATCTGTTCAGTCTTTGCCATGAAAACTGCCCAATACCGGGACCTTTCTCATCTCTAACAATCCAAAATAAATTCTCTGTCTGTATAGATGATGATTAAATCGTAATTTTAAGTAAAAAATATTCCGCACCAGTTTAAATTTAGATTGTGAACAAGCAAACATTATTCAAAAATATCCGAAATTTGGTATTTGTTCTGACAAACTCATTTTCGTACAATTACAGTCATATGGAGATTTAAGTACCTGAATTCTCTAGAAAAAAATTTGAAGAAAATCTGACCGGCTATACTTTTTAAAAAAAATTTAATCTCAAACATTTGATACATATATTTGCTTTTTAAAATTGGGCCTTCATTCTGGGCGCATCGCATTCGAACCATGTTTTCTTTATAGTATGCGCACAATGAGCTAATGCTAGCGGTTTATGTTTTTCGAAAACCAAAATTCCAGTTTTAAAACAAATTATTCAAACCTTAAAACTGAGTATTTTTCAATATCATGACTACTATGAAAGATTTTATCCATGTAAGTCAATTCCGCGAAATAATTATGGTGTACAAAGATCTACCATGGATTCCGGCACCAAAATGGCGGCCACTTCGTAGAGTTGCAAGGATCGTCCCTGTAGGTTGCGTGACAAAGAACACGTTTTAGCGCGTGCGTTAAAAGAGAACATCCCTTGGATTTCAACATGGATGCGATCTGTCATTCTTGTTTATCTCGTAGATTATGAGAAAAAAAACGTGGTTAAGTCATACCAATCCTAGCTATTCCAAGTCACTAATATGGTAACAGATTTAATAGCTGATGCTATTCAAGTATGTTGTGTTTATTACCAAAAAAAAAAAAAAGAAATAGCTCAGATAGACTAATACAGCGTTGTACCTAGAATACCAGGGACAGTGGACATTTAGTCCCCTGTCCTCCAAAATTTGGAAGAAGACACAAATGCCAAAAGGACAAAGAAAAATACTAGAGAGGACTTATTGCACGAGTAGCGGGGGAAAATAGATGATCTTATTTGCTTTAACATAATTATGGAGTGAAAATGCTGGTATTTGCTAATCAGGAACAATCCAGATACCTGTTGACGTATACTGAATGAATAAAACTGATTCACGCCAACACAAGCAGTGTTTTCCTTGATGCAGAAACCATGCGTCTCTGACGTAACGTATGAATTATTGTCCCCGACAACCAAACTATTTTCGTCCAGGTGTACATGTGGCCGCAAATCGTCTGTCGCCGTTTGTCTATGGAATTTTTTTATGGTATTTAGTGTCCCTGATCTTGTAGTCTCGGCCTGCCCAGACTGCATAGAAAATTTGCAAATATCAGTCTGCAGAAGAAAAAAACAGCAAAACTAAGCCTCCATGCGGTTTGTTTTACATAACGCGGATTCGTCTTAATCTCATCCACATCATCGCTACTATGACGCCATAATGTACATGACGTCAAAAAGACGATAAGCTTGTATACAACTTAATTGTTTTTACCACATTCTTCCTGATTGATATGAATTCCACATTTCTTTGCCTTAAAGCTGTGAATTGGTGTGCTTTGTTTTCATTATAAATTTTACAGTTTTAGGACTTTACTTTAAATCGGCACCATATAGCAAGTATTGTGCTGACGTGCCATTAAACTCTACTACTACTACTACTACTACATTATCAATTTACTTTAATCTTAATAAACGCTCCAGAGCCACCCAGCACCACAAAATTTGGGGCGTCTCGTTTTTACCTTTCACTTTGTTTTTCTCCAGGCGCTAGCAAACTGCTCTTCAGTGACATGGGTATACAAACAACTGTTCGCACGGACCTTTTGACACCGTGGTCAGCCTCGTTTTGAGTTGTCGTTGCCATTCTTGCAATGTACTACGGAAAGAATTTTTTTTTTGTTACAAATCAACAATTACAGAGCTCAAGTTGATGTCTCAAGGCTTAAAGCTTCAATATTTACTGTTACCTTTTGCAAAACCCTAAAAAAACTGAGAGGTAAAATCAAAGTAAGCTCTTTTGCAATAAAGTGGCAAATTTCACGATATTAATGGCAGTGGCGTTTCGAGAGAAGCAAGAACACCACCTGGGGAGCAGTTTGATGCCCATGTTTGTCTTTCCAATGCATAGCGATGAAAGCCGAACAGGTCGGGTGATAATCTTGGCCTGCCCAGGCTGAATCTGCTTAGCAAATCTGCAGATAGCTTTCGGGGGGAAAATACGGTAAAAACTGCGTCCGTTGCGGTTTGTTTATCTGTAATCTTAAAGGTTTTTGGAGCACAGGACAGGACACAGGGCGAAGTTGTTGAATCTACAACTCTAACAATGTAGAGAAACTTAACATTCATTTACACGTCTTTCACCTACTTGGATTGATATTTAGTTCTGTTTTCGTTGGTTTTAACGGCACTTGAAAGACATTATTGGCAATATCATGCCAAAGAAATGGGAGCTAAGTGCCTTTCCCAAGGACACACCAAGGCAACCGATCAGAGCTGGCCGGGGCGGGTAATGGAACCCGCGACCCATGGCTTACGAGTTTGACTCTCTACCAATTGAGCTACCGAATTTACAGACTGCTGATGAAACTGATTCCTTCTGTGTGCTGGGAAAATGTACTTGAAATAGCACAAATACACTAACTTTGCCTGTCTTTGAAATACCGAAATGAATTTGCACAGTGTAGTCACTACTATTTTTTGAAAGTGCACTTATTAAATGTTAAAATAGAAATACTCTAAATAAAGTTATCGGCTCTTTTTTATAATTTAACTCTGCTGTTCAGGAAGCGAAAATAACCATGCAGAGTTAGCAATCTTCTATGGATGCACTTCAAAAGTAAGATCTAACTGAATACTCTCAAACCCAAATCAACCCCATCATTTTGATATCAAAATAAAGAAAAATATAGGCTCTTTAGGCATACCCAAGATATACCCATGTCTCTTTTTATCATAAGGATTACCAGTGGGTAAAATAGGGGATACATTTTCTTAAAATTTTTAACTCGGTGCAAAAATGGGAAATTCGCGAGAGGACCCCATATTAAAACGGATTTATTTTATGTTAGTCAGTGAATTAGTGAATTGAATTATGAACAAATATTTGTTTCACTGCGGTCAATAGACATTTGCCATTTTGTCACGTGCTTGGTCTAGTGCTAAGCATCGCTACCTGTCACACTAGAGTACTAGATTCAAATCCAACAATGTGCTTCTCTCTCTCTTTTTTTTTTTTTTTCTTTTTTTTAAATTTTTTTTTATGTGGATTTTTTTTCCCTTGATTGAGGAAAGAGCATTATGTTACTACTTATATTTTCTGTGTGAATATACACAAAACACAGCAGAGCATAAACGATAAATAGGTGACATTATCGCGCGGGATACCATATGAAATACGCTACTTCATTCTGTCATACATATTGCTGGCCAATACGTCTGAGCATAAAATAAAAAGAAAATTTGCTTGTTTCCGAGTGAATAACGAATATATTTCAACTCAAATACATATCCGTTATTCACTCGATACAACCAAATATCTTCTATTTATGTTATGCTAGTCCGTGAATTAGTGGGTTTTCCAACAGATGTAATTCTGATAAGTCACTGGAGTAAATTATGAAAAATATTTTTCGCTGTGGTCATAAGACTGCGGAAACATTTTAACCGCCATTTTGTTTCTTGCTTGAGTAGTGGTAAGCATGGCCACCTGTCACTCAGGAGTACCATGTTCAACTTCCACAAGGTGTATATTTTTTTCTTCGATTTTTTTTTTTTTTTTAATGTGCTTTCTTACCTTGAGTTAGGAAAATGATAATTTGCTTGTTCCGAGTAAAAAGAACGGATATATTTCATCTCGTGGGTGAAAAACTTCGCCACTCGTGAAAATACCGAGCTTTTCACCCACTCGATATCCGTTTTCTACTCGATACATATATTTCTTCATTTTTTTCATTACAAAGTTGCGGGAATAACATTAAAAATCAAATGTGCAGGTATATCGTTGATTGTTAAAACGTCGTCCAGTGTTATTTTCAAGACCTACCATATTAGAAGACTATGTTCTTCGCACATCTAGCCAGATGTTTGTCCACCAAAAACTTGCCAATTTGGTAAGTATCACTACGATTACCTCACTCTCTTTCAGAGAGTAGAAGTTATTCGACTCGCATCGGAAAGAGACGAGGGATTTCAGAATTGGTTGCATAAGTCACTGGAGACCTGAGGCTACTGATCTATATTCCTTAGATGCTTCAATTTCGTTTTCTGGAAATGAAAGCGTTTTGGTGACAAATATAAGATTGTAGACTGAATCTAGAATTAACATTTACACTCTACTCGAGATATGCATGTGTTTAACTACCAGTCATAATTAACAACACAGACAAGACAGGTATTCGGTTCTGTTATGTTCCCTTTTCAGTTTCATTAATGACATTTGCCACCTTGGTCCTCAAAAACTGTGCTTTGGATCTCCAATTTGCAAAAGATGAACTTATAGCTATTATTTGTTACATTTCCTTGAGGCTTTTAGTTACTTTGAATTCCTGTGTATTGTTCTCATGCATATTTCCCTCTGTATGCTATTAGTTGCTCTTATCTGCCCTGTCTTGTAATATATATATATATATATATATATACACGCTTCGTTGAATATACACTTAATCATAATCGTACATGTGTGTATTCTGTACGTATGTAAATATGTCCTGTTCAACTCCTTGTCATTGTATATTTAAAATGTGTGTGTATGTAAAACGCTATCATAACTATAGCGTAATATATATATATATATATATATATATATATATATATATATATATATATATATATATATATAAAAAGCGTATATATCATAATTATACGCTGTCATAACGCTAGCCATTACTGGTGTATATTTTAACGTTGCATGCAATTTTAGAGTGGAAGCTATTCGTGCAAATTGATTTCTCTGCGTTGAATCTTTAAATAGGTTATATATGTGGGGGGGGGGGGGTAGCATATTTGACTCGGGATCATTTCGTACCAGAATCGTTTCGTCCCATTTTTCACCGGGCTGTTTCGTACCGAACCTCTTCCCAGGTTCGGTTTAAAATGTCGCTCGGCTAATTTATTATTTACCAAGAGGTAATGGCGTATATCCCTGTGGAACAAAGTAAATCTGTACAGTGTTCTCGCACAGGTTAAGCAATACTCAAAAGGGCAGATTAAATGATTTATATGCCATTTTGTTTCATTGATAAACAATGTGATCTATGGGTTTAGTAGAGGATACAATGTGATCTATGAGTTTAGTAGAGATACAATATGATCTATGGGTTTAGTAGAGATACAATATGATCTATGGGTTTAGTAGAGATACAATGTGATCTATGAGTTTAGTAGAGATACAATGTGATCTATGAGTTTAGTAGAGATACAATGTGATCTATGGGTTTAGTAGAGATACAATGTGATCTATGGGTTTAGTAGAGATACAATGTGATCTATGGGTTTAGTAGAGATACAATGTGATCTATGAGTTTAGTAGAGATACAATATGATCTATGGGTTTAGTAGAGATACAATATGATCTATGGGTTTAGTAGAGATACAATGTGATCTATGATTTTAGTAGAGATACAATGTGATCTATGAGTTTAGTAGAGATACAATGTGATCTATGAGTTTAGTAGAGATACAATGTGATCTATGGGTTTAGTAGAGATACAATGTGATCTATGGGTTTAGTAGAGATACAATATGATCTATGGGTTTAGTAGAGATACAATATGATCTATGGGTTTAGTAGAGATCCAATATGATCTATGGGTTTAGTAGAGATACAATATGATCTATGGGTTTAGTAGAGATACAATGTGATCTATGGGTTTAGTAGAGATACAATGTGATCTATGATTTTAGTAGAGATACAATGTGATCTATGAGTTTAGTAGAGATACAATGTGATCTATGAGTTTAGTAGAGATACAATGTGATCTATGGGTTTAGTAGAGATACAATGTGATCTATGGGTTTAGTAGAGATACAATATGATCTATGAGTTTAGTAGAGATACAATATGATCTATGGGTTTAGTAGAGATACAATGTGATCTATGAGTTTAGTAGAGATACAATATGATCTATGGGTTTAGTAGAGATACAATATGATCTATGGGTTTAGTAGAGATACAATGTGATCTATGATTTTAGTAGAGATACAATGTGATCTATGAGTTTAGTAGAGATACAATGTGATCTATGAGTTTAGTAGAGATACAATGTGATCTATGGGTTTAGTAGAGATACAATGTGATCTATGGGTTTAGTAGAGATACAATATGATCTATGAGTTTAGTAGAGATACAATATGATCTATGGGTTTAGTAGAGATCCAATATGATCTATGGGTTTAGTAGAGATACAATGTGATCTATGAGTTTAGTAGAGATACAATGTGATCTATGAGTTTAGTAGAGATACAATGTGATCTATGGGTTTAGTAGAGATACAATGTGATCTATGGGTTTAGTAGAAGAAAACGAAATACAGCAGATATTCTGTCACATCTTTCTTTTGTACATCGTGCAATTCTCTTGTTCGTAAATGACCGAAAACCCCCAAATATGTTCAAGATTGATCTTGAGGTCTTGTGGAACGCGTAAGTTTGTGTATTAGTACATTGTTACTAATCAAATTCGCATAGTTCCAACATAAATAGATTACACATCTGGAAATAGGACTCAGAATAGAGTGTATTTTTTTAAAAATCATAAAAGTTCCTCCATTAGAGGTATTCTACGGTTTTGAAAATCATGGCAATTTTAAAATTGTATTTTCAGACTCGGCGTCTTATATATAAGCTAGAGGTAGTAATATTTACATTATTGTTATAGTGATTATGGTATTAAGTATATTCAGGCAATACAGTTGCATAATGTATGGTATTAAGTATATTCAGGCAATACAGTTGCATAATGTATGGTATTAAGTATATTCAGGCAATACAGTTGCATAATGTATGGTATTAAGTATATTCAGGCAATACAGTTGCATAATGTATGGTATTAAGTATATTCAGGCAATACAGTTGCATAATGTATGGTATTAAGTATATTCAGGCAATACAGTTGCATAATGTATGGTATTAAGTATATTCAGGCAATACAGTTGCATAATGTTCGTCTTGTTACAAACATATTTCACTGTCGTTAGTTGAATAATATGAGGTTGGACACAACTTTACTAACTCATCTAGATCCTTTCCCAAAACATACAAATTCATTTTTAATAAATATTATAAGTAACAATTTACAAAGTAATATAATACATTTCTTGAGAGACACGTATACATAAATCACGTGATTTTTAGAGCCAAGCAAAGTGCTCCAAAGCTTTGCTTACGACACATATCTACGCGAATAATATATGGCATTATATCACAATTTTTAAATATGATATTATTATTATTATTATTATTATTATTATTATTATTATTATTAGCAGTAGTAGCAGTAGTAGTAGTACGTAGTAGTAGTAGCAGTAGTAGTAGTAGCAGTAGTACTAGTAGTACTAGTAGTAGTACTAGTAGTAGTAGTACTAGTAGTAGTAGTAGTAGCAGTAGTACTACTAGTAGTAGTAGTAGTAGTGGTAGTTCAGTTTCAATTCAATGTAAATTTACAAATTGTTTCAATCGTCACATGTATAAATTGACATATGCTAGTTATTAGGGCGATTCTTATTTTTGTCTTTTTCTTCTTTTTCTTTTTTTCTCCTTCTCCTCGTCCTTCTTCTTCTTATTATTATTATTTACAATTGAACGCGTGTACAATTCTACGGATGTTATTGATCATGGCGCCAAACCATTTCCCGCCACCGTGTAAAAATGTGATATCTTAAAACCATTGATAATTATGTTGACAACGACGATGACGACGATGAAGATAAGATTGTTAATGATCTGAAATTTACATTTTACAGTTCTTGCTATGTAGTTTTGCACTTTAAAACAAGAACAAGAACAACAACAACAACAAAAATACTAATTAAAATTTATACTTGTTTCTCAATTGGAATTTCTCAAGTACCGAAAGGCAGTGCGCAGTCGATGCACAATCCGATTTGTACCACTAAATAAGTTAAATGCGTGAAATATGTTAGCAAGGGTAATGAATGTATAACTCCTGAAATTAATTGTATTAACTTTGCAACCAAAATTACACTGCAAATATATGCGTATTAATTAAAAAAAATTGTATGACCTGAAATTAATTATATTAACTTTGTAACCGAAATAAAACTGCAAATATATGCGTATTAATAAAAAAAAATTGCATGACTTGAAAATAAAAAGAAAGAATATTAACGAAAAAAATTGTCTGATATGGGCTCGTTTTCATGTACAGTAAACTTAGCGCGAACCTAGCATACCTGGTTTCAAACTATCGGAATAACACTTTTGACAGATATTCTTCAAAATGTTCAATATTTTTTGTTCATTTCGTCAATGTACAGATTTACAAATTAACACTGCATGTGTATTTTAAATGACTTTCTTTCATGGATCCTATTACAGGTTAAACAAAAAAATTATTATATCCATTCTTCATATAAAAATGAGGAGAAAAAAAAGTTTCAGCTTTAGTGGGCAATCTTGTTAGTATAATACTGTTATATGTCAATAACCTCCTACTGGGTTCTTGATGACCATGGACCTTTGAATTAAATATAGACACTAAATTCAAGGAAAAGTGTCAAATACTTTTTTTTTTAGATGCATTCAATTTACTCTTTAAAAACAATAAGTCTAGTCGACGGGATAAATCCTGAGTGTATAATTTGATCAGAATATAAAGAAACTCAGATGTGGCCAAGTATATATTTTGTATCAGGTGTGTTTGCAACTGACTGGAGAATTGTTGGGATAGACTTATTTGAAGAAAAAAAAAAGAAGTGAAAACTGGAGAACAAAACCCTCGAAAGAACATGTATACCCAAAGGAATGACACTTATAGCATATTTGTAATAAAATATATGAAATTCCATTTGAATTGAGAATGTACACGATTGACAAAAGCAACAACTAATTTTAAAACATTTTCAAGAACGAAAATCAATTGTATTAGCTTTGTAATGAAATAATACTACATGTCTATGCACTTTAGTTCCCCTCCCCCCCCCCCAAAAAAAAAAAAAATCGCATGACCTGAAAATAAAAAAGAATTTTAATGAACGAAATAAAACCTAACTTGATATGTCGGCTAATTCGTTTGTACAGTAATGTTAGCTGACATCTAACATATCTGGTGTTCAACTAAAGGACTGACACTTTTGACAAACATTCTTTAAAATATTTAAATTCGATATTACTTTCATCATTGTACACTCTGACCTACAAAGTATCGTGATGGAATGCGGCCCCCGAATTTAAGTATTTCTTTCGGTAGTGCTGATATGATTAATAGCACGCTTGAGTCAGTGCAATGTCCTCTCAACTGAGGCCTTTATCAAACACATAAACTGAGACCATGTCTATGGGAAGAAACATCCCGGTCAAAAAGACCCGATACGAAACGATTCTGGGACGAACTGGATTTGGTGCGAAATGATTCGTTGCGGCATTTTTAGCATAGAAACAAGATTTGTAATAGATGTAACTAGTTACATAATAAAATTAGTATGTATTTATGTATGGATGGATGGATTTCTAATTGATAAAATGAATCGTTATTTTATTGTTTATAGTCGGTAAAATAGCTCCAATGAGCCAATCTTCCTTGTAAATGCAAACCGACTCTAAATAGATTTGTCTATCTGCTGGACTCCTGGTCCTATAAATAAGACTTCACACTTTTTTTTATACTAACAGGGTTGCGATGCCCAGTATAAACAATGTAGTGCAAAGTCTTATTTGTATGACTACATAACCCCAAATTTTAAAATCCTCGGGAAAAACTATGCACAGGCATTCCCGGATTCTGCTTTAAATAACACATGCTCCATGGATCTCCCTAGCTACGAATGTGTAGCCTGGACTGATATTTGGTTAGGTCCGCCCATAAATGAAGGTATTATTTTGGTAGTACTAATATTGGTACTAGGGTCACTCTAGCTCAGAAAACCAGTGGACCATTGAGATGGGCCCAGTGACTCACTTTCTATATAAAGCAATGCAAAATTAACAAACAATATGGGCCATTTGAAAACTTAAGTGGTCACCAAGAAAATGTTATGGGCTGAGTATTAAGTGCTATATTTCAGTTGATCATGGGGGAGGGGCGGCATTCAAAAATATATTTAGTTTTACCATTTTGTTTTACTCAGTTGTACATTGGACTGGATTTTGCGTCTTGATAATTGACCGATCATATTACTAGAATTGTGTTTGTGAGGTAATAAATGAGAATCTTACTGAGAACTTATGTTATTAACACAGGGCGTCATACACTGAGATATCATGGAATTTTATATGGGATCATGTCATTCAGTGGAACAAAAGCAAGCATAAACAAAAGGAATACATATTTAAAAAAAAAAAAAAAAACACTAAGAATTTTCAGCCTGACCCATAGTTCTTTGTGTTCAAATATAAAAAATAACCTGTTGACTAAAACTTCCCGTTCTAGGGAAAGAAAACTGTGATGGTTACAGAAAATTTAATGTCAATCTTATTTTACTGTTATATTAGTCAATATCTAGAACAGTATGGCCATCAGTGACAAATTTGAATGAAATTGCAACAAGTATATAAGAAACGTAACTACAGTAGGAGACAACGACGTAAACCACACCATGTCAAAAGAATTCAGACCTTTGGACCTTGTTTTATAAAACAACAAGAGTTGTCAGAGACAAACCTAGCTTGTATGCACACCGTAATGTTTGTCTGATATAGTTCTTTGATATCAACACGCTTGTGAAGAAAAAAATTGGATTCTGCAATAATGCTCAGGTGTCCGTGTTTCATCAATTTGACATTTTAACCCTACCCCTGGACCCTGGATGTTGGAGGGTGGGGGTGGAGGGAGTATGTGCTAGGAAAAACAACACTTTAAGGTTGTTAAGCTGTAAATAACAAGGTCACTGATTAATGCATGAAACGTGGGTCAGTGTGACCAATTTTCCTTTGGACAGGTTTCCGATGATGCAATAAACATAGTGAACAAGTTACATGAAGATGCCATACCTACAACAGAATTTCTGCCAGGAAATTAAAAATTGTAACTCTTGAGTAAACTGTAAATAACGATGTAATTAGTGTAAGAAACGTAGGTCAAGTTTGTTTAAGGTGCCCGGGGCTATGTTCTTTAGTGCAGCCCCTACGTTGCTACAGAGAATAGTTCTTATGTCAGTTGCCAACCTCCCTCCGTCTCCCATCCCCTTCTAAATATACGTTTTGTGAAGAATTGCCCCAGGTGCACTAAGGTGAAGGTAAAATACTATGAAAACTTCCGCTACAAAAGAAAAAGAAGCTCCCGAAGGCGCCCCCTTCAACTGGCGCCCGGGAGAAATTGCCCCCTCCCAACCCAACCCAAATCCCCTCGCGCCGCCACTGGGATAATGCAGACCAATTTCCATGAAGATATCATGCCTAATCCTGGAGGTAATGGGAGGAAAGATAAAATGTCCTCCCTGAGTTATTGTCATTTGCAAGTAATAAAATTATAAGTGTAAAACAAATAGGTCAGTGTGACCCATTACCCTGGATTAGGGTTTAAATGACATGAGAATGACCATCACCAAGCTCCATGATATATCATCATTAGAGGTTGAGATTTTCCAGAAGGATGAAAGTTTAATGCTGAAGTTAACCTATAAATAAATCATTCGTGGAGGAAAAGGAGGTCGTTGTTCCATATTTTATTCTATGGTGGTTCCAAATAAAGAAAAAGTAATATCCTGAACAAATTACCTAACAAACCATGCCTACAGCTGATGTTCTGACAAGAAACTAAAACTTAAAAATTGGGAATAACCTGTAAACAAAGTCTTTAGTGTAAGAAAAAATAGATCATTGTGACCTACTTTTACATGGGTTGGTTTCGAATGATACAAAAAGCACCCTAATGAAGTTCATTAAAATATCATGCCTACAACTGGACGTATTGGCAATAAAAGAAAATATTAACATTGAAGCGACTTGTTTGCAGACGCCGATTATGACGCCATGGGTCATTTTTAGCTCTTCTTTATATCGTACAGGTGAGCCAATAAAGGTAACTTGGAAATAAAGTGAATGTTTGTCTATCTCTGCAGGGTTTGGAATATACAGATGACGGTCATGAGATCGAAGAGTTTATTTCATCTAGAAAACTACGAGAAGGTAAATATAGTAGTATACATTTCACATACATGTCACGTGTCCACCCTTCTTCATTCAGATGAGACGCACATGTTGATTCAGTTGAAGGACTTCCGCATGTGATTTTTTCTTCAGATGAAACAAGTAATATCCTCACTTTTTTTTTTTTTTTTTTTTGAAGTATTAATAACAGTCTTACATTAATTGTTTTATATAGAATTGCTCAAGAAAACTCTTTCTTCCATCTCATATACTAGTATTTGTGGACGATGATGATAAAATTATACAAATAACTGTTCATGACTCTTTAACATGAAGCACAATTTTAACGATTTTTTTATCAATAGCAGCATGTAGTTATTATTTAAATGTACATATCTAGTATATAGATATTTAATATTTAATTTCTAACACAGAGTAATTTCAGTTCACAAAAATTATTGGATGCTCTCTTGCTTAATAAGTTATCATGGCAGGAAAAATTAATAAATTAGCCGTTTTCCTTATTTCCATCAGCTGGGTTTACAGATTTCGAGCTATCCCGTTTGGAGCACACTGGAAATGGAAACATGTGAGTCATTCATATATTTATCCCATATAACATACTGAACTCTCAGGCGTGAGTTTCATCTGTCAATCAACCATCACATAGATTCTAATGGACAGCCGACCAGTTCAATCTCCAACTAGGTGTGAATCATTACGCAATTAACACCTTGCGCAGCCGAGTAGGGCACTTAGATAGA
Organism: Margaritifera margaritifera; assembly: GCA_029931535.1. NCBI lineage: Eukaryota > Metazoa > Mollusca > Bivalvia > Unionida > Margaritiferidae > Margaritifera > Margaritifera margaritifera. Next base: position 3,011,929 of record JAQPZY010001550.1, on the reverse strand, counting down.
ATTCAGAATATAACATATACAATTTTGACTCTTTAAAACTTCGATATTTTCCATGCAATTTCAAATTATTTTTACAATATATTTATGAGGCCTGTTTTATTCACTTGGTAATTTTAACAAAACAAGAAATAAAAAAATAACAAAATACAGTTTTCAAAGAAATAGATGTGCTAACAAGTAACTGGAACATTCTCATACTGGAGACTAATTCTGCTGGTTGATAATGCATTTATTCCCAGATCGACTTTCTGTTAAGGCACATGCGTTTCAGCAAGTTACTGTATAATATAGATACAATTATAATTGAGATCTCCTACACAACCGAAAACATACCTTGTATAAGTAGAACTCAATTTTATTAAGATTCCTATAATCCTCATCATCAGTTGAATAACCAGAGACATGTAAAGCGGAGATAGTCTCAGCTATATTATGGAGATATTAAGCACTGCGTGCAAATTTCACATGTTCTTTAATAACATGAGGAAGATTTTGAAAATGACGGCAAAGTTTTGTGGTTAGCGCGCTTCGCTGACTTATACAGAGTTCCGAAAAATTGTGTGAACATATAAAGCTGCCAGCTATCCTTGTTATCCCGAGCAGAATATTGTGTGATACAGTCCGTTCGTAAGTACTTTTGTACGAGTGTAATGCCCTTGAACTCACCCTACACTGTTAGAACTATACACATGAAACTTGGGTTAATGAAAGATCTATTAAGTGTGGATCACGAGAACACTTTGAGAATTTTCATCGCATGAGGGGGGGGGGGGGGAGGGGGAGGGGAATTTTACATAAATTACAAAATAACACCAGACTTCTATGTCTCTTATGTCTTTCAATATGTGATCAATGACCAGGGATTTGTCTGGGCCTGTTTTATGGCGCAATTCGTCCCCGTTTCCCATGCCAAAACTGTCCATTTTTCTCAGTTTGAGTGTAAAACATTGCCAATTAGAAGCTTTAAAACAATCCGGTGCAATTTGCCTAGAAAGCTACTATAATGAGGATAGCATGGGATTTAAAGAATCAAAGTAATCTATCCTATTGAATTATTTAAATATCTAAGAATATTTTCTTTGTAAATTGTTGTAAATTAACTATGTGTAAAAACATACAATAATTTCCCAGTTTAACGCATAACAATTCCCAATTCCATGGACCCGGACCCAGTTTTGAAAATGGTTGAGAAAAAAAACTGGTGACCCAAGTGACAATACTTAGCCTGGATTATAACATAGAACCAACTGAGAACCCTACGTTATGACCTAAATAGACAATCACTGTGAATTGTATGACACATTTATACATGCAGCTGACATTGACCCGTCGTCCTTCCATGCACCCAGGAACCTAGCCCCTGAGTCATAACTTTTAGAAATTACTCAGATTCCCATCCTATAAGAATATATACACATGCTGGACCTGAAAATACAAATGTTTACATGCACCTTAACCCTGGAGTCCATCCCTACCCAAAATGACTTAGCCCCTGAATGATAACCTGGAAACTACTGAGATCCACCGGGTTCTGCATGCTATTACGTGGTTCTAAAATGGATCCAGCTATAATGAGTCTATAAAATGACATTTAATGTTCAAAAGCGGGGATTTCGATTAATTTTTTTCTTCTAGTTTTTACTTGCGGCCATGTAGGTCTATAAGAACGGCAACTTCTTCTTCTTCTTGAAAATCAGTCTTTTCATTTAAATTTTATATAGTCCTGTTTACCACTTTGGTATATAGGATTAACTCTTCCCTTCATAAGTGCATCTGTTCGTCCGTCAAATAGAGGATGCACGCGCTGAAAAGAGTGCAAGTCATTCATTCTTGTGAAAAAATTGATCACCACATAAATTATTCATGTATGAAACACCATAAAATGATGGTTTCTTTACAACTAAAACTGTGGTCAGTTGACTCGCGCTATTCCTTTTATATATGAAAATAGATCAGGGCGCACAATTGCAGCTGTCGAGAAAAACAGCTGGAAACAAAATCAGGTTTTTCTGGCATGAGACGTTAACACTATACTGTGATTTTTTTTTTTCATAGCATAGATTCAAAACAACTGAGAAGAATGAAGCGTTCAACATATGGTCGACAACCACTCACCTTGTCAGTATCGGCGTATGGAGAGACTTTTCGACTTCAGCTGATGCACGTGCAGTCAGTGCTTCATCCCAGTGCTACCATATCAACACGTGCTGGAGATGCCGAGGAAATTATATGGAGAGGAACACAACCCGATTGTTTCCTTGTAGGATCTGTGACATCACACGGTGGGACAGCGTCAATATCCTACTGTTCTGAATTGGTAAAATTTATGTTATTTTGTTTTGAGGTTGTCCCGCAATGCTAGGAATCACCTATCGAAAACTATGAGGTACTTTAATATAACAACTGTATAACACTTAGCTGATAGCTCTATGACTTTATGGAAGTCCGAGCCATAATCTGGTTGTCCATGAGAAACGTGATATCATAACTATACTAACTATAATCTTTTTCTTTTTTGTATTTGCAAGATTTATACATTTTATTCATTTTATTCGATTCAGCTTACCAACACTTTTTTGTTACGGGATAGTACTAGCCGATATCCCGCTAACCACTAAATAAATCACCGTACTCTTCGCGGCCAATAAACTCTCCTGAGAATAAAGGTCCGATCAAACTTAAACCTTAACTCCAAGAGGTCTCTGTGATTCCGTCGTGAAGTGAGCAATCATAACTGTAGCAATGGACTAGGGACAGAACGCATATTCAAATTAATGTTTCATTTCATTTATATTAAATGCTTTTTTAGCTCAGGCTTCAACGATTGATTTTATGTGACCGCTGATAGCCGAAAAAAACCAAAAAAAAAAACCATGTATGATCCCAATAGTAAAAGACCTACAAGAAACTGTTGACTTGACAAGGTTATGAAAAGTAATGTTGACTTGACAAGGTTATGAAAAGTAATGTTGACTTGACAAGGTTATGAAAAGTAATGTTGACTTGACAAGGTTATGAAAAGTAACGTTTGCATGTGATTTATCCGTTTAAGCAAATGTTTTCGACTAAAATTTGTGATTTTTAAATATCAAGCTGAATAAATACATACCAAGAAAAAATGAGATTATCTACTTCCAAGATTTAAAAACTTTACTTATAGACCTGGTCTAACATTACTATAAAAAATGTTCATTGTAAATTACTGATTGAAGGCAAAATCAACAAATAAAAAAGACGCGTTTTCTTCATGCACTGCCTTATATGGAATTTATAGTAAACAGTTAGTAAAATCTTTCCCACGGACTGTATGAACACACAGAACCTCTGGAAGTGACTCTCTGAAACCTGAACAGGTCATGTCACAAGCGCTGACAAGCGCTTATATAAATGGGGCTTTCGTGATGTCAACAGTTAATTTTTTGTTTTCTCCCTCTCGAGGATTGCCTCATTTGATGAGGTGAATGACTTGATCTTTACCGGTATATGCATCACGATTTTGACAGAAAATTCAAGTCACTCTGCTTAATTAATCTCCATGAGCGTGTTTAAATTTTCGAAGAAAATGCCTTCAATTCTAATTTTGCAATTTTATTTAAATGTATAGTATGGTCAGTAATGATTAGTATCTCACAGTACCCAGATGTACAAATTCCTCTATTCCCCTCAGGAATTCTGAGAATAGCAGGGAATAGATATTTCCTTTTTATGGTCCATTTCTTTATACACCTCTCCCTCGATAACTCGTGAGCGACAAGTAGGTGCGATTATCTCTGCTCAGACGACAGGTGAATTACCTGGACTAAGCAGGTAATAGATAATAAACCGAAGAGACTAGCAGCCAGTCTATTATTATTATTATTATTATTGCCGTGTTTTCCGAAGAATAAATGGGGATTGCATGATACGAGGAGGGTCTGTAGATTGATTCAAGCCCTGAGGTGAGGTGGGGAAACTAGAGCGTGAGAAAGACAGTTGTGCATGTGGTGGAGCTAAAGTAGTTGTGGTATGTATGCAGCTAAGCTGAAGTTTTCTCATAATTATTATTAGTCTACCTTTCCAAAAGCCGTGGGATCTAAAACTATGGTCCGCCAATGAAAGACATAATAAATAAATAAACAAACGACTTCTAAAAAGATTTTAAACGATTTTTTTTCTAAAATCACTCGATAGGATATAATCAAATTTGATAGGAAGTATTCTAGCGAGAATATCTGTTCAATTTATGTAAATAATTCCAATTGGTCATCAGATATAGCCACTATTACTAAAAGTGGAGAAAAAAAAAAACAAAAAAACATTCATATGACTTATGTTCTACAACTACACAATGGAATTTGACCAAATTTGTTAGAAAACATTCTGACAAAAAGATCTTTTCAAATTTGTACAAAAGACGCCGATCTGCCATCATATTGGCCGCCGTTAATAAAATTTGAAAACTCGACAAAGGACTTTTAAAACCACTCAAAAGAATTTAGCTAAATGTTTGACCGGAAGCAATCCGGGATTCAGTATGAAGAAATACTGTCTCTGCACTACCAAATATGACTACCGTTAGAAGAAAAAAATTACAAGAAAACAACAAAGAATTTAGACACATTTTTGACGGGATGCATCAGGGATTCAGTATGTACAAATACTGTCTCTGCACAATCAAATATGGCTACCGTTACTAAAAAAAAATAAATATTCAAAGAACAACTGTTTTTTTCTGCCCCAGATTAATGGGCCCACTGATGTTGCCTGAAGCTCATGAGCTGATAGAAGTGAAGAAAGCTTCATCTGCAAAATTAGGTCAACTTTGACCTCTTGTTATTATTATTATTATTATTATTATTATTATTATTATTATTATTATTACAGGGAGGACGTTTTAATGACGGTGTGCACGAATACCATTTTGAAACACTTCCAGAACAAATTATTGAGAAATTCACACAGTTGAACAAGAGCACAAACGTCATCGTGGCCAGAGGTCTAAATACACCATCACTAGAAAATACGTCTATGGCAGGTAAGAGATACTTAAGACACTTTATTTTATGCTAGGCAGTGAAATACTGGATTTTCCGAGTGATATAATTGTGATATTTCACTGCAGTGAAAAAATATCATGATATTTTTTCACTTGTGATCGATAGCGCGCGTGGTGTAATGGTAAAGATGGCTGCTTCGCATGCCAGCGAACCGAATTCAAATCCAGCAACAGACATCATTTTTTTTTATTATTATTTTCTTTTTGTCTGTTATTTTACCTTGAATTGGGAAGGAGCATTATGTAACTACTGATATTTTATGTGCAAATATACCCAAAACAGAGCAGAACATAAACGGTCAACCGCTGACATTATCGCGAGGGATGCAGTAAGAAATCAGCTACTTCAGTGTGTTATACAAATTGCTAGACAATACGCTTGAGCATAAAATAAAAAGAATATTTGCTTTCTCCGAGTGAAAAACGGATATATTTCATCTCGTTCGTGAAAAACTTAAGTATTTTCACTCGTGGCTTCGCCACTCGTGAAAATACTGAGTTTTTCACCCACTCGATGAAATATATCCGTTATTCACTCGTTTCAAGCAAATATCCTCTATATATTCTCCCTTTTGGAAGATATATCCAAGTTCTGTTTCTAGAGAAATTAAATAATTTGAATGTGACAGAGTAGACAGATAAACAAGAGAGATTTCAATAAAACATATCCATGAACAATCCAACAATCTTTAGATAAGCTCTGATTTTCATATATTATGAATTTATATGCTCATAGCCAAGCGTAGTTTTGTGTTCACATGAGTGGAATTGTAATTGGACAAGTGAAAACTTCACTGATGTTGACGTCTCTTGCTCATATTTTGTTCAAGAGATTATTTCTTTATACCAAATCTAATATTTTGAAGATCCAACAAATATACACCGTTGTATTTGTCCATATTGACAGTTTTCCTCAAAGCGCCTAAAGATTAATCTAAATTAGAACATTTAAATCTCACTTTCATTTTAATATCCTGACTGACTGTTGTTGGACTTAAGTCGTGTGCGTCCATTTTGGCAATGTTTAATATCCATTTTGCAAGCGCAATAAATAGTATACAAGCAAATTAAATCACATTGTCTGATACCTGTTTACAAATGTTTTACCATTTTAACATGCAGGGATTGTTTATTTGTTTCGTGTTTAATGACACATCATTACATTAAATTTTATATCGCACTCAGGCAATATGAGAAAAGTGCCTTGCACAAAGACACACCAGGTGGCCTGGTTTGGGCAGGATTTGAACTCCACACTTCTGGTCATGAGTCCGGTGTACTAAACATGTAACCACCGCTGTTCATTATTCAGTGAGGAACACATCAATACAAGTACTTGTCAATACAAACTACATATAAATGTTACCGAGTATTTGACGAGAATACACAATAAATACTAACAAGCAAAAATTAAAAAATCAGCGAGTAGGAGACTATATTATATATTTTTCTTTTCATGGAGATTTTTTAAAGCCAATGGACCGTGAATCACAATGGACAGAGGACGCTTCGGGTCAAGAAAGGTATCGTAGAGAGACGTCTTTACCAAGCATAGAAATTGAAACTGCAGTCTACACCGACCAGCTGATGACGCTCTTCTTGGAAGCGAATGGGGCCACGTCGATGGAAACGAAGATAGAAAGAATGCTGGTTCAGTGGAACGGGGTATATGCATAGGCTATATAATAGTAGTGCAAATCTGGTTTAATAAATAAGGTCCAAGATTTATTTCAATCAGATCACAGGGAATAGAAATTGCCTTTAACAATTTCTTCATGTATAAGAAAGAATTGTTATGAAAACACAAAAAGCGAAGAAATTAAAGGCAAGATATCATCAATTATAGGAAGATGCAATACATAAATAATAATAAAATAATTTGCCAGTATATGCATTCAACATAAACTATGTGAAACTTACTTAAGTTAAGAAAGAAAGAAGTTAAAAAAATGATCATGGTATGTGAAGAGTTACAGCTGCAAATAGACATAAGAAATAATGATGGCTTTAGATATAGCATTCTTGTACTAAACATGCTTACTTGCAACCAAGTCTCCGGAATCCCTTGCATATGATCGGACATGACCGATGTTTTTACCGACTGCAAATTACGCTAGTTTGGCATTCGTTGTTATGAACTTAAATCTTTTTCTATTTCTCATATTTAAGTTCACACTGTAGAACTGTATAATTTCAATCTCCTTACCTGACAAAACAAGCACCGGATGGCAAATCTTTGTACGACAAGTGTCAGACTCTCTTTAGCATCGGTTATACTTGTTCTCTAATCCTGGCTTCACGCTTCCAGCAACAAAGCAGATTAAGGTATACACAGCCATGTCCAAGTGATCGCATCTATAATACTATACATAGGGTCAAGCATCAAACAGAATCTCCACTTTAAGTTGTCAGCATGGCTATGACAACAAATACTATTGCGGCCTTTTAGTATCAAATAAAAGTAATGAGATAGCGTTAGGACAATAAAGATCTGTCAAGCGGAGAAAACACCTATCCGAGTTTTGTTAATTGGTTGTTTATTAGTAAAAACAGCCAGTCAAGTAAGTTCTATAGCGCAAATCGGCACTGATTAAGTATTTAACCACCAATAACATCATAGGAAAGATATTATTTTGTTGTTGCCAGAGTTATCATGGATAGCATTACCCATCATAAATAACACAAAGAGGAGCCAACATTTAAAAAAAAAAAAAAAAAGAAGTTCAAAAGAAAATGATCAAACAAGTTTTCATGGTTGAGATGCGACAATAAATTGAAAGTGATGTTGTGCAACTTATTTCAAAAGCACAAACATACGAACAATTTTGTGAAGTGTTTCAAATGTTTGAAATTCACCCCTTGTCGACCATATGGGATGTAATGTAATGAACATATACATTCCTCAAAGCTGAAACTGCAGCCAAAAGTGTTACTATTTTCGACAAAGTATCAGACTGGGCATATGAAGCTATGTCAATAATATTTCGAAAATGCCTATCAATACATGTATCTTTTGCGTGTCGAGCGCTAGTTGTAAACCACTTATAATATCGGGCGCAAGAACCTCAACATTCTAGAGAATAACCGCATGTCACACAGATGCAGCACAGGAGTTTGCTGTTTCGTGCATGAAAAATGACTAAAAGTTACAAACAAAAACAAAAAACTTTCTCTGCACTATAAATATATACAAAAAACTGTATTTATACTATTAATATGTAGAAATAACTCTATTATCATTATATATATATGAAAATATCTGTATCTATATATATATATATATATATATATATATATATATATATATATATATATATATATATATATACAAATAACTGTACCTAGATTATAAATATATACAAAAAACTGTATCTATACTATAAATATATGGAAATAACTCTATCTGCATTATGTATATGAAAATACCTGTACCTAGACTATAAATAGATACAAATAACTGTACCTAGACTATAAATATATACCAATAAATGTATCTATATTAAAAATATATACAAATAACTTTATCTAGGCTATAAATATATGCAAATAACTATCTATACTAGTTAGTATAAGTAGTATAGATTCAGGTATTTCGTCTTTTCTTAACGTTTCATCTTTTTATTATGCAAGAAATGTAAAACTCCTATCGATTCAATGATTTCAAATTCCAGTTTTTCCTGTCAAAATAATATTACATATTAGTTTACATATTTGTTTTAATCATTTGTGTGTGTGTGTGTTGTCATGATTTAAAATTACTGTGCATTTGCATCAAGAAGAATGTACAGGAATCTACATAGACCTACATATATATGCCTCATGGTGACAGATTATGTATAAAATGTATACTTTTCATCTGATCACTTGTCTGTCATGTTTGTAATATATTGTAGGTTCAGAGCGAGTGGAGTAAACACAATCAGCTTGGATACCATGTGAAAATTACAATCAAACGGATGGTATTCTTTACGCAAAACCCGGTAAGTGTGTTCAGGGTTTCTTATCGTCCTTTTATTGTTATATTAATTTTATCATGCCAATCAAATGACCTGATCATTTTTTTCTTCAGAAAATCTAAAAGCGTTTTAAGAAAAAAAGTATTTTCTGCTGCATACAACGTATATTTTACAACACATCTTGCATGAACATTTTAATCTTAAAAAATCTAATAAGGGACCCAGTCATGGGAGTAAATGAAGTAAGTTTGTTCATAAATAAGTCACATTTTATTAGTGTATCGGACAGCAAGATTTTATAACGGCTGTTGCATATCTTGTAACATGAAAATCAGACTAAAGCCATTTCAATTTACTATATGCAACTAAATAAGTATTGGATTAGCAGGAATATAACATCCTTTGATTGTGGTAGCATAACTAACGCATAAATATAACATCCTTTGATTGTGGTAGCATAACTAACGCATAACTAACGCATAAATATAACATCCGTTGATTGTGATGAGGGAACTAACAATGGATTACCAAAAATTTGACATCCGTTCAAACAGAAAATGAGATTATAAAATTCTGGTACATAATAATCAATACATTTATTCTTGTCTTTATAAAGCAGACTTATTTAATAAATATTTTTCTGAACAATCCTTGGTAGATACAAATACTTCCACCACCGTGCCTTCTATATCTCTTCCTGACATTGGCCTTAATAATATTCACATTAGCATAAGTGACGTAGAAGATGTTCTTTTAAATCTCAAGATCATTAAGACAGAGGGTCCTGATAGGATCCATCCTAGGCTACTTAAAGAAGGCACTCGCATATTATCGCGATATTTATCAGAAATCTTCAATAATTCGCTCCAATCTTCATATTTTCCAATACTGTGGAAAGAGGCCAACGTTACTACTATTCATAAAAAGGGGACACAAATTTTGTTTCAAATTACATACCCACTTCCGTATTAAGCTGTGTGGGCAAAGCAATTGGAAAAAGTGTCATCAAACCCTTGTATAGCTATCTTACAGCTAACAACCTAATTAGTTATTTTCAATCGGGTTTGACCACAAAAGATTCCGGTCCCTTACAACTGTGTGGTATATATAATACATTTTGCAAGGCGGTCGACAAAGGCTAAAATTCCAGTAGTATTTTGTGGTTTTGGTAAGGCCTTCGACAAAGTCTGACACAAAGGTTTAACTCATAAGCTAATGAAATGGTTTTAAAATTATCTCTGAAACAGAACGCACACAGTCGTTACGGAAGGTTGTACTTCAGACCAACAACATATCAGGGCTGTTGTGCCCCAGGGAGCTATCCTTTGACCACTGTTATTTTTAATGTACATTAATTATATTGTCACTGATATTTAGTCCAGTATAAGACTGTTTGCTGATGATACATCGTTTCAATTATTGTCCATGGTCCAACCCTGTCTGCTGTTTTGAACGAAGACCTACTTAAAATCAATTTGTGGGATAATCAATGGTCGGTTGAATTTAATCCAAACAAAACTGAATCAATGACTATATCCAGAAAATATCAAAAGAAACATCACTGACAACTTTTAATGAATGCCACGGTTATTAGGAATGTCACTTCTCATAACACTTGGGATTAACTCTAAATGAAACCTTATCTTAGCATATTCATATACAGGAAATAATAACTACAAAATCATGGAAAAGGTTAGACATACTACGAAGTTTGAAATTTAAACTTGATAGAAAATCATTAGAACTTCTTTATTTCACCTTTATAAAAAAAATTTGGTGTATGGGGATATTATCTGGGATAACTGCACCCAGTATGAAAAAGACGAAATAGAATAGATACAAGCTGAAGCAGGTAGAGTCGTTTGTGGGGCAACAAAATTTACGTCATATGCTACAATTTTGGAAACAAATTGGGAAAGACTTTCAACAAGGCGCTGCTAACATAGAATAATAAATTTTCTTAAAATGTATCAAGACATAGCTCCAGATACACGCGGGTTCTCGTTCCACCAAGTGTCCAGCAGGTACGTAATAGACAACTTCGAGACAGAACAACCTCCAAAAGCCCTTTGCAGGGACAAACCTATACAAAAAGTTCATTTTTACCAAAGTATGTTACGGAATGGATTCTTCTCTATTTGGAAATTTGAAAAAAAAAACAACGTTACACTTTTTTAAATCACGCTTAAATATGAATCTAGAAAAATCCCCAGTCTATTACTATCAAGGAGAAAAAAGAGCGCAGATTATGCACACAAGACTTCGATTTGGTTGTAGTTTATTAAACGACGATCTTTTCAAAAACAATTTGTCATTTAGAAATAGATGTTCATGCAGTGAACCAGTAACTGTTAAACATTTTTTCTTAGACTGTACAAAATATGTTACCCTCAGAAACCGAACAATATGAATTTTCCCCCATATTACAAATATAACTTCGTTATTAAAAGGTAATCCGTTGCAATCGCTTGAGGTCAGCGAGGAGATCTTCAAGGCGGTCCAAAAGGACATAACTACAACCAAGAGAGTTGCTTGATGTCTATTTATGTCTTGGTTTGAACAATATCATTAAAAAAAACATAATCGTGTACGATTTAGAACAAAATAATATCTGGCAATTCAGTAGAAAAATGGAAGCTTGTTAAAAACTGTTCCCTTATCACAGAGAAATTTTAACAATCGATAATTGTCTACAGACTTAAAGTACATAGGTCATATACAAATATAGATATATGCATGATCAATTCTTGTATATGTAATTATTTCAGAGATCATATAATAGTAAGAAAAGGTGGAATGCATGTGTATAGTTGTGATCTGTGTGTTAATTTGAAGACAAAAAACGTTTTGATAATGTTATGAAAGTTTGCACTGGCATATATATTTGCGTATTAATTTCACCAGAGTACATATGATTGCCGGATAACAATGTCTTAATTGTATGTCGATACGGTGAAATGAAGAGGACACAATGTCTTAGAGTTGTAACAGTTCTAACAGAAAGTGTTCAGCTGTTTCTACTTTTCTGCATCTGCAGTAGCTATAATTAGAAACATGATTTGTGAATAAATCGCTATTTAAGCTACTGCATTTGGTTCTCAATTGCGTATGCTGAACTTGATCCACCCGAGCACTAACACAATAATACGAAGGAATTTTATATTTATCCCGATTCAGGCAAGTTTTAAGATTTTGAATGGACGGGTTACCTTATTATGTCAATTGGTAACGCGTTCCGCAGCTGAGTCGTGGAAGGCAGAAATTATTTTTTATACAATGTAGTTCTGCACAAAAAGGGGACCGAATAGTAATCTATGATCGAGTGGCGTATGTCTCATTGTTAACATCAAAAGGTTGAACTACATATTGTAAATACTCTGGAGCAAAACCATGGTACATTTAAAGAACTGAATAAATTTATGCTTATATTGTCGGAAATTCATGCTATCCCACTCGGTTTCCTCATATAATAGTGCCCAAGCCGCACTTTTGGTAGCACCTGTTACTATTCTCATAGCCTCCAAATTTTTGTTGTTAATTAATCTTGTTCTTACTGAGTACAATAATCCCAGATACAATCAGCATAGTCAAACAAGGGAAGTGTATAAGATTTGTACATTCTTTCCAAGGACAAGCGACCCAATCTATCAATCTATATTTAAAATTAATCAAAGTATTAACTTTCTCCCAAGCCTTTTCAACAAATGCTTGCCAAGCGGCATCCCCAGACTTATGTCTTCAAGCTAGGCTGTTATATCCCTGGTATATACCACCCGATCTGAAGTTAAAAGCCCTTTATCTAGCACACCTCCCACTGCATCAATACCAGCATCTTCATATTTTTTCTATCTTTTTTCTTATTTGCTTGTTTCTGCAGTAAATGCCTATAAGTTATTGTCTCACATTATTACAATATTGTATGTACAATTTTGCTTTATACCTCATTAGCATGCGTCATTGTTTGCAATATTGTACCTTCATTACTCACATCAGCCACATTATAAAAGTAAATATTATTGTTAATGAGGAGAGAGCTCAAAAAAAGCTTATGCTTGTTGCTCAATCATCTATATCTCTTGTTCAATTTTATGTACTTTCCACAATGACTTCTGCAAACAAATACTGTTTGAATCAAATATGACAGCCGTTGATTGTTACAACATACCTAACAATGGATTAGGAGAAATAGAACATTCTTTGATTGTGGTAACATAACTCTCGGTGCATTATCAGAAATAGAACATCTTTTGACTGTGGTAACAGAACTCACGGTGGATTAGCAGTGGTCATTCAGCATAATTACAATATTGTCACTAACATTAAGCGTCTATTTTCAATAATGTGGGAAAACTTTATGGGAAGATACGCAAACACTGACACACATACTCATGGACAGGTCACTACTGTTGGTGTTATTATTATTATGTTTTTTATTTCAGAGCTGGTACAATGCTTCAACTGCATTGGGAGCGACTCTATCTGTCTTCTGTAAAGGAACCCAAAATGAATCAGCATATGACCATATGCATATGCACACAGGGTACTGTTACAATTGAAATTTGTATAATTAGTTGAATTCTCATTTAACTTTCTTAAGGGACACTTCCAAAGAGATGATGTCCTGAGTGAGACATAGAAGTGTTTAAAAAAAATAATCTGACTTATTGCTACAAATACATAATATAACGGAGTTTATCTTCAAAAATGTTATTGGATTCACATAAAGCGTTAAAAAGACACTATTTGTTTTTAAGATACACAAGCTGGTAATATACTGAGAAAGGAAAAAATACTGCTGGAAATTTAAAATGTCATTAATCCATTACGAGAGACATTCAAATATTAAAATGGCTTCCACCCGAGAGAATTTTGAAATGTTTTTTTTAGTATGTTAAATATAGACTGTAATTTTCAAATTTACGTAAAATGTGAAACATCATCATTGTTGATCTCACGATATTATAACTTTTCAACTATTTTGTGAAAGAAGGCAGATAATAAATTTATTTATAAATTTTGACACATATCAGCAATATTTAAATAATTTTCTCATTGCACCTACAATAACAATATTGATTGAATCATGTTACGGTTAGATTAGTATGATAATATATAGATTATTACCACAGCATGTGTTTTCATATGCAGTAGTCTCTGTTATACCCCTTCATACGATAAATCAGACTATAGTTATCGTCATCGATCAGATTTTTGTGCATAAACAAAATAATTGCCAGGTAAATATCAGTGTTTGTGTGTGAAATGGTGCATTAAAACCATTTGATCTACATTTCTCTGTAAACTTGTAAATATTTTCATATTGCTGATACAAAATCTTGGTACGACAACAAAAGCCGCATCATTGCATGGAAGTGAAAGTATGCGCGTTGAACTGTACCATCTATCCTTAAATCACATGTCTTTGATTTCCCTTTTAGACAAATGTGGCTTTTTATACCTCCACCTATAATCCTTGTGTCCATTCATTTGTTCTTTCGAACGACACTTGTTAGTGCAACTTGTACCGTAGTTTTTTGATGGATTCAATGAAACTTTGGCAGACATTATGGTCGTCACCTGAAGATGCACATGTCGTCAAATCACTTTACTCCTGCAATTTTTGTTATAATTTTCCTTTTTGTCTTGCAGCGGTGTATGATACAATGTCATTAACGCTGCTAATTCCGCAGTTTTGCAAGGATTGCCATGAAACTTGGTGCATATTATGTTCAGAACATGAAGATGTGCATATCGACAAATCACTTTGCTCCTGCAAGTTTCGCTAGAGTTATTGCCATTTTGTTCCATGCTGTTGGAAGTGTTTTTTACCACTCTAGAAGCTGTTTTTCTGATCGGTCTTTGAATATATGCTTTTGTTATCAAGGTCTTAGACAATGAGCGAGATGCACGCATATTAGCGATTTGGTCTTGCATCGGATTTTGATCAAACTTGAAATATGGACTTGTATCTGCAAGATCGTGGATGATTTGGATAATGATTGAGATCCACACATATTAATAAAATAATCTTGCATCTGACTAGCTAAGTTTGTTCCAACTCTGGAAGCCATATTTCTGATTCGATTTTGATCAAACGTGGAATTCATGCTTATATCATCAAGACTTTGAAGAGTTTGGATAATAAGCAGAGTTCTGGAAGCCCTAATTCGGATCCATCTTTGATATATCTTTGAATATAGACTTATATCGTCAGGATCTAGAAGGAGTTTCGTAACGAGCGAAATTCACCCATATTATGGAAGTAATCTTGCATCTGTACGTAAGTTTATACCAGGGTTTAATGGCACATCAGCACAAACATGGCTATATGGTGTTGATTAACAGTATAGTTCTAATAAGGATAATTCATCTGATTGGCTAAGCTCGTTGTCACTCTGGAATTCACATTTTGTTTATCTGATTTTGATCAAACTTCGAATATAGGCTTATTTGATCAAGATCTCGGATGAATTCGATAATGAGTGAGATACCAATGAGGTGGTCAGAGCTCGTTGCCTCTCTTAAGGCCAAATTTATGATCCATTTATAATAATAATAATAACAATGAAACTTTAATTACTGAGGGAGACTCGTTTATTCAAGGATTAGTCTCCCTTGAAAACTTCGTAAAAAGAAAGTATAACAATTTATATCAATCAAAAGTTAATAGTAATTACTATATATTTTAACATATCTTTAGTATTATCAATACCAAATTCTACTATAATCTATTAGTAGCACGTACATGTTGAAGATATCTCTGCTTAAATACTGTAATACTTTCTGCAGACTTTGCATGCAATGGACGCTAATTCCACAGAATTGTGCCAGAGTATTGGAAACCTTTATTGAATTGCTCTGTTCTCGGTTTCGGTGGATGAAGGTTTCCATGTGATAATGATCTCAAGGTGTAAAGTCTTGAGTAAGGCCTGAATGCGCATACTCTAGTGTATCTCCATGTAGACATTTATGCTCAAGAACTGCCTTGTGAAAATCAATTCTTTCATCTGTTGTAAGCCAATTTAGTTCTGCAAACAATAAGTTTGTTGAATAATCAATATATGCATCTTTAATAATATGTGCTGCCCATTTTGGAAGTTTATAGATCTTGTCAAGCTAAGATTTAGCACATATTCTTCATATATTCGAACATTAATCCAGTTGGAAGAATATATGCATTACAGTATAGAAAGCTTGTTCTGTATATAACTATTTCTTGATTCTACTGAGTAGGTCAATTTTGAATGACAATGCTTACAAATATTGTCAATATGGTCATCCCATTGTAACTTATTATTTACAGATACATCTACAAACATGTCATTTTTTACATTTTCTAACTAATCGTTATTTATTGTCAGAAATAATGTTGGGTTCTATAATTTGATGTATTTTTAGTGATGTCCGCAATTCATACATTTTGCTGTACCATCATTTAATATCAAATGAATTTGTTGTGCCATCTTTGAACTCTAATAATGTGTTTAATCTTGTTTGGAAAACCTCAGCATCAAAACTAGATGTATACAAAGTTGCATCCTTTACAATCAATTATGTATTGGTGAGTTCATTACTTATGGAAAGCTATTTACATAAATAAGAATGAGGAGAGGGCTTAAACAGAGCCGTGAGCGACCCCACAATGAACTGTACGAGTTTGTGCTCTAATATTTCCACAAACTTCATAAGTTCCCGTGTTTGTTTTTTTTTTTTTTTCTCACAACGATCACTTCTATTTAGGCATTGTGGGGTTGCGTATTAATGCAAGATTTACTTATAGCTGAAACTGAAGAGTTTACGCATATCAGAAATAATTTAGATAATAGTGGCATTATTTCCATGGATCTTCTTTTTCCCCTGTATTAAAGATAGACCTAACCTTTGCATATTTTAGGGTATCTGGAAAATTACTAGTTGTTATACTTGGGTTTATAATATGCGTTAATTGGTTTGTTAATACTGGTGCAGCAAGTTTGAACCTTTGTGGGCCAGTACCATCTTGTCCAGAGGATTTATTTACACTCAGTTTATTGTGCATATGATAAACCTTCGCTTTACTAACATTTGTTATTAAAAAATACTTATAATCGGGTATTTTAAGTCTGATAAATGATAAAAGGGCATGAAGCGCAGTTGGGATGTTAGCAATGAGCAAGATCCACTTATATTAATGATATAAATCTTGCATCTAATTTACTGAGGTTGTTACCTCTGTTGAAGTCACATTTGTTTTATCTGATTTTGATCAAACTTCGAATATAAGCTTTTATGATCAAGATCTTGCAGGAGTTAGATAATGCATGGGATTCAAGCTTAATAATGATGTGATTGGGATTCAAGCTTAATAATGATGTGATTGGGATTCAAGCTTAATAATGATGTGATTGTGCATTCTATTGGATGCGTTTGTTACCACTATAAATACTGTATTTGTAATTCAGTTTTGATAAAATGTGGTAAATAGGCTTAAGTCATCCAGATCGTTGAAGGATGTTAATTAAGAGCAAGATCCATGCATAATAATGATGTGATTATGCGTCTGATTGACTGAGCATTTCATCACTTTAGTCAATCTATTTCTGATCATGTTTTTATAAATAGGCTTATATCGTCATGATATATTAAATGTTTTACTATGAGCAAGAGAAACACATATTAATAAGGCGATCTCGCACCTTGAGCTACTTGAGAGAATGTATTTCAGATCTGATGTAAACAAACTTGTTAAACAGGTTTATATCGTGAAGATGTTGAATGATCTGTATTAGAAGCAAGACCTATACATATGTATGCGGTGATCGTGCATCTGATTAGACCACTGTAGAGGCTGTATTTCTTTTGTAGCATAATTATGAAACTCAAACATATTTATGATGTGACATTGCATCTGATTGGCCGGATTTGTCAACACGGTAGTAGCTATCTTTCGGATCAAATTTTTATCAAACTTGTTGAATAGTTTTATCATGTCAAGATGTTGGGCGAGTTTGATTATACGCAAGGTCTATGCATCTAATTCCTATCCAATTTATATTAGACTTGACAATGGGAGTCATATCTTCAAGATCTTGGACGAATTTCATAATGTGTAAGAGATTCTGCATTTTAATTATGCCGTTATCTTTAAAAAAAAAGGTATCAGGATAATAAAATAGGTAAAATCAACATGCTACAAAGTTTGTGACAGTTTACATCGGTTGTGTTCTTACAATACAACATAATCCCACTTAGTGAAATGGGCAACTGTTATGTGAGACAGGTGAGCGATGTCTGTCCCACTTGGTTCTTTTGTTAATAGATTGATGTGCAACTTGGTACACATTATGGCCATCATCTAGAGATGAACATATTGACAAATCTTTGTGTTCCTTTGAATTTTATAAGAGTTATTCCACTTTTTGACTTACAGTTGGTTCCAGTCTAAAATAAAAATTTGTGAAATACTCTTGCAGTTTTTAGTCGATTGTTAGAATTAGTATATGTTATTGTTGTCCTAAGAAGATATGCATGTTGACAAGTGCTCAGATTATTTTCAGAAAAGATATGCGTCTTTTTTTACTACATATTCATCTCCATCATGGGAAAAGGGTGGTATGCAGCCAGGGGTGTATTTATGTGTTATGCATGGGTTGGTTTATGTGTTTTGCAGGGGTGTATTTATGTGAGCAAAAAATGCTCACCGTTCTCCTATTATGCAGGGAGAAGGGCAAAAGAGAGGAACTCATAGTCAAATTCTACCATTAAGAAGCCCACAAAATAGAAATACAGGGACATGCAATTTTATATATTATTTTTCTATACAGTTGTCATGAGACATACGGGTTATGTCAAAAGCAGAATTATTCATGTCAACAAAACATGTAACCGTTCGAAAAAAAGATAGACAGCTTTTCTGCATGTGTAACAAATGCCAAATGTTACGCTGCGTATGTGCCTCAGATAGTTTTGTACAATTGTTGTAGGTAAATGAAACAAGTTTAGTCTATCATTTCAATGTATGTTATGCATTTTGGGTGTAGTTCTGTGAAATCTGTTTTGTAATGTAACACTACTAAATCACTGTTTACGTACTGTTTTTACCTAGGTCCCCGTTATACATAAATATTGACTTGCCCATGTTTTCAAAAATAGTGGAGCGCATCAGATCTGTGTGGACCTATAATCGAGGGTGACTTACTAGTACACTTTGTTATATTCCTTCTAAGGCATAATGAAGACAATTGTGGTTATGAGAACCTATTAAATTTCTTCCCTAATCACATATCAGTCTAGATTCAACAATGCTATTCAATTAGGATGCAACGTAACATGTCATTTGTTTTTCTTCAATGTGTTTTGCATTAACATGGTTCTTTGGCTGTTACTTGATTATTGTCATCAATAATAACAAGATGGATAAAATAGGGTGTGATGAGAAATGAACCAGTATAAATGTCAAGCAATACACAGTTCTTAGTCTCATCTCGATTATCCTTTGACGTAAAATCTGCTTTATCCAGACAGACTGGAACTGACGTCTCTGGAATGGCATATCAAGGTGGAGCTTGCAAAAGCAACATTCGGTGTGGGGTATCAGCTGAAAAACTTGTCTCCAACTTCTATATTCCAGCTCATGAACTTGGACACAAGTAAGTCAAAAAAGAAAAAAAAACAAAAGAAAACAACAATTCAGTTAGCATGTGCTGCTCGCACATTCTAATGTGAGTCATATAGTTTCTCAGTGTGACAACGGCATGGGGGGATACACATATTCAACATGGTGTCACTTGTTTACGTTAAACTAATATCATTTTGCTTTGATTAAGGGGATGTCCATTTCATTTGCAGCATACTGCAGCCTATCCACAATTGTGAATTTGATCACATTATTTAGTATAGGAATGGGACAAGAATAATCATTTTCATTAGTGTAGGATATGGAAGTCCCACACTCAGAGTAGAAAGTTTGTGGGCAAGTATTCAGTAAAACCTCGTTTCTGCCTCAGAATTCTGATTATTGGGTCGGACTATCCTATTCCTACCAAAAGTTCATATGATGGATTGTATTAGTCCGAGTTATTTGAATAGTTTTACAGACAAATCTAGGTCATTTGTTGATGGGAAAATATTTGTCATAATATTTGGGTTTTAATAATAATAATAATAATAATAATAATAACTGATTCATTAAAAGAATGAGATTACTATAACATATTCAGAATATCAAACCAAATTGTATTAACTTTATTTTTGGGGAAAAATTTACATTTTCTCATTGGAATTTCGTTAAAACTTTCCAATGGTTTTTGCCTGCACAAACCTTCTCTCTTCCTCTTAATTCTACCTCCCTCCTTCTTGTGATCTTTGCTGTTGTTGTTTTTGTTGTTGTTGTTGTTGTTGTTGTTATTGCTATTATTATTATTAGCAAATTAAATGTAGTGACATAATATATACATTTATTATCTGGGCATGAATGTTTGATGATGAACTTTGCATATATTCATGCCAATAAAAGTTTTGATCTTCATTTTTTTATATTCACGACGACTGTGATGATGATAAGGGCGATGACTAATTCTATGGCTACGATGGATATAATGATGTTGCACCATGATTCATTTTT
This sequence comes from Margaritifera margaritifera, assembly GCA_029931535.1. Taxonomy (NCBI): domain Eukaryota; kingdom Metazoa; phylum Mollusca; class Bivalvia; order Unionida; family Margaritiferidae; genus Margaritifera; species Margaritifera margaritifera. Next base: position 2,991,336 of record JAQPZY010001550.1, on the reverse strand, counting down.
AATTTTATGTTTGCACTATTAGAACGTACTGCGAAAAGTTTCCAATAGTGTTTGCCTGTATAAGCCTCCCCTCCACCTCTCCATCGTTTTCTTCTGCTTTTTCTTTTTTCTGTTGTTGCCATTATTTTTATTATTATTGACCCTACTGCTAATACTACAATTATTACTACTATGGAAATTGTAGTGCATATATACTTTCTCTATCTATATATGTATGTTTGATGGCGGACTTTACGCATGCTAATATTCAAGCCAATATAATGTCTTCATCTTAATCTTTGATGACGCTGGTGATGATGGTGAAAAGGGCTATGACGACTTTTTCTACGACAATGTGGATTATGATGACAACGATGATGATGATAATGATGATAAATGTTTTATTTAACTTTTACGAAGTATTTAACGATATTTAAAATTGAATTTGAATCTATATTACAATTCAATCATATACGATGAACATTTAAATATGAACAAATAAACAAACCTGTGACTTACAAGCATCACATGTTCCAGCTGAATATGGTACTGAAAGAAAGTATCAATATCTACGCAAGTAATTTTCTGAGTCAAATTCATATCAGTCTTATGATGTAGTTAGTACACATACACATTAAATAAATACTGACATGCAAAAATGAAAAATAAGTAACCAGAGCATGATTTCTGGTATTTAATCATAATACTGAGTTGATTAATAACTCAGCGTGTCTGATAGATGGTGTAATTTTATGTCATAAGTTGGCCCCAGAATACGAACTGTGGTTCTAACTTGGATTTGTAAGAACTTTAGGCAAAGACAGTTGACTTTATTTCGACGAGCACCATGGTTTCCCAAGTGTGTTATTTACAAATTTGAAATGTACAGATATATATATATATATATATATATATATATATATATATATATATATATATATATATATATATATATATATATATAAGCGAGATAGATTAGTTTAAGCTTCATAAAGCAAAACACATTTGTGATATTTAATTTTGTATTCAACAGAAAGTCAACACAGTTGTATATATATATATATATATATATATATATATATATATATATGTATATGAGAACGGAATATTATGTTAAAATTCTATATCAGTCTGCTGACCCATTTTTAAAAATATATATATCCTCTCTAATTGGTCATTTATCTTTCCTGATGATGACGACGACGATGATGATGATAATGATGATAATTTTAGTTTAGGGATGGATCATGATGCTGAAAGCGGATGTTTCTCACCCAATGATGGCACGATGGGCCAAAAGACGACCAACTGGAGTACTTGTAGCATAACCCAACTGCACACCTTCCTACAGTAAGATTCTATGTATCCATCTATTTATCTATATGTCTGTTATCCTGTCTGTCTGTTCATCTGTACGTCTGTCCCTATGATACATGAACTTAACACTTCTTGTGACTTTAAATACTCCTACAATTAAATTGTCACTAAAAGGATTCATTCCATTGCAAACCAGGTGAATGACAAGACAAAATGTGGTAAAAAAAAACATACAGTGAAACCCCGCTATAACAGTGGGGTCAGGGTCAACAGCGCGTCATCGTGCTGTATAACATAAAATGAGGCTGTACAAAAGGGGGTATGAGAGTAGGCGCGAGTTTACATGCTTCAATGGCAAAGTTACCATCTTAAATCAAAAATGCATATTGAACAAGAAACAGTGAAAACTCAGTAACTGCATATTTAATATTTGATTTTAAGCAGAAAACATTCATTGGTATATACATGTATATCATCAGCAGTTCAAGTAATAATAATAATAATAATAATAATAATAATAACAATAATAATGAAGACTTAGTACAGCGCTTAATCTTTAGAAGCTCTAAGAGATTTATAATATTAGTTAACACATCAGGACAGATATACTGACACGATTACAAAAACAAACACCATGAAATTATAAACAAAAAACATGCTGAAAATATTTAAGCAAAGGAAACATTGCTAAGTTTTAAGTCTGTTCTTGCAGTCGAAATAGGTGAGTTTTAAGAACACTCATGAATGAGATCAGTGTCATTGTGTCTAAGTTTAACAGGCAATTTGTTCCAGGTAGCTGTGACCTGGTACGCAAACGAATGTTGTCCGTTTGACTTCGTTGTGATAGTGGGAATAATGAGAATACGAGTGTCGGACGAGGAGCGTAAGTATCTAAAAGGGGTGTACGCGTGGGTGAGGTCCGATTCGTATTTTGGACTGGAGGCAGTTAACGAAATGTAGCATAGATAACCTATTTTGTGTTTGATTCTGGAGCAAACAGGTAACCAGTGGAGGGTAAATACCTTGGGGAGGAGTGCTCGGTTCTTGGTACTCTAAGGATGATCCAGGCAGCTGTGTTTTGAACTTTTTGAAGTTAATGTAGAAGATACCGAGACGAACCAGATAAAAGAGAATTACAATAGTCCAGTCTAGAAAATACTAAGGAATACAAGTGTTTTAGTGGCATCAACTAAAAGAAAATCACGAATGGAGCTTATACGTCTCAGCTCCAGATATGCAGTCTTGCATATATTCATGACATGTTGGTGTAAAGAGAGAGTACTGTCGAGAGTGACACCAAGGTTGCGTACTGATTGTGTGAATTTAATGTTGGTGTTGCGGATACTTATTGTTTGAGGAAAAGGATATGAATAAGAAAGTCTTTGTGTGGTGATCAGAATGGCTTTAGTTTTATCATCATTCATCTGCAGCTTGTTACATGTCATCCATGACTTCTCATCGGAAATGCACCTTTCTACGCCTTGGATGGTAGCATCAACTTAAGTTTGGTAGCTAGATTTGTATATGTGGGTGTCATCAGCGTATAATTGGTGAGACACCGGATGACGATATATGACACTTGAGAGAGGTTGAGTGTATATAATGAAGAGAACGAGTCCTAGAACCGACCCATGTCGAACACCAAAACATAGATCAACTTACGGACACAGTTTATGTCCTGTCGACTAAGTATGACCTGAACCATAGAAAGGCTGTATCGCAAATCTCAAATACATGATGGAGACGGCGAAGTAATATATCATGGTCCATTGTGTCAAATGCTGCAGACAGGTCAAGGAGGGTGAGGGCTGTAATCTTTCCAATATCCAAAGCAGAGAGAAGATCGTTAACTACTTTCAGAAGGGCAGTTTCGGTACTGTGGCGTGGCGATATGCATACTGTAATTTGCTAAAACGACTATTTAAATTCAGATGAGATACAAGTTGGGAAAGAACAACTTTTTCTAAGATTTTTGACATGAATGTGAGGTTAGAAACAGGGCGGTAGTTTCTTAAAGCGGGGTGACACTGCATTAGAACATTTATTCCAGTAAACATAGAATGTTAAAATGATCCACCTCATTGTAAATTGGTTTTTGTTTTATCATATTTTACACGATATAGAATTTCAATATTTAAAGATCTGGAAGGTTCTTCTTTTTATTGTTACACACATTTGCATAATAGATCAGCTGGAGCCAAATGTCTCTTTGAGACGAATATCGTAGACACTGAAGTTCCAGTGGAATTGCGGTCCATTGTGTTGCAGGGAATGCTTCCAGGTATGCAAAAACTCTCTCTCTCTCTCTCTCTCTCTCTCTCTCTCTCTCTCTCTCTCTCTCTCTCTCTCTCTCTCTCTCTCTCTCTTCTGTGATATGTATCACAAATTAATGTATTCACCATATAGAAGTACTTCCAGATGTACTGGACTTTTGACGATTCTCGTTTGTCGGAGAAAAATGATAATCCTTATAAAATGATATAGCACGTTGTCGCTGTTGTTTTGCAGTGCTCATCAGTCAAACTTTTTGCCATTGCATTAGGTCGTTACGCACGGTTATTTTATATATCATCCTGCTTTATTTACTAAAGATCCGGGATAAGCACTTAATATTTGCTGGATATATGATATTAACTAACATATGACTTGACATTTGATGGCTTTAATAAATTACATTATCAGTGAATAAAAGAAACCATCAATCTATCAATTAAATTAATAAAACAATGCGATAGTGGACCCTTCCGACATTTCCTCTCAGCCCCTCCCACGTTCAATTACATAAACAACTTTCTCTAATGTATAAAAAGTAGGGCTGAAACTGTTGGTAAATTCCTAAACCAGTTACCCGTAATAAATTAACCGAACTGTAACCGGTTAATCGCAGTGAAAATAATCTCTTGTACAGAGTGTGAACTGGCAAGAATTACAGTATAACCAAAGTTTCTAGTCTCTAAAATCTAGTGACACTTTCAAGTTACACTTGCTGATACAAAGATATTTCCCACTTGCTTTTGCTTGAGCTCTAGGTATACATTCCACCTTTAATTATTTTGTCATATTCTCGGCAATGTCATGCAGTAATCAGTACCAATCAGTCTGATTGTCAGGATCACTCACGCTAAAAGTGTAAAACTTGTGTATCGCTAGATTTAACATGATTTAATCGCAAAACTGTAAGACGCATGAACTGTTAAAGGAAGAAAACGGGTTCGTGTGTTTGCGAATGTGTATTTGCGTGTATGTGTCTGCATGAAGTATGAGTGAAAATGGTGTTAATATTATTTTGTATTACATCTTAGAATAGCAGATCACAGTAGATTATAGCATTTGGCTGTAACCAGGACAGAGATATTACAATGTTTAAGCTTGTTTTTCAGGAAAAGTTTGGGAGTGATACATTTTATCCACATTTTCAATTTGCACATAAATCTGTTCAGCTTACTAAAAACACTTGGTGTTACGAGGCAAAGAGGAGGAGGTCGGTTAACCGGTTACCAAGTCTTGTAATCGATTACCGCTTATACTCGAACCGTGCTTATACTCGAACCGTCACTGGTTGACCATAATAAAAAAAATCTCAATATTTTTCAGACTTAGCACTTCATGTCAAAGTAGGAGAACTTTCAACGATGAGAAAAATGAAAGCAATTGTTTCTGGATTATTTAAGTCAATGCTATTATATACGTTTTATATTTTAGTTCATTTCGTGGGCATAATGCCCAAGTTGACACTCTGTATACAATTGTATGCAGCTACACACATCATGCCTTACTTAATTGTATTCTTATAAGTAATTGGATAAATAGATGCTAAACGTAAGGTTGATGGACATTGGAAATAATTACACGTTTTGCAACAAGCATTTACGTTGAATCGCATCATGTCACGCAGAAAGGTAAAAGTTATGAGTTCTTAGCAAGATAAAGGAGCTATTTATGTATTCATGCGCCCTTCTGTGCTTTCACAATATTTGCAAACATGGTTAAAATATAGTTCTGTTATATACTGCTTCGCAAAGGCCGTTCGTGCAGTGTGTAATTGATTTTTAAGCTTCGTGACTTCATGAATCATGCAAAATGTGAAGTTCAATTCGGAATTGCTTTGGAGTTGTGGAGAAGGTGGTGTGCGTTTGTTGGGTGTGTGCTTGGGTGGGTCGGGATTATATACATGACGTATTCCTTTAACCTGTACTGCATTCTCTACAGGTATGTTGCACACCGAAGACGAGATATGTGAATTAACAACTGGAAAAGGCTGGAGACATAGGTCAATTCCTTGGTGGGTAAGTATACCAAGCAATAATTTTTACAAAATGATCAACAGCATGCAGGCAATCAGAAACTATTTGAGTATTTTCTTGTTCATTTGCAGAGATAATTTTATTTTCTGTGCTTAGGATCTTAGATCCATTGAGTTAGACTGAATAAAATCTAACTAGAATGTGCTTTTGTGTTTGTAGTATCAAACATGTTTCACAAAGCGAATGTTAATATTTATTCTTAGGATTCTCCAAGATCAATTTAGTTATAGTTGTCCAAAATTTAAGGTAGAATGAGCCACGAGAACCAAGTATATCGATCTAATGGAAAATGGGATCTAGCCCGTATATAAAAATGTATGGGTTTGGTTTACATGCGTTAGTCTATGTTAAATAATTATTTCTGTAATATAGCATTTTCTCATACCCAATAAAATCGTGTTGGATTCCATTTTTTCTAGACAATTACACGTGGAAAACAAACATCTCTGTCCATAGTTCCACATCCAGTGCCGCTGCAATTTTTCCATCTTGCTAATAAAAAGGCAAACACTTGTATTATTATTTCCGACGACACATGGAAAAATGTATATAATTTTCAATTGTTCATTTTTCCATTGTCCTAAAAGGAAATTCTAATTTTTCCCAATACAACTTGTTACCAGAACAGATTAATTTATTTGGACATTAGGGGTCATGTTCTCTGAACTTTCTGTGCAAGGATTCCAAGCTCAAGCTAAAAGTTCGGAAATTTCTACATTCATTAACCTGAAATAGAATATCATGGCATTATAAGAATCTTCTGTACTCTAGTTATTCTTCTGCAGCGCTTAATGATATGAACATATTCCAAGTATCATATCTAATTTTGTATCCATGAGTATCATATCTAATTTTGTATCCATGAGTATCATTTCTAATTTTGTATCCATGAGTATCATATCTAGTTTTGTATCCATGAGTATCATATCTAATTTTGTATCCATGAGTATCATATTTAATTTTGTATCCATGAGTGTCATATCTAATTTTGCATCCATGAGTACCATATCTAATTTTGTATTCATGATTATCATATCAAATTTTGTATCCATGAGTATCATATCTAATTTTGTATCCATGAGCTTGAGCTTGAGTGTCTTGATCAGAAAGTCCAGTGAATATTGGAGAATATTGGTGTCAAAATGAGCTGTATAATGAAGTTCAAACTGTTGTACAACTGAAGAATTAAAACTGTAAGCTGTCGTGAATGGCTTGCGAGACGGTATATATCTACTGAACCAGGCCCCTTCGTAAACATTTCGATTGATTAATATGGCTGAATTAGAGTACAAATAATTTGTAGACAAATTGGCATGCTTTAGTGATTACTTGACAGATTTTTGGAACTGGCACTTTTTGTGAGAGGAGAAACAACTTTTAGCAGTGGTGTAACAGGTATTCTAAAATTATAGACATCAATTTGGAAACATAAACTGTTTTTTGACAATGTTACATAATTTCTTGGAGCACAGTTTTGACAATAACAAATTAATTATTATAAAAAGTCACAATTATTGAAAAAGAGAATTTATTGATTTAGTTGCTCAGAAGAGTCAATAAAATAGACTAAAATATTATATCTACCAGTATCTCAATTTTAATTTTTAAAATAATGTTTTCTCCCCTTTCAGTTTACTCACTGTCTACTTTAAGTAGGTTGTTGCTGCCCTCGTAGAATATGAGCAACATCAAAGACGTATCATTACTTGAAATTCACATACATTTAACATACATGTTATATTTAGCTTCTTCTCTTCACATACCCTTATATTACCCTCAATGTCAAATCATATTATCTTTAAGTGTCCGTTACATCACATTACATTACATTACTCTCGAGTCATGATAGTATTGCCCACTGTTTTCATGAGCAATCAGACTACTACTACTTTATGTTTTCACGAGTATTCAGACTACTAGTACTCTCTGTTTTCATGAGTATTCAAACTACTAGTACTCTCTGTTTTCATGAGTGTTCAAACTACTAGTACTCTCTGTTTTCATAAGTATTCAACTACCAGTACTCTCGGTTTTCACGAGTATTCAAACTACTAGTACTCTCTGTTTTCATAAGTATTCAAACTACTAGTACTCTCTGTTTTCATGAGTGTTCAAACTACTAGCACTCTCTGTTTTCATGAATATTCAAACTACTTGTACTCTCTGTTTTCATAAGTATTCAAACTACTAGTACTCTCTGTTTTCATGAGTGTTCAAACTACTAGTACTCTCTGTTTTCATGAATATTCAAACTACTAGTACTCTCTGTTTTCATAAGTATTCAGACTACTTGTACTATCTGTTTTCATGAGTATTCAAACTACTAGTACTCTCTGTTTTCGTGAGTATTCAAACTACTAGTACTCTCTGTTTTCATGAGTATTCAGACTACTAGTACTCTCTGTTTTCGTGAGTATTCAGACTACTAGTACTCTCTGTTTTCATGAGTATTCAGACTACCAGTACTCTGTTTATTTCCTGAAAATATGCTTACTTTGTTATAGTTCAAAAGGTGTTTCACTAATAGTATATGGTAAATCCGATTCTGCCATGGTTTTCTTGGGTAATGTCACTTTTCAGAAAAATGATTAATTTCGTCTTTATGCATTAAATGACAACGTGTTCGTCCGTAGCATATCTCATGTTACTTTAACGCGGAGCTTTCGAGTAACATGGCATTTGCCTCGGGTAGACAAGTTGTCATGTAACTTTAATCCAAGAGCAATACTTGCATAGTATTGTATTCATAGATTATTGTGTGCCATCTGATATATATCGGGTGGACGAGTTATTTCTGTATATGCCCGACGAGCATGAGAGTCGATTATTCCAAAACAACGAGTCCACACAAGACCTCAGACAGTACACATGCAATAACCTGTTTATATATACTCTACGTTTTAATAAGTATCAAATCTGTTAGTATTACTGCAAGGAAAAACTACAAACATTTACATAAATATGCTCCTTACTAAACTGTATTCATAATTTCATTCATGATGCGCATGAGTATATTGGATGATGTCCTAATGTAATAGATCTGCTGACATAATATCATAATGCGTGTGCTCATTGATGAGTAATACCGCTTGACAATGACGTATACTGGAAAATATTCTTCAGTAATCTCCTGTGTTAACTTTATGGAACAAAATTAGTCTATATAATTAAATCTGATTTTATCCCATTGACTCAACATAGGATTACGGAGCAATAGTTTACCTCAAAGACCTAACGTCGGATTAACTGAGCACTGAACACTATTTTGTCTGACAGACTTAACGCAAGATCTAACCCCACCCTCTCCACCTTTTGCTGGTTTGAAGATGTAGATTAGACCCGATGCGCCCTGCTGCATGTCGTAAGAGACTACTAAATGGATATAACCTGATTCCCGTGAATAGCCTCCCGTGTTTGCGGAGGAGAGAATCTTGGCAATTTAGTAGAGGAGAGGCCGCTTGTTGCCACTCTGATGTAGCACACTACATCGGCCCAAATTTCAGTTAGATGGCTTGTCAGAAGGGCCCGGTCCGACCAATCAGCTAGTCACGCCAAGTTTCAGGGCATATGTTCCTCACAGGTTCAGTTTCACTGATCTCCTTGCTTTTATAGGGACCTATTGTGATTAAAGAAGCAGAGTAGTGTGCTTGGAACCTAAGAAAGGACATGGCATCTGAGCGCGGTGGCAAGGGTTAATCAAGTAAAGTTTCTTCTTTGTTTGAGTATATCAACTTGTGTAGACCTGACATGAGAAACGCAACAAAACAGCATAAGTCTATGTCACCTTGTTGGTCTCCGTGGTGGGTGGGGAGCAAAGGTGATGAAATATTAGGCTCCCATTACGGGAAAACACACCAAAACAACTTTGAATAGTGTGAGAGCTGGTCACCTTTTGTGATAGCAAACGAATGTCGTGGCTTAGATGGAGATCTAAGGAGTGTCAAAAATCTGAACTCGGGTCAATTACTTTTAGAGTGTAGCTGCAAAGCTCTTTGTGATAATCTATTCCGCTCAAGGCATTTGTGGAGTCGCCCATTACGGTATTTCCACAAATCTCAGGTCATCTAGAGGTGCTATGAGACATAGATATTTGGATGGCTGCAGTGAGATAGAGATGCATGAAAATCGCGGATATCAGAATGTCACCTCACTTCACTTAACCAACATTTGTTTTAGTGGAAAACGGATTAACACAAAAACTTACATATTGACGTTCTACTGCGCCACTTTACCTGCATCACTCCAACCTGTGTTCTTAACTATCCCAGTCGACCCTTCCATCCCGTATCTTTTCTGGTGTTTTAACTGCTAGAATTATGGCTGACACAGAGATAATAGCAAGAGAAAACCAGTCTGCTCAGATGTGGGCAGGAGGGTCACGATGGATCAAGCAGAGAAACCCTGAGTTTATCTGTGATCAGAAAATGTATGGAAGCCACAGTTCCAATAAACACTGCCCAGCGAAGGCGGAGAAGAAAATCTCCACAAAAATTTACCCAGACAGACATTACCTGGCAACGGTTCCAGACCAAGTTTACAGTCGTGATACCTCCCTAACCTGTGCAAGCAATCTCCCAAACCGAGAGGGAAGCAAACAAGACAATTTGTCTATATAACATGATGCCAAATAAATCCAGTGCTACAAACAAATGTCTTGCTCTAAAAAGTTTTGTTCCGGTTATACAGGTCTTTAGTAAGATCTAAATTGTCTATGGCTCATTTGTGTGCAGATCAGCTTGTAAATCTTACCTGAAGATGCTTGATACAATGCGCAATCAAGATTGTAGACTTTGTCTTTGAGCATTTAGAAATTCCCTTTCAGAATGATTCTATGTTGAGGGAAATGAACCATGACTTTATCTTCAAATAGCAAAATTGACTCTTTGGTATAATACCAACATATATTCTAGTCCATCTCAGCCCACATATAATGTAGTCCTTACGCCAAATTACCAAACCTTGTATGCTCAGAAACCAAATTTCATTCCAGTTTTTGGCATACGAATTTGTCTTCAATTCGTATCAGCAAAACTCATTAGTGGAAATACTGCAAAATGCAACGTTACCAAGTCACCTGTTTGGTTATCAAAACAATCCCACCCACACCACCCCAAATAAGATTTTATCTGTAGCAATTCAAAAATCCACACATTTTTCAAAATAAATTCAATTTAATCAGAACCTTTTACTGTGGCCATAAGTCCCTGTATATAGACATTTCATAAGATGGAGACAAGGTTGGAGCACCCTACGTCACCGTCTCAAGCTGGTTGCCAGATAAAGCCTCCATTTTTATAGCAGAAATCACGACCATGTCCAGATCTTTAAACTACATTGAAACATATCCCAAAACAAAATTCATCGTCATTTTGGATTCTCTTGCCACACTGAAGGTATTGGAAAACCTTAAATTTGAAAATCCATTAATATCCCAGATCTTAAAGATCTTACAAAAACGTGATTTGCTCATTCAGTCTGGAAAACGTATTCTGTACTATTGGATGCCTAGTCACATTGGTATTAAGACAGACAAAAACGTATTCTGTACTATTGGATGCCTAGTCACATTGGTATTAAGACAGACAAAAACGTATTCTGTACTATTGAATGCCTAGTCACATTGGTATTAAGACAGACAAAAACGTATTCTGTACTATTGGATGCCTAGTCACATTGGTATTAAGACAGACAAAAAGGTAAATATAGCAGGCAAAACTGCACTCAAGTCACCTGTTTCTGAATGTAAGATTCCATTTACTGACTTCAAATGTTATATAAATCGGCACGTTTTATAGACTGAGCAAAATATGAGGAATGAAAACTCCTCAAAGAAGCTTCGTAACATCAAAGTCATCATTGGAGAGAGACATCCCTCTTATCGAACAAAATCAAAGAGATGAGGTTGTCTTGTGCCATTCGCACAATGTGTGCTATGTGTAAAAGTTTATAGATTTGGAGAAGTGGGGAGTATGCCCTTTTCTTGCATATCAGAAGTAAAAAAAAAGAAAAAAACACCAATTGTTAGCAAGCTTTTTGGAACTGTCTGAACCGTCATTGATGATTTTTTTGAAGACAGACTCTACAAAGTTTCTTTATATCAGTCAGCTATAAATCCGATTCACTGTCTGTCTGTCTCCCCTCCCCCCCCCCCCCATGCAGTAGGTGGGTCAAAACCAGTATTAGGGTCAGGTCTCCTTCCGAAGCAATCACAGTTAAAGCTGACAGCCGTATTGAGAAGGCAGAAGGGAAACTGCAGTTAGCATTTACCATCAAATCAAACTGCCTTAGGAGAATATATGTAGAAAGGTCCACAAATTAAATAATCTGGAAGAAAAATTGAATCATGGTAGCATTCCTGATACGGTAAAATGCAGAGATTGGACATAGAATACAATGATTTGATAAAGCACACATGCAACTGGAAAATTAGTAATAACAGTAGCTTTAATTGACAGTGCCATTATTATATATATTTTGATGGTCATATTTCAAGACTTAAGCTTTTGCACACTTTATTTGATTGTTTCTAAGTTGGACTCGACACAATTATAGTGAAAGGGGTTTCAGATTTCGACTTTAAAAGTGGGTAAATTCATTTAAGCAAGCCCTTGAAAAAATTATAATAAACCCTTAAAAGCCCATGAAAAGTCGTTAAATTTGGTCTTGATATTTTAACCATGAAAATGGTGCCATCAAATATTGCAGCCATGGAAACCATCTTAAACAATCTTGGACCTTGCTACTCTTAAGAATGGTTGCTTCAACATGGGGTAATCATTTAAAGACCAACAAGGATATTTAGTTTGTTCAGCTTTAAGATAGTGCTGATCTGACCTCCACCATCGTCGCCATGATGACCATCTTCTAAGTATTGCTCCTTTTAGTTCTTCCGAACAGATGGTCATATTGACATGAAGTTTTCCCTAAAAAACTTCATATCATAATACAGATGGTCCAACATGAAGACGCAGCCAACCAGATGGCAACCGTCTTAAAAGTCTTTTTATCATTGCTTCTCCTGAAAGAATGGTTCCTTCGACATGGTGTTTTCGTCAGCTGCGTGCCATTATTCCAGTGGCCGCAGCCTTACAGCATTTCCAGTACTTTGATTAGATTTTGATGTCATCCTACTCATCTGATATTTTGATGTGCGTGTCATGAATGAAATTATAAATTAATCCGAGTACAGAATATAAAAGAGCATATAATTTGAACATGTATAGCCTTTCCTTGTTAGTAATGTTAAAAGATTTGATAACTGATGCTAATTATAAATTATAGTATATAGTAAACAGGTTATTGCATGTGTAATGTTTGATATCTTAGGTGGACTTTGTATTTTCGCGAAGAAGACTGACAAGCTAATCAGATGCTAGCCAAACAACTTGGCTACTCCTTGGTACATCAGTCAGTATGGGTTGGCAGCTCTCTTTATGTCTAGTCACTACGAGTTTATCTTAGCAAAATTAGTCATTGTGGGTTCATTTGGTATTGCGTAGTTTAACTAATTTATGATTAACATTATAAGATGAAACGATACATGTACCGACATATGTAATTGTGTTAGTCTCGTGTTATTCTACGTACATATGATAGATAGTATCAGTCAATGTACAACACAATACTAGTATTTGTCTCTTCCCCCTAATTGACCTATTGACTATTCATGTCATACACATATGCCTATCAACTCTTACAAGCATATAGATTTCCTTATAACAAAAATAGGTACATACTTCTTAAACACCTTTAGCCTTTGATGAAGCTTTCACCGAAATTAGGTGAAACCGGCAAAGAAATAACGATTCGAATTGGTATATGTTATATTATGTAATCTACCTAGGTGTCGGAGCCCTCTCTGTTTGATTGATAGGGAACTCCAACAAACAACCGGTATACATACATTTACACAATGCTTTGCATGTGACTTGAAATTTAATTGGTTAGCGATCCACTTGGATGGGCAAAAAGTCGTACATGATTGACAGTTATAGATACATCCGTTTTGATTATATGACGATCTATTTTGAAGCACCTGATATGCACAAACATCGCTTTATATTTGTAAACAATAGGGAAAGTAAAGAAAAGAAATATTGACCATGTCTCGTTTGTCAATTGTTTAGACATCATGCAACTGGCGCAGCTGTATCGATATGAATATTGGGTCCCCCACCTATGGACAGATGGTAAACTATGGGTCCTCGGTTAGTGGCCAGTACTGCGGGGAAGGAAAGGTCTGCCATGTGAATAAGTGTATGATATGGGCGGAGACAGGGCTTGATCCCTCCCTGTTCAGTGTGGTCCATGGGGGATGGGGAAGCTGGCAAGGATGGACAACATGTTCTCGGACATGCGGCAGAGGTGTGCAGTTCAGGAGAAGAAGCTGTGATAATCCCAAGTATGGCTCTGTCCATCTTTCTTTCTGTCTGTGTATTTGTCTATTTGTCGGACAGACTGACTGCATAACTGACTGATTACCTGATCATAGGCCTTTTTCTCATACACAAACGGAAGGGTTAATTCATTATTTCTTGATTTTTGTGTCTCTATCTATAAGTAACTTATTGTCTATGCTATGTATATATCCAACATATTTACCACAAATAAGGAAAACATTTCTTACAATTGCTCAAAAACGGATAAACAAAACTACAGTGTGCCAGATATTTATGCATCTACATGCTACATTGATGTCATTTTCTCAGATGAAGATTGTTACAATCATGCATTTTGTTTCTTCATTTATATAACTGTGCTAAGCATTTTCAATCAATCAATAATTAAACCTGGCTGTGTTTGTAACTATAATGATAATAATGAAATTCTTCAAATTGCTCAAGGAATATTGTTGGCAAGTTTCGGCCATATTAATGGTATATCTGAAATTCATCAACGAAAATCACGAGTTATTCTTTTAAATTATAAAAGACCCTCCATGAAAGTGCATTCGGGCTCGAAGTCTATTTATGTAAGGTACACCTATAAACGAAATAAATTAATGAATTAATTTCAACTTCTTTGGGATACAAATGTACACAAGTCACAGACATTTTTTAAAAACATTATACATGTCATATATTAAATTGTCATCAACATCATTTTATTACTGACTTCCATTTTAAAGACCAAGGAACTCTCCGTCATGTGCGGGCGAAGAATATCAAGCGGTATTCTGCAGCTTTGAGGTAATTATAACATATCATGCTAATGTCATACCCACCAAATATTTTCAATTTTAGGTTTATTGAATTAAAAATTATGTACTCAATAAACATAATCATGTTGACATCCTTTGCAGTTTATGACTGAACAGATATTTATAAAACCAGAGTATCTACAACAGTGCGACGTGTTAGCTAAATCAACATCCATGGCAGTTTATAATTCAAAAGATACGAATGACATAAACATGTCGAGTATGCAACAGTGCGACATACAAAATACTACATTTGATTGAATTTTGTTTCCTATTGCATTTGAATTACAAACACGATTTTTAAGTTCTTTTCACACCATTTGGGGACATTTATCGTTTGATGTGGGTCTGTGATGTATGGATTGAAAATGCATGTATATTAGGCCATACATAATTAAATGGTTTATTACATTGTAACCATTACAAACCAAAACATTGGAACTGTCTGCTTGGTCTTTATTTTATTACTTATTATTTTGGGGAGAAGGATTATATATATATGTGTGTGTGTGTGTGTGTGTGTGTGTGTGTGTGTGTGTGTGTGTTGAGAGAGAGAGAGAGAGAAATCAACTAACATCTTATTAATGTTATTCCAGCCCTGCATTAATGATAGCACTGATGCTACAATTCTGATCGCAGAGCGGGCTGGGGAAGTTTGTACTGGTCTCATCGCATCGGGAGCCTTCAGCGCTGAACAGTATAATGGAAATGGAAGTCGCTATCACTACATGGGTAAATATCTCAACAAGATGCTTTGTTATAATTTAATTAAGTAGTAATTATTTATTATTCCCATTTGTGCAGGTTACAAACTAATTCCTTCAGAGTGCATACAAGCAAATCTTTCACATAGAAATATTAATGGACAACCCAAAACATATATACACTATTTGCAAAATTTAATACATGCACTTAAACCAAATCTCTGACTGTATAATGGCCATGCAACAAATTAAGCTATTTTTAGATACCGTTTTTTTAGTGAATACACGCTTTTCTAAACAACAGAGGCTAATGGACAACATATTAGAGTCGTGCTAGAATTCAGAGAGGTGTAAAGACTTTGACAAGCAGTCATGAAATATAGGGACTAGACTCAAAACGACCTGTTTGGATCATATTTCAAGGACTAGCATCTGTAAAATCCACTGTGAATATGATTGGCGTCACAGGTAACAATAAATGTAGAAAGTTATTAAAGTGAACGGAAACAAGTATGTTGTGAACATATTTGTTTAATTCCCTTGGTACTGTAAAGGCTTTACTGAAGAGCTTCATGTGATTATCTTAATTTTCATAATGAGTAAGTTATGGTCAAGTATATGCATTTCTTTAGGCCCGATATGATTGCACATTCCTTTCATATAAAACAACGTCTATTCGATGAAAATGTAACTGTTGATATTAGCACTGTTACATAGTCTGGTTCTAGTAACCTAGAGGATTAGGTGTAAGACGGTAAATCATTCAAATATATAAATATATTCTTGGGTCAAGGTAAATCAATGCAGCTTCCATCCTCTTTGTGTAATGATAGACTGTTCACATATCTCCTTCCATCAGACTATACAGTCTGCGAAGTTAAATGCCTTCCCGTGGCTAACTACACCCCAAGCACTTATCAGCGTTATGGATTGATGCCAGACGGGACCCCCTGTACGACGACGAGTTTCCAGTCCAGTTATGCGGAATCAATTGGAGCTCCCTGGTCGAGAGGAAAGGTTACTGCTTGCCTCCAGGGATATTGCAAGGTGATATTATAAGTTACAGTTATAATAAAACACTCTAACGATATTTAAAGACATATGGCACAATGTGCTATATGATGTTTCTGTCATAATTAATATATGTAATACCTTTGCAGAGTGCATATTGTTTTATTTTCACCAGCTTTAGACATCCTTCTCAGAGCCTCCATGAGTGTTGCTAGTTTGGGTCACGTTACTTTTCTTTCGTCATATTTGGGTCAAATTTGGTTTAAAGCGCGAAGTCGTAAGACTTTAGGATTTGTTTCTCACCAATTTGATTTATCGTGATTTCTGTTTCAATATTTCTTTCTTTCCAAGGGCTTATTATTATTTCAGGAAACTATTATTAGTGTGCTATAACAGCTTATTAACTGATTTCGATCTTTCAAACGTGTACATTTTACTAAACTGAAATCCTTCTCAAAGTTTAGATTTCAAACTCCAGTAGACATCAATTCACAGAAATAGCCATTTTATAATTGAATTTGGCATTGCTGTTGTACACTCCGAATCACCTGCATTTCTTTGATACAAACTGCGATGCCGCAAAAGTTTTGTTTCGTTGATCACTTTCTCTAAATGCGCTCACGAAGCTCTGTTTACATATTTTATAAAATGTCGTCGCGGAGCCTTGCTGCTTGATAATTGGTTATAAACAATAAGTTTTCGGCTACGTTTATTCACTTAGTTCAAGTGACCTTACCTTACAATCGTAACACTCATTGACACTTTGATCACAGAATGATACAAATGTGGCCAATTTTTTTAATAGTTTGGGCTTGACTTGAAGAGGATTTTTGAAGACTGACTTTATGTGGAAATTAGAGTATTAAGGATTTTAAATGTACATAAGGTTTGTCAGATATTAATTTGTATATATGATTAAGATATTAACAATTGCTGACATCTTTCCTCTGACCAAACTATTTTTTAATGAATCCTGCAGGTGTTTGGCTGTGACGGCACGTTGAATAATACAGACTGGGACAGGTGCGGTGTCTGCGGGGGAGATAACTCTACGTGTTATGTCTATGAAGGGATATCATTGATTAACACCACTCAGGGTACTTAGTTCTATTCTGGTTCTTGTACACCATTTCCTCTCAGCTTTGACCACTTAAAGCTTGCTGGTTAGTTATGTTAAGTTGTGCTTAGGTTCCTGTAATGTGTGCAATATACAAAGGAAATGTACACATATTTCCTTGGATAGTCTATTATATGACACAACAAAGTGAATTCTCAGCTAATTTATTGAGAAACATTATTATAAATATGTTTGAGAATTAAAAAGACAAACATAGCATCGGTATCTTAAGTCATATTATCTTAAGTAACGAAAGTTATTCCGTTATAATGACTTGTCTGGCAAATTAAAATCAGCGATCAGTTTGCTGATTCCATGACCTTGCTATATTGCAGCATACATAAAAGATATATAGTTGTTTGATCTATATCCTTCAGCATCGTTGCTGTTGATTCTGTGAATCAAATTTAGACGATCTTTCTAGCTCAAAGTACCATATGGTAACTAACTTGGGATATTTCGTCTAGGTCACCAAGATTTCATGGGCAAAATGTAGTAGGACTCTTTCGAAGAGACTGTCAGCCATCACTTGATCTCAATGATTCCCGAGACAGAAGGAGAAGATCATATATTGGTTATAAATGTATGTCCTCTCCCAGTTGAAGCATTGGTCCCATTTGTTTGATCTCCCTGGCTCCCTTGACCATTCCCTTGATGGTAAACTATGTTCTCCTGAGCAGACGATACTGATATGGTCCGGGCCCCTTCTTCATTAAGCTAGTCTAAATATTTTAAATAATAATTAAGAGTTAACTGAAAATTAAAGCATAAAAATCTTACTCAGAATCGAAAATACAGCCATTTGGTTGATCATAATACTTTCAAAGAAGATTTGGAGTTGATTTAAGTTTGATGATGGGGTGGGGCTGAGGTTGGGTTGTTGGGTATAACAGAGTGTATATGGTGACATATCCTTGCACAACGTTCATGACATTCTAGTCAATGTTCCTTTACTCCCCCAATCCGACCCCACCCCTCTCTAGTTGTCTAGCTGTTTATCCTGCATTGTCTTTACTGGAACCTTCACATTGTATTTTGTTTATTTCGTAATACTTCTGAGTCTTATTTTTCTTCTTGTTAGCATAAAAAGAGCGCTCTGTAGGCCTTTGAAACAAAATGTTAGTCCTGGGTCCTCGTGGTACATAAATGAAGGGTTTTGATAGGAAAACAGGTCCGGGTGCGATAAGAGGAAATCCATTAGTGGGTCTTAAATCATTATAGTCAAGGCAAATCAGTAAAATGTTACTGCAGTAAAACTTCTTTTGTTTCATTTATGTTTTAACTTGCATCTTAACTTTTTGAATCCGCAGATTCGTTATTTCTGCTCATGTAATTACCTTTCTCTGCCAACAAAGGATGTTTTGTCTTTTAATCTGTTGGAAACAAAATCCATCCAAAGGAATCATAGTTTCAGAAAGTTGAATGTCCAGGGTATGCATCAGTCTGAAAACGCTGTGAGTTTATGAGAACCATGCGAACCGTCAGGAAGCACTGGAAATGCTATGAGCCCGTGACAAGGATTGGAACCTTCAGAGTGCACTGAAAATGCTGGGGGTCCACGACAAGCATTGGAACCGTCAGAATGCACTGGAAATGCTGGAGGTCCATGACAAGCATTGAAGCTTCAGGATGCACCGGATATGCTTATAGAGAGCTATGATGAGTAAGCTGAGAACTATGGGCTCAAATCGGTTTAATGTAAACATTCCACCCATATGACTTTGAAGCTTAGTGTAGCTGCTCTAAAATTATCCTTATGCACGGGCTACCCACTTACAATGAAACCCGTTATAACACATCTTATGATAACACGAATTCAGATATAACACGGTCAAGGTGTTGCCGCATTAATTTATCCCGACTGATTTTTGAATTACTGTGAAGTTTTATTGTCAAAGTAAATAAGTTTGATCTGTTAATCTGGTAATTGTTATCTAATTTGTATTGTAAAATCAGCAATGACGCTAATAATTCTAATTTCTGTTTCTCTTCGATGCATTGTGTAAATTGTTGTTCAATCCTGTGCAAACAATGGACCAAAAATACCTGCTCAATCAAGCGGCATACACACCTGTGCACCAAACAATGGCATTGTTGAAATACGTTTAATACCCGAATTGATAAATTAATTTACCTACCTAAAAAGTTATTATAAATTATCAACATTAATACCACAGCAAATGGTTGTTGCAATAATCATTGCATGAAAGTCGCAGCATATGTGTTGTCAGCTAATGGTCACTTGAAAAATCGACCAACAGCTGAAAATCAGTTTGTTGTTTGGTAAACAATAAGATCTTTTCGCCAAATATATCTCTTATTAAGCGGAATGAGATATTTTGTAATTATATATATGCTGAGGTCTGGAAAATTTCTCGACTGTTGTCGGACATTTGTCAGGAGCAGTTTTGGTCATCTTACGTGTAAGATTTGAAGACAATAGATGGATACACCCATTTGGTTAAAATCAGATTCAGTCCTTTTTACTTTCTTAAAATGTAGTCAGAAATGCAGACATCAGATTCAAATCACTCGGATATACAAAGGCCACTTGCTATTATAATGTTCTTGTTACTATGTACTCTTGTTGGACACTGACTGAAACAGGAACATTTAAGTTGTATTGGTGGTTCATAGTCATCAACGTATGTTTAAAATAATCTAGGACTTATTTCATTTATTCTTTCATCTGTCTTTTAGAGAATAACTAAAATGCTTTCTAAAGATCGTTTGTTGCCCATAAAATTAAATGATTTACTCTCAAACGAGGTTGAGGCAGTTTCACACCCGTTGCTGTGTTCATCTGAAGTACAATACGACGTCAATACCCTTGTTCAAATTTCAGTTAAAGTATCGTTCAAGCCCAAATACAAGTTACTTATTGTAAATAAAAAATCAGTCCTGTCGAGCATATCTATGAATATTTCTGAAAATGCAGTGTTTCGTAAGTTAGTGTGAGCCTATCTGCAAGAAATTAAGTATTTAAATTTGAAGCAAATATAGCAGAGAAAATTCTAGAAATAATGCTTCTTTGTGCACATTTTTTATGAAATTACTATTATGGATACAATGAGATCGGTTGACGAGTACACCTGTACTTTCACTATTTACACAATTCAGTTGTCAATTTTCTTATAAATGTATGTACTAATGCATGGTTCTCTAAAAAAATGTTAAAACGTTTTTAACAAATAATGACTATTCTAAGTATTCCCCTTTAATATGCATCAATTTAAGTTGGTAACTGCGACAGTGAAGCCAGACATTTTGCGTCACTGTCCCACCCCCCTCATCGTTAATAACCAAGAGGGTACACGTGCAATACATTTTCTTCAGTTTACTAACTTCTCCCGATATTGCACGATACACAACACAATGACACTTGGTGGACCCCGCCCATCATGTAACAGCGGGGTTTTACAGTATATTTTTCTCTCTGTGGACTGAAAGAAGAAATATAGTTTTTGGATAATAACTTTAATTCTACACCACATACATTGACCAGATTTTGTGTACTGGTTGCACTTGAGGTATGGAAGAGGCCTATTGATTTTGGGGTCTAAGATCAAAAATTTTGTGAATCAAAAAAATATTTTTGGAGAATAACTTTTGTTCTGGAGTAAGTTCCTTCATCACACTTTGTGGATGACTTGCACATACGATAATAAAGAAACATATATATATTCTAGGATATAAAGACCAGAGTTCACGATCATGGTAAGTCTAATAAGAACACAATGGTTTCTGCGCATTAAGTTTAGTTCAGGACCGCATACCTTGACCAAAGGTTAAGCTCATTGACACCCCTTGGTCAGTAATCTCCAGAGTCAACCATACCCTACCAGTGCTTACATAAAGAGTTATTAAACGCAGAGTTGGCGTATTATGTTCCATTTACAGTGCTCCTGTTTCTCGTTAATGTAACTCTGTTGAAATCTGTCTTGGGTCGAGTTCTTTCTCAGGATCTAAGAAGTCCATAGAGCCATGTCATGCTATTCTTTTCCTTTTACTTTGCTTCCCTTTCAGATACGGCAGTTTCATCCTTAAGAAATAATGTGCTCACCGCTGACCTTGTGTTACAGAATACTGTTGCTCTTGAAATTAAGGTACTAGTTGGTGTGGGCTAGTTTCCACTAGACAGTCAACTTAATAAAACTGTAAGATCTCAAGTGAAAACATGTGTCCAGAAACTTCTTTCTCAGTCGTTTTATTTTTTGTAAACTGGATATATGGGTAAATGGACTTAAAGATTTTTGTGAAATCTTCTGCCTTATGTTCATGTTTTTCAGTCATGGTCTCATTCACATACATAAACCAGCTGAATGGCGGCATTTGTCCTAATCGGAAGTATCAATCCGTTGGAAATATCAACAACTTAGGACAAATAAGACTCAAACATGTGCAATAGCACACTGCATACAGTGTGTGGATACTAATGAAGACTATGTAGGAGAAATAGCCAGACAAATAGAACTGGGAGTCAAGCACCATTTGACTAGAATATCATCAGCAATCCATGAGAAATATAGAAGAGAATGACTTTGTATAAACCCATAACACGTTACCATCATCACATCAGAGAATCATACCCTCAAGAGATAGGAAGGCATCGAGATCAAACAAAGGAGATTATACTTCAATGGGGTGGAGGGGGGAGCGATGAAAAACGGATAACATAAAGTTCTAATAACGACCCAGATTAACATTGTTGTACTACATTTGACTGATGCAATCTGGGTGATCCAGACAAAATAGTTCAGTATTCTGAATAAAAAACAGTTCAAACTTTGTCCATGTGATTTATTTCACTACCGAGTTGTAATTTATTAATGTATTTTGTTTCCAAGAATTAAAAAAAAAACAAAAAACAACAACAACAACGAAACAATTATTAGATTGTATTGTATTTCTTTTCAATAGCGGATTTTGCCACAAATATTTTTGTTCAATCATCTCTCTCTCTCTCTCTCTCTTACATTTATTCTCAGTGTCTGTGTCTGACTGTTAATAGGTTTGATAAGTCTTACCAATTGTGCCGAGAAATCATATTGTGGCCAAGATCTGAAGAAAAGGATCGTTCTACATGTTCTTTTTCTACATCTAGGCGCTAGAGTTGTCCTGGCGTCACTTCCGAACAGTACCTACAAGATCTTCTTTTACTTCAAATGGGGAGACATGAAGCAGAATTACCTTGGTAAAAGTCTGTTTTATTATTTCAATTATATAGTTTAAGTGCCTGTTAGTTACATAGCCAGGGATGAGGGTGGGAGAAAGGGCAATGCAAGCACAGTGTGAACAATATCATGTGATAAGTGACGTGCCTCCCCTTTGAAATATGCTCTGAAATATTTCATTAAGAGCGAGATTTTGTTATAGTGAATAGATGTATCAAGAAGATACCATAGTCAAGAAGTAACCCTTTTCTATTTATAAATGTCAGGCATGAAATTGATGGGAAAACTAATGTAAGCTTGACCCATGTCTCTGTCAGTATTCACATTACAGACCGGATTTATTCATCTTCAAATTTAGGTAAAATGTAAAACAAGTGATCGCACTCACAACATTTCACCTGCTTACGCACACATAGATTTTTCAGTGTTAACGATCAGCTCTCGAATTCATCATAAAGCTCAGCACTTTGGTCTTCTGTGTACTATCAATTTTATAGTCAACTGCAATATAATACCATGTGGATATTAAGAAGAAAATACAGATTCAATACACAACTGCAATGTAATACCATGTAGATATTAAGAAGAAAATAAAGATTCAATACACAACTGCAATATAATACCATGTAGATATTAAGAAGAAAATAAAGATTCAATACACAACTGCAATGTAATACCATGTAGATATTAAGAAGAAAATAAAGATTCAATACACAACTGCAATGTAATACCATGTAGATATTAAGAAGAAAATATATATTCGATACATAACACTTTTTAAAAAAAACTCTGCCACTGTTTGCAGCATACTATCTTGAATTAGTCCTGTTCGTCCGTATATATGTACAACTGCAAGATTGTGTTGGAACCATTCAATGTAGACAAATCAAATTTGGCCAGGATATTTGACTTTTTTCGACTTGCACCATTTTTGACTAAAGCCTTGTTATAACAGTTAAAACGCAAATTGTGGTGGAAATATGTTTGTTAGGCATATTAGTATTATATACAGATGACCAGATTATATGTCCAGGCCATTACAAGAACTTTTCAATTTTTGGAAATGTTTTAATCTTTTGGACTTTTTTGCCAAAATTCTTGTTAGCAGGATTAATTTTAAAAAATCTTAGACAAGTGAAACGGGGTATACATGTCAATATGTATATGTAGATGACCTGTTGGATTTTCATGCAATTATACATTATATCAATTTTGAATATTTCTGCATTTTTTTTGTTTTTGGACCTAGACATATTTAACAATAACTTTGTTATCACAATTAAACAATAAAGTACCTGCGGTACAGTAATTATGTTTTTGGACCTAGATATTTTTAAACGAAAACCTTGTTAGCACAGGTAAGCAAAATACACTTCAGGTATAGTAATGAAGTTTGGTTTGAATGTTTGTAACCTTATGTAGATGACCTTATTAGATTTTCTTGCCCTTATAGCAATTTGTTTTTATGGGTATGCTGAAATGGACTATAAATTTGAAAAGTTTAGATTGATAATTATTCCACATAGATGTTGCCAGTTGATTCGACATAGATGTTACCAGCTGATTCTACATAGATGTTGCCAGTTGATTCGACATAGATGTTGCCAGCTGGAAATATTTTAGACATCATGCATCCTTTTATTAGCAAACAAATATATTTTTCTTCACATTCCTATTCAGAAAAGTATACATATTTTTTTTTAACAAATCATAGTATCATACCATCATGTTTTCATAGTTGTGATATATTTGTGTGACATATTAAAGTTTCTAAACCACTGATACTGATGATTTTTGTTGTACGTTGGTGGGCACCTAGTGATGACTAATTGCTCTCAATTTCTATTGATTTGGTATAAATTTCATGGAAACCCACTCGATAACAATACTATATTATAAGCTCACCTTGCATAATCATTCTATTATTTTGCCTCCATCTGATTTTCTAAAGCATCAATACACTTTTGGTAAATGGCTGATTCAAGTCCACCGGAAGTGGGAACTTCTTTCAAATGTCTATGTCCCCCGCAAACATGTAGCATTAAGGTAACCAACGCCTTTTCTTTATGACTTTCAGCCTAATGGTATGTATTGGAGACTTGTGCCTGAATTTATTGTTCAGTAAGAATCGGGTGGGTGGGGATGAAAATTAACATGAAAAATCCTTTTCAAACAAACAAGTGGAACATTGAACTGCCTCATCAAAAGTGTAAGAAATGTATTGTAGCTTGTCGGTGATACAATATATTGAAAAACCCTCGTATTAATTTGTGATATATTATCTACACTTTCAAATAGTTTCAACAGTTTTCAGTGCTGTCGTATTTTATTGTTTTTCTTCCACGTTTCTTATATTTTCCTGCACAGAATTATGGTCTGCTGGTGGGATAGAGAAGCCAGTTATCGCAAGTAGTATCGCTGGTGCATGTTCAATATTTGACAACAGGATTAACCCACTTAAATTTGCTGGAACACGATGGACATACTTTTTTGTTGAACAATACCTGTTTGCCGAGGGACCAATTACTGAAAACGTTACTATAAAGGTAATATCATGTATGTATTTAGGGTCATGACTATGTCTAACAATACTTTAGTTGACTTCTTCACACAAAAAACAATTTGTTTTTCGTTTTTGTTGGTTTTAACGGCAAATTTAGCTCAGTATTGGCTATATCATGCCGAGGAAATGGGAGGTAAGTGCGTGTCCCAAGGACACACCGAGACAGCGAACCTGGGCTGGCCTAGCGGGTATCGAACCCGCGACCCTTGGATTACGAGTCCGACGCTCTAGTAACTAAGCTACCGCGGTAAGAAATACCAGAACCTCACTCACAAACACATACACACACATATATATTAGTGCAGATTCCATTGGTCATGGAATATAAATTTTTAGAACTGTTGCTTATCACATCACCACTGTTTTTATCTTGATTGCTGCCTGCTATAATAATAATAATAATAATAATAATAATAATTATAATAATAATAATAATAATAATAATAATTTATTATTATTATTATTACAAAGGACAACCATGCTGAAGGACCAGTAATGAATTCATAATCCTTCCATACAACACAAATCTTCTATATCAACAAAAAGAATCAACATTGTTTTAAAAAGCATCGAATATTATTAACAAAATGATTTTCCTAATACAATATCTATGTATCAGTATATATGCAATTTATGTTTTTAAATTCTTCTTTCCATTCAATGTTTCTTTTTTCGGGGGGGGCGGGGGGAGGCACTTAAATGTACAAAGTATACTGTAAGATCAGTAAAAGAACAACTCACGTATACATTTCAGCTATATCAAAAATCAACATTTCCAAACATTGGCGTCACTTATGGGTACTCTGTGCCTCGACCACAACCTGAGACTACCACTGGTAATATCTCCCTCCCTCCCTCCCTCTCTCTCTCTCTCTCTCTCTCTCTCTCTCTCTCTCTCTCTCTCTCTCTCTCTCTCTCTCTCTCTCTCTCTCTCTCTCTCACACACACACACACACACACACACATACGCACACAGAAACAATTTCATACAAAGGGAAGAACAATTTAAGAAGATTGCTGGTCTCCAGTGTCTATTCATCCATGTATTTCTTACATCAATTCTACATAACTTTGTATATTCCAATGAATATGTACTGTAAGATCTTTTTTGGCCCCCCCGTAAAAGGTGATTTTTTAACAGGCGTTCGTATGGATATGTTGGACTACATTTTAAAGACGAAAGATTGAACGCTTCAAAAAATAGTTTGTCTAGATGATGTTTCTATTTATTAGGTTAAAACAGCTTCAAAGGCGGGTCAGGTTAAACAAAATAGATGCCTATTTTGGCCAAATTTAGAACATTCAGAACATTTTTAGCAGGCGTTATGATTGAAAACCAAGATGATATTTCAATAATATGCGTGTATCTGCAACACACTAAAAGATATTTTTGGTTCTTGATTGGAGCATTGACAAAACAGAAAATAGTGTAATTTCGCACATAGAGACCACCACCCAAAAAAATGTCCCCTACCCCCCCCCCCCCCAAAAAAAAAAAATGTTCATTTGACCAATTTAGAACTTGCAATACCATTTTTTCTATATTGGGTAGTTGTTTCAAAGGAGAATCAACGTTATCTTTTAGTATGTTGGAGATGCATAGAATATACACATGCTATTCAAATATCATATTAGTGTTTAACTGAGGCATCTGTTACCAAAAGTTCTGAACGTTCTAAATGGGCATTTTTGCTGGCTCTTACCTACTTTAAAGCTTTTTTTTCGTCCAATAGGTAGAGGCATCAAGAAATTATGTTTTGTAAAAGATCTAATGTATTCTTCAAAATAAAGTCAAATGTATCTATTTGGTCGCCTGATGAAAAACAAAAATCAAATAATGCTTGATTCTAAAATTGCCCCTTATATGGCAGATGTATATAAATGATAATATTTGGTGTACAGTAATATGCAATTCATTTTGAGGTGTTTTCTTAATATGTTATTTAAATTAAACTACATTCAAATAATTTACAATTTTTACGTCGATTTTACAAAAACTCTGATAAAATATATCCCAGGGTATTGTGTGCGTCATTGTCATCACGGAAAAGGTTTATATTCCTTGGTGAAAACTCATAATTTCGAATTGTGTCTGCATCACAGCCTGTTTTCATTGAAAATATTTATTTAATATCCCAGCATGCATTGCATAATAAGTATACATGTCAATTCCAGGTAATTTTATTTTCTTTGTTAATGTTGCACATTCTTTATGCTTCAGTTTTGTAGCAATGGAGCAAATCTTGCAAACTGTATTGTTTGCATTTTTTATATATATTTATTTATATATGAAACTTGAAGAGTAATATGTGATGCAATAACTGACGTACGTAAAGATTTATATAGTAACAATAACATCCAGCTCTTGAAGTAGTATTTTTCAAACATAACAGACATAAAACACGAACAATGAGGCAGTACATATAATCAGTACATTCAAAACAGCTGAATGAGATTGATTAAATGTCAATTGTGTCTCTTTTTCATTATTTGTTATAGCTACCACAACTATGCCAACTCCTAGTTCTGAACCCGTAACAGACCCTCAAACCACATCTACTGCTGTGTTAAGACGTAGTTCTGAACCCTTGACAAACCGTCAAACCACATCTAGTGCTGTGCAAACTCGTAGTTTTGAACCCATGACAGACCATCAAACCACATCTATTTCGCGTTCGAAACGAACAGCAACTGCACCGTCCTCAACTGATGTGTATTCTCCTTTATCGACCATCGGATTAGTGGATGTAAGTGTATTATGCCTAAAATCTCCGTCTTCATGGATACGTATTGTCAAGTATTTAGCATTGCTGTGACATGTTCACTTTTAAAATGTTCAAGACATAAAAACGTTTCTCTTAGAGGTAAGTAAGTCATGCTAGCATAGAACATTTCGCCCAAAAATTCATTTTGGTAGAAGAGCTGCATACTTAGCTCACTTGGTCATAAAGCCAGGTGAGCGTGCGATATGATCCTTCGTGCATCGTCCTTTCTCAATTGCTGTTTACATCTTCTTCTCAGAAACTGCTTGACAGAATTCGACCAAATTTAACAGAAAACACAGTGCCATGAAGCTCTTACCAATTTATTACAATGGTTCTGATAAATGATGACGATCCGCCATTAAATATGGCCACCATTACTGAAAAAAAAAACACAAGTTAAGAACTGCTCACCAGAATTTGACTAAATTTAATAGGAAGCAACATGGCATGAAGGTCTTTCAAATTTGTTCAAATTATGCCAATCCATCATCAGTTATGGACACCATTGCTAATACTAGAAAAAAAAACAACTTGAAATTACTTCTTTTCAAAAACCACTGAACAAACTTTGACCAGTTTTGACAGCTAACATCCTGGCATAGATGGTGTTAATTTTTTTTTCAAATGATGCTGATCCGTAATCAAATATCGCCTCTAGTGCTAAAAATATAAAAACTTAAAAACAACTTCTCAACAGAACTTGATCAGATACAATAAAAAAAACTTCCTGTCATGAAGATCTTTCAATTTTTTAAAACAAATGTTGATCGCATCAAATCTGGCCAAAATTACTGCTCATCAGAATTTGACCATATCTGAAGAGAAAAAAAATTAAAAAATTAAAAAATATAAATAACATAATGTCATGAAGGGCTTTACAATTTATAGAAATGATTCCAATTCGCCTTTAAATATTGCCACTGTTACTAACAATAAAAGATCCTTTGAATGACTTATCAAAAACCACTTAGCAGAAGTTAACTAAAATTTACAGAAATAATATTGGAATGAAGGTCTTTTAAGATTGTACAAATGATGTTTGTCTGCCTTCAAATATGGATGCTGCTTCTAAAAATGTAACAACTTGAAATAACTCTGTTTAAGAAGACACTTAACAGAATTTAACCAAATGTCACAAAAAACGTCCTTTGCTTGAAAGCCTTTCGCATTTATATTAATGATGCCAAATCCCCATGACGTATGGTGATTTTTACTAAAACAAGAAAACATTTATATAACTTAAAATAATAATTTAATATATTTAAAAAAACAGAAGATGACAAACTCTGAGAGAATGCATCCTGGCACAGAGGCCTTTCAATATTTGACAAATGATATTGATGTGTTATCAAGCATGGATAAATGTACACAAATCTGGAGAAAGCTTGAAACAAATTGTTTTTATCACATATGCAATCAACAGCATTTAAAGACATTTGTGCATAAAAGCATCCTGCTCATTAGGATTTTGTGGCCAATTGCTTTTTGACTTGGCTATTAGATAGATGTGAGCCAGATCAACATCTCGGTCCCATTTGGGCCGCTTGTTAACAATAATGCACTTCTTCGAGGGAGTGGGTAGTATATATATATATATATATATATATATATATATATATATATATATATATATATATATATATATATATATATATATATATATATATATATATATATACTTAAGTGTGAAATATAGAAAATTATTGGCGAAATAATTCACATATTTTTTTCACTCCTATATTTTCACATGAAAAAAATATATCCTAATATTTTCACATGTGAAAATACAAGATTTCCCATCATGCCATGCGATGCTTGATTGTGTGTGCCTACACAAGTTGTACCTCCAGCAGCAAAAAAACGAGCACTTTGTGAGCTACAACAAATAAATAGAAACTGCATTACATTTCTGACATGGAAATTAATTTTTGCTGAAGCAATTTCACTCGACGCCGCTCGGGTCTCTATGAATTTATTTTCCCTTACTTCTTTGACAACAATGATAAACCCGCTGTGATTCATTGTTGTATCGGACTTGCATTGTGGTCAGATAGGGTAAAATAGTTTACAAAAAATGTCAAATTGTAATTTACTGCGACAGAGTAGGTCATCTCATATAAATATCAGCGACTTAAGAGGCTATGAAAGTGATGTGAATTTACTAAAAGGGGTGGGGTGTTGTGCTGAAGAGTGAGTTTAATCTTCTAAGCTTCGATTCTGGAGCAAGTTTGGTATATAATGAATATATATATTTGGTATATTTTAAACAGAAAACGCAGGATATATTTCCTCTTGTGGTACCAAAAACGATATATTTTAACTCGTGTCTTCGACACTCATTAAAATATCACGTGTTTTGTACCACACGATGAAATATATCTGGTATTAACGTAGAAAAAGAAAATATTCTCTCTCTCTCTTTCTCTCTCTCTCTCTCTCTCTCTCTCTCTCTATATATATATATATATATATATATGTATATAAAACACCTGCTAATTTATCTCCTCGTTACCTTTGACCTTTGAACTGGTATGGATCATGAATGTATTGAAACATTAGTGATCTATTTTGAATCACTCTAATTCACATTTTTATTTTTATTAGTAGATTTGCATTCTCTTTAAAATTTCTTAAGTTACTTTCCACTTTCAGCACTCGAGTATACTGTATATTTTTTCTAAGAAAATTTGCGTTAAATGGTTCCTTTTGTATGACATTAAGACATGTTTAATGTTGACCCATCCCACTTGGGAATGTTTCCTGCTTCTCTGTCTTATTAATCCAATATATGTCTGAGATCTTACAAAGCATTGCACAGCATGAACTGATAGACTATAAAATCTTCTCCATGACAGTTTATTGCAAGAAAAGCATGAAATGTTGAAAAAGTAATAATTTTATATCTGGAAGTGGTAGGCATATGGAGATGAGGTGGCGAGAGACGTTGGCTATAGAAGCCGTGGAAGATTGTCGGAAAACATAGTCTGGAAAATAAGCTTTTTGCAGAGATGTCTGTCTGTAAACAAATTCTCTGTCCTAGTTATCAAGCGTCTGTATTAAAATTTTTGCTTATAGTTTGTTTGGGAATTTCTTATTTATTTATGAGTCAATCTTTGGTTCACAGTAAACATTTCAATCATTGTTTTTCATTGTTGCTTCGTAAGCGGAAGCCTTCACTTTACATTACATATTCTTGATAACATCGTTGTTATATATTTTTTGTTTTGTATTAGAGCTCCGCTTTCATCACAACCATCTCACATTTTGTCTTGCATTTCTGATTTCATCTAGGCTCACCTGCATTGTATGTTTTGATATGTCATTGTATCTATGATGAAATGTTAAACTTTACTGGCGGATAGCTTTGCACATTTGCTTTTCTTCTTTACAAAATGTTCTGATTCTTCTTATTGATTTACCTATAGAAACGAGAGGGAATTTTAGTTCTTTCAAAATATATTTATAAGTTGGTTATTTTGAAGAGAATTAAATATAAGTCAAAAAAGATGTTGTTTTTTCTTCTTTTTTTTCTTGTTCTTTTTTTTTTTTTTTTTTTTTGTTTGCTTTAGTAAGAGGTCGGTTTGATTTTGCAAGATTGAGGAACAATGACAAAGTAACATGATTAAATATATACAAAAAAGTACCAGCTGTTGAAAATTACAATGCTTGAAGAATTGTTCAGGTTATTTATTTGTTAAGAAAATATACTTATGAGCTTTTCATCTTAACCATTCGTCACGTACATGTATTGAAAGCGTTTTTCTTATCATCAGCCATAGTTATAACAAAATCGAAAATAATGCTTTAGATGTATTTTGATATTACAAGACCTAAGTGATCTTGCAATAAGCATTCATATGCACACTGTCACTAATGATTACCTTTTTTGATCCACCTACTTCAGTGCAAACTGATGTGTCAGAACGGCACGTGCCTAAATGTTACCTGGATGCCCAATATTCAAGAGATATGTGGAAAAAGCGAAGCGGATCTCTCTAAAGCAGGTACTGGAAACAAACAAAACGGTACCATTCCTTTAAAAGTTGGCGGATGTTTATAATGTGACCCAACATGTTGTGTTTTAGGTACATACTGGCTTTAGTAGTTCATCACTGTAGACAAGAGATGTACTATTATCATAAATGACCAACAACTGCAGCGGGATGGGGATCAATAGGTCCTTGTGGCAAACTGATGGGTGGATGGGATGGAGTTGGGTGGCATGTGCAACATCCTCATTAACATACATACAGATATACATTATACTGACTATTATCGGATCCACACCATAGGCCACCACCCTTCCGCATTATTTTGAGATATACATTATACTGACTACCTTTTTATCCCGAAAGATTTTAACTTCATATATATGTTTTGTAAATTCTAGGGTAAAAGCTGTGTTAATTAATACTTAAATTATTTATAAATGTAGGTAAATGTGTTTGAAGTCGTTATTTGAACCTGGGATGACAAGTAATCTACTTTCTTTAATTTCAGAATCTTTGTATCCCCCTCTGCTGGTGTTGGTGTTTTGCATTGTAACTGCAATGACTGCATGGATAAAGTTGTTGAACTGAAGGAGTTTAATTTTGTGTAAGATAAAAGACGACACCAGGATGTATGGATTTACTTTGTGACCTTAAGTTACCATTGTCTTTCCAAACTATATGTAATACGCATTTAGCAACATACAGCAGTAAACAATGTATATGTCTGTGTAGAATCATAGTAGATGTACTGTACACAATTAAAAGAAAATCAAAGAACTTGTTCATAAAGAATAATTTCCAACCGATAAGTATGATTCAATAAAAACTGAATAGCTAATTTTCACAGTCGATTAAATATTATAATCTGTATGTGAAATGTATATGAAATGACTTGTGTGCAATCAGCATACCATTTCCATATGCTCAAAACAATCTGTTATAAAGTCTGCTTTTTTGCAGGCTGTTAAATCTTCAAATATGAAACAGATGAATGATTAAACTTCAAGAAAACAATCTTTGCTATCTAAATGACAACTATAGCTAATTTCACAGGCCAAAACTACCCAAACAAAACCATTTGCAATAAATCATTCCCAGATTGCATTTTAACCATAAATAACCAGAATCTGAGTTTTTTCAATGGTTTGTTGGCTCCAAGTTTTCTAAAGTACATGAACTAAATAATACAAACTTATCGCTATTTCTCTTAAAGTTCTAGAAGGACTGACATGAAACTTGGCACACAATTCATCCTGAGGTCCGATTGTTCTTAAATAACAATGGCGCCCTCAGACAGCCTCCACAGCAGTCATCTCGGAATTCTTGTTATCACTACTCCTTAACAGATGGTTATATTGGTATGGGTTTTCACTAAATGACAACTGATTATGCCAAGTAGATCCTAATTAAGAATGGTGCGGATATTACATCCCATGTGATTGTCATGGCGACCATTTTCGAAATCTTCTTATTGCTATTCCTCCTGAACCTATGGCCATATCGATATGAGATTGTCACTAGAAGACCTTTTATGATCTATAGTTGTTCCTGACTCTAAGTAGAAATTGCAAAGGTTCAAACGAATATTCCACCATCAAAGCCATCTAAATATATCATTACACAAGATATGAGATTAGTTTAATAACAATATCTCCCAACAATAAGATCTACGTGCTTAATTAATTATGCAAATATCACATGGCATAAGCCATACGCCATTCCATGGAAGGGGATTTTTCTGCCTACATCAGCAACCTAACTAATGCATGTTAAACGACAACCTCACATAAATGAAGGATTTATCAAAGATTTTCTATGGGAATGAAAAGAAAGACGGAGCGACGAAAAGTATAGGCAACAAGGAAACCCATTTGTTTAAGTCCAATTATTATTTTCAGTAAAATACCAGTTTCACTATTCTGTACTTTTTGTCAGAAAACATTATAGATAGAATCATCAAAGTGGAAGCATAATTGCATAAACAAAAGATTTAATATAATAATATCCATGACAAAGTGAAAGTTATATTTTTTCCTAAGTAACAGACCCCTTGAAAAACCCACCAATCATAGGTAGATCTGTGTAGGATTAAACATCCTTTTCTATGCAATGAAGTCATTGCCGTGCCTGAAGAGAGTTGTCAGCCCTTATTATAGAGATAGGAGTATCGTGTGTTCTTATTTCGATGATTATTACCAACATTCATTTATGACGTTTTAAAAAATCATTTTGTTGGATTTTTATCATGTATGTTTGGACTGATAGATTAAACTCAAACAGTCTGAATATTCTAAAGTTTTGCTTCTTGCTTCTGTATCGAAGCAGCATATATACAATATATATATATATATATATATATATATATATATATATATATATATATATATATATATGTATATGTATATATATAAAATTTGCACATAACCCATATTCGAGTAATAAATGTCATTTAAACTATGGATTGATGGCATGTTATATGAGGGAAATATCTGTATGCAAATTAGCTAAAGGATCACTAATAAATCGGTTTTTATACTTAATATGCAGAGTTAATGTGGATTACTAATGTGGATTACTAATGTGGATGACTAATGGCTCAGATATAGCTTGGGGTATATAAATAACAAAATGAAACTCAATCTGTTTTTTATATATTTAAAATATAACCATTACCTGTGTGAAGTAATGCAATGCATCGAAGGGATAGATGCTCCACTGGCTGAAAATAATTTCTAAGAATCCACGATAAGTCCATTTCTTCTGTTTTTTTCTGTTTTGAAAACATCTATAACATGCTTAAGAAGCCCCAATATACCAAACTGGTAACAAAAATAGTTTCTTACTTGCACGAGTTAGCATGTTCAAAAGACACCTGTAAATGGGCTACAGATATTTTTGTTTTGATCTTTGACCTCGAACCTGATATCATGGATATAAGATAATTGAATTGTCTTAGATAATGTCAAGATGTACCTACATGCTAAGTGTGGTTAAATCTATTTTGTTATGAAAATTGTGTGACCAGCAACAAGTTATTGAAACGGCATTATTATTCATGGGGAACACATTGTTTAGATAAAGGAGTATCATGTGAATTGATGTGCAAACATTTCTTATCGTGCTTGAACTCACCGTACTGCAGTCACGTTGATAGTGTAACTCAAAGGTGACGATATGTCAAATTCGAAAGCGAGACAGTTTTTAACATTAAGGTAGAGGGTCGTAGCAATTCGTTTGATGGAGGGTGGGAAAAGCAGTTGTGTTCTCGCATCAAAAATGGAGGTCGCCTGCCTTTTGTGCCAGTGTGCCCGGTATAGTCCGATATCTTCATCTATTTGCCTGTGAATTAAAGCTATCTCTGAAGAAAAAGAGTTCGTCTTTGAGAAGAGATATGAGTTAAATCTCTTTTCATTAGGGTCAGGGGTCAGTCAATATTTAAAACTTGTCTGCAAAGGCAGGCTAGGTTTTGGTTCACGTGTTACAAAGAATTGCCATATACGGTTCTTTTGATTTAGTATTCATCACAGGCTTCTCACATAGGACGACTGTCTTTTTATCTCGGCGAGTGGAGCAACTGGCTAATCCAGATATTTCTTTTAAAGCGTGAACAAACTAAAATCAGTGATTATTTTAAGTCACTGAAGATTAAGTCAATGAAGATTAAGATTATTTTAAGTCACTGAAGATGGATTAAACTGAGCAGGATACAGTGATCTTGTGTGGAACATACATTTGGGAGAGAACAACATATACGCGATTTTTATGGTTTTGTTGTATAGTGCACATAAAACAATCTTGATAACATAATACTAATTAATAATAATAATAATACTAATAATAATAACGATAATTATATTCGGTACATGGTATTTGTTCAGAGGTCACCTGTGTACAAAGGCCATTTTTGCCTTTTCCCGTGGGTGCCCCTATTGACAGGTTTGACTGTATAGTGAGAAGTAGTGATTTTTTATTTATATTTGTGTGTGTGTGTGTAAAAACCCGTGTCGATACGACCAAATCTTCAAGAGGAGTAGTAATAATGGTTTTCAAGATGGCTACCATGGCCTTTATGTTGGAGATCTGATCAACATAATTTTCACTTATGACCAAATGGATATCAAAACAAATCTTTTAATGAAAACCTCTTGCTGATATGACTGTCCGTTCGGTAGAAGTAGCGATAACAAGAGCAGCTAGTATATGACTCACGGTACTAATTATATGGAAGAATGGGAACCAGTCTAGAAATGGGTGAAGATAAAATAGAGTATATATTGGTTTGGCTGTCCAGGATTGGTTGATAATGAAAGTAAAATTGTAGTGAAAAGAATCTTTTAAGATTTTATCATAGTTGTAACTGATGTACAATTAACTTTACTATAAATGCAAAATTATGGTTCTATTTGTGCACAGCAAGCAAAATGAATACATTTTGTCTACAACAGAGTTATTTTCAGTGGAATATTAAAACACTTTCAGATAAGACGACTGTTGCCATGAAAAAGGGGGGGGGGTGCAGTGCTATAGAGTGTGTAGATTTGACTATGCAAGGTGTGGTGTTTTGCACATTAATTAATATCTATGCAATCAAATATATAAAGTATTGACAATTTAGCATTTATGGAGTAATTATGGTCACCAATTTGATATTTCCCAGTTGTGTTGTGAAACATTATGCTTCAGATATGATCACTTAGGTCTCTATCACCATGCTTAATGGTGATGACCCCTCATGATTTTGTGTCCCACCAATTTGATTCATTGAATGTTTTGGAACTTCATATTTTATATTTTAATTGGCTTATGCCTACCTTTCTTTAGTTTTAAATTGTGTGTTCTGGAGGAATTTTAAGCAATTTCTGTCATTAAATCTCCTTTTCTGAAGTAATACTTGCAAATATAGATGGTCACAGGATCATTTTACTCACTTATTGCATAATATAACAAGCCTTATAGAGTATTTTAATTTTAAATTGAAGAGAGATAAATGGTAATAGCAAACAATGTAACTCTTGATTAGACAGATTTTCTTATTTTAATATTTTTTTTTTGATTTTCTGAAATGAAGCTCAGATACTTAAGTGTTACCTGTAATACACCATTGCTATTGTTGGTATGCATGAACTTGGAATATGATTTAATATACACTAATATAATATTTGACAAGCAGAACTATGCACACTCTTTACTTATACATTCTACTACCAAACATAATTCTGTCAATTAAATCAAGGGAGGATATATATATATATATATATATATATATATATATATATATATATATATATATATATATATATATATATATATATATATATATATATTGGTTTGGCTGTCCAGGATTGGTTGATAATGAAAGTAAAATTGTAGTGAATAGTATCTTTTGAGAGTTTATCCTAGTTGTAACTGAAAAAATAAAGACCACGTTTTACTGATGGAATTTCAGTCTTTTTACTGTCCTGAATTTGGAAAGCTCATTTCTGAAATTAGCACCTGACTCTTTGGTGCGAAATTGAAGGCACATGTTTCAAACACACGTAGATGCAGAAAATGCCGCGACTCATATTAATTTCTCTACAGAGAAGCTTGCATCAAGGATATGTCTATACTGATAAAAATAGGTTTGATCATGAGCATTCAGAAATGTAAAGTTATTGAATTTTTAATATCATGGTGTTTGCATGGGTTTACTATGGGAGCTGAATTAATACCCTAAGTCCTATAGAGGTCTGATCGGCAAATTATTAATTTGGGAACAAATAGATATTATAATAAGTCTTTGAGTGAAAAACCCATGTCACTAGAGTCATTACTTTAGAAGAATTAGCCACAAAAGACTTTAAACATGGCCACCATGGTGGCCACAATAAAAGTTAGGTACCATTTTAGTTTAGGACCAACATACGTCATAACAAGTCTTGTAGTGAAAATTCTATGTCAATATGACTATCCGTTCAGGAGAAGTAGTGACAACAATTTCAAGGTAGCAGCAATGGCGGCCATATCAGAGGTCTGATCGGCGAAAATTTTATTTAGGAACAACTAGATACCATAAGAAGTCTTTTCGTGAAAACCCCATATCACTACGGCCATCAGTTTAGAAATACCGATAAAAAGATTTTCAAGATGGTCGCCATGGTGGCCTGCTGGAGTTCAGATCGGCACCATTTTCATTTAGGACCAACTAGATATTATAAAACGTCTTTTAATGACAACTCTATGTTCTGGAGCAGTAGCGATAACAGCTTTTCAAGATGGTTACGATGGTGGTCACATTGCATATCAGATTGGTACCATTTTCATTAAAGACGAACTAGATATCATAAGACTTCTATTAGAGAAAGCCCATATCACTACGGCTATCAGTGTAGGATAAGTAGCGATAACAAGATTTTCAAGATGGACAGCACTGCAGTCATATCGGATGTTACCATTTTCATTTAGGACCAACTAGACATCATACAAAATCTTCTTTTGTCAACTACATGTCAGTTTGACCGTCCTTTCAGGAGAAGCGGAGATAACAGCTTCAAGATGGCAACCATGGTGGCCATATCTGAGGTCTGAGCATGAAAAGGTTCGATTAGGAACAACTAGATATCACAAGAAGTCTTTCAGCGAAAACCCCATGTCACTACGGCTATCAGTTTAGAAGTAGCAACAACAAGATTTTCAAGATAGCCAGCATGGTGGTCATCTTCAATGTCACTCGGGGGTTGGTGACTTCATATGAGCACAGCAGAAACTATACATTCTAATTAAATCTAAAAGATTAGAGGAGTACCCAATATCTTGCCTGTAAGCACTTGGTGCTGACAGGCAAGGCGATGGGTGCCGTTACCTGCAGACCCGGGTTCGCATCTCCGTAGAGTACGAATTAAAAATTCTCTAACCTGTATGATAATATTATTTATTCGTATATAAAAATTATGTTAATGTTAATAAACAATCTCCTGTAAAATCCAGGGACAGCCCTTTCCGCTCTGTTTGGTGTATATTTGTAATTATATATATATATATATATATATATATATATATATATATATATATATATATATATATATATATATATATATATATATGGGTGGGTGGGTGGTGTGTGTGTGTGGCTATCGTTCGTCTTAAACAGTCAGCCTTTCAAGTTTCCCCTAAACCAAATTATTGTAGAAACCACCTTTTTAAAGATAGTTTTTTTTTCTCTTTTGTCCCCAACATGATTGCTTCAGACAGGTTAAAATGCATTTCCAATTACTTGTTATACTGTTTTGATAATACGTATAGTTGAAGATATACTTTGATCTGCTTATTAAAGCACCCGCAATAATATTTCTTGATTAAATAAATATGCGAATATTATTATATATTTCATCATGAGATAGTGGAAAATGTATCAATGTGAAAAAACTGATATCGTCCCAATGGCAATAAAGGTGACAACACCACTGTGGAGATTTTACCTCTGGACTACTTTCTTTTCGATTTACAAAATATATCTGTCCTTATGTATGTTATATTTCCATATTTAGGCCTAATTCATTTTCTTCTTCTTTCTCTTCTTCTTCTTCTTTTCTCTCCATCAGGATGAATAGATTTTAAAATTTGCTAACACTGTACATTTATGTCAGCAATGAGGAGGTACCATAAAAAGTATATATAAACAAAATTAAAAAACAACAAGTGGATTTCAAGTATTAGTTTATTTCAAATAGTTTTTAACATGAATCATGCATGTTGTCATTGATTGAACTTATATGACCAGTTCGTATTCCATATTCACGGTCACACATACCTGTTACATTCTGTAATCCATGTTAAATGATTTTACGGCAAATCTCTGGATTAAAATGAAAACTAAAAATTGCTTAATCGGCGATTTGAATTCTCATCACACTCATAATCATGTTTGAAAATGATGGAAAAAGCGGGGATGGATGGATGTTGATTGTAAATCAAAATTTAGCACTTTTAGAAACTTGGGTGCAGCGTCTGGACAGTTTTCTTCTTGCCTAAGGTTACAAGTTTTTTCTATATAGGTTGATATACACGTAACATCTTGTGCTGTGTCAGGATTAGGCAGATACATTTATTTAGATAGTGTCTCGTGATTGGATCTCTGACGGGTCGAATGGTAGAGATTAATCAATTTATTACGGAGATAATTATATTTTGGTTGACTTCTATTAAAATCAATATAATTGGCAATTTCAAACTTATTATACATTGAGCACAATAATGTGAGCGTGTTTCCATTTGCTTTGCTTATTTTTCATTTTTATCTGATAACCGTTTTGGTGGCGCTCTACATTTTAGTATTGTGCATAGGGTTAGATTTTTAAAGAAAAAGAACTTCCCAGGTTTTCCTCGCTGGTTGTCCTGGCTGTTTAAAAAAAGACCTTGTATATCTTATGTATTATTAAAAGAACTTTAATATTTTTTTATTTGGTGTATGATTGATGCGTGCAATTTGTGTTATAGAGTATACAGCTTGGTGTTACTTCAGATGTGCACCTATCAAAAAACTGCTAGCTTCGCTTGGTCATTTCCATTTCCTGGACTTCAAAAGTAAATTGTAAACAAAATGATCTGATATCTTTTTTCTTTTTATATATTTTGTAATTCATTCATTGTGCTTTCAGAAGCTGGTATTGCCACCTCTGGAACAATTTGGTTTCCCTATTTTAATAACTGCTAAAGTTAGTGTACTTTAGACTAATTCAGGCTGATTTTTCGAGCACACGGGAGTGGCCATTTTTGTCAGCTGTGTGCTTAGATCATGTACAGTTTCCACAAGTACACCATGTAAAGAAATATCAGCCACAGTGCATGAAAATAACATTGAGGTATGCTAA
The DNA here is from genome assembly GCA_029931535.1 of Margaritifera margaritifera. Taxonomy (NCBI): domain Eukaryota; kingdom Metazoa; phylum Mollusca; class Bivalvia; order Unionida; family Margaritiferidae; genus Margaritifera; species Margaritifera margaritifera. The sequence goes on along the minus strand of JAQPZY010001550.1, from coordinate 2,950,362 downwards.
CATTTTGTTCATTGTGCATGTTGCAAATTCAAACAACTTCACCTTACACCTGTCACTCTCTCAGAAATACATAATACCTGTAGAGCGCCTCCATAAAGACCACATATGTATTATTATTATATGATTTAATTTTGCTTGTATAGCTGAAATATTTCAGTTGCAGGCATCTAAACATTCCTTTTGAATAATTCTCATGTAATTTTTGCACAGAACAGTATTCATTAGTAGCAACGCCCCCCGCCCCCTTCCCCCAATGCAAAGTGAACTATTTTAAAAATCACATTCCATTTTCTCAACATTAGCAACCAATGTTATGCTAAAAGACAGGAACATTTTGAATAATTCTCATGTAATTTTTACACAGAACAGTATTCATTAGTAGCACACAACCCCAACAGCCCCCCCCCCCTCCCATGATGCAAAGTGAGATATTTTAAAAATCACATTGGATTTTCTCAACAATAGCAACCAATGTTATGCTAAAAGACAAGAACATGAAACTTGCCACAATTATTCCTGAGACGTCACTAAAAAAATTTACAGTTTGAACAGGGATTGAACAGATCAGGTTCACTGATGTCAAAGTGTAACATGTTTGCTAACTCTTCTAACACTAGTATATGGAAGAAAGCGAATCTGCTTTATCATCATTTTGTCCTTGATTTTATTACAAATGAATGGAAAAAAAACATTTTTGCTATATTTTTCTTTCACTTAATGCAACAGTTTTAAATTTAAGTTGACTGTACTCCTGTGTTCTAAGACTTCTAATTTCCCCATAATTAAGGTCATTGCACACACAATACTGCCACATGTACATGAAAATAGCATAGAGGTATGCCAACGTTCTCTCCATTGTGCATGTTGCAAATGCAAACGACTTCATCTTACACCTGTCACTCTCTCAAAAGTACATAGTATCTGTAGAGCTCCTTAGCGCAAATGTCTTTTAGGTGACCAGTGAAAACATGAAGTGAAGTTGTGTCAAAGGATGTTAAAATCAACATATTCCCTTAACTTTACAAAGCCACACAATACTAAATAACGCGCACTACTAAATGTAAATGTTTGAATGACATTATTTGTGCATTATTTGTACAACGACAAAGTTGAAGCTAATGCGAATAGTTTATGTGCTATCTACGCTGAAATTCTTAATGTTTTTATCGTAATGTTCGTGTATTAACGGGATATAAACTATACAAAAAGGTGATGTCCTTCTTACAAAGAAAATATGCATGCGTGTGTGTACCTATGTATGTATAAACGTATGTATGTGTGTATGTTGTTTATGTATGTGTGTATATTCGTACGTGTATAGTCAATTTGTCCAAGCTAGATCGACTAAGAAAATTCACATATATCCTGAACAACTGTTTAGACATTAGCTTGAACTTATCCAGTAATTATATTCGGAAAATGCTCAGCCCATGTTCAGTAAGTCCTGTCCACCGCAACGTAATCCATTTTTTAACATCATTACTCAATGTCAAGATTATACAACAGAGTAATTCTTATTTGTACTAAATGTATTCAGTCACTTCTGCGTGCAGATATTTTGTTTTCGCCAGGACACTTCTCTTTACATTATTACCTGGCTTACATCTTCTTATGCCTCAATTGTACGAGTAATGCTCACCTGCATTGTTATTTTCCTAGCGCTACCTTTCCCTCAATTAGATTTGCAGCTGCGAATGAACATGCAATTTATTTCTTATTTTTTGTAGTAATAGTGACCTTGTCATAGCTTCTGCCAAGGTTAATATGGATGTTTATTAATTTGTCTGGCCTGGGGTGAATAGTGTTGTATAGTGTGATTATGTGTCAACCTTCTCCTGACTTCATTTGAACATTCTTAGCCATTTTTCCTGTTTCTCTATTATTTACATAAATTATACACGCTTTTAATTTTCTTATGTCTATATGTTCCCATGTTGCATTTATAGGACGAACTCCCATGAAATGTACAGTCAAATAAGACAAAACACAATATTGTTGTATTTGCGTTTTACCATGTCTTTGTATTTTGTTTACATTGTTTTCCAAAATTTGAACTTATGTTGGCACGCTTATACCACCGGGGGTAAAACTTTTCACTTACATAGCTTTCAGTGGATTGACTTTACCAGTATTTTGGAAACTGGCTGAAGAAAATATGAATGTAATTCTCTTTTGACTTTTTATGCAAATAACCTCGTGACCGCACCAAGACTCCTGGTTTATCATAAATCAGCACCCAACCAAGCCAACCATAATTCTCAGCTTTGTCACCTAATCCATGAATATTGATCTAGAGCAGTACCGGGTTTTGTTTAAGTATTACCATGCAAGGGCTACCAGACCTACAAGCAAAAAGATGATTAGATACAATCAAATAATTTGTATTTTACTAACATATCACTAATATCATAAAGGATTCCTCCTATTTCTATATATTGCCACAAGTAGCAATGTGTTCTTGTCGGAGCTTTTATCATCAATACAGCATGAATGTCCATGTGTTAAAATAAGAGAATTAAGGGGAATGTCATCTTTCGTACACTTGTTGCTTTTACTTGCTCATGACATTGAAAATAATCCAGGTCCACGCATCGACCCTAATTCGCAAAGAAGCCTCTCAGTTTGTCACGTTAATAGTCAAAGTATGTACCATAGCATTGATCATATAAGCATAGAGTTAAACAAGTTCGATATTATTAAGTTCAGTGAGACGTTAATGATAGATCAATTCTAACAGAAAATATCTTAATGCAGAATTGTCAAGAACCAATCCGTTTCGATAGAAACAGAAATGGAGGTGGCGTAGCTATGTAAATCAAAACACGAATTCCCTTTATTGAAAAGAACAATTTATTAATACTAAACCTTGAAGCCCTATGGGTTGAAATAAGTCTTAACGCAAGAAAACGTTTAATTGGAACTTTTTATGTACACCCACGATTCGATGATTGGACTTTGGTAGAACTTTCAACTGAACAAGCAAAACAATATTGTCAAGATATGATCATAGTAGGGAACTTCAACGAAGACCTCATGGTATCCAGTAGATAGTAGAAATATTACAAATATAATATATTTAATTTACATCAATTGATCGATAAACCTGCAAGAATTACTAATCATAGCTCCACAAAGATCTATTTAATACTTATGAGTGACACATTAAATTGTTATGAAAAAGGGGTCTTAGATCCTTTTTGTAGAGATCATAACCCCGTTTATTGTTCCACAAACTTTATGAATGATTAGCAATATAGCTTTAAACGAAAAGTATGGGACTATCAATCAGCTAATTGCAAACTGTACAGAGACTTGTTGTATAGAGCTGATTAGGAGTTTTCTAATCTTTCGATAGATGAACAGGTGTGCAAGATCTCAAGCAATATAATATCTCGCAATATATTAGAGGCAGCCCATTCCCTGCTATTCCCAGTAAAATAATAACAATTGGTTCGAAAGATCCTCCCTGAATGCACAATAATACTAGAAAATTAATTCGGCAACGTGCAAGAATCCACTGCTTGGCTTAAAGAACGAATCTTTCTTTACACTGGGCCAAATTCATAAATATTAGAAACCGAGTTATAAACGCCGTAAGAAGGGCCAAACTTGAGTATTTTAACAAATTAGCTAATAAACTCCAAGATGTCAACATTTGTCCAAAAGTCTGGTGGAGTATAGCCAACACATTTCTGAAGCAAAATATAAAATCAGAGTATCCATTTCTGATACATAATAACCAATAGTTTCACTCTAGTCTTGATAAAAAAGCAAGCTTATTTAATAAATATTTTTTCTGAACAATCCTTGGTAGATGATACTTCCGCTACCCTGCCTTCAATACCTCTTGCTGACATTGGCCTTAATAATATTCATGCTAGCATAAGTGACGTAGAAGATGCTCTTTCAAATCTCAACATCAGTAAGGCAGGGGGTCCTGATAAAATCCACCCTAGGTTACTTAAAGCAGGTAGTCGTATATTATCGCAAAATTTATCAGAAATCTTCAATAATTTGCTCCAATAATCATATTTTCGAATAGCGTGGAAAGAGGCTAATGTTACTCATATTCGAAAAAATGGAATACAAATGTTGTTTCAAGTTACATACCTATTTCACTACTAAGCTCATTGGGCAAAACATTTGAAAAATGTGTCTTCTAACACTTGTACAGTTATCTTATAGCCAAATACTTAATTAGTTCTCTTTAATCTGGTTTTCTCCAAAAGATTCGGCTCCCTTACAAATGTGTGATATGTACAATACTTTTTGCAAGGCGGTTGACGAAGACAAATAAATTAGAATAGTATTTTCTTATATTAGTAAGGCCTTCGACACAAGTTTAATTCATAAGATAAGAAATATTGGAATTGGTGATGGACTTTTGTAATGGTTTGAAAATTATTTCTCAAACCCAAAATTTTGCAATATAAGTTTGCACTTCAGACCAAGAACATGACAAGGCTAGTGTGCCCCATGGATCTATACTTGGACCACTGTTATTTTTAATTTACATTAATGATATCGAGACTGATATTCGGTCCAGTATAAGACTGATTGCTGATGATACATGGTTGTCAATTCAATTATTGTTGAGGACTCAACCCTGGCTGCTGGTGTGTTGAACGAAGACCTATTTAATAGTTAGTTGATTTTAATCCAAACAAAAACTAATCTATTACCATATCCAGAAAATCTCAAAGGGAAAAACACCCACAACTTCAAATGAATGATACGGTTGTTAGGAATGTTACTTCTCATAAACACTTGGGCCTAACTTTAAATGAATCTTTAGCTTGGCATATACATATACAGGAAATAACTACAAACGCATGGAAAAGGTTAGGATATACTACGAAATTTGAAACTTAAACTTGATAGAAAATCATTAGAACTTCTTTATTTCACCTTTGGAGCATGGGGATATTATCTGGGATAATCGCAACCAGTATGAAAAAGATGAAATAGAACAAATACAAGCTGAAGCAGGTAGAATCGTTTGTGGGGCAACAAAACAATCTACATCTTATGCTAGAAGTGTGGAGGAGACGAAATGAGAAAGACTTTCAACAAGGCACTACAAACATTGAACGATAACATTTTAAAAAATGTATCATGGCATGACTCCAAGGTACATGCGGGCCTCCAAGTGGCCAGCAGGTAAGTAATAGACAACTTCGTGATGGAACAAACCTCCAAACGCCCTTCACGAGGACAAATCTATATTAAAGTTCATTTGGACCAAATACTGTTGCAGAATGGAATCTTCTGTCTGTGGAAATTCGAAACAGCTCTTCGTTGTACTCTTATAAATCACACCTAAATATGAATCAAGAAAAAGTCCCAATCTGTTACTATCAAGCAGAAAGAATACCACAAATTATGCACACAAGACTTCGACTTGGTTGTGGTTTATTAAACGACGATCTTTTCAAAAACCATTTGTCATCTAGCAATAGATGTGAATCAGAAACTGCAACGCATTTCCTCTTAGACTGTACAAAATATGTTACTCTCAGAAACCGAGCAAAGGGAATATTGCCCCATATTACAGATATAACTTCGTTATTATGGGTAACCCCCTGCAATCGCTTGAGGTCAACGATGAGATCTTCAAGGCGGTCCATAAGTACTTAATTACAACTATGAGATTTACCTGATTCATACTTATGTCGTCACTTTCATCTCCGGTACGTATTTTTTTATTATAAATATACACCACCCGAGCTGAAGTTAAAAGTCTCCACTCCATCAATGTCAACATCTTTATACTTTTTTTCTTCTAAATGTGTTGATTTGCAAGTAGACAGTAACATGTTTCTGTTGTAAACGCTAATTATTTACTGTCTGACATTATTACAGTATTGTATGTATAATTTTATTTTATTATCTCATTATCATATTTTAATGTTTGCAATGTTATGCCTTCATAATCACATCAACCTCATTATAAAAGTAAATATTATTGTTAATGAAGAGAGAGAGTTCGAAATAAGCTTATGCTTGTTGCTCAATTCTCTATATCTCTTGTTAGATTTTATGTATTTTTACCTTCTACGATGACTTATGTAAATAATTCAATAAATACTGTTTAAACCAACTTTACAAAGCTTCAAGCCAGGCTCTTCAGCTTCATTTAAAGCAGTCTAAGTCAATTTCCCACAATTTCGTTTTCGTAACTCTATTGGAAAAGCTCCAGCAGTCTTAGTAACACTTGAAGATATATATATATATATATATATATATATATATTGCAATACACCTAGCATGATTGTCATTGTTTTCAAGTTCAGTTTTTCAAAGGGAAACGTATCAAAGAAGAGATCAATCTTAAGGTCAGAGAACAATATGTCACCACTGCCGTATATCAGAATTGGAATAAGTAGGTTATCAATTAATTTTAGCTGGGATCTCACTGGTAAGTCTTCAAAGTATTTCAGTTTATTCCTTAACGCAGAAAAAACTTTTTGTACTCTAAATAATAGATTATTTGTGGCATATTTTAAATTGCATGTTCACGTCAGGTTTACAACAAGGTATTGGTATGTATCAACAATTTCCACCTGTTTGTCATTTATGAAGAAACAAGTAGATGAATCTACTTTTTTTACTAAATAGTATTATATTAGTTTTATTCTTGTTGATACTGAGTTTCCATTTACTACAATACTTTTATAGTCAAAATGCAAACAGGTAAACTCAAATTTAGTAAAATGTGTGTGTGTGTGTTTGTGTATTATGGAGACTGGGAGTCCTGTATCACTTACTGAACTATTAGCTGTTATTTCAATTTTTATCAGAGTTGTTCCGCTGCTTACTGCTTGATGCTCACTTCTCCGCAGGTGTTAAACATCAAATGAAGTTTCAAAAACTCACACTACACAAGTGGTCCAGAAACTCCCAAACCCAAAACTACACATGGAAATAAATTATTGTTAAATAAGTCAACAACCAAAGGAATGAGCAATCATTTTCATATGTATTTTGAGGAACCGTGGTATGAAATGAAATAAGTGTACATTTAGCTTGCCATGAAAATTATGAAATTGATTTTAATCAACTAATACTAGATGGAGTGCTCAACTGCAATAAATATATAGACACTCTTCAACACGAGATAGAGAATAATACGGAAAAAATGTTTCAAAGAGTGGACACCCCAGGTCACAAATTCACAACAGAATAATCTCTGAACAATCAACTTGTTGAGTGTTACACTATTTCCCATAGTAATGACCAATAAGAGCAAAGTTTAGATTTAAGACATCTACGATCGTATCAGATACGTAAATCGGCAACAACATAAGAGTATGTATTTAATTATTTTTTTTAAAAACATTTGAGGGATATCCAAATAGCGAGGGTATAATAAACTCTTGTATACTTGTATAATACCTGTACCTAGGCATTTTCGCAAGCTCACTCTATGTTCTAATGATTTTCTAACAGTGGAAAAACGTTCAAAATTAGCGAAAGTTTATTGTTTCTTGCTAAATCTTTAAAGTTTGTAATAAAACCAACTCTTTCCAGCAAAACGTTTTCATAACAGAAATGCTCTTTTCGTTAGTCATGTAATATTTAATTATTCTTAATTTTCACTGAATACAAACATAGCTTCATGAGCTAATCCGAAAGCACCAACACTAGTGATCAGGGTCACATGCATAGTTTTTCAATCAAACCGTTCTAAATTCTTCAACAAGATCACACGTCAAATGATTCTTCTTGACGCAATAGTCGTGTAGCTGACCGAAATAGTTTCATGTTGAAACGTTCCATGCTATATGTAATGTATTGGTGTTCGCCATTTGATATGTTGGAATTGAAAACTGATGAGTAAAACGTTAAACAGGTGGATTAGTTGTCTCATTGACCTATCGAAACTACGAAAGAATTTATAGGAATACAAGTCTTTTCTCAGATATTTAGGTTGCATATTTGTAAAATATTTATTTGTTTCTATGAAAATGTCATCGCTTACACTTGTTATCAGCTGTTCCAATAATTGATCTATAAACCTGTAGATATCTATAAACCTGATTGTTCTTTTCATAATTTGTTTCTCTAATTTTTTAATAAACATATCAACCATAAATCTGTATTATATGAAATACAGTTCTCGTCACTGTTAGGAATGATCATTATATCATTATCACGTCTCGTCTTACTGGTTTCTCGATGAACAGATGGCTGTCATAACTGGACACGTTATGAATGAATACTTGTATGAGTTTTGAATGTTTGAAATTCAATATTACAAGTGCTATACTCAGGACCTCTGTATATTCGTGTTTAGTGATCATGTCCTATAACTTTGTTTTCGGTTATCATTTTACAACATATACGATAAATGTTAGTTGATTTAAAATTACTTTTAATGCTCTTCAAATAAGATTGTAGGTTTTTGCTTTATTAAGTTTTTTAATCATTGATGTACATATCTCGCTATTTTACCTAAAGCATCGTAACATAGTTTAATACAATACATACCTCTGTAAACGATTGGATCATAACAAGTATGTGCTGATTTGACGTACATAAAGTTATGCTGAAATGTGTTTGGCTGTTTTAAATGTGTAACTTTGTGCTGTAGAATCTATTTCATCATTAGATTTTTTCATTGCACTTTCAAAGATGCAGATACAGAAAAATCCAACCTTAAGCTGATGTTGATAAGTTTTAAATTTAATCGTAGGGACTTTTTCAGGCATTATATCTTCTGCGCTGCTTACATTGTAGCACAATATTTAGTGATCGTTTAATTTTTCTCGTGCAAGGAAATTGTTGAGCCATTTCTTGCACATGTACTTTTGAAAAAGTTTTTTTGTGCATATGTGATGATAACAATCCCTGTAGATACTTATATGTAATGGCATTTCCGCATTTCCATTCCTTGTTCTCGCCTTTAAAGATAATTAGCAAATTAACGTGCTTTTATTTTTTGTTCTTTAATGCTCTTACAGGCTATAGGCTTAACACATTTATTGTCCACGGTCCCATAAACATTTACAGAGATACCGAACTCGTTTACAAATTTTTCGATGTCTTCTATTTTACCAGACATATATAAAGCCAACAAGAGTATTTGTGTAAATCATATTTTGAAAGTCTATATACATGACCAGTTGCGGTATTCTAAATTGACTCTACAGCATTTAAACTTGTCAGTATTCACAGTTAGATATTCAATTATGCCAAGCATTATTCGGTTCGAATAGGTTACTGCGTTCATGAATAAAAAGCATCTATCAATGAATCCATTTTGGTTTTGTTAAATATTTGCCTGAAATTCTCACTGTTTAGTTATATTTTGCGTCCGTTTTCTATCCCTGTATTACTTAAAGACAATTGTCTAAACCTAACATTGAGAGAAAGTTGAATGGATTTTGAAATAATGTTTTGTAGTTTGCTGATGATAATTTGTTCACATGTGGTTCAACTTGATTGAAAAATGTAACGGTCTTGATCAATGATGCTTGAGAATTTGTATGTCTTGACAACATAGAAAGAATATTTTTTAATTCTGATTTGCATAACCCGTTTCATCTCCCCAAGTCACTCCAGCTTTTCATTTCCTCAAACAGTCTCATTTTTTGAAACTCGTGTTTTTTATTCTCTCTCCCTCTGCTGTAATCTGGTAGTACTTATATTACTGTCACGTCTTACCGTTTCATTCATTCATTGGTTGCTACAATTTTGCGATGTTGACGCATACTCACCATATATATATATATATATATATATATATATATATATATATATATATATATATATATATATATATATATATATATATAATATGTGTGTGTGTGTGTGCATAGAATTTTACATTGCTCAATTGTTCCAGCATATCTGATTTATTAATGTTTATCTATTTTAATATTTGTTTGCTACAATCTTTTTTGATTAATGAAATACGTTTTTTCTTTTCCTAAAAATCTTCTGATTTTGATACTACGATAGATTTCAAATATCAACATCAAGAAGCTAAACTTTTGTTCATCAATTTAGTATGTACTTCAGATTTAAATATACCCAGATTCATTAAAGCATTTGTACATGCCTCTAACATTCACATACTGTAATTTATATATTTTTTCAATATCTGTTTTCAATTATTCATGCTGTAAAATGCTTGACCAGTGCATTTTTTATATTTCATGCATACTTCATTTTGTTCTCAAATTCGTTTCCAGTTCCCATTTATATGTAAAAAATGTATACAATATACTACAATCTAGTAAATAAAAATGACATTCAGTGACTGACATCCAATAAACCTGTTTGTACAAGTTAGCAACTAAAAGTATCATTAAGGTAGATTGGGAATGTTACTTTTAGTAACTTAAGGTTACTTTTAGTAACATTTAGTGAGAACTTGATAGTAACGTTTAGTGACTTACTTTTCCCTACCTTTAATAGTCAGTATAACTAAGTAGTGGCCCTATGGTCCACACTGTGAAAGAAACACGTGGAACTTGACAAATTACGTGCAAAAATAAGCATCATAACTAACGAGTTAGGCTTTTTTTTAAACAAATCTAGAAAGCATGCAGAGGAAAGAAAAGAGAACATACAACAACTAGAGCTTAAAACTATCTCTGAGGGAAGTTTAGCTAATGCAGATAAACGAAAAACAACTGAAAAGCTACAGCCTTTTATCAAATTAATTACCACATCAAAAAGAACAATTATATATAACGTTAAGCAAACTAGATGCAAAAGCTTTGAGATAATTTTGATGCAAGAGATGGAGAATACAAATGAGGATATAGCAGAAATGTATGAAAATCTCGAACAAATAAAAATATAGAAAATATAGAGGAAAAAGAGGAAAAGGTGTTATTTGGATCAATGAATATATAAAATGTTCTGATTTTTTCTGGTATATGTTACATCATATACAGAATACAGATATGGCCAACGCAACCAACTTTACAACACGTTGTACACAGTGACTGATCACATAGTTCACAAAACCAATTGTTCAACGTAGCAACAACTATTACATCTTAGATAACATCTGTCCTTTTTGTTAATGCATTACATTTCTCTATTGATAATGCCATAAAAAGAATTGTGTTGCATGAGCAATGGTACCATTTGAAACAATTGTTTTCTTATTAAAACTACAGTTATTGATATAAATCGCTGTGTGTAAGCTATTGATTAAAAGCATTTATAGGAAAGCAAAACACTTTTTTTTACAGATGAACAGCATTGTCCCTTCAGGACAAGACGTGTTGCAAAGCAGCAATGGCAATGTCCCTGGACAGGTCTTATCGCAGATACACAACAAATTTGCTTCAGAAATACTTCATCAAAGATGAAGTGGTTTTTCACGGCCACTTTTGGATTAAAATATTTGTGTATACTATTATCTATTTTCGTATCTGATAAGATCGTGCCGTTGTTAAATCTAAATTTCGTTGTTATTGGTCATTAAAGCATAATATATATAATAGTGTAACATTCCAACAGTTTATTGCTCAGACATTATTCTGTTATGAATTAGTGAACTGATGTGATCATTCTTTGAAGCAACTGTTGCAGTCCTACAACTTTTGAATAGATACCAATTTAATTCCGTGACATTCTCTCTCACTCTTTTTTTAATATAGTGCGTACAATTTATTGCAGTCGAGCTCTCAATCAATTATTAAAATCAATTGGATATATTTTTCATGACAAACCAAAATATTCTCTCTTTTTGTATTATTTTATACCAAGATTCCCCCAAAATACATATAACACATTGTTTTCTCATCCATTTGATTTCTTAACCTGTTTTTACTAATTTTGTTTTCATGTATGGTATAGAAATGTGAGATTTCTGGACCACTTGTGTAATGTTTGTATTTTTGTTGGTTCATGTTTCAATTGATTTTATGTTTAACAGCTGCGGAGAAAGAAGCAGAGAGCAGTGAAGCAGCTATGGAAACAAAACTTGAAACACTAGTAACTATGGAAACAAAACTTGAAATACTAGTAACAGGAAATAGTCAATTCTTAAATAAGTGCTCAAGAACTTCCGACCTATGTTCTACTTGCGCGCGTGTATGCACGTGTGTGATTCCATAACATTTGGCATGTTGGTACAAACGGCATCATTTAGAATGATATAATTGTCAACCAATTAATTCCTAATTCACTAAAGGATATGAATAATCTCTTCAGAGTGTACGGGTTGCGAGTTTTTCTTGACCTATGTAGCATAATTGTATCGAAATACGAAGTATACTGTAAGCAAGGCATGACCGACAAAAGTAAACACGATTTATTTGTTGGTAACTATGAGTCCTTTGCTCATTTCCAGCGAATGAAAAGTGTGAATTTAGAATATCCAAGACCGGAACTAGTCCCGTATTCTTGAAACTTTTCCAGCACACGACTCATGCTCAAACTCAAAACCTAAATAAAAGTATGTTGCTTTGAGTAAAATACATTAGAAGAAAAAAAAATTCAAGATACAAATAGATGAACAAAAATTAAGAAGACTCTTTAAGTTCTATGGTTGTAATCGGATTCTAATTAAAGTTACAGGAAGCCAATATTTTCGACTTCACAGTTTGATACCAACATACATACATACTACACGCAGAGAAGCCCAGTGATATTATTCCTGACATAGTTTGTTGTGTGTACTATCGAAGAAATTCGGTAGAATAATATAGTAATGAACTTGTGTAGCAATATTGTTAGGAATATTTTAAGAAGATTTATAAAGATCATTCATTTACCCAGAAGTGGAATTACTTCTTCCGTTTATTTCAATAGTTTCAATCCATGAAGAAAGCTATATTCTTCAAAGCCATTATTGAACAACATAAAAAGGTTTCCAAAATAATGTTGTTTGAGATACAATCGTTTTCTGCGCGACGTAATTAATGCCCATGAGAACAGAAATGAACTGGTTTTGGTTTGGTGTTTTACGGCACAGCAATACAAATAGGTCATTTACTGCCGAGGCAATTGGAGCAAAGTGTCTTGCCCAATGACACACTGTGGTAGCTGACCCAGGCCAATCGGATGATAGGATTCAAACCCGCACCCTTTCGGTAGCGAGGCCGGCACGCAAACCACAGCCCCAACATCGATAATAGGGATAAAAATTCTTTGCAAAGCATTTATCTATCAGCTATACTGATTCTGATGATAAATATCAAACAAGGATACTTCTACCGTCTGGCTTAAAATGATAATACAATATTTAATTTGGTTAAGAATCGTTACAAATATACACGAATAAATATTAATACAACAATTTGATGCATTAATTTTTGATGAATTACGGCAACATGCAATGTGAAACACTTTTTTGGATTTTCTAATTTTACTACTGGTTATTGTATTTTTAAATGAATACACTCTTCTTCTCAGTAAGATGCAAAGACTGTTAACATTGTTATTCACAAACATTTCCGACACACAATGGCACCTATCATAACCCATTAAAAATCTAAGCCAATTGTTGTAACAGACATTTGACTGCATCATAGTACAACTTTAAAAATTTGTCCTGACAGAAGCACAATACAAACTCATACACAAGGATTTAAAAGCAATCTTTTTATATCTGTAGAACACGTTTTAACGGACCTTTAAAGCACATTTAACTAGTAAAGAAAGAGACGATATTTTGTATATTACTATCATCTAACAGATCTGAACGAATGACATATCCTTGATACATATGCTCATATACAAACAGCACGTTTTCTTCCGCAACGTCTAACCTCAGGTATGGATATTTAGTCCGAGTGTGTGGTTTGAAACACATGCATACAGTCCTTTTAGTAGTGTACTCAAATATATTTTGCTAATGAGAAACTCTTACATATTGTTGATAATTTTCGTAATCCTCAAATATATACGCTAAGCACAGGCATATCAGCAAAATTGAAGATATTCATAAATAAACCGCCGAGACATATACAATACAATCTACATGCATTTTTTTGACTGCAGTCAAAGATTTTTGTCGTTATCAGTCAACAAGAAATAGAATATGTAGGGCGTCTTGTTTTCCGTATCGCCTTTAATGTTCGCGGGCGTTACCTGTTCGTCTCACATATACTGTCATGTTGTAATTTCAGATATGACGACATTCATATTTCTGTTCATGTCTTAAATTTACTACTAATACTTTTTGTTTGAAAATATATAATTTTGAAGTTTAAAGAAAATTATGTTAATCCCAATGGAAAAAAGTGGAAAATAAAATCCAACATAATACAAGCGCACATTCGGCATTATTCGGACCCATTTATCTTGGCAAAACTCAGTTGTGTATAACGTCATTACACCGCTGCAATTAACCTGGATATGGTCATAAGCACTTTCCCAAACAGTGATTGGAAACAAGGTGTGACGAGTTCGGTGATTTTGATTTATCAATATATTTATGTCAAGTATGTAAGAAAACCTTAACTGGAGTGAACTCCAGTCGAGGATCCGGTTTACCCTCCACCATTTCATATCCTAATATGTGATATACTTGAGGATACATGTTTAAAACTAGCAAACGGTTTCCTGTTACACTTGAAAATATATTTTACTTGTCCTTTTCACACAGATGATTTACAAATGTCATCAGAATTTCCTGATGGATTCCAGTCCCGTCCATAATATATTTTAATAGCCCTTTTCACACAGATGATTTAATATTGTCATCAGCATTTCCTTATGGGTTCCAGTCTCGTATAAATACCTTAATCACTGGAGCACATGTAGTAGATGAATGTAGGAGAAAATCAAAAGCTTTGAAAATAGCAACGATCTGTTAAAAAAAGCTGTAAGAATAGGTTCTTCTTATGATACAACAATTAACCTATTCAAATTGTAGGGTCAATATTGCACCACCCAGGGATTATAATACATTTTCAGGATATCAGTTCCACTAAACATCTGAAAATCTTTTCCACAGATTGCGATTTTTTTTAATATCTTTGTTATTACTTGGTTGTTAACAATGATTTGTTTCACAGAATACTCAGCAGGCAACAAGGATTAAAATATATTCATAAAATCCTGAAATTTCCTTAAAGTTATATTGCCTCATCTGTAAGAAAATTTTGAGGGTTTCCTCAAATTTAAGGAATTGCTCAAATCTTTTTTCATTAACAAAAATGATTTACACGCGTTATATATTAAAAATAAAAAAAATTCATCCGTTCCATTATCTCTGCCGCTTAAAGAAATATTTTACATTATCTGAAGTATCGTAAGCAATAAAATATAAAAACTCAATTTGGGAAAACATTTTTAGAATTTTAGTGAAACCTGATTCATGCCCCGATTTTACTAAATAGCTCAAATTATCTTCCGCAAATTCATATTTCAATATCTTTTTACTACTTGGCTTGAAATTATGAGCTTTTCACCTAATATTAAGCAGGCAGTAAGGATTGAGGTGCACTGATAATATTCTGCATCTACCTGGAATTATTTGTATCTTATCTCTGAGGAAAAATTGAGGCTTTTCTCAAATGCCTCAACTTGTTTTTCATTAACAAAAGGACTCCCAGATGTTAAATGTTTACCACTGAAGGGTGTTTTTTTCATCCCTTATATTATATCTACCTATCATAAAAATTTAAATATTGTCGGCACAACCATAATTAAGATGATCAAAATCTTAATTGGAAGAAGACTTTTGATACATTTTGTGAAAATGGAACCTGATGGCATCTGCCGAGTATTTGAGTCTAAGGCCATTAGTAGTTCTTTTGAAATTTTACTCCAAACTCCTTGATACAACAGTAGATAAATACTGAAAGCACAAGGTCACTAGTTAAATTTAAAACAGTTTGATCGTATTGGACGTGGGCTCTCGCTCACACACAACAAATAAAATAAAATAATAAAGTAACTAATTCAAATTAGTGCTCAATTGTGCTCTTATTATTTCTTTAATATCTACACCTACCCCCAATAAGTGCAGGACGGTACGAGTCAATCTAATTCCACAGCATAAAAAAACACCCTTGACTGCAAGACCAGTTCGTCAGCTAATGGTATTTCAGTCATGTGGCCCAGATTATGTTAATACCTTACTACTGAAACCCTTGTTACTATCTTGCTATTGAAATCTTACTCAAATGGAGATGAAACAATGGTATAATTCTAGTACTTCAAAATCGCATTACAAAATAATTTGAAATTCTTTTAACAATATAGATGATGCAGTAAAACTCCTTTGTAATCAGCTCAACAGTTTTCAGAAAGGTGCTCGCAAGAGTACTTAATAGGCCAGTGTTTACTAAAGACGTATGTCTACAATAGACTGGTGTTCAAAAGGTGACATTCTACAGTTTGGTGACTGTTATGAGCTACTTCCCTTGAGTGTACCTTCGGTACACACTGTCTTTGGCATGATTACATCTATTCGTCGCATCAGTACAACACACCCCAGTTACGATTTTGATGTATAGGAATGTTTTATATATACATCGATGATGTATGTATACATAGCTGTAGGAATGTCTCGTGGTTTGGTGGGTTGACAACTTGCGGATTGCTGGGCTCAAGTTAGCAAGAATCTGCAAGCAGTTAGAGGGTAGGGTCAAACTCCAAATGTGGACATAACATCAAAGGTCACGTGGAGTTGAAAAATCACGTGTGAACCAACCTCTGCAGCCGTTCAGACGTGCGACTGGGTGCAAAATGGGTGGCAAGGTTTCCATATGTTCCTAATCTGCTGAGGAAGTAAAATATTTCGAAGGGCCAAGCACCAAGTCTTATGCTTGACTTTCGCTAAAGAGTTCTGACAAAAGTGAAATAAAGTGTTTATCACGCCAATAGTTTACAGAGGTACTGTTTTGCCCACAGGTGTTTTGCAACCGTATGGGTGGGATAGCAAGACTAGTCTACAACGAACTGAAAAATGCAAAACCTATGGCATTCACAGATGAAGACGAGAAACATTTTGACTCAGGAAGTACATGTCATAGCTATTTCAACCTGTGAGAGAGAAATATTTAGCGCCTCTAAAGCTAAAGTGTGTGAGGACGATCACTTAAGAGGCAATTACAGAGGTTCTGCTCGTTCAGATTTGAATTTCAGATACCCAACATAGATCCTACTATTCAGTCATAATTTGTCAGGATAAGACAGTCGCCAAGAAGCTTGTGAAAAATTATCATGATGATGGAGTCAAAATCCTACCCGAAAACGATGAAAAATATATTTAATTCAGCAAAGATTGTATAGTATATACGTTCATGAAGAATAACATAACAGTCATTAGAACAGCTGGCTACACATTTAAATGATCTCAAGTTCGTCGAGATGCTGACACATTTTAGAGACATGTAAACAACATATTTGAGAAAGGATGTTTGTCAATATAAACACATGGTTAGCTTTGAACAATTCAGTGCAACATCTGTACCACCCAAATGCAAGATTTATTCAAGTCTAAGTGATTACAACATATCAGATAACAATTACCAGTATGTCCATGCTGTGATGTCACACTTGAAATTGAACACACTTGGTAACCTTCACGAATACTATGTAAAGAAAGATACTTTGATATTATGTGACATTTTCGAGGAGTTTAGAAATGTGTGTATAGCACACTAAAAACTTGACCAAGCACACTATTATGGTGCACCCGGCTTAGCTGTTGATATTAGTTTAAAAGTATCAGGTATGGAACTTGAACGTCTGACAGGTAATGACATGCTTTGATGATTGAAATTGAGATCAGATGTGGTATTAGCATGATAGCACATAGGCATGCCAGAGAAAACAATGAATATTATGTTGATTATGAAGGAAAGATAAAATGTAGTGTCGCTTCCAACGGTCCAGGTCACAAGAGCTGAGGACAACGTCTGGTGGAGGTCATATACCATGTATCTTGACTTCAACAATTTATATGGTTGGGTAATAAGCCCATACATGCCGTCTCAAACTTAAATCAGGTGAGTGATGAACAAATTATGTATAGAAAAACTTTTTAAACATCCCCGATGTTAGTGACACAGGGTGGATCTTAGAGGTGAATGTTGCGATACCAACACATTTACATGATCATTTCAAGGAATACCCACAAACTCCAAATAAACTCGTACAAGACGAAAATGCTTGCTCAGAGTTGCAAAATCAATTCATCAATGATTGCAGGAGTACATCTGTAATTGTACCAAAACTATTGTTAACATTGAAAAACAAAGAAAACTATGCGAATACGTTACAGAAACCTAAAGTTTATCCTGCATTTTGGTTTGAAAGTAAAAAAGATACATATAATTGTTTTGTTTGAGTAGCAGACCTGGCTGAAATCATACATTCAGCTAAATACAAGTTTGAAACACAAAGCTACTGAAAACATTTCTATAAATAAATTCAGAGTTTGGGAAACAGATGAAAGGATAATAACGAGGACAACAGTTAAAATATGTCCAGATAAAAATTAATTTTTCAAATGTCAGAAGATATATAGTCTGCCAGGAGGACAAATTATACGTGATGACTTAGTGCTAGTCAGTATGAAAACAAAAAAGATCAAACTAACCAAGCGTATTTGTGGTGGCTTTACCGTGCTATAGCTTATTTATGGTGGCTTTGCCGTGCTAGAGCTACCCAAATGGTTGATGTATGAATTGTACTACATCAAAATGAAAAGCAAATATGATGATAGGATGAGACTATACTTGACTTCCACAGATTTTCTGTGTATTCATATAGAGACAGACGACTTTTACAGCGACATAAAGCATGACATCAAGTTCTATTACACAATGAATTATCCCAAGGACAGTGTGTTTAGCATCTCTCAAGCAAACACAAAAAGGTACCGTACTTTTCAAAGATGAGCTAAATGGCACACCAATCAGAAAGTTTTGTGGGTTAAGAGCAAAACACTATTCAAACAGGATTTACGAAAAACGTTTGCAAATGAATAAAACATTTATGTATTAAAAAAGAATTTTAAATATGAGATGTAACAAGATTGTCTATTCAAGCATAAGGAAAATTACCCTTTAATTGGTTTACTCAGATCATACCATCACCAGATGTATAGCTTCACAATAAATAAAGTAGCGTTGCATGTGTATGATGGCAACGTATATTTGGTTGACAACGTTAACACATTACCTTAAGATCAGATCAATACCTTGAATTGAAATGGCAACTCTAACCTAATCAAACGTTTGTTTCATTTGTTTTATTTCACGATATCTACCATCTCTGATTTAATTTCATCTAGAATTACTGATTCTCTTCAAACACCTTTTCCACTGCCTTCTCGTCCTCACTGTAAAAGACTAAAACAAACATGTATTCTCCCTGAAATCTTTTTTCATCGATTTGTACTTTTGCACAATCACAAATGCCAATGTTTAAAAATGTCTTCAACTGAAAGCTAGTGTAGTTAGATGAGTGGCTTTTTTATTTGCATCATCAAGACTTCACACAGTCATCAATTAGAAACAAAATATTGGTTCCTTTGTACACATACACTAGTAAGTATAGACACTTATACAATTTATCTTCTGGATCAATCACGATTACCTTTATATCTTTGAATATCCACTTTCTATCGTAGATCTTGTTGTACAGAAAAGTTGGACATATGATAACGACTTGATCGAGAAAAAAAAGTGTATTCAGTCTCTACAAAATTTAAGGCAAACAATGTTTTACCACAGTTAATCACTCCACAAATGAACATGTAAAGGGGTTCATTTAAATACATTTATACATGTCTAAAAGAGAACTGATCTGAGTTGATTGTTTTCAGTGTTGACTTAGCCATCTGAAACAAAATAATTATACATTTCGTGAGCATCAATATATTATTTTATGTTGATTTGCTAGTAAATACATTCATGTACATTGGTTAATTTAAGAAAACTAAGATGTAGTCTGTTATCGTTAATACTTCTCAGATCAAGTCAGATGCAATGAATGTCGGTGTAATAATTGCTGACACTTACGTTGCTCATTTACGTGAGCTTTTGCTATTCATCACAGAAATACTTTGTTAATTCTGTAAATTGCTGAATCAATTGAAACCCTGGGAATAAACCATGTTTGGCGGTCTATAGTCAACGAGATCTTCTCTCTTGAAGAATTTTGCAACTTATTTTGGTCTTTGCACAGTACAAAAACACTATTCAATCTTATACTGGGAGAATTAAGAGTGATATTAGTTATAATTGAGATATCTCTATGATTTTCTCTCTCCTGGTGTAGTGCTAGAAGGAAGTAATTCCAATTCAGTACTTGTCAATCACCGATTGAATAACTTTTTCAGAGGTAATTGTAGTGGAGACAAATGTTTTCAAATTTTAGCCCTGGTTAGCTCCTTCTATCACTTCAGCCGCTTTGACGAGTGTCATGTTAAATTCTGAAATCCTGAGCAAGCGCACGTTGATAATGCGGACAATAATCTGTTTGTATCTGGAAGTCAAGTGATATTTTAAAATTTGTTCCATACACCACAAACTGTACAGCTTCAGTACCAGTGTTTTCCCATTATCTATCCATAATTTCAGCTTTCTCAATTTTTCACCCACGATATCTTGCTCAGTTATGTGTGCCCTAACTGATACAGGCAAACACATATATTTGTATATCGTGAAAATGTTGTTGTCATTTAACTTGAAAAACTCATCACTTCCATATAATAGGGTTGTGTCTGTCAAAAGCATTATACCCAAATTATTTCCCACTACATTATTAGCATCCCCTTTCACCTTCCGTTCGAACGACACACAAGAAAACTAACAGGTGCAATCATTATATTTTGGTCAAGCTTTGGTATACACACTTGCAAATTTTGTTCTCGTTTAATACAGCTAGGAGTGTGGGTGATAACAATGATGTGTTACAATTAGGTATTTATTCTCCCTGTGGTACCTTCTCTTGCTTCGTAGGAGTTATGTTTTTACGGTACGTCAACATCTTTGATATTTATTGTGCAAAAAGCCCACAAATTTGTCGAAGCGTTTCGTCGCCAATTCCATCTACTCTCTCAACTCTATCTCCTCTAGGTCTTTGACATGATTAAAAATTCTTGAAAACTTTAGCCGATTATTTTGTTTGGTTTATCCAAAAGAGCCGCAGCATTACCTGAAAATAGTGGCAGCATGATAGGCTGGTTTCTTGTGAGTTCTGGACAACTTGTGTGTTTCCTCGTTGAACACGCTATATTACTTTTACTGGCATTATTAGGTTTGTTACTCGCATATTTGGTCAGAGGTGTAAACAAAACAACTATAAGAGTTAGCGGATCGTAAACTACTTCAAAAATGTAACCATACCTCTTCCCACAACCATAAGTGTTTAAGTAAATAATTGTTTCTTTATTTTCATGATCGATATGTATTTATTTATTTATTTATTTATTTATTTATTTATTTATTTATTTACTTATTTATTTATTTATGTTGGGGTTTTTCGGAGGGGAGGGGGGGGGGGGTAAAATTGCGATGTGCCTGTTGCACGTTAGAGAAACTCATAACATGAACAGAGCAGACTGTAGGACTATAATCATCATGGTCCTTCGAATCTACATATTTTTACCCACTGTTGCTTTATGTTTGTCCTATACAGTTTGTTTTGTCGTACTGTTCCGAATTGTTTATCAGCCTTTTTAATACCACTCTTGGTTACCTCGATATTGATGGTCAGGTTTAACCCCAGTTAACGAGACACTGGATTTTTGAAAATTACTGTTGTATCCAACGATACTAACCAGTTTCGTGACCATGTCGACAGGTAATAAAGATTCCGTCATCTCCAAAAGCATAGTCCATTTCACATTTGAACATGTTATGTAGTGCTGGAATTTTACCATGATGTTCTCATCTGTGTCGTAACCTTGCTGCCATAAAATTAGTAGCCCCATTAGCTTTTTAAACACTGTCTGATACTATCGAAACAGCCTATTCAATAGATGTTCTGTTTTGAACCTGTGCACCCAATATTTCAGATGTTATATGATCCGATGCTTTGATTAACCTTGAAATACCTTCAGCTATCAGGCCATTACAATCTTGCAGAGAGACGTATTCCCAGCCAGTATCTCTAATTTGTCTGTCACAGAATTAATTTCAACAGCTGGCAAGGTTCTCCGATACTCAATAGCGCCTGACCCATTATTGTATTTATGTTTACAAGCTGCTAACAGAACAGCTAGAAACCTTCGCGTATAGTTTCATGTTCTGCTGTGCTGTTATCGATCAAGCATATATTTTTTGTTTGTAGTATCTCCAGTCATGCCGTGATGGAATTTCGAAATTGTTGCAGATCCAATTAAAATGTTTAAGTCCATGTTACTGATGTCCCATTTGAATGCAACGTCATCACGTAAGGGTATATTACATTCTGACAGCAGTTGGAAGTAAATGTGTTGTTTGTTTTTTCTTTTTTTTTTTTTTTTTTAAATTGATTTGGAAAACTCAAGAATAGTACCTGGGACATTTTAACCTATAAAATGCCAGTATGAAATACAACAACCAGATGTTGCCATTCCAACTGACCAGCTTAGTTAATTCTGCCAAATGTTCCATGTCACAATGTGAGCTGTATCTTTTCATTGATTCATCACTATCAAATTTTTTAATGTAGTTTTAAAACATGTACAGTGTATATGTAACAAATTTAGTTTCAGTGTGGTAAATTTGTATCTTGTTAAGTTTTTTATGATAACTTGATTAAGGTGAGTTAACCAATTTAATGCATTAAATTGTGTTGTAAGTGATGGGTAAGGTTTTGTACTCGTTAGTACCTTGAATCTAAAGTCCATTATTTAACATGAAGAAATTAGTGTGGAATTCGCTTCTCTTGTGAGAATACAATAATCCTCTATTTACTATTTTTTCCACACACACATGCAATTTGCTGTTGAATTCGATCTCTATTTTTGTTTCATTTCCTCCATTGTAATACCATATTAATCTGGTTTATTTTACGCCATTTCTGCCTCTCTTGTAAACGGCATTTTGTTTGTCTATTTCCTCCACCGGAATTTCTCTGTGGCATATGTAGTATTTTATCTAAGTAGTTCAATTTGAATTATACTGGATGTCTATAAAAACTAGGTCTTCAAAATCTGTATATCCGCACACTGTAAATAGTGTGCTGGTTTTTGCTTCACGACATGAAAGCTCTTCCAGAATCAACTGATTTTTATTGATTGTGTGGTAGTTCTCTGTCATCGAAGGTTTTATTAATGTGCTATGATTGTTCATGGTAAATATTTTATCCAGGTAAAATGCCATGTTGATTGACTAGTTGTGTGGCTAGCAGCTATAACTTTTTGGAATGAAGTTTGAAAGCAGCTTAAAAGTCCTGATGATTGCGTCAAAGTCAGTAGTATAATAAGTGTATTTTCAAGACCCTCTTCCAAATTTTGAAAACTATTTTTAAAAACTAGACCTATCACTAAGAAAAAAAAAATCTGAACTCGGAGCTTCCCAATCTGGACTCAGATACTATTTCTTTTTTGCTTTGTGTTAGAATAAAAAATTTTAAAAAAGCAAAGCTATGACTAACAAAATACATTTTTGATTTCATAGTATATCATTATTAGCGCAAAAAAACAATATTTAATGAAAATTTAAAAAGTACTATCAATGAGTAGACCTAGAAGTTATCCAGTTTATGATAGATGTAGAGAATCTGAACCCGCATATCAAGACCAGATGGTAGAGAAAAGTAATAATGAAGAAAGATTTATATGCAAATGTGGCAGGTAAGTTTATTTTATTTCATATGAAAAGCTTAGAACATATAAAAGAAGTATTTAGAATATCTGGAGTCAATACAAGATAATTGTAATGAAGACGAAATAGTAACTTTTGACGTAGAATATGATGATTGTTTTGTTTTTGTGGGTTAACTCCAATTTTCAGTACATGACAGGCTATACATGGTGGCATGTATATCTGGTGAAGGAAGAACCCGGGAAGACCCCAAGAAGAACCACCAGGCGACTGGAAGCTTCTGGCAAGCTTTTTCACATACCCACGCTGGCCGAGCCGAGACTCTAACCCACGCTGACAGAGGTGAGATGTGAGTGATCTGTAAAGGCGAGCGCCTTAGACCACTCGGACATCCGGGACCTTTGACAGAGGTGAGATGTGAGTGATCTGTAAAGGCGAGCGCCTTAGACCATTGGGCCATCCGGGACCTCCAGAATATGATGTATACTTTCGAAAAGTACTATCTGGTGAACGAAACAAAAGAAAAAAAAAAAAAAAAAAAAAAAAAAAAAAAATAAGAAGAAAATATTTTGATTATAAGATATTGATAATGATGATTTTTTTTTCAACTGCTAAACCAGATTTTAGTGAAAATATTTTCTTCATTTGTGCTTAGCCGCTAAATCTCAATCGCCCGGCAGCGATGAAGCTATCCCTTTAGTAAACATTTTCACATAATACAAGTTTATTAAAAATAACAACGCAATTAGATGATAAATGGATAGGAGATTTTAGCTAATACCATTAACGACTAACAATTCAATTCTAATAAAACCCTTTGGTTACTTATTTAAGCCTTTTACTATTCATCATATGATAAATATGATTAAAAATATGGAAATATAATATAATGATGATGAGTTCTTTGTTTATACTCCTCGTGATATCTTATAGCAATATACTCTCTATTTATATAGTGATGACAGTATGTTTAGATATATAAAGGAAAATCAGATATGATTTTTTTTCCGAATGAAGTAAACTGGTCTATTTGTTGAGCAAAAGAAAGATCTGGTATTTCTTTTCTAGCATGCTCGTGGTGACCGATTACACGACATTTTGAAATCAGTATATTGATTTCATATATACTTATAGGACAATATTACCAGAAACATATGTCCAAACCCCTGGACATACACGATTTTAACTCAGATAATGACAATATATATGCATAAAAATACCAGCACATTTGCAATTTATTTAATATGTCTTTCATAATTTTGTCCTTAACAATGACTGAAGCATCTGTACTTCTACATAAGACACGTATGATTTTTTGTATTATGTTTAATATACATTAACATTTTAATTCAGATGTATTGACCATGGAGTCCGAAATAAAGAATTAATATCATCTTATCGGATCTTAAATACGGACTTTAGATAAATTGCACTAAAGAATGACTATGTATAATTACTCAAACTCCCTATGAGAAAGCATAGCAGAATTTTAGTGTTGATACAAAAAAAATGGAATTGAAGGTGCTGAGTTTAATTGTTTTATAAACATTAATTTTCTAACTACAGCACCACACCACCCAGTGTGTAACGGTTTGATCGAATAGGTAGTATGTATGTGGAGACCCTGTGAGATTTGGGCCGGTATTTGAACGCGATTCTGTTTGCGTATAGAGAAGTCCCTCGGGGGAGTTTATGATTTTCACCATTTGAGTTGTTGTACGGTAGAACAGTCCGTGGATCTACGCGTATTGTACGCGAGCTATGGTTGGATGATGTCGCGGACGATGAAGTGAAATCAGCCTATCAATACGTCCTAGACTTGCGTGAAAAGTTGGACAAAACATGTCGGTTACAGCACGATTTAAAGTTAAATGCCTCAGACTCGATCATAATCCGATTCCTTTCAACGCACAGAAGATGATTGATGAGGAGATAAAGAAGATGCTGGAGCTGAGAGTTATCGAATCCACAAACTCCCCGTATTTATCCCCTGTTGTGCTGGTCAGGAAGAAGGATGGGACAATCACTTCTGTTGGCATCCTTCAGTTAAATAAAGTGATAGTGTTTGACGCGGATATTGAGGATATTATTGAAACATTAGCAGGGTACAAATACATTTCCAAGTTAAATCTTACTAAAGGATATTGACAGGTACCAATTGCAGACAATGACCGAGAATTACCAGCCTGTGCAATTCCAGTATTTTTTATTTTTTATTTTTTTTTTATTTTAAAGCCATGCCCTTTGGGTTGGTAAATGCCACTGCGACCTGTTGTCGTTCGATGCGCAAGGTCTTAAAGGGCGTAGGAATGTCGATATCATTGGAAATTACATTCTTATATATACTCATACATGGAAACAACATATCTTCGGATTGAGTAGCCGTTCCGAAAAACTCCGCACGGCTAAGCTCACAGCGAGACCCACCCAATGCAACATAGCTTATTCAAACTTACAGAGGTTGGGTCACCTGATAGATCGGTCAGGGCAGTTCAAACCCCAACCTGAAAAAATTCAAGCAATAGGAAACTCTTGAAAGCCCGAATCAAAGAAAGAGGTGCGAGCATTTATGGGATTAGTGGCTTCTATAGATAATTTGTTCCCAATGTTGCCATTATAGCCAGCCCATTACCCGATTTGACAAAGAAAGGGCAACCAAATAAGTCGCTTAGTGTCGATGCCAGGAAAGGACTTTTGGTACCCTTAAAGACAATTCATGAGTTTTCCGATCTTTAAGTTGCCCTGAGTTAGACAAGTCATTTTGTGTTGAGGACTGACGCCTCAGACACGGGTTTGGAAGCAGTTTTGCTGCAGGAACAAGAAGAGGTTAAATTACCCGTAGCCGACGCACATAGGAAACCGTTATCTAGGGAGTTTTGCTGCAGGAACAAGAGGAGGTTAAATTACCCGTAGCCGACGCACACAGGAAACTGTTATCTAGGGAGTTTTGCTGCAGGAACAAGAGGAGGTTAAATTACCCGTAGCCGACGCACGTAGGAAACTGTTATCTAGGGAGTTTTGCTGCAGGAACAAGAGGAGGTTAAATTACCCGTAGCCGACGCACATAGGAAACTGTTATCTAGGGAGTTTTGCTGCAGGAACAAGAGTAGGTTAAATTACCCTTAGCCGACGCACACAGGAAACTGTTATCTAGGGAGCAAAATTACAATTCAAAAAGAATGGTTAGCAGTTATTTTGGCGATAGACAAATTCACACGTACCTCTTTGAAAGGGAATTCGTTTTTACCTATTTTTATAAAGCCCAAGTAGCAAACGAAAGATTGATGCGGTGGGCACTTACATTGCAACAGTATTAGTTTCGTATCGAAGCGATCAGAGAATCTGAAAACGTTGGGGCATATTATTTAAGTAGATTCAAAACTACAAGGTGGGGAAAGTTTTCTCCTTTTGTGTCCCTGGTAATGTAGATAATGCTTCAGTTCATATTTCGTTCACATTCTGTGAATTCTAAATTGTTTTCACTTTTTTAAGGGACATGTAATGTCACGGAATTGTGTGCGCAAAGTTGCAATTGTGTTTTATTTTGATGTAATTATTGTATCGGTCCCGTTGCCGCGTACAACATTACCCATGCTTTTTCAGTCGATTCTGATATGTTTTAGATTTTATTCTCTTTTCCATCGTGGTTCACGCCATGTACCAGTATACAGAGTTCTAATTTTTCAGTATAGTCGCATTACATTGATGTCTTGTCAGGATGCTGCCTCCTTTGCGATAGTAATCCTTCAGCTGTAGAGGTATGTAATAATTGTGTGCGTGCTTCTGTTCTATCTATCATCTGTGTTTGATAGACAGAATAGTTTGCTGCGTTAGATGATTCGGAATGTTTCCTAAATTTTCATTACGTCAGACACATTTCACATAGCACAATGATATCAGATCTACTACAGTCTGATTCAGGTTATAGTCGTTTTTTTATTTGTCTTGACAAGGTGGGTTGAATTATGTATGTTGTATATAGTAAACGGTGAGAAGCATTCTAGTGTAATATAATCCCGTGTGATTATTCTTGTTGTCGATGGATTCGTGCATGAATTTGGGTATCATATAATTTCACGTAGACGTTCATAACGTAGAACAGCTTTAATGTTTAACCAGACTTTTTCTTAATGTGTGTAGCGGTGTTTGTACCAAAACACGGTATACATTTCTGGCTCATGTATTACAATGTTCAGTTGTGTATATTTCAAGCTGATATCCAGTAATATTGGTTGAAACCAGTTGTGTTGACCAAGCTGAGCCTCTGTGGGGTCAACGTATCATGCTCCAGTCTTTGTCCGAGCTAAATGAGGTTACAGATAGTTCTTCGGCAACTCTGGAAGGAATACCGTATATAAAATCATTCATTGCCTTACGTCCTCTTATAGTTCAAAAGCGATTTTGTGTTCGTTATATGAATGACGTGGTATTATAACTTCATGTCCGTTACTGAACGGTGTAGTTTTATATATTCAGACCTCTTTTGTGAATAGTACAATTCCATGAATTCAAGTCTCTAATGTGAATAGCATAACTTCATAATTTCAAATCCGCTTGGTCTAAGGTAGCTTCTGGACTACCCCAGAGCACAGTACTTGGTCCAATGCTTTTCTGCTTGTACATCAGTGACATCTGATTGGAGAAATTCGCCTCATTGGGGATGAATGTATGCTACAGACCAGTTCGAACAATGCATGATACTAATATCCTGCAAATTGACATTAATAAACTACACAATGGGCACGATAATGGGGCATGGGTTTCCAACCCAGAAAATACAACATAATACAAATGACAAGAAAAAGATCTCATAACATCAGTATGTAATATTCCTTGCAAGAAACATCTTTAGAAACTCTCAACGAAATAAAATATTTAGGCGTCACAAGTAATAGCTATATGAAATGGAACCTTCAAATTCAAGAAATACGCACCAAAGCAAATTGTTCTTTGGGCCTGTCAAGACACAACTTATGATCTTGCTCACAAAATATGAAGAAAAAATTATATATAGCTTTCGAGGGATTAGTTAGACCTATTAGAATATGCCTTTATAGTTTGGAGCCCCCACTCTCAATTATTACAGGATGAATTTGAAAAATATGCAGCCAGATTTGTTACATCCAATTGTGACTATACTTCATGCTTCAGGAACTATGACCACAATATTGAATATGTTCTCTTGGAAGCCATTAAACCAAAGTAGATTGGATAACAGATTAAAACTTTTTTTAAAGAACCCGTGCAACAATTTGATCCAATTAAAAGGAACTAGTAGAAATCAGCATTAGTATACATACCTGGTACCTTATTATCGACCTGATATTTACAAATTCTGTTATTCCCCCACCCCTCCAAGAGCTGTGAAAGATTTGAATATTTTGTGCACAACTATTATTTGCAACTGCTGAATCTTCGGAAACCAAATTGATACCTTTTCAAAATTAGTAGGGTCATTTTTTTTTGTTTATTTTGACACTGAAGGTGCATGAATGCCATTGTTATAAAGCACCTTGGTAATCACGATCAAGACATGTACTTGATGCCAAGTTGTTTTGACATTTATGTTCAGGTGTGAAGTCAGAACACATTGCCTATCAAAAATTTGGAATTTGCCGAACCGCGCGGTGTCGGCAAAAAGGTAGCCGCTTACTATCGGGCCTACCAAACTTAAACCTCCTTACATCTAACCCTACCTGCATTAAATCGATAGGAAGCCGATTTATCTGCTCAGAAATTGCAAGTATAACATTTGTTATGTCTTTAATTCGTTGACAGACGAGACGAAACTACACCGTTCACGAATTTTGAAATGGAAGTCTCCATTTTGCATTGTTAGTCACAGGACTACTCAACTCTTGCGGCCTACATGTCCATGACGTCTGAAGTCCTATAGTCACATGAGGCCAACAAAAAATCTTTCCCGTGTTGTTGTACTAAAAAAACGCAAAAATATTAAATTAAAGTCAAAAAAAAACAAAAAAAAACCAAAACAAAACAAAGAAAGAAAGGACACATAATCTTCAACGTATATATTCTGAGCACAACAACCAGAAACCTCTGCTGTTGTATCAACCTGTAAAAAGCCAGATTCATCACTAATTTCTGAGAACATAAATCATATTCCTATCGGTTTCATGCAGGTAGGGTTTGATGTAGGGTCGTTTAAAGTTGCTTGACCCGTTAGTAAGCCGCTACCATATGCCATATCGCACGGTTTCGAACAATTCAAACTTTTCTATAGGCAATGCGCCCTGACCTCGCACCCACACTTTGCACCATGGCCGCTAAGTAAGCGCCTTTGCTGTCTGGCGATTTACTATCCAATTTTGGATAGTATCCCTACGCCTACCAGTTAGGCGGACACGCATGTATGTTAAGAGTAAAAAAATAGTTCCAAACACTTGTCCCCTTTTACTTTGTTTATTTTCATGACTTTTTAAGGTCAATCTAATATATGTCTTGATTGTAAGCTAAAGTAAGTAAAATTCTTAATAAAAAATTTGTTAAAATATGTTTTTGCAAAACGTAAAATTGCTCATGCTTATTCAAGCACTTCCGTTGTAAAATCTTCAGTTTCAGAGGTACGTTGTTTTGCAAGTTGTTAAGCTTTTCAATGTCGGAGGTAAGTAAATCTTGCATGTAGTCTGCAATCCCATAATGCCTAAATATATTGATCGTTTTTTTTTAAAAAAAAAAACACCGGACCTTATGATGGTTGATCGCACCATAACATAAATATCAAAATATCTCAAATTGGGTGAGAAAGGTCAGAGGAAACTCGGACTACAAGAAAACCCAGTTAAGACCGAACTATAACATTCGAAACATCCTCGTCTCTTTCCGATGCGAGTTGAATAACTTCGACGCTCTGAAAGAGACACGAAGGTAACCTTAGCGATGGTTCCTAAATTGGTAAGGTTATGGCGAACGAACATCCGGCTAAATGTGCAAGAACAGATTTGTATAAAATGATAGCTGTCGAAAATAATACACGACGACGTTTCAATAACGAACTAAATACCTGCAGTTTTAATTTTTAATGTTATTCATGCAACTTTGTAATGAAAAATGAAGAAATAATTCGGTTTAGATAGCCTGAAACTGTTGCTTACGTTGCTGTTAGTGATTACACATCATCTAGTCATTGTGACGTCAATGAAGTTGTTATGACGTAATTCCAACCATGGGCTTGAGGGGAGTTAAAAATGGCCATTATTTACATCAGATGTTTTTCTTTCCCTTCGACAGAAAAGACCGAGGCCATTCCGATTGTGAAGTAGAAGTGGCAACGGTCGACAAAGAAGAAAATTATTTGTATTTATATGATTATACCGATCTTTCTTAATTCACTCTTGTTCCGTTTTTTGTTTTCTTTTCCACGATTGACTAGTTGAATTGCAACACCAAGAGAGTAATTGAGTCACTCTAATTTATATGATATAGACTCTCATATCATTGCATATTTGTACGATAAAGACTATAGTGCTCTATTGTTTACATTTTTGAATAGAGATAGTAGTCTTAGATACGTATATTAAACCAAATTATCTTACTATTTTCATTGTTTGATATATCGTGTATTTTATTATGTTAATGTCTTGAGAATAATAAAAATATCATAGTTAATATGAGATTTGGAGAATTCCAGCACATCCTTACTTGCAGAAGAGGATTAATGTCTCAGAATAAGTTTCGCATCTAATCAGCATAAAATAAAGATGGCGAAGTCGAGCGACAGTGCTTGCCTAAGCGACCCAAACTTTGCGGTCATTTGTTCCTTTCTTGACCGATATGGAGAAATCCTTGGTCTTCCAGAAGTCTCTTGCACTAATCTGCAAGACTGGGTCGAAGATACCAAGCATGGTAAGAGATTATGACCGAGCGATTGAATCCTAATGACTTGGCGTCAGGGCATCCTCAGAAGTTTTGTTCTTTTTGCATTGTTGTTGCAATCAGCTTTAAGGTTTTAATTTTTAAACCTAGAATCTACATTCTTATTGCTACATTTATTAACTAAAATATGAGAGATGTGTTTCATTTGGATAGTTATATACACCGCATCACAGTCTTCTATTGTTCGTATTTCCAAAGTATAGCAAGGGGGATAACTCCCATAGTACTATCACTTTAAAATCGAAATAGCTTGTAGGCCACTTTGTATGCCCGCACTGCTTGCAGCGGGGTCATCTTGATTTGGTCCTGACCGTAACTCCTTTCGTCCGTTTGTCCTATGATGCTGATTAACATTACTACACAAAAACAACTAAATGTTAAGAAATTAAATTTGGCAGGTATGTAAATATTCATATTTTGATTACTTTATTATATTTTCAGGCCATTACAGCAATTTGTCTACTTTTAACACATTTTAAACGTTTTGGAATTATACTTTTTAAAAATGAAAACCTAGTTAGGCACAAATTGGCATGAGGTAATCATCAATTTAATGAAATCATGACATAGTCATAAAGAAGGTAAACAAATAATTTGGTGAACATTATTGTATGCATATATATATATATATATATATATATATATATATATATATATATATATATATATATATGAACTGATTTGATTTGTATGCGATTATTGCACTTTTTAACAGAAATTGAGCTTAGACCTTTTGGTATGCAATAGTGGCATATGTGTTTTGCAAACACAGTTCTTTCTTCTTTTCTGTCTTTTTCTTTTTCTTTTTTTGTTTAATCCTTTATTATGCACTGATGCCTTACCTTGGTTGAACTTTTATTGGGGACATTCAATCTGAATAAAATCAGTTCTCCACAGTCCTACACAGAGATCTGATGGACAAGAATAAGAGGTCATGTTCTGTGGACCTTGTGGTTCACCAGTAAAGTCACAACTTTAAAATTTCTGAAAGTGACACACGTCATTTGGAACATATCATTACTAATGATAACTCTTCTTAACACAAATTTGAAATGCTTTATCTGATAGGCTACTCAAAATTAGTGCTCTGGGAATTCCAAAGGTCATCAAACATGACTTTTTATCGGTGTCAGTCAGATCTCCATGTAGGACTGTGGAGATCTGAGTTTAATCAGATTGTGGGGAAATTTAAGTACCTCTGTCCCTCTATAATGATCAAGATATGTGGATTTCTTAAAGTTAGGGAGACACTTGTAATCTGGGGGGGGGGGATGTCTCCTGGGTTTGTTCAAGGTGCAATACTGCCAAGTACTACCAAAGTAAAGTTTTTCATTCATAACTATCACTTGTCCAGCTTACAAATGATTTGAGAAAAGTAACTCTTAGTTTAATCACAGGATTAAAACAATTCAGAGCTCAAAAAATGGGATAGCCCGGGACCCTTCTAACTCTATATTGGGCCCCTGCCATATTCTATTTGAGTTGCCCATCGGGGCCGGTCAAAAAATAGTGTGTCAAATTTGCCTGCAAGAAACCATGATTGTATCGAAAGCTGTAACTTTGTGTACAGTGAAGCATGTGAGCTCTGAATGGAGAACAATACTATTTCTGTTCTCTGTATTTCATTGGTTACCTATAATTAGCACTCAGTTGTCTTGTGTGAATATCAATGAGCTGTCCTATGATCAAGCTGACTTGGTAATGCATCACTGGTTAAATATATCGAGCGGTACCTATGTGAGCGTTTGAAAATGAAAGTTAGCTCAGGGATTAGTGACTTATAATAGCCTCTGGTACAATGTTTTCACTCTTAAGAAACTGAGATAATTATATTGTATTTTAATCCATTTAGTTCATAGAGGATCCACTGATTCTATTGATGCATAGTGAGTGTTTTCTGTGACTGTGACACATCCACTGTACTATCACGTGAACTAATTGGGAAACTTAAAACTACTATTATTACTGATTGATTTGTAAAAAAAGACCAATAGCACTTCAACTTAATTTCTGTTTTCAATTTAGATTGAGAAACATTAAGATTTTTGCACCATTCAGAAAATGAAACTACTCCAAGGACCCCGAATACTCATCCATACAGATCATGATCACAGGTACATTGACCTGAATGCAAAGCTGAAGTTAAACAGTCAGAGATTGTAAGAGCATAGATGTATGCCACAATTATTCAGAATTCTACACCTGAGCATGCCAAAATTGTGAAATTGTTGGAAATCACGTTGTGAGCCCCTCTGTAGCAGAATGTACATGAGGGTTGAGGCTCATGAACATTATCTCAAGTAGTGGTCAAGCTATACTTGAATTTTAGGGAGAAGTGACTTTGCCTTTTGCATGGAATAGGGAGAAGTAAGAGCTGAAAACTGAGCAAAGCAAGAAACACAATGTGTATTCCATATATACTCGCTTATAAGTCGACGTATTTTACTTAGAATTTGACTCATACAGAGTAGGGGTCGTCTTATAAGCGCGACATTAAAAAAATTTAAAAAATCTTGGGGTAATGTTGGAAACCTAGATGTTTGCAGTACATAAAAATACTGTCAATTCATATATTTTTACGTTTTCATGCCACTATTCCTATGCAGTAATGCATATATGGTATGCACTGTGTTTATCCGTTTCATGACGGTATTCATTACACAATACATGTATCTACAGTTATTTGGATTTTATTAATTTGAAAATATTACCGGTAAATTAAATACTACGTACCACAAAATGAAGTGTCCGTCAATGTTTACCGTGGGTGTTTACTAGTAAGTATAGTGTCTCCATTTTCGTGTAAGTCCGAACAACCTGTATTTGTATTAATATTTGTGTTTTGCTGTATAAAGACTGTGCTTGATGCAATAAAAGTTTTAATTTAATTTGTATTTTCCTTTTCCACAAGTCAGATTTAATTTCCAAGTGATATTTCCCAAGTTATCTGCCAGTGCACGTGGGCCGATAAGCCTTTGGCTTGTAAAGGGACTCACTTTGTTTTCAAGTTGACAATCCTTTTGATCGAGTCGCCAATCTATACTTGTTCATGCCAAGTAGAGTTCTACAACTTCCTGTGCATATACTTTGACCTTAATCCCTTTGCTTGTAAACACACCACACTCTTTGTTTTCCCACGTGACAACCCTTTGATCAAGCCGCGAGTTCAGTGCCAAGTAACAGAGGGAGGCTATTTGAACTCTCTGTGATCTTGCCGCACAATTGGCATGTGTTCAGTTACAGCCTTTAATAGATTTCTGACTTTATGATCAAAGTGTTACTCACAGAGCCCAAGCTCAGTCTTTGCATAAGCACCCGCATATGACAGTAAAGCCGAAAATCGGAGTCGGACAAGATTTACGATGACTAGACGACGACGATTTACAATGACTAGACGATGTAGTATTTCAGAACTTTATCAGACAATGACTTTGTACCAGATGACATTGGATAGTGACATTTATAGGATACCGTGAATCACAAAAAAAGTGGACTTAACTTTCATTGTTTATTTGCACGATGTGTGGAATTAATATATTACGGGATATTGTGAATTGGATCATTCTGAACTTCTATTTTTATACTGGTATGTGACCTATAATTGAATTCGTGGATTTATCATATAAATAGATTCGGAGTCGGACGATGTTTATGATGACGGGATGACATTGGAGGAATTTATTACTTTATTTGGTAACTCTGATGATGAGGATGAATTCTTGGGCTTTGAAGCAGAGGACATTAGACAGTGACATTTATAGGATACCAATTTTATACCTGTATGTGACCTATAATCCAATTCATGGATTTATCATATAAATGGATTAAAAATGTTAAGCTATATGGATTTCATTACACGAAGATGGACAAAATGTAAGTTGTAAATTTATTTGTACATATTCAGCTCAATAATACAATTGTATTTATTCTACATTGGGTTTTGTTTTTATTTGTCCTATCTATCTATATGTCTATTTATCTATCCAGTTTGGCTCGTTTATTTTTCCTAAGTGCAGCTCTGACTCAGTGATGACATGTCACCCCATGCAGACGGATTTAATTTGCAAAAAACACCTCGACTTATAGGAGGATCATAGCTGAAGTGTCTTTTTGCAGCCATGAAAAGGGGGGGTCGACTTATAGTCGAGTCGACTTATAATCGAGTATATACGGTATATACAGTGTAATGTATGTGTGTGTGCTTTGGTTCTCGTATTTGAACTCTGTCCTCTGTTTCTCAATATGCATATTTGCATTTAACATTGGCTTTCAGCAATACTTCATCTTCAAGTAGAAAATGATCTGTCGTATGTATATTAGAAACACATTTTGTAAGTGTATGAATGTATCATATTCATATGCAGTGTATTTGTACTTGAAAAGTGTGTATGTTTGGATGGAGAGATATATGCCATGTATTTTGGCCATATGACTTTAAAAGAGCACAGCAGAAACTATACAATATAATTAATTTTAACTGATAGGAGTACCTAGATTACAGTATTGTAATTGCAAGTTAGTAAAAATGATAAACAACTACCACTAAAACAAGAATTTTTATTATTTTGTTAGTTTCTAAAACTTCACTAGAGAGTGGCAGTCAAAAATATTTCTAAACTAGTTTGAAATCACCCCTATAACATGTACATGCACAAGTGTCTTCACACCATAGTGTTCGTCCATTCAAACCACAGTGGTCACTGATGTTACGGATGAATAACTTGAACTTTACAACATGTTTAGGGTGTTAATTCAAAATTAAATTTCTTTTTTACTCAGTTTTTGGAGAAGTTTTAAAAAGTATAAAAATTAAATTGCTTGTTCTTGTGACAATTGATTAACTATTTATACCTATTTGTAATTACAATGACGTAATCTAGGTATTCAAATGAGTTAGAATTATAGTTTCTAATGATGTGCTGATGTGAAGTCATATGGCCAAAATACATGGTGTAGACACCAAGAAGTGCACATCATAACCTTAAAACTTTTATGTTTAATTTAATTGTTGCAGATAAAACCTTACCGTAACTATTCATTGGCGACAAACTGAATCATTAAAGTCGTTATATGAATGAACTAGACCCTTCCCAATGAAATCGGCACACAGCGAAGAACAAATATGGCACCATGCATGCCATGTGGGTACATCTATTTTAAGAAAGAGGAATTTTCTTAATATGACTATTTACTTTCTAGCTTTGTTACAACAATCCATAGATAGGATTGCAAATTTATGGGTTTAATATTTGTCTACGTACTCGTAATAACATCGTGTATTGGTTATATATTATTTGCTTTTCATATTTTCACAAAAATGATTGATGTTAGAAAACAACCTTGACCTTACAACATAGCATTGTCTGATAAGTTTTCTTTTTAGGCTAAATCCTCTATCACAATATTTA
Source organism: Margaritifera margaritifera (assembly GCA_029931535.1). Lineage (NCBI taxonomy): Eukaryota > Metazoa > Mollusca > Bivalvia > Unionida > Margaritiferidae > Margaritifera > Margaritifera margaritifera. The sequence goes on along the minus strand of JAQPZY010001550.1, from coordinate 2,913,374 downwards.
GACTTTGCTTTCTACGAATTATACATTTTCCTTAATTTATTTGTCAAATGATTTACGAAAACACACGATCTAATGAAGAGGTACTTTATGGGCACAGCAGTGTCCACTGTTATTACCCCAAGACAGGTTAACTTAGGTTTCAAACTGATTTTATGCAGAAAATAATGCCAACACAGCAGTTACAATCTTCCCCGAAAAATATTTAGAAAGTGCTTTTCACTGATTTTCTATTAAAACACAACCACTATTTACATATTGATGTTTAAGTTTCGAAACACAAGTAGATATGTTTTCATTCTCACATGATAACTTGCGGAAATCGGGCAGTGATAACTGGCTCAGGAAAGGGTTAATGGTCAGTCCGCTATTAAAACATGCCTGTGAATGTGCAAGAGTTTGTATGTCTGCAAATGATAACAACACCAGCTATTTGTTGCATGCAGTACATTTCACCTTGGGCTGCAACACAACACTGGAACTACCCGGCTAGGTCACGGGAGCATCACACAAGTCATAAACTACTGTCACTCAGTGTACATCTAAAAAATCAGAGGACGAAGTCGTTTTCGCTCTCCTAACAGAAGAATTTTGTAGGCGACTTAGTCTCCCACTTCACCTGGGTAGCAATCCCCCTGCTCAAAGTTTCAAGTATAAGGGACTGACCATTTAATTTTCAGGAAGAAGTTACTGTATAAGGGGTCAAGCTAGAAATGAAATATATATATATATATATATATATATATATATGTGTGTGTGTGTGTGTGTGCTTTTGTTTTCTTATTTGAACTGTGTCCTGTATTTCTCATTCTGCATATTTGCATTTAACATTATCTTAAAGTAGAAAATTCTCTTATGTTGTATTATATCGTAAACACATTTTTTAAGTGTATATCATACTCATATGCAGTGTATTCATACTTGAACGTGTGCATGTTTAGATGGAGAGAAATATGCAATGTATTTTGGCCATATGACTTCATAAAAGCATAGCAGAAACTATAGATTGTAATTAATTTTTACTGACAGGAGTACATTGATTACAGTATTGTAATTAAAAATAGGCAAAATACTAAAGCAACTGCCACTTAAAGAACAAATTTTATTTTTGTTAGTTTCTTCACTAGAAAATGGCAGTCGAAAACATTTCTAAACTAGTTTGAAACAACCCCTATATTATATAGGCTAAAACACGCACATGAGAGCACAGGTACATGTGTCTTCGATGTCATAGTGTTCATCCATTCAAACCACAGTGGTCACTGATGAATCTCAACTTTACAACTGCATTTTGATGGAGTTGATTCTAAATTAAATGTGAATCTTTTGACTCATTATTTGGTGACGTTTTTAAAAGTCGATGCATCAATTTTTAGAAACGGGGATTTTCTTCATATGACCTCGCACTTTCTAGCTTCGTTAAACAATCCCTAGATAGGATTGAAAATTTATAATTTTAATATTTGTCTACGTACTCATAATAACGTCTTGTATTGGTTGGATATTTTTTTCTTTGCTACTTTTTCTCATATTTTCACAAAAATGAGAACTGTAAGAAAACAACCTTGACCTTAAGTTACAGCGCTGATCGATTCCACAAGCATTGTCCCATACATTTCTGACCAACACGTTTTTATTTTTGGGCTAAAACTTTTATCACATAATAATTACACTTTGCTTTCTACAAATTGTATAATTTCATTAAATGTGTGTGTCCAGTGAATTACGACAACAGACAGTCTAATGAAAACATACTTCCAATACACCGCGATGTCCGCCATTATTACCCCTTAGCAGGTTCACTGACGATTTCAAACTGATTTTATGAAGAAAATAATGCAAGCAGGGCAGTTTAAATCTTCAAAATATACATTTAGAAAGTGCTTTCACCAATTCTATTCTTAAAACACAAATTGTTATTTAAATATAGATGATTTAGTTTCGAAACACAAGTTAAGTTTTTGATCAACATAATGATAACTTGTGGAAATCAGGCAGTGATAACTTGCAGGGGGAAAGAGTTAATTGGGCAATCAGCTATTGAAATACTTGCCTGTGAATGTGCAAGAGTTTGTTTTGTTAACGGAATTGATATAAACACATGACAATATCACATGCAAACTTGTATACGGGACAATTCTAATTTATACACAGTCAGAATGGTATCTATTTTAGCTCTTTGAAATTGGTTCTATTATATTGGTGATTGAGTTCCTTTATGCTATAAAAGCATATAGGGAAACTGACGAGTCATATATATTAAAATCCTGATGTTGATTACATGATACATTTTTGGTATCATTTATTGAGAAATGAAGTTCATAATTTGATTAGACGTTTGCAACAAAGTATAATTTACTGTTGAATAATTTTTTAAAGTGGAATTAAGTTGAAGAATTTCTAAGGTGGACAACCACATGATTTTACTGGCATCCAGATTTTGCAGCTGGTTGTCCAGTGGGCAACCATGCTTTATGAAAATTGCCTAGCTATATATATATAGATACATATGTGACAGAAGTTGTACATGTAATATGCTGGCCATGTTAGAGTGGTGACTGTCCTTGATGGGTACTTTTGAACACAGACTTGTCAGGACCTTCGTATTCTGGTCGTATAGCGTGGGTGGCCGCTGGTCGGGGGGGCCAATCAAGATGGGGACCACTGTAGAATAATTTTGATTACTGCAAATTAGGGCCAACTGCAATAATTTACTAGTCAACCAGAAAGATCTGGGCAACCAGTTTTTCAAAGCTAGTAGCCCAGGGACAACCATGGATTTTCAAAAAATTTCTGCCCCAGCATGTAGTATACATATGTAATGAGTTTTGAGGTATGACTGCTGGGTCATGGTCAAGAGGGTGGTGGTGGTGGGAGAATATATACTATAAAGCATGGGAACTTGGCATGGTGAATCATGAAGTAGCTCTAGATACAGATTTGTTGAAGGATTATAACAAATTTTGATATAGGATAACAACAAGAACTTGGCACAACATCCAAAAAGTATTTAAAAACAATCCACAAATAAAAATGACTAAACTTCTTTTGGTACAAATTCTTTTTTTTCCCATTCAGGAGCTCTTGATACAATCCTTGTAAGTAAAATTACATTTAACTTTACACCTTACTTGACATTATCTACTTCTTATTGATGATCAGCATTAGATAAATCCTTGTAACTTGATTCAGGCTTTTAAATTTGGTCATGGTGAATGACAGGAAACTGAGAGAAGTCTGTAAAAATTAAAAGAAAATCATTAAACAAGGAGAAAGTCTGCAAACTTACTAATTACTCCACAACATTTTAAACAGTTTTTTTTTTATCTATTGAAATAGATACCCAAAGCTCTTAGTAGGCCTTTGACACTGGGAGTCTTGGACCCTTAGTTTCCAGAAACTGAGGTTCTGATAGGAATGCAGGGGTGGTCATGTGAGAAAAGATTAGGGGGCATTAAATTATTACATTCATGCAAATCAATAAAATGTTACTTTAGTAAACCTCCTTATTCACTTTTAAATGTGAACATTTATTATTTCTTTTCATGTACAGAAATGACTTGTTTTTGCAATGTAGGGCTTTTTCATATGGCCTAATGGGGAAAATATACATTGACTAAATTCAGTTTTAAAAACTGGGGGCCCAGGGCTAGTTATTGAGAGTCCACGTGATGCACAGTCCAAGAAAATAGGGGGTTGAAGACAAGCATTTGAGCATCCAAGATGTGCTGGCATCACTTACAGGGAGAGCACTGTACCTCTTTCGAAGTTAGAGTATAGACTGCTCGGCCAGTGTGTAGGCATGGTTATCTAAGTTCTGGTACTTTTAGGTCAGATGATCCTTGACCTGTAATGATAATAGATACTTTGTTTGTTTGGTCTGTTGAAACTCCTCCAGATTTGGGGCTTTAAGAATGCTATGATGTTTATTTGAAAAGGTCTACGCCTACCCTTGGAGTTAAAAAAAATCTTTAAAAATCTACTTGCCCAGTCATGCAAGTACTAATGATTTTCACTTGCCCAGTCATGCAAGTACTAATGATTTTCACTTGCCCAGAACAGACTTTTACTCGTCCAGCTATTGTAGAAATATAAAAGTTGACGATGTTAATGACCTACATTTTATTGTGTGAACTGATGTTTCCTGGAATTTATTTTGTTACTTTTTTGATACCAGATATAAGCAATTACAATTTTGAGACTAGTCTGCTCTCCCTCAGGTAACTGTTTCTTAGTATTGAAGAGTGAGAGTGAAACACTTTTATGAGCTTGATCAAAGCAAATAGGTAAACAAACATCTGGTGGAAAGTATGGACTTTTGATGAACAAGGTTGGCAATGTTCTCGAAAGAACATCCTTTTCATTAAAGAGAAACACTGGTCAGTTCTAAATTGGCACTTGACCGCTGGAAATTTCATTTGCCATTTCAAGTTAATTTTCAACCCCAGACTTGCCCAATTCAATGCTCACTATGGTTTTTCTGAAATGTATTGTGACATACATGTAAATTTTGTATTTGTTTGATTTTTTGTTTTATTCTTTGACTGTTGGGATATTTTTATTCATCAGTTTTCTCTCTCTTTACCTTTAATATTTTCTAGATAATCATATAATCATGGAGCAATAATTACTGACATTCAGTTTTTATTCTACTATAAAGAATTTAAACTTTTTTATTTTTCAGTCTCCAAGATTCTCGCTGATATTCATGTTCGACTGCTTCGTCGTATTAAGACCAATGTATCAGTGGACAGATGGGAAAAAGTTCTTGTAAAGGTAGATTTAGAGACATAGATTTTGTATTTTGAAATGAAAAGTTTCCTCTCAATAAAATTAAATAAGAAAAAAGTTTAGATTTTGATGAACTTTAGTGTATTTGAAGACAATGATTTTCATTAATGTAATATATAATCCTTACTTGAAACAAGTAGCTGTGAATTTAAATTGGAATAGTACTTTTGTCCCACAAAGCCTTTCTTCTGAAGCATAATTTCTTTTAGGCCAGGCTGAAGCATAATTTCTTTTAGGCCAGGCTGAAGCATAATTTCTTTTAGGCCAGGCTGAAGCATAATTTCTTTTAGGCCAGGCTGAAGCATAATTTCTTTTAGGCCAGGCTGAAGCATAATTTCTTTTAGGCCAGGCTAAAGCATAATTTCTTTTAGGCCAGGCTGAAGCATAATTTCTTTTAGGCCAGGCTGAAGCTGAAGCATAATTTCTTTTAGGCCAGGTTGAAGCATAATTTCTGTTAGGCCAGGCTGCAGGCTCAGGGATGTAGAATAGGCTTTATGGGCCAACCTGTATGTCGTAACAAGATTTTGTCATATGCTCCATTAAACTACAAGACAAAATGGGCAATAACTCTAACAAGTATTGCAGGGGCAAAGTAATTTGTTGAAATGAGTGTCTTCAGGTGATAACCATAATATTTACCAAGTTTCAATCGCAATTGATTGCATACATACATGCATACATGCATGCATGCATAACTTCATTTAAGCAAATGGTCCTGATTGTACAGCACATCCCATGCTCAGAATGTTAGTCCTTGAATTCAAAATAACCCCAATTACAGAAAACATTTGTAATGAACACAATGTGTATTAATCGGAAGAGAAATAAATATCTGTTATCCAGACAAATAATTATGCAAACAAAGTAAAATCATTTAATCATTTTGCTTAAATATCTTTGTTGTATTGATTTTTAGAATGAAAAACACACTGAGAACACATTACTTTTGACATCTGAGGTGAATGAACACTAGGAAAAAATGGGGGTTTTACTTACAAATGATGGATAAGAGATTTGTAATTAGTTCAGTTACAAACTTGCAGCTAGGGGGGTGATGTGCAGAGTCACTGGGCAAGGGGGATAACTGGAGGGGGGATAGAAAAGGATGTTTTTCAATGTCTATTGAACCAGACAACTACAATTATTATATGCAGAGAGACACTTTTTCTTAAATGTACTTGTAGAACAGTTTTTACCTCACCACTGTAAACATGGTGAAGTATAGTAGTTAACTTTTCCTCTGTTGTCATCATCAACAATTGTATTTAAGTTTTTCAAAGTCTGCTGCATTCAAGTGAAATCACTATAAAATCACTATAGGTCTAAAATGTATGCAGTGATATGACAGGAGTTCCAGTCTTGCCTGTCTCACCTGCTTAAGTAAACTTATTGTATCATAGTAAATAATGCTGAAATTTTGCATTCAAGTTGTTGAAAGTCGCATATCTTCTACACCAATGGCTGCATTCAGCTTAATCTTTAGAATAATATTACTACAAGTCTCAAATTTATATGTTGATATGCTAGGAGTTCTTCTGTTGTCTCACCTGTTTAAGCAGAAAGCTTGGTTCATTATTGTAAACAATGTTGAAATTTGAATATCTTCTACATTTTGGTGCTGCATCGAGCTAAACCTTGATATAATATTACTTTATGTGCTGATGTGTTAAAAGTTCCTGTCTTGCCTCTTGTATTCTTAAGCCAAAAGCATGTTTCATCATTGTAAACAATATTAAAATGTTTTGTTAAAATATTTCTACGTCACATACCTTCAACACTAGTTTGGATAATATTACTGTTGGTATAAAGTTGATATGCTCATATGTGAGGTATGCCCGTCTTGCCTGTCTCACCTACTTAAACAGAAAAACCTGTTGCATCATGGTCAGCATTGTTAAAGTTTTGCGTGGACGTTTAGGGAGGTCAGATAACGGGCATATTAGTGGTTTAACAATAAATCATATGCCATATGCCATAGATGCTTTGATAGCATGAGCTGTTCTGGTGGGACTACTAGTAATCTTGCCACACACATGTCAATATCATCGATCTGTGAAAGCTGGTCATTGTTCAACTTTAATCTGCAAACTCTCGTTTCTTACTTAGCCATACACACAATCCTTCTCATCTTTTCCCAAAATAAGGATAAACTCAGCTGGTAGAGCATGTAAATGACTTAGTTCAGTAAATATGTAAATAAACATGCATGTGGCTGTCAGTGATGCAGGAACTGCCAGTGCCCATTAAATGATATATTTTCACATCTCTGCCTAAGAGGACTGTTTAGCTTGATTTTTCTGATAATTCTCTTCTTAAATCAAAAGTTGATGAGAATTGATTGTAGCATATATTACATGTCATGTTTGATTGATTGATATAAAAAATGTCTTTAATCTACATTATTACCCTTGAAACATGTTTGTTAACAGAACCTTTGATTAGTAACATTTTATTTTAAAGAAATACTGTTTCAGCTTTGTAAGCCACTGCATAGTTTAGTCACTGTAGATCCACAAAAACATTCCATGTGCTTATCCAGGTAGTATGTTAAGTTGCATTATTTACTTTTTTCATATTGTACATATAAATAGCAGTTGGAAACAACATCACAACGTTTTAGTATAATTTTCAGCTATTCAGCAATCACATGTCTTATAAATTGAATCCTGTCATAATAAGAGGTAAAGACATACAGCAAATGAAACAATTGCAAATTGAGCAAGGTATGGCATGCAGATTATGATACCTGCCAGCTATTCAATAAGCCTAAAGGGTACATGTAGATAGGGGGAAGGTTGAATTTCTAATCATTTCAATTATATAACATCATTTTGGTTAATGTAAACCATGAACACATTCAGAAATCTTCATAAACATTGCAGCCTTAGGTAAACATGTATGTTTAAATGGAACATCCCTTAGTATGACTACGGATTTTCAAAATGGTCAGTTTGGTAGCAATACATATTGATACCTACTGCAGTACAATCATTTATATTGTAATATACTGCAATACGATTTTAGCAGGCAATACTCACCCCTAGGGTATATGCTGTTAAGCATATGGATACAGGTGAGACAATGAGTCCTGTGGAACACTTATTTAAGCTGGTTATGATGTGCTTTTATTCTATGTACCGTATTATATACTTAGAGCTGTTCCATTTAAAATACATGGTATCTAATAAAGGCACTTTTTAAAAAATATATGCTAGGGTACTCTTATTACTCAAAGAGTTCATAGGAAAACAATACAAAATTCTAAATTGAATCTATGGGTAACTACTCCACATTAATAGTGCCTTCCCTGGGTCCCGAGTATATTTTACTGGAACAGCTCTTAGAGGTTTGCAGGTAAAGGATGTTTTTTATTTGCAGTATTGTTACACCTACTCAGAAGTGGATGCCTGGGAAGTGGAGAGATTTGGCTACAAACATTCAAAACTCTCCACCAAGATTAGGGTGCTGAAGGTAATAACATAACTGCATCCTTCTGATCTGTTATTTCCAAAATTGGAATATTTTATTCCAGAAAAAATGTCATTTTACAATCCACACTTACAGCATGCTCAAAAGCTTTATCACTTGCATTTTCATACCTATTTAAGAGTGCATTTTTTCAGCTTCATAATGTTTGTCATTTTCTAGTGTCTGTTAAGCATGTGTAATTATGTGGGTATAACTGTATTGTACTCTTTATTATTAGATACTAGATTATGTACTGCAGTGTAATGTAGCTGTGTTTTTATGTGTGATGTGCTGTCATATATATATGCAATTTATTTTACGCAATTTCTAATTTTTTACTTTACTGTTTTACTGTTTTAGTTGCCTGTTTGTCAGAACAACAGCTAATTTTTATATGTCTGCCATAAGTCAAAGAGTGTATTATGATGTCCATCTGCCTTTTACCAATTTCGATTCTGCACAATAACTTGAGATCCCCATCATCTGTAGATCCCAATCTTTCTGGGTGGCTTGCAATTGTGGCAAGGAAGAACCCTGTTGATTTTATGGCCAAAAGGTCAAAGATCAAGATAACTCTGAGTTACCAAACTTTGTGGATGGCTTGCACTTGGGGTAAGGAAGAAGCAAATTGATTTGGGGGACAGAGGTCATGGTCACTGTGACTGAAAGAAGAAAAATGGTTTCAGAACAATTACATTAGTTCTACATCACATACCTGGACCAAACTGGATGGCTTGTATTTGAAGTGAGGAAGAAGCCTATTGGTTTTGGGGTCAACAGGTCATCGTCACTGACTTAAAGAAGAAAAAAACAACAACAGTTCTGCATCACAGAACTGGACCAGACTTTGTGGATGGCTTGCATTTGCAGAGATGCTGCCATGGCACGTGAGCGCGAATTGCGCAAAATGTGTATGAATTTGCGCACTTGGAAAGCAGTGATGTGCAAGAACTCCTGCAAATTAGTTTAAAGTTGTGCATATAAAAATGTACTCTGCGCAGTATACAATATTTATTTAACTATTATCCCTTAAAGTGCTTCTCGCAGCGTAAGTCGTGTCGCCAGTAGGGGTCTCGTATCGCTTGTCTCGTTATCTATCTTTTTTCCAGTAGGCAACTGTTTACGCATCTGGGTACTTCGGCTTGAAAAGAACGGTTGTTAAACTAAATTTGATTGGCACATTTGGGCCCTGGAACAAGCATTGTCGAGGTTGAACATTGCATTCATGAAGGAAGTTTTACAAATGCGTGTTTCAAGTACGAGCTCCTAGAAAATCCAAAATGGCTGACTCGCAACATGGTTCATCTTCAGATAACGATTTCGTTCAGCAAATACTGGCCGATGATAGTGATGATGACAATGATTTTTAAAGTTTTGAAGTATATGAGGTTATTGGAGCCCGGAAAGTGTTACTGGAAATACCATTAAGTAATTTTGAACCTGAAAATGATGTTTGAATACAAATCTGATGTTCATGCGGGATGGACACAAACAGACGGCATGCCGGTCAACCCCCTATTAAACGGTATATCGAAATTAAATGTCAAAAAGGCAGAAATCTAAGCCTAATTAACTCGTTAACCCCAGGAGATTTTTTTCATTTTTGCGTGAAATGGGGGTAGGCAACGCGTTGTGGGGGTTACTTCTGAATGCAGCAAAACATGTCTGCTTAAGAATGTTTTTTGTTTAGCTGGATGCTTAGGTGTATCAGAAACACTGTTTTTGATTGGCTATTATGCTCACCAATGTGCAGAAGGGTAAAAGTTGGGACTTTTTTTATTTTCTTATTGTACCCCCGATTTTTGTGTCCTGGCCCCTTTTTAATCCAAATCTCAAACTTATCCTACTTTTTGCAAAGGTTCATCATTCTGTGTGCAGTTCAGACCAGTCTGCTTTAGATCTAAGGCCAAAAAAATCGGGTCTCAAAAAATGCATTTATTTTGCTGTACTTTTTAACGCGAGTAGAAAGTCGACATTATTTAGTATTATTGTAGAGCTAGATCTATCTACTTTCCTGCAATACCATCCACTTTAGTGTATCTTAAATGATGTTGATGTTACAGAGCTCAGAAGTAGGGTACAACCTCATGACGCGTAAACGTAGCGCTAGGGGTTAATGGGTTAAAATACAGGCAATTTAAAAGCAGACTGCAATTTTCATATCTTTTCTCAAACAATTCTGCCTTTAGGGATCTTGTGCTACAAAACTATATACCACTATAAGAGTTAAGATAAATAAATAAGAATCTAAAAAGAAATTAAAAAGTTAGGATATTTATTTTGATCAAAATACCTCTGTCTGAACAAGCTGACTATGGCATTGATGGACTTAAAACCCAAATACAGCATTGTGGAACAGATAAGAAATCTGGCATAGTAGTCAGCAAAGCATTGATTCAAAAAAAGTGAAACTTTGGCAGAGCTCTTGTTAGTGAAAAATTAAAATATTATTTTGGAGCAAAGATGTCCAAGAGACAATACCTATGAGCTGTTGAAAATTGTACATAACAACCATAAAGAACAGTTTTCCAACTTGTTCAAGCTGGCTTAGCTAGCTATGCATATGTGAAAGGGGGTTCTCAGCACAGAACAATATTCATACACAAATAAGGAACAAATGATCAACAGATTAATGCTTATACAACTAGAGGAGACATCTTTTGAGGATTTTGATTTAAATAGAGCAGGAAGAAAGAAAGAGACGGATATTTATCTGTTAGATAAATATTGAACTATGGCCGCTTCCTCCTCCCCCTCAATTTTTTTTTACCCTCCCCTTATTTTGGTGACAAGGGGGGAGCCCCCTCCCCTTCAGATAAAATCCTGGCAGCATCTCTGCATTTGGGGTAAGAAGATTCTTGATTTTGGTGTCAAAGGTCAAGGTCACTGACTAAAAGAAGACATGGTTTCTGTGCAAAAATTCAGTTCTTGACCATTTACCTTCACCAGAATTGATGGATGACTTACACATTAGGTAAAGAACGAAGCCCGTTGATTTGGGGGACCAAACGTCAAGGTCACTGTGACTGAAAGGTAAAAAGTGTTTTTTGCATAATAACTTTAGTTCTAGACCAAAGTTTGTGGAGGACTTGCACCTTAAGTTAAGGAAAAGGCCTATTGATTTTCTGGTCAACAGGTCAACGCTCAGGGTCATTGTGACTTTAATAATGGGTTTTTGCCGAATAACTTTTATTCTAGAGCAAGTTCCTTGACCAGACTTTGTGGATGACTTGCACTTGGCTAATAAAGAAGCCTTTAGATTCTGGACTTCAAAGGTCAGAAGTCAATTTGGAGCATTATTTAGTACAACATTTTTATCATTATTATATAATTATGGGCAGTTGTTGTGTTCGATACATTGTTTTATTGAGCTGTTAAATATGATATTGGCTGATGAAAAGTGGAGGCCAATATGTATATTTCACAGCTCAATAAAATAATGTATTTAGTGAAACAAGCCCGTAGTTGTTTTATTACTTTCTTACCATCTAACTACGTGTACATAATGATTTACAGAGCAATTAGTTAACAGTTTTATTAAAGAATCTTGTCAAAACAAATAATGTAATAACAAATGGTATTATTATAAGTATGTAATAACAAATGGTATTATTATAAGTATGTAATAACAAATAATATTGTTATAAGTATGAAATAACAAATGGTATTATTATAAGTATTTAATAACAAATGGTATTGTTATATGTATGTAATAACAAATGGTATTGTTATAAGTATGTAATAACAAATGGTATTATTATAAGTATGTAATAATAAATGGTATTGTTATATGTATGTAATAACAAATGGTATTGTTATAAGTATGTAATAAATGGTATTATAAGTATGTGATAAATGGTATTATTATAAGTATGTAATAACAAATGGTATTGTTATATGTATGTAATAACAAATGGTATTGTTATAATTATGTAATAACTGGTATTATTGTAAGTATGTAATAATAAATGGTATTGTTATAAGTATGTAATAAATGGTATTATTATAAGTATGTAATAAGAAATGGTATTATTATAAGTATGTAATAAGAAATGGTATTATTATAAGTATGTTTACATCTGGACAGTTATTCTGTTAAATCAGAGAATTAACTAAAATGTGTAAAAGAAACCTACAGCATACATATGCTTGTGTTAAACTGATGAATGTAGAAAAATCTATTAATCATTATTTAACAATCAACAAAATCTTTAAAATCATGAATTTTTCTCAATTATGAATAATGCTGCAGCTTTACTGAAATAACAGTATACTGTAAAAAACATGAGCACAAAAAGCAACATTATTTTCCTTCTGATAAATATGATGACGAATGTTGATGATCCCATAGTTCTGAATGTGATGGTAGGGAATGAAAAAATACTGGCTGCATGATGGTTTTAATTGTATTAGTCGTTTCCATAGGAATATTTATGTATTTTAAAATTTAATCAAAATCATTGTCATTCTACATGTCTGCAATCAGTTTATCCACTTGTGAATTTGTCATGGGTTCCAGATTAACATCTATTTCTTGCAAAACATCAGCACTGCTGACAGATGTAGCTGAAGAATAATTCTGTTTTCTCTCATTCCCGCTGCTAAGGTTTTCACTAATGGCATTCGACTTGACTTTTGTTTCTATCTGTGTTAGCAGTGTAAGTTCTCAAACTGTTTTCACTTGTGTGACCAGTTACAGCCATAATATGACTTGAAGGAATTTGATGTGAATTGAGGGTGTATACTGCTGTGGCATGCAAGGAGTGATTTGTGTATTTCTTTGTTGAAAGAGATTTTTTGCTGACTATGCTCATTTGCCCCCAAAAGTTTTTATCCAGAAGGTGCTGCATGATACCAAACTTTCTCTTTTATCTTCTTGCGTAGTCTCAGAAAAAAAATGCAGCTTTTAGGATTCAGGTTTGTGTATCACACAGCTGTGCACAGGGCACCAGGCATCATCATCTGAAAGTGAAAGGATATTATCAGACAAAATTTTAAAAAGGAGTATACTACATTGTTGTTTTATCAGTATTGTCAAAATCAATATTTTTAATAAAATTGTAGATGGAATTCAAGATTGTTTCTTTATCGTAGTGTTATATTCAATGTGAATCAAAGTAAAACATTATTGTGATGGTGATGATGATTATCATTGATATCAATAATAATAATATTATTATTATTATTATCATTGTTGTTGACATTTGTTATTATTATTATTACTGTTGTTGTTGTCCTTGTTGGCACTATTATATTTGTTGTTATTGTTATTATTGTCATGACGATTATGATGATGATATAGAGAGGTGGAAGAGGAGGAACGGGGTGTAATAATTGATACATCTTACCTTATGTTTCATAGATGCTTCCAGATATTGTATTTGTGGCAAGTTTATGGTTTTAGGTTTTCTTATACCAGTATATGTACACATTGTAAACCTTCATCATCATTAGCTACAGCAAAGTCCATAATCTTCAGTTCTCTCAGATTTTCCTACCACAACAACCAAAGAATAGCATTATATTGACATACACCTTTTATTGAAGTGATTCTGGGTCATTCAGATTGAATAACTGATAAATTTGTATCAAATCTCATCAGTGGATGGGTAGTATTCAGTACCTCAACATCCTTCTTGCTTTAGCTGGGCACCATGTGTCTTATTAGACTGCTTGATTGATGGATCATGGACTATGTAAATTCCTTTTGTTTTATTTAAAAGTATGTTCAAACTATATCTCTTTTATGTTCTGGCCATCTTCATGTGCCAAATATATTTTAAGAAGGTGCCTATTTTTGTATTCCTTGGATCTTTATTTTCAACTGTTCCTCTGGTATCTTCCTCTGTTAAATATGCAAAATGCTATCTTGCTGCAGAGAAATCAGCTTGAGTAATGTTGTCTGCTTTCACTGAAAGGATGTCAACAACCTTTGGCTGTATCTAGGAATCTGATTGGTTCATCCGATAGGAAAGTTCAGTGATCTTAAAATATCCCCACTTCAGCACAATAGATTGTGTTATTGACCTGAAATCACTGTGTTGAAACCAATATGTTATATTACTCTAGAGCACACATGACCTGTTAGCCAATCAGAATTCAGAATAATTAGTATGACGATAATGATGAACATTATCCTTCTCCATTCTTTCCTGTACACAGTATCATCAATACTTTGATTTTTTGTTCCTAAACAGAATCTATTGGAGTCTCAGTTTGACTATAATCCCAAGTTCAAGGACAAGATCAATGAACTGTCTCCAGATGAAATGAGATTCCTGCCACTAGGGAGAGACAAAAATGGACTGGCTTATTATTACATGCTGGTAAGTTATGTTCTTAGGAACCCATTTTGGGAGAAAAGTTACCATCCGACTCTCAGACTGATATATATGTTATCACGTTTAAAAGTTCTAGCTTGTAGATGCGTAGCAGTCATGGTAAGTAAGACTGCTTACTGACTATCTTGTTGAGACCATTTTGTTCAGTAGGACATTATATGCACATGATTTTGGCACAAGATGTCATATTTTTTATCCCCAGCATCAACTAGGTTTTCTTCTTAATTTTACTGTTACATGGTTTGTTAATGACCCAGTAGGGAGTGATATGGAGTCAGTAGGAGATTTAGTTTGTGGGGCACTTGTGCTGAACCCAGGTAGGCTTTCTAATGACCCAGTATCATTCTATACTGAGCTACTAAGAAACCATGCAACAAATTTACCCCCCCCCCCCCCCCCATGACATTTACATTCTGTCCATTTAATACATTATCCAGTCAAATTAACATTAGGAAAAAATTTGACTACCTCCCGAATCCAGTCCTCAAAAAAATGAAACAATTTGCCATTTCTACCAATATACAGTTTAGATGCAAAAAATAGTACATATGGAAAGTAATTCTTCCTGGATGCTATTATAAGAACCTCTGTTTGCTTCTACAAGGTGGCTACCTATTTACTAATGTTCTCCAGTTTAAGTTTTTGCTGCTGTGCTGTACACAACATGTCGTTTATACCTCATGTAAGCCACAGAAGCCATCTTGACAATCTTATTATTGCTACTCCTGGAAGGATGGTCATATTGACATGGGTTTTTCAGTAAATGACTTCATTTAATGTCTAGTTGGTACTAAATGAAAATGGTGCCGATCTACCATTTTATATGGTTGCCTCGTCAGCCATCTTGAAAATCTTAGTGTTACTCCTCCTGAATGGAAAGTTTTATCAACATGGGGTTTTCACCAAAAGATTTTGTATGGTGTGTAGTTGGTTCTAAAAGAAAATGAAGCTGATCTGATATCCAATATGACCACTTCAGCAGTCATCTTGAAAATTTTATTGCTGCTCCTCTTGATTGGATGGTCATATCGACACGAAGTTTTCACCAAAAGATTGCTTATGATTTCTAGTTAGTCCTAAACGAAAATGGTGGCAATCATACATCAGGTTTGGTAATCATCTTGAAAATCTTGTCACTATTCATCCAGAACTGATGGTCATATTGACATGTAATTTTCACCAAAAGACTTCTTATAATAACTACTTGGTCCTTAAAAAAATCGTGCCAATCTGACATCCAATATATCTGCCATGGTGACCATCTTGAAAATCTTATCACTACTCCTGAATGGATGGTCTTTTGTGACATGGGGTTTTCACTACAAAAACTTCATATGTTGTTGGTCCTAAATGAAAATGGTGCCCTTGGCAGGGCTCAGGAAAACCGCTTGACCTCTCATCCTGACTGGGTAAAAATTGGCTGGGACAAGTAAAACTTTACTGTGTACTCATCCCTGGGCCAAGTAGATGCAGATTCGCACCTTGAGAATTAATCTGAATTTATTTTCTACCCTTAACAAGTGCCAAAGTTCAACATTGCTTAACATTTGACCTGCGTCAACTATAAATAACCTTTGGCTAATTTGCCTACTTGTTGGCAGTCTAGAACATCACAGGGGAAGCTTGATACTGAAATCGTAAATATTATGTTGCAGTTTCATGCCTAGCTATTGATTTCTTAATGGTGTTTGCATTTACAGAGACACTTTTCAGAAATTTAGGCGTCATTGTGATGTGGGGAAAGTTTCCCTTTCAACGAGCTATCACACATCTTTATGAGTCAGATATATGAGAAGTTAAGAGACAGAATTCATTGAGCTATCACACATCTTTATGAGTCAGATATATGAGAAGTTAAGAGACAGAGTCAGATATATGAGAAGTTAAGAGACAGAGAATGTCCAAATTTGTTTGAATTTTCATCTGGTCAGGCAATGTTACAGTTGTGCCAGGTAACCGGTATTTTCAAGACTGAAGCTTTATTGATACAATGTCATGCCAACGGGAAGATGCAAGCAGATGTTTCTATAAGTATGTAATTACTTTTCACCAAAAAATGTTGGGAATTTACATTCAAAATTAGTATTTAAAGTGTGCCACCAACTTTAGAACAATATGTGCTGTTATAATCTATTTATAAAGCAGATAATGTCAAGACAGCAGATGATTGGTTGAAATCTAGTTGGGGTAATGACCTAGAAGTGTTCCAGTTCTTTTGACCAGTTAGCAATCTTCCTTTTTATGGCACCTGTGTGTAGCTCTCTAAGACTGGAGGTTTGACCAAATTGGATCATTTAGTACGAAAATTGGTGGAAATTAAGATGGTTGGAATTCTTTCTATAGCTGGAAGTTACTGACATTTTTCTTGTGAAAAGTAATTACAAACTTGTATAAATATCTGCTGGCATCTTACTTTGGTGTGACAATGCATTAATAAAGCTGCACAGTCTTGAAAATACGGGTGATCTGGGGCAAGCATAAGAATGTCTGACCAGTCGAAAACCATAAAATTTTGACATTATCTGTCTCTTGACTTCTCCCTTATCAAACTCATAAAGATGTGTGATAGCTCGTTCAAGGTTCACACGGCCATTTCAAGGCCTTGAGAATCATTGATTTTTCACCTAGGTCACTCAAAGTCCTTGAATTTGAGAGATTTTGCTTAAAAATAAAATATGATGGAAAATTTTGCTTTCGAGTCATTTATTTAATGTTGTGCGAGGATTGGAAGTACAGTTTGATTTTTTCGGCATTATCAGAATCCATGGGAAGTAATCAGACATTGTGTATTGCATCCCTTTTACATGATGTAATTAACGCATGTGAACTCTTTCACTTCACCACGTGTTTCCGCACCAAGGATGGTTCTTTAGCAACAGTCTTTTTAACGAGTGATCATCGTAAAATGCCTGGAAAGTGCACATTCAGCAATAGTTGGCTCCAAGACAATGACTTCATTAAGTGGCTGAGAAAAGACGCGACCTTGAAATACAGAGTGCTTTGCATAGTTTGCAAGAAAAACAACGATATTGCAGGAATGGGCATTGCTGTCCCAACTAATGAAAATACTTGAGTCTGATGTTTCAGTTTCAGCGTTCATTGGGAGCGCAAACAACATCATGTAATTCTTTGTCATCGCTGTCATCTGCGTCATAAAAGCCAGTTTCATCTTTATCAGTGGGTTGTACAAATTCAGCGACTGACTATTGGGATGCAGTTTTGGTGACAGGTTTCATGCAAACCTGTGTTGTGCTGAAGGCTGAAATATTGTGGATATCAGCAGCCTTTTCTCAGACATGTAAGAAGATATTTTTGTTACCAGATTTGGTATGTTGTTGTTTCTTAGGAATATCAGGGATGGTTTCAGTACATGGCAGTTAAAAAGAAGACATGGTCTTATCTTGGATTCATGGAAATTCTTGTCAGCCAGTCAGTCCTTTTGGGTGACTCGTGTTTCTCAGTTTTTTCAGGTAAACTATGACTTCACAGTTCAACAAGTGTAAATGCTTCTAAGTCACCAAGGACACATGAGACATGCCTAGTCAGCACCAAGTGCAGTTTTTCAAAGCTTAGCAGCATCTGTACCCTGTGGTTCAACATTCTTCATGACACAGATTTCTTGAGTCTAAATTCCAACTCAGAATTTGTGATTAGAATCGTGGGGGATTCTGTGATGGCACCTCCACCATAGTTAAGAATTCCTAAACTGTGCAGACTGCAACCATCACTTTGGACAATGCAGATGCTATGATGTCAGATCTCTTGCACTCATTGCTGGAGACACAAATGGGGTATATGACCAGAGATTGATGATTTTAGAGTGTTAAATTGCAAATCGGTCTACATCTCCATCTGCCATGCCCATTACAGTAATTTGACCATCCGGTCCAGTCAGCTGTGTCATCTATTCACACCTTGCCTGCTGTCCACCTGGTTGTCCCAGCTCAACACCTTGTGGGCAATCTGGCCATCCACTCCATAACTATACTCCTTGTCCGAGTCCCATTCTCCACTCCACTTTTATGGCTTACCTGGTAGGCAGGTATCACACCACACATATGGAGGATACTGCATCTTCCATTCCACTAGGGTGTTGTACCTTAATATGGAAGACATTTGATCCTGTATTATAAGGATTTTATATTTTGTACCTTTTTCTTTTATCTTTTATCTTGTAGTACGTCATGTTTACATTTATTTGCAAGCGTTTATCTTTCTAAAGTTTTTTACATTTGTAGAACTTTACTTATAATTTCCACCATATAACCATTATTGTGTTGATGTGTTGTTAAAGTCTAATACATACATACATTAGCAATTCTCTTTATTAACATTTGTCACGACATCTATCTTGGTGAGAGAGTTTTTTTTCAACTTCTCGGTTTTCTCAATGCAGCTTTGGATGTGCTCCAT
This sequence comes from Margaritifera margaritifera, assembly GCA_029931535.1. Lineage (NCBI taxonomy): Eukaryota > Metazoa > Mollusca > Bivalvia > Unionida > Margaritiferidae > Margaritifera > Margaritifera margaritifera. The sequence goes on along the minus strand of JAQPZY010001550.1, from coordinate 2,894,364 downwards.
CTCTGCCACCTCTTCATACACCCCAAGCAGATGACCCTCCTGGCCCAGAGGCACCCACACTTCAGTTGCTTAGATAATTGGATGTTAATCTCAAATGATTACCATGATTTCTGACATGTTCAGATGCCATGGAAGAGAAGATACTGATCATAAGAAGGATCTTTCTGACTTGTTGACAAACTTTTTGCTCACCTTGTACTCAGATTGAACCTTTCCTAAGTCTTGATGTGGACAACTCACCTCAGTTTGAGCCTTTGTCTTCTTTTTCAGTGAAGCTTCTATCTTACAAGACATATGTTCTTGTAGCCAAGTATGGTATGGACTTCAGTGTGTATGGTGAGTGAACAGCATGCTCTGTCAGTTGTCTCAAGCTATCTCAAGTTCTAATTGGATGGTTTGATTGTTCCAATGAAGCAACCTGGTTTCATCTCCAAGAACAGGTTGCCATCTACAGAGAATAGTCATTTGTTCCCTTTCCTCGATCTTTTCATCAAGGGAGGCAAGGCTGCAAGACCTGGTTCACACACTCAGATGCTGAGATGCATGGAATGCATCTGCAGGGGCGGGGCTGCCTTTTTGTCAGGGAGGGAAAGCAAATTATAACCTCACGCACTGGCTTCATGATCAGTAAGGCCTCATGAAGGCCTCCACTCATGAGATCTGAGCAGTCTCAAGCCTCACCTTCAAACAGTGTTTCAATTCAAGATTTTGTGGAGCCAGTCAGCTAGCATGCACAGTAAACTTCTCCAGCTTATGCCTACCCAAGCTGGCTTTGCAGAGAGGAGAGTTGAACCTAGCTGGGCCTCTTGTGGTGGCCCAAATGATCACCAGACCCTATTCATGACAGCACAACATTTGTACCGGTTGTGGGGATTATAGCTTCTGTTGGATTCACCTCAGAAACTTTTCATCAGTAAGGCAATACCCTTATTCCAAGCCCTACAGGGATTAGATTACAACAACAACATTGCACTGATATCATCATCCCATTTGTGCTGCCTTCACTTTAGGATAGGGGTTTATCCTTTGACTGAGGATGAAATCATATTGTCCTTTGAAGGGTGACTAAGAAAGCGTTTTTGGATGCTCTTGCATTTCCTCCTTCTTTGACCTTTTCTCCTACCGTTAATGTGATTGGGTAATGTGCTCAACTGAGAAAGGAAATTTTATAGTAAATTATGTTCCTCCAAGAATACTTACCAGATCACATTACAGTAAGCCCTCTCACCAACCTTATTTGTGTTTCACTCACTCTTAAACTGGAGAACATCCAGTAGACATATAGCCACCTAGTGGTGGCAGCGGGAGGTTATTATAATAATATCCTGAAAGAGTTACTTTCCATAGGTACTGTTTTTAGCTTCTTTATTGTATTTAGATTGGAAAGACAAAATTTTCATCTTTTTGGGAGGGCTGGATTTGGGAGGTTGCAAAGTTTATTTCCTAACTTTAATTTAATCGGGTGAGTAGTCTCAGAGAAACATAATTTACTATACAATTTTAAATCTCAGTATACATTATTCCTTGTTTTGTTGCTGTAACAGTGACCTGGTATGTTCCCTACTGACCCGGTATGTTCCCAGACACTGGCCTTGTATTTTTCGTTCTGACCTTATATGGTCTCACACAGGTCATCATGTGATGTAATTTAACCCAAAAAAATACAGCTAGTCAGAGGTGGGGTAAAAATATCATACTTGCAGGCTCACTATGTTGAGAAAAAACAGCTTTTTGTGTGAAACTTGTGCATGATTGTATGGTGGAGTATAAACATGCAGGTCAGTAGATCAATATTTGTTTAAGTAATGAAATAGTGTATATTACTTGATGTGTGTTTTAATGCCATTTGTGGTCTAAGATGGTGAAGTTAAAATCATGTTGACAGATTATAAATGCAGAGTATTTTAATGACCCATTATGGCAGTGATAGGGGTATATAGTGTTTCCCTTGTCCATCTGTACATTCATCACACATTGGTTATGGTTATGGGTTGCATATAGGTCATTTCAGGTACTGGTGAGGCATCTGTTTTCCATGAACATATTTCTAGTTTCAAGTTACATGAGTACTTTATATATTCGGGTACAAAATCTCCATAGTGGGTCACAGCAGAAGAGGAGTCTGAGCTTGTTACAATTCTAGAAGCCATACTTTTGATCCAGTTTTGATACAAACTTGGAATGTGGGCTTATATCTTCAAGATCTTGGATTATATTTATAATGAGCAAAATCCACACATATTAATTAGGTAATCTTGCCTCTGATTGACTGAGCTTGTTACCAATTTGGAAGTCATAGTTTTTAGCTGGATTTGATCAGACTTTGAATATAGGCTTATATGACCAAGATCTCACACTAGTTCGACAATGTGCGGAATCCATGTATATTAATGAGGAGATCTTGCATGTGATAGCCTGAGCTTCTTACTACTCAAGAGACTATTTCTGATCCAACTTTGATCAAACATGGTAAATAGGCTTAAATCATCAAGATCTTGTATGATAACAATTGTTAGTAAGATTCATGCATATTAGTGATGTGATCTTGCATATGAATAGCTGAGCTTCTGACTTTATTTCTGACCTGATTGTAATCAGACTTGGTAAATGGGCTAATATTGTCAAGGTGTTTAAATGTTTTTATAATAGCAAGATCTATGGATATTTATGAGGTGATATTGCATCTGATTGGTTATTTTTGTTTAATAAGAATTTTGATTTGGTAAATAGGCCTATGTCATCAAACTCTTTGGTGAATTTTATTATCAGTGAAATTATGCATATTAATGACATGATCTTGCATATGATTAGCTGAGCTAGTCAACACTAGTAACTATATTTCTGTTAAGATTTTGATCAAACTTGTCAAATAGTCTTATATTGTCAAGGTATTGGATGAGTTGCTCATGAATCAGGATCTATGCATATTAATGAGGTTATCTTTTATATAATTGGCTATTGTGTTTACTACTCTGGAGACTGAATTTCAAAGTTTGTGAGATGCTTTACATAGGATATGTTCTTACAATACTGCCCAAGCCTGCTTAATAAAATGGTCAGTTGTTATGTTATGTAAGCTGGGTGAGCACTGTCTGGCCCACTTGGGCCTCTTGTTTTCAATGATCTGGATAGTTACTAATGGTATTAGAATTTCAGTTCACCCCTTGGGGGAAACTAAGAGTGTGGACTGTGAGAAGTTTGGAGGGCAGAGGAATATAAATAGCAGAAAATCATGGGGATAGGTGACTTGGCTGCAGATTTGTAATGGAAATTGTTTCTTTTTCAGGATAAAGACATCAATCTGCGAGTTTACAGAGAATGTCAGGATGATATAGATGCTGAGAGCTGGGAGATTGTTTGCAAGTAAGTTTCTCTTAATGCCATAAAATAGGGTGACCAAATGCTGGTCAAGTTTAGCAATATTGTGATTCTTAAACCCTATCAGTTTTGTTTTTGTTCCTGAACTTGGATGAAACGTGTAGTGATCAAGAATGGATGTACTGACTATACAAGGTAAATAATGGGGATAATCTGGACCAGCATTTAATCACTATATTGTGTTTAAATTTTGTCTCATAACTTATGCCCAAAGTCTTATCCCTAAAATACACTTCAGCAGAAAGAATCTTCTCAGATGGATTGAAAATAGCAAATTTGTCCTTTATATTTTCAACTCTGCATACAACTTTTTCTTTTTTTTTTCTTTTTTTTTGTTGTTGTTATAACTGTTATAGAAATATCTACATTAAAAATATACACACACACCATTGCTCTTTGTTATAACTGTTATAGAAATATTTACATTAAAAAAATACACACACACCATTGCTTTTTTTTAAACTGTTATAGAAATATCTAAATTAAAAAAATACACACACACCATTGCTCTTTGTTATAACTGTTATAGAAATATCTACATTAAAAATATACACACACACCATTGCTCTTTGTTATAACTGTTATAGAAATATCTACATTAAAAAAAATACACACACACACCATTGCTCTTTGTTATAACTGTTATAGAAATATCTGCATTAAAAAAATACACACACACCATTGCTTTTTGTTATAACTGTTATAGAAATATCTACATTAAAAATATACACACACACACACCATTGCTCTTTGTTATAACTGTTATAGAAATATCTACATTAAAAATATACACACACACACACCATTGCTCTTTGTTATAACTATTGTAGAAATATCTACATTAAAAATATACATACACACACACCATTGCTCTTTGTTATAACTGTTATAGAAATATCTACATTAAAAATATACACACACACACACCATTGCTCTTTGTTATAACTGTTATAGAAATATCTACATTAAAAAAATACACACACACACACCATTGCTCTTTGTTATAACTGTTAAAGAAATATCTACATTAAAAAAATACACACACCATTGCTCTTTGCATATATAGTTGAATTCAAATATGCAAGCTATTTTATCAGTATTTTATAAGCTGAACATTTCTGTGGGAGATTTTGTTTTTGCTGGTTTTAATGGCACTTTTAATACATTATTTGCTATATCGTGTTGAGGAAATGGGACCTAAGTGCCTTTCCCAAGGAGACACTGAAGCAGCTGACCTGGGCCTGGGTTGGTCTGGGTGGGTATCGAACACGCAACCCTTGAACTATGAGTCTGATGCTCTGCCAGCTATTAGTTGGTTTGATCAAAGTTCTTGATAGATATGAGAACACCCTTACATTGGGATTTGACAGCTGTTATCAGCGAAAAAAAACATTTATACAAGTAAAGAATCCTGAGCAGAGGGAAAATTATTGTGGTGTAAATTAAGCAGTAATGATTTGTTTGGTTGCAGCCTTTTTGAATTTTAATGACATCCCTCGAGTGAAAATGCAAATAATCTTGAAAGAAAATGGTAATCTTCTTTTAACCTTTGCCAAAAATTATTTTGATTTTCTTGTAACATATGCCTTGAATTGACTCCGTTTGATTTTATGATATTAGGGACCGAGCAGAATTGTTCAAGTTGATAAGATCCTTACAAGGTGAAGTGGGTATCACCAAAGACAGAGAAAAGGAAGAATCTCCAGATACTACTGGTAAATTATAAAATTTAGACTTTTTGTCTTGTCTGTAAAGATATTGGTATCAGTTTTCCATTAGCAATGGAGGCATTGGCATCAACAATGTTAGGGTTCTATGATAAAGCTTTTGAAAGTCATTGATCTTCTACAGCATTTGTTTTAAATATTACTAAGTGCCTAAAATTTTCGGCCCAAAAATTCATGGATTTTCTGTCTCACATGCATAAGCAGACAGAATTTGAAAAGCAAATAAATGCAAATCAGTGTAAAAAATGAAACCATTCTGAAAATTCAATACTTACTAAACATGCAAATGTTAATAATTTTGCAGAATTACATACAGCTGTAATGACAGTTTCAGTCTCACATTATATGTTGTGTAGCTTGATACATGTTAATACTATGTACTTTATATATCGTATTGACAAAAAAATATAAAAACATTCTCGATATGTTTAATTACACCAAGTCTAGACATTGAGAGTCCCTCTTGAGTTCATTGAAGATTATATATTAGCTTGTTATTCCTTACTTTGCTCTACTATGCTTTAGCACAAATATTTGATCACAACTCAATTGTCCCACACCCCTAAGTCAAGACTCAACACATTATCTATTTATGTTTTAGTATGAATCTTTCAAAATGATCTGTAAGAAGTCTGCTGATACATGGCTAGAATCTAATGCCTCATTTATCATCAGAAAGCCTTAGCTGAGATAAAATTTATCATCAGAAAGCCTTAGCTGAGATAAAATTTATCATCAGAAAGCCTTAGCTGAGATAAAATTTTGTATGAGCAATGATCATAATACCCAGTTCAAGTTTGTTTTAATTCAGCTTTTTGTGGTCAATGTTTGACAGAGTTATTTCCCCTGTTGAACTTATTGCTTGTGTATTGCACTCTTTTTTTGCACGATAACTTGAGAATAAATTTGAAACATGAAAATTTAATTTTGTACACAGTTTGTACATGTTGTTGTGGGTGCCTTTAGCAATGTTATTACACTTTTTGACCAAGACTTAAATGCAAGTGATGAACTTATTCACCTTCAAGCAATACTTGATGTGTTGTGTTACTGCTTGTGTATTGGTTATCTTAAGAAACTGTCAATTTCTTGTACTGTGTTTCAGAAGAAAACAGTAAAGATTGTCTGGTAAAGGACACAGAGGGAAAGGTGTTATTAAAAGATGTCAGAATTGTCCTTAGGGACAAAAAGCCATTAGTAAAAGACATTAAAGTCGAACCTCCAGATAAAGATGACACAGAAGAAGATACTCAATCAGGGGCTATTCGAGAGATAAAGAATGGCCCATTGATCATCAAAACAGAGCAAAAAGACTCTGATTCAGAGGGTAAAGGGGACAAGGAGGATTCTAGAGAGAGAGAGGAGAAACTGAGCAAAAAAGTTTCTAAAAAGAAGCGAAAATCCAAAAAAGTGTTTCATTTGGAGAGTGAACATGAAAAGGAATATGATGAATGCCAAGATAAAGAAGGAAAAGAAAGATTGGAGTTAGAGAAACCATCACCAGGGTTAACACAAGGGAAGGAAAAATCTTTAGAAGACTTGGATAATGAGTTGGAATCAAACATTAAGTCTGATGGTAGAGATGAGGACAGAAATGAAAAATGTAAAGATGGGGAAGTTATTCAAAGAAAAAACACAAACAAAGGAAAAGGCAAACAAAGTAGTGATATAGATAGCCAAGAACATGACAGGACTTTTTGGTCCAAGCATTCAGATTTTAAGACAGACTCAGAGGTGAAAGGTAAATCTGCAAAAGGTAATGGTAGGGATTCAGAACAGAAAGATAAGATTAATTCCAATTTTTCACAAAACAAAGAAAAATGTAATGAATCGGCAAAGATTGTAACTGCTAAAGAGTTGGGGGAATCCTTAGAATCTAAACCAGACAGCAAAATGTCCGATAAAGAATTACAGTCAAAGCATAAAAATTACTCAGTTGAGAACACAAAAGGTCTGACAGAAGTGGAAAAAGAAGAGTTCAGTAAAAATTTACATACTTCTGATAAAGAAAATCGGAAGAGTAGAAAAAAGGGTGTTTCCGTATCAAGTGACCCAAAAGACAAAACTGGAGAAAAAGGTGTTTCAGTATCAAGTGAATTGAAAGACAAAACTGGAGAAAAAGATGTTTCAGTATCAAGTGAATCGAAAGATAAAAAAGCTGTGTCTAAATGTGAGGAAAATATAATTAAGGGAAGAGATCAGAATGGTACCCATGCTTCTCATGTAGCTGTGTCTGATCCTGAAGAGGAAGAAACCAACCAGTCAAATGAGGCAAACAGTTCAGGTAACCAAAATATTTCAAATTCACTGTCTTCATTTGAAGGAGGAAAAGGAGGCAATGATTCTGGAAAGATTTGTGATAAAGATGATGGTGATTCTAAGATAATTGGTGGCACTTGTAAAGTCAATTCAAATGAAGCAGACAAAAGGGGCAAGAGTGATTCTGTTAACATGGAGGAGAAAAGTACTTGTAAGGAGGGAGTGTCCGAAATCAAAACAAGTGTGGATAAAGAGAATAAAGTTCAGTACGAGTGCAATAAAGATGAAGCGAGTCCAAGCAATGTGGAGCTTAATAAAGAGAATTTGGAAAGGACTGCACAAAAAGGAGGAAGTGCTTCTCTTACATCAGCAAGTGTTGAAAGTTTTGTTTGTCAGAGTTCTGATGTCACAGATGCCGACACATCTGATGCCATAGATCAATCAAGGGATTCAAATGTTGAACAGTCATCACAAAACCTAGAGAGTAATGCGACCTTATTATGTCAAAAAGGAGAAACAGAAGAAAGTTATTTAGGTTCTAAATGTCAAGAAAAGGCAGAAGAAATGTCTTCAGATAAGAAGCAGAAAGTTAAAGAAAGTGAAATTTCAGTAGATGGTAGGAAGTCAAAGGTCCATGAATCTTCCAGAGATGAAATGAAGGATAGCAAGACAGACATGCAAAAGATAGTGAAAGTGTCATCAAACTCCACTTGTGTAAAATATGAAAAGAATGAAGGTTCAAAAGCAAAGAAAGCCAGCAGTTTGAAAGATAGTTCTAAAGATTCTGCACCTAATAGTAAAGGATCATCCAACAACTTGGATATGGCTTTCTCCAAAAGTTCAGAATTGTCAAAAGAAGCAATTAAGAATGTGAATGATAGTGAAAATGTGGCAAAGGAAATGGAAAATTCAGTTAAATGTACACATAATGGTGACGATACTCATACTACCTCAAAAATACAGAATGAAAGTGTGAAGTGTGTTGAAGCTAACACTAAAATAGAAAATGATAAACTAAGTGTAAATAAGGAAGAATCTAAGGAACAGTCCACTGATATTAAATTTAAGAATGTCGGTGATAATGTGGAAGAGCCGGTAAAAGAAGAGTTATCTAGGAACAATACAGAACATAATGAGCCCAGCAACTCTCTGGATGATGCTTCAAAAAATTCAGCCACATCATCACCTGTTATCAGCAGAAGGAGTTTGAGAACTAGGTCCAAAGCAAATGAGTCACAACAAGATCAAACCACTGCTGTCACATCAGTTGATAAGTCCACATTTATCCAGGGTCATGAAAATGAATCATCTGCTGTTCTAAAGGAAAGTAAATCAGAAGCAGCAGAGACTGGTAAATCAAAGAACAAACAATCTAGAAAAGAGTGTGTTGATAAAACAGCAGACTCAAAGAAGGCCATAGAGATGGAGAAGGAAGAAACAGATGGAACAGTAGATGAAGCAGAGAAAGATGCTGAGAAAAGTAAAAAGATAAAGAAGACGAATACAGAGAAAGAAATTAATTCACAGGAGGAAACTTCTGATAAGAAAACACAGGAAGAACAAAAGGCAGAAGAGTTAGACAATGAAGAGGAGAACATTCCTATGTCCACTGAAAGGGGTAGAGGAGGTTCATCTAGGGGTCAAGCAAGCGGGGCAAGCGGAGGTAGAAAAAGACAGGTATAAAGACAAATGTTTGACCTCACGCTTAAAAAAGTTTTTGGAAGTTATTTAAGGCAGGCAGAATGACTCATAGTGTAATCAATTTTACATGCCAGACTACAATCCTCATTACAATAATTTATGCACACGATAACCCAAAGCTTATGATGTCATGTTATACACCCATGCCACAGGGACAGAAAGCAAGCCTTATTACAATAATTTATGTAGACAAGATCACATAGCGTATAATGTCATGTTATACACCCATGCCACAGGGACAAAAAGCAATCCTTATTACAATAATTTATGTAGACAAGATCGCATAGCTTATAATGTCATGATATACACCCATGTCACAAAGGACAAAAAGCAATCCTTATTACAATCATTTATGTAGCCAAGATCACATAGCTTATAATGGCATGATATACACCCATGCAACAGGGACAGAAAACAATCCCTATTACAATAATTTATGTAGACAAGATAGCATAGCTTATAATGTCATGATATACACCCATGTCACAAAGGACACAGAGCAATCCTTATTACAATCATTTATGTAGACAAAATTGCATAGCTTATAATGGTATGATATACACCCATGTCACAAAGGACAAAAAGCAATCCTTATTACAATCATTTATGTAGACAAGATCGCATAGCTTATAATGTCATGTTATACACCCATACCACAAAGGACAAAAAGCAATCCTTATCACAATCATTTATGTAAACTAGATTACATAGCTTATAATGTCATGTTATACACCCATGTCACAAAGGACAAAAAGCAATACTTATTACAATACTTTGTGTAGACAAAATCCCATAGCTTATAATGTTATGATATACACCCATGCCAGAGGGACAGAAAGCAATCCTTACAATAATTTATGTAGACAAGATCACATAGCTTTTAATGTTATGATATACACCCATGCCACAGGGACAAGAACAATTCCTGTTACAATAATGTATACAGATAAGAACCCAAAGCTTTTAATGTCATGTTATACATCCATGCCACAGGGTCAAACAAAATAGTAACCAAAACTTCATATATAGTTGAAATGAAATGACATGATTGGTTGGTTACAAGTTAAGAGACGCAAAAAAAGATTCCATGACCTGGGTAATAAACATGATCAAAATATTCTTATTTCATTAGTTTTAGTATTTCCAACATACCAGTTTAAATATGACCTAATTTTACAATGCCCTGATCCTTTTCAATGGTGCTAAGACTGTATTCAATAATGCCATGACCATTTTTACCATCAAAAATTCCTTTCAGATATTTTTCTTTAGCATACCGTCTTCCTGTTCCGAATCATCATATAGTCTTCTCAATAGTATACAATGCGAATTGTTTCCTTTGCCTAAATTGAGACAGAGGACAAGTCAGGCTTGCCCATAACCTGATGTCATTATCTTGTCAGTTCATTTTAATGTTGATTGATGACAGTTAATCCTTTGATTGACATTTGGCATACTTTTAAATGCAAAATGGAGTCTTTAAACAAACTTGTCAAAATAAACCCTAGATATATCAAAATAAGGAAAGATAAATCACTATAATGTTGCACTCGATGCCATGGTCATTAAACTAAGAAACTGATGCACCATCACCGAGATAACCATTACAGTGGTTTCAAGCATTTGTAAGTATTAACCTAATGGGCTCCCTAGTCATCAATTTAAATGTGCATACTTTGAGACTTGCAAAATACACATGTTAAAATAGTACACATTTTCAGATTGGATCAAGCAAAATATAAAATAAACACCCCATCATCCTATCACTCACCCACCCCCAGCCACTACCAGGAGTTTAATTTATACTTTTTTTGTCAATGAATGGTCAATGTTTCTCATGACCACAATGAAATCTTACAAATATGGGATGGGTGTACAGATTCTGAACTACATGAGTGGATTTAAAGCTGTTTATTTGTATTCAAAAGTCAGAAAGATGTTAAAATCTACCCATTTGACAGATGTGTGGATTTTAGGTAAACAAACTTTGCCGTGTAACAACCCTGTTTAACAAGTAGATGTGAATGCCTTAAGAGATGAAATTTTTTTTTATACATCTGATCTTTATCAGTGTTGTACTTTCAGCATGGGATCACAGGTTTCCCTTAATTTTTTGTCCTATGTCCTCCAAATCTTGACCCAGTGTGGACCCCCTAAATGTGTTTTCCATGGGGAAAAAATTTAAAAATATGTCTACAACTTTTCTTTAGTGGATGTCCGTCAGCATGTATATTGGAACTAACAATGGCCAAAGTTGCTAAAGGTGATAAAAACTATAAGATGGCAATGAATATCAATTTTAAAATAATGTATCTGGCAAAGAAAATATTCAAGGTTGTGGTAGTCGGCCAGGTTGCAATGTAAATATTTGATGGACATTATTCTAATGTATTTTCGAGGTTAAAGTCGCACTTATGTCAAGAAAGATTTAATTTGAGGTTGAATTAATGACAAAAGAGACTAAATTTATGCAAATACACCAACAGATTTAATTTAATTAGTGATATATTGATCTGAAGGTATACTATATTTCATGAAACAAATTATACAGTGATATTTGTTTGCATATCATAGAATTGGGTGGATGATAGTGCTGAAGATTCACCAGTAGAGCCTGTCTCCAAGAAAGCCAAAGGGCGCAACCATGTAACCTCCAGAGGTCGGGGCAAAAGACATCAGCGGCAGGTAGCATCCAGTTCAGGAGAATCTTCCTCGACTTCCAGTGATGATGATGTTCCCTTAAGTACCCTTTCTAAAAGTGCAAGGGGTAGAGGGGCCTCAAGGGGTAGAGTGGCAGCTGTCAGAGGCAGGGGAGGAAGCAAAGGAGTTGCAGACATGCCTACACGGAAAAGCTCAAGGCCTGTTAAGGTATCCATAGAATACTTCATTGTTAGTATTGGTCAATTAGATTTATTTAGCTCATCTGGCCATAATGCCAAGCGAGCTTATGATATGATCATATGTCCTTCGTGCATTGACTGTCACGTGGCAGCCTTTTGCAACTGCTATTTACAACTTCTTCTTAACTGCTCAACAGAATTTGACCAAATTTAACAGAAAGCATTCTGGCATGAATTTCTTTCAGATTTGTTCAAATGATGCTGATCCACCATAAAATATGGCCACAATTAATAAATATAAAAAAACCTTGAAGCAACTTCTCTAAAACTGCCTGACAGAATTTGACAAAAAGCATCCAGGCAATAAAGTCTTTCAGATTTGTTCAGATGATACAGATCCACCATCAAATATGCTGCCATTACTAAAAATATAAAAACCCTTACATGACTTCTTCTGGAGAAAAAACTCAATAGGATTTTACCAAATTTGACAGAAACCATCCTGGCACGAAGCTTTTTGCAATTTGTTCAAATGATGCTGATCTGCTATAAAATATGGCCACAATTACTAAAAGTAGAAAAACCCTTAAATGACATCTCAAAAACTGCTCAACAGAATTGAACCAAATTTGAAGAAAGCCTCCTGGCATGAAGGTCCTTCAAAATTTTGCAGATAATGCTGATCCACCCTCAGATATGGCAACCATTACTAAAAATACTTTTCTAAAACCGCTCAACAGGATTTTTCAAATTTGAAAGAAGGCAGTCTGGCATTAGGGTCTTTCAGATTTGTTCAAATGATGCTAATCTGCAATCAGATATGGTTGCAGTTGATAAAAATAGATACACTTTTAAATAACTTTTCAAAAATGACTTAACAGAATTTGACAGAAAGCATCCTGGCATAGATGGCTTTTAATTTTATGCAAATGATGCCAATCTGCCATCAAATATGATCGCTGTTACTAAAAATAGAAAAACCTATAAACCACTCAATAAAATTTGACCAAATTTGACAGACACCATCTTGGCATGAAGGTCTTACATATTTGTTTAGGTGATGCTGATTTGCCTTCAAATATGGCCACCATTACTAAAAACAAAATAATCCTTAAAAACCACTCAACAGAATTTGACCAAATTGGATAACAAGCATCCTTGCATAGATGGCTTTCAGTTTTATACAAATGATGCTGATCTGCCATTAGATATAGCTGCTGTTACAAAAAATAGGAAAAAATGAAAACATCCTCTTATAAACTGCTTAACAGAATTGTAGCAAATTTGTGAGAAAGCATACTGGCATCAAGGTTTGTTCAAATGATGCTGATTCATGATCAAATATGGCCCTTGTTACTAAAAAGAGAAAAATCTTAAAATTATTTCTTAAAAACCACTCAACAAAATTTGACTAAACTTGACAAAAAGAAACATTCTGTCATGAAGTGCTTTCAAATATAAATGGTGTACATTCACCGTGAAATATGATCCAATATTGCTAAAATATAAAATCCTTTGAATGACATCTCAAAAAGCACTCAACTGAATTTAACAGAAGCCATCTTGGCATGAAGGGCATTCAAGTTTGTACTAACGATGCCAGTCTGCTATCAAATATGGCTGCTTCTACTAAAGATAGAAAAATGTCTTCATATAAGCCACTTTATAGAATTTGACCAAATTTGACAGAAAGCATCTTAGCTTGAAGGTCTTTAAAATTTTTAGAAATTAGGCTGATCCACCATCAAATATGGTGGCAATTACTAAAAATAGAAAAACATTTATTCAACTTTATCTAAAAAAAACTGCTTAACAGAATGTAACTATGACAGAGAGCATCTTGGCATAGAGTCCTTTCAATATTTGATAAATGATATTGATGTGCCATTAAATATGGATGAAGATATAAAAATGAGAGAAGTCATAAAACAATTTTCATAACATCTGCAATCAACAGCATTAGAATAAATTTCTACAGAAAGCATCCTACTGATCTAGACTTTTTTGACCAACTGTTTTTTGCATTTGTTGCAGAAAGTATATATTGTTCATCAATGAATCATTTGTATAAATAAGTAAGCGAAGGATTTTGAATTGATATTCTTGAATAATAGGATCATCAGTAATTGTAAATGGTTTTTAAATCACCTGGCCGTAAGGCCTAGTGAGCTTATGGTATGGCGCTTTTGTCTGTTGTGTGTCATCCAGTCACAACTGCCATTTACATCTCATGAATCACAAAACAGAATGTAACCAAATTTGACATAAAACATCCTGGCATAAATCTCTTTCAAATTTGTTCAAATGATGCTGATCTGCTATCAAATATGGCCTCCATTACTAAAAACAGAAAAACCTTTATACAGAATTTGACCAAATTTAAAAGCATCCTGATATCAAGCTCTTTCAGATTTGTTGAAACAATCCCAATCAGCCATCAAATATGGCCACAATTACTAATACTAGAATAAACTTTAAATGACTTCTCAAGAACTGCTTAACAGAATTTGACCAAATTTGACAGAAATAATCCAAGCAATAAGCTCTTTTCAGAATTTTTCAAATTATGCAAATCTGCCATCAAATATGACCACCATTTTCTAAAAATAGGAAATACCTTAAACAACTTCTTCTCTAGAACAGATAACAGAAATTGACCAAATTTGACAAAGCATCCTGACGTGAGGGTCTTTTAAATTTATTCAATTGATGCCAATCCACCATCAGGTATGACCACCATTATTAAAAATAGGATAAACTTTAAACGACTTCTACTAAAGAACTGCTCAATAGAATTTGACCAAATTCACAGAAATCATCTGGGCAATATGAGCTTTCATTTGTTCAAATGATGCAGATCCACGATCAAATATGGCCACTGATACCAAAAATAGGAAAAAGCTCAAACAACTTATCAAGAAATGCACAAAAAGGTTGACTAAATTTGACAGAAGCATCTTGGCTTGAAGCTTTTTCAGATTTGTTCAAATGATGTCGATCTGATATGGCCACCATTACAAAAAATAGAAAAAGCTTTAAAAGACTTCTCAAATACCACACAACAGAATTTGACCAAATTTAAAAGCATGTTATCATCAATGTCTTTCAAACTTTTTCAAATGTTACTAGTTACATTGACATGTCTTTTTAGTTACCTCGTTTTGGGGTTCTGCGGTAGCTCAGTTGGTAGAGCACCAGACTTGTAATCCAAGGGTCACAGGTTCAAGACCCGCTTGGGTCAGCTACCTCAGTGTGTCCTTAGGAAATGCACTTAGCTCCCATTTCCTCAGCGTAATTGACCCAATAATGTGTTATAAGTACTGTTAAAACCACCAGGAACAAAACTAACCTCTTTTAGGCCTCAGGACAGTGTGTGTGCCCTTTGGACTGAAGATGTCTGGTCCAGTGTTCTAAAGAAACAGCTTAAAAGTTGAGAGAAAATTGCCAGGTCGAAAACATCTGACCAAGATACACCAAGTATCCACTCTAACTCTGAATCACTGGCCAGTTTTATTGGGGATGCAGAGATGTCTCCCCCTCCACCAGCGAAAGCAGCCAAACCAACCCCCATGACTACAACACTCCGGCCTGCGGAGACCTTGCCATTAGAATTCAGTCGAGACCTGGAATCAGGATTGATTAGAATCATATCGAAAGCTATGTTGACGACCGAAATTTGACAATTATTCATCCTTTGTTAATATGCAGCCCACTGGGTGTAAACCCATCTCCCCGCCCATTAATGAATTTGAGGAGGAAGCCAGGCACGTGGGAGTATTTTTTTTACCTTCCTGGCCACACCAGCCAGCAAGAATTTCATCATACACTGTAAGCCATCCCAGCTGCCAACAAACTGTCGAGACATCTGGCCATCTATGATGATGGTCAGGGTATTAATCAAGCTGGCATACAAGACTGGAGAACAACACATTGCTTGACTGCACCTTTTGGTCTTGAAGTCATATGCAGAAAATACCGCTTGGACCAGCCAGCCGGCAGGCTTGCCATTCAGCCAACCCAACTGCACACCAGCAACACATGCCAGAATTGCATGTAGAGCCAACTGTCCAGCCAATCGAGCCATCTGTGCTGACCCAGTTGACCATACCAGACTGGCATCATACAACTGTACCACAATCAGTCTGGGATGCTTCAAGGCTGGCTATGTTAACTTTTCCAACCGGGAGATATCTGGCATTGTACACTGATGATACAGCGTCGTCATTGCCTCATGACATGATCTACCCCTGGACTTGCACACAGGAGGATAATACCCTTGTGGAGGAGCTTTCTAACTTGGAGCTGCTGGAAAATTCTGATACAGCAGTGGAACAGACAGAATTTAGTTTCAAAGCCACAAGAATAGAACAGACACAATTTAGTTTCAAAGCCACTATTGAGGATATTTATAGGATCTTACCTCCAACAGAATGCCCTCTTCCTCCAGTGGTGAATAAAGCCTATAAGGTCAAGGCTTCTGTAGATGGTGACAATGAAGAACATTCATCCTTCAGAATCTTGTCGCAGTCTTCAATGAAAGCAGAAATTAATGAGCGCCTTTCAGATAAGACCCATGACCCCGGTAATAGTAAGACGTTCTTCTCTGCCAGTCAATATTCCTGCCACCTTCTCACAGCATTGGTATAGGTTTCATACCAATGCATACCATACTGAAGTGCCTAACCCTGACAGAACTTGACGGCCATAAATATGTCTGCCCAGCTATATTATGAAGTATACAGACAAGCATTCAAATGCCACATTGAAGTTGGTAAGGAACATGGTTTCCACTCCGCTTAGCAGAGAAGGCTGGAAATGATCATTCTTGGGATGCTGTCAGCTGCATCACCAAGGTCATCAACAGTGCGGCTCATCACACAATGATGAATGCCCTAACACCCTCCTGCAATTTTGACCACATTAGAAGGGACACTCTCATGTGGTCTTCTTCATTGAAGCTGCATCATGCAATAACATTGCTCCCTCTCTTTCAGTTCTCCCCCCCTGTTCGGGGGATGAAAATAAGGAGGTAAGAAAACAGGCAGCACAAGAGTTACCCCTTCAGCTATCTGTTCAAACTCCAATTTTGGTACGTCTGTATCAAGAACCATCCCAAAGGAAAACATGCCAGGCGAATTACAGGAGTTATCCTCAGCCACAGCAAACATTTAGTGGTCAAGCGAGTAATAGGCTGTCATAGCCCCCTACTTATCACAGGCATACCAGATGCCAGATGGGTTGGGGGAGGGGGGAGAAAAGTTTTTTCCTCCCCAAAGCCTCCCACCAACAAGCACTGACTTGCTGCACCTACCGCCCTCTGGCAACCCTTCTGTGGGTGCCAGACTCCTGTTTTGCAATGCTTGGATCAGGTTATTCCCAGACAACGCTTGGTTGATCCAAGTAGTTTCAGAGGGGCTTTGGATCTCATTCACCCAACACCCTCCACTTTTGTCATTCCCCTTCATGACAGAGACTCCAGGTGACCCCATGAAGGCAGACACATTACAGAAGGAAATAGAAACTTTACTAGCAAAATGGGCAGTAGAGATAGTTAAAAAACCAGACTCTCCAGGTTTCAATTCCTGGCTGTTCCTGGTTTCAAAATCCAACAGGTAGTTAAGACTGGTCATACATTTGAGCAAACTCAACCAATTCATAACAGTAAAAAAATTCTAGATGGAAATAGCAAGGTCTGTCCATTTGCCTGTTCGACATGAAGAATACACAATAAGTCTCAACCTGTCTGATGCATATTTCCATATCTCTATTCACATAACATCTCACAATTACCTTCATTTCACTTACTGCAGAGTAGCATATCAATTCCGCTCACTCCTGTTTTGCCTAAATCTCAGCCCTTAGGCCTTCACTAGGGCACTGGACTGCATCGTAGCACACTTTAGGATGACCTCCCCCATGATGACAGTGGCATACCGGGACAACATTCTGCAGAAACATTCGGTAAGTTCAGTTTTGTTCACAACATTTACAATCTTCTTTACCTCATTCACAGTTTAGGGTGGATAGTCAGTGTGGAGAAGACTCTGTTCCTTCCCAACATTTTGTTCATTTAGGTATGGAGTTTCTAACCTATATCAATCTGGTTTGTCTTCCTCCCAAACGCATTGACAGTATTGTGCAAGTGTCAGCAAGTTTTGTGCGGTGGTGGACCTCCTAATCTTCAGCTGCCTTTACATGTGTCTTCTGCAGATGACTGTCCTCTCTCAGTGGCACCCAGTATCAGATCGTATAGATCACCACATAGCGATCTCAACAGAACTCGGACACTTCTCTCTCAGTGGCAAGCGAGTGGTTATCGGCAGGAATACTGTTAGAAACCCAACAACCAGATTTCACAATTTGCTCAGGTGCCAGTTTGTCAGGTTGGGGGCCCACATGCTATTGGATTTTGTCACAGTCAGCGGAAGGTTGACGCAAGAAGAGAAGGATCTTCATATCAACCTTTTGGAAATGATGGCTGTTCTCAACATTTTCCATGCCTGGCAGGATCACATTCAAAGACAGTTTTGATAATGTCAGACAACTCAGTTGTAGTGACTTACCTCTTGAAACAAGGGGAAACCAAGTCACCAGACCTTTGTGTTATGATATGGGAGTACCTTCATTGGTGTGCCTAGTATCAAATAAACATTAAAGTCTGACACATCCTGATCAGGATCAGTGTCTTGACCTACCACTCAAGGCAGGAAAGCAAGATATAACTCCACAAGCGCTGGCCCCTTGGTTAAAGAGAGTTATTTAGGTCTGTTTACTCTGAGTTCTCAGAAGACCAGGTATGACTTGTGAAGATTTCAGCTCATGAAATATGAGCAATTTCCATGAGCCTGGCTTTTGAACGCATTGTCTCAAATAAAGACATAATGGAGTCAGTTGGCTGGCACACCCTGTATATTTTTTCCAGTTTCTGCTTGTGACATGGCCTTGCAAAGAACTTAGCTAAATCTTGTTGGGCTTTTGGGTTTCTGCCCAGACAGTCAGCAAGCCCCACAAATAACCACATTCCTGGGTATGACCAGTCAACTTTCGCTGGATTCACCTGGGAAACTTTCAGTTGTAAAACAATTGCTGCTTGTGTGAGCCCACAGGGTCCTTCTTCACACACACATAATCACATAATTTCAATTTTGTGCTAACTAGCATTCTGAGAATTTCATTCTTCTACTGAAGCACTCATATACAGGGTGATCCAAGTAGAGGTTGGATGCCTAGCATTTCCTTCTCTGACCTATTCTTCTAATGTTAATGTGACTAGCAATGTATTTGACAGAGAAAGGAAATTTTGTAGCAAATTTCTCCAAAAATACTTACCTGATCACATTATTATAAAGCCTTCCCACCCTTCCCCGCAATGCGAGCTTCTTGCCTCATGGATCGCTCAAGCTTAAACTGGCTACATCCAGGGTATGGGTCACCACCTAGTGGGATAAGGGGAGAAAATCTGTAAGAGTTGCTTCCCTTTGTCAATATGAGCTGTAAACAGAAAGATGTTATTACGTCTATAGGAGAGCTGGATTCCAGAGGTAGCAGAAAGTGATTCCTAACATTAATGTGATTGGGTAAATATTTTTGGAGAAACAATTTATTACAAAATTTCCTTTCTTTACCCCAGTATAATTCTCATATTGTTAAAGCAATAAAAATTACCCCAGATATGATAACTCCAGTGAACAAACTGGTAAACCCACCAAAACCAAGACAAAACTTAAATGAAACTTCTGATGATGAATTGGATTACACAGTGGCATGAATAGAGAAGAAAAACATTATTACATCAGCAATAATTGGCTTGAAAGCTGATACTTCACAAAGACTGATGACTGTAATGTTGGAGGGGCATAAGATTATAGACTTTGAATTCTCTCTCACTGTTAGAGTATGGCAATCTAGAGGGGAGAATCCTACAGTAAAGATGGTTATTTATTTGGTTTTTCATGCAACAAAACATTCACAATAGACTATGTAAAAATGATATCATTTTATTATGAGATTGGCTTGTTATGATCACACCATTTATCAAATGAAGGGCACCAATTGGCCCCTTTTTTGTCAAACTTGGCTGAAACACTGGTACCCTTTCCAGTACACTAACCTGGTCCCCTTATGCTCTTTCTGGGCATTGTTTTCCACTTTAAAAGGAGATTTTTCCTTAATTCAGCCACTGCTGGTGGAACATCTGGCACAATACTGATACTCAACCCTCCTGCAGGATTTTGTAAGCTCCGTGTCATACCTCCTTCTAATCCAACAAGTTGCTGAATCACAAAATTATGCTTTTTTACTCACTTGGACCACCAGGAGACAATAAACAACCTGAAAGCGCATTCTGGTTGCATCACCTTTCTTCATTTCTAGCGAATCCATGAAAAATGTATGCACTACTGAATCCCTAATGTGTGGGCTTCACTTAAAGTTCCTGGAAGATTCTGAATGACCAGGTTCCATTTTCTACCCTATTAAGGTGGCACTCTCCAGTTTCGTACTTTGCATAGGGTTAGAAATTTAAAGAAAAAGAATTACCCAGGGTTTCCTCACTGGCTGTTCTGGCTATTTAAAAAAGACCTTGTATATCTTAGGCATTTTTAAAAGAACTTTGAATTCCCTTTATTTTGGTGTATGATTGATGGGTGAAATTTGGGTTATAGAGTTATACAGCTTGGTCTTACTTAAGATGTGCACCTCTGAAAAATCTGCTAGCTCCGCTTAGTCATTTTCACTTCCTGGACTTCAAAGGTAAATAATAAAAAAAAGAGCCGATAACTTTTTTTACTTTTTAGATATTTTGTAATTTATTCATAGTACTTTCAGAGGCTGGTATTGTCTGCTCTGGCAAAATTTGTTTCCCTATTTTAATAACTCCTGAAAATAGTGCACTTTTGACTAATTCAGGCTGATTTTTCGAGTACTTTAGAGTGGCCATTTTGTCTGCCGTGTGTTTAGATCATGTCTAGTGTCCAAAAGTACAATATGTAAAGAAATTTCAACCACAGTACATGAAAGTAACATAGAGGTCTGCAAACATTCTCTCCATTGTGCATGTTGCAAATGCAAAATACTTCATCTTACACCTGTCACTCTCTCAGAAGCATGTATTATCTGTAGAGCGCCCCCATTAAGACAACATATGCATTATTATTATATGATTTAATTTTGGTTGTATAGCTGAAACATTTAAGCCGCAAGCATATAAACAGTCCTTTATAATTCTCATGTATTTTCCCACAGAACAGTATTCATTTGTAGCAAAGTCCCACACAAGCCCAGCCACCACCACCCACCCCCCCACCCCCCCATGATGAAAAGTGGGCTATTTTAAAACTACACCTTGCATTTTCTCAACAATAGCAACCAATGTTTTGGTAAAAGACAGGAACATGAAACTTGCCACAATTATTCATGAGATGTCACTAATAAAATTTACAGACTGAACAGGGATGGAAGAGTTCAGGTTCACAGAGGTCAAAGGGTACAAAGTTTGCTAATTCTTCTAACACTAGTATATGGAAAAAAGCGAATCTGCTTTATTATCATTATTTTCCAGAATTTTATTACAACCGAATGAAAAGAAACATTTTTGCTATATTTTTCTTAGACTTAATACAACAGTTTTAAATTTAAGTTGACTTTACTCCTGTGTTCTAAGACTTCTAATTTTCCCATAATTGAGGTCATTGCACACAAAATACTGCCATAAGGCATATTGTGTAAGCAAGAGCAAAATAGGCATAATTAGCTTATTTGTATGCATAACATCAATGTTAATATACCATTTTGTTGAGAAATGCATACATAATTATATGAGAAAGAGAAAAGCAATTGCACAAATTTTCATATTTATTTTAAGGTGGCGCTCTCCAGTTTCGTACTTTGCATAGGGTTAGAAATTTAAAGAAAAAGAATTACCCAGGGTTTCCTCACTGGCTGTTCTGGCTATTTAAAAAAGACCTTGTATATCTTAGGCATTTTTAAAAGAACTTTGAATTCCCTTTATTTTGGTGTATGATTGATGGGTGAAATTTGGGTTATAGAGTTATACAGCTTGGTCTTACTTAAGATGTGCACCTCTGAAAAATCTGCTAGCTCCGCTTAGTCATTTTCACTTCCTGGACTTCAAAGGTAAATAATAAAAAAAAGAGCCGATAACTTTTTTTACTTTTTAGATATTTTGTAATTTATTCATAGTACTTTCAGAGGCTGGTATTGTCTGCTCTGGCAAAATTCGTTTCCCTATTTTAATAACTCCTAAAAATAGTGCACTTTTGACTAATTCAGGCTGATTTTTTGAGTACTTTAGAGTGGCCATTTTGTCTGCCGTGTGCTTAGATCATGTCCAGTGTCCAAAAGTACAATATGTAAAGAAATTTCAACCACAGTACATGAAAGTAACATAGAGGTATGCAAACATTCTCTCCATTGTGCATGTTGCAAATGCAAAATACTTCATCTTACACCTGTCACTCTCTCAGAAGCATGTATTATCTGTAGAATTCCAAACTGATACGCTCATGGGACTCAGCTTCTGTTTTCACATCCAACTTCACCACAGTCTTCTCATGGATGTTTCTCAAATCATTGTTCAGATATTTGATCAAACTTTTCATTGTGCCAACTCAGGCCTTGACCATTTCCATCTCAGGGTGGATTCATTTAATTTCACCAGAAAATATCTGATGCAAATGAGCAAAATACCTCAGCATGTCTCAGAAGTCCTCGCAGTTACATATACATAGGAAGTTTTCCATTCCAATACCACCTGGTGGAGCATTTTCCAAGGCCATTGTGTGTATGTATATGCTTATTCATTACATGGCATGTGATACTCACAAAGTACAATAGTTCCAGAGTGCACAAATCCTACTTTTAAAATATCATACTTCGCTCTTGAAGGTTAAGAAAACCATAGTAAAATGACCATATAGCAAGATATTGTACTAAATTCTGAAAATGATGATAAAAAACAAGATTTTTAGTTGGAGCTTTTCAAGTCAAACCTCCCAGTGCACCATCAAACCGAAGTCTCAGGTTGTTAACCTTTGAGATATTTATAATGAATTAATAGAAACTTATTTTTTTTTTTTTGTATTGTGTTGCATCAGAAATAAACATTGAATTAAGTTAATCATCTAGCTCTTTGTAGAGAAACATAATTAACAGTATTGACATTTTATTTGTAATAATCAGGTCTGGAGATCCTAAAACTCTGAGACTGAGTTTTTCACCATCAGCCAATCCGAAATGAGCATTCAAAAGTAACATCATTTTGTGATTGGCTGAAACAAAATCTTAGGCTCATAATCAAGCTGGAGAGTTTTTTTTTATGAGTTCCAGGCCTGGCTTTAGGTCATATGTTTCTACCTCATTAGTACAGCAAGAAAGGAATCCTGTCAAGGATGACCTTATCTATTTTGAGCTTTTTTGTTTATGCAAAAACATGAACTTCTTTGTTTATGCAAGAAACATTTATATATCATTTTTTTTATCTCACCTGTATTACCATCGTGACACATAGACATCACTTTTCCTTATTATGAACAATGTTAAAGTTTTGTATTAAAGTTTTTGCAAGTCAAATACAATGGTAATACCTCACTGTATGAACAAAAATGAGACACCAGGTTCTGTGGAAATTTTTTTTTTATAACGATCATCATAAATTCTTCAATTTATTGGCTTGTTCATCTTTTTCTAGTACTTAGTGTTAATTTCACAAGCATATTCATATGAAGAAAATTTGAAGGTAAGCTTTTAATTACAAAATAGGATTATTTGTATTCAGAAAAAGAGGTTTGACTCGGATGAAGACAGTGACTCTCAGACCCCTGTTAAAGGCACCAAATCAAAAACAGCATCACAGAAGAAAGAAGATGAAGATCAACCAAAGGAAGAAGAAAGTGCTGAGGAGACAGGATGCAGGCGAAGTGCAAGAGTTCGATCTCTTCGTGCACGGAGGAAAGAAAAAGAGCTAAGTCCAGAACTGGATTTAATTGATGACCTAGATGACAGTTCATACATTGCAGAGGAGTCTGATGATGATGATTATGTTTTAAAAAAGAGAAAGGGCAAAAGGAGGAATAAACTTAGTGAGTGTATATGATAATATAACTTTTCTTTTAGGAGATGTTGAATTCACAAGGAACAAATTTGTTTCTACATTGATTAAACAAATCCTAATGATGAGTTATCTCGTTTCAGTTGTTGAGCATTGGATCCTGACCTTGACACACTTTTCAGTGTGCTTACATGGAAAAAATGAATATGCACACATGAAATTTCACATTTCATCTAATCTTATGCAGACTGTGCAATTGAATATTTAGTCTGTGTATTTATGTGGAGTCATTTATTGCATATAACAAATGTTTGCGATGTGATTTCTTATTCAGGCCTGTAGTCATGGTGAAAGAATCTTTAAATATGATTATCTCCTACAGAAAACAGAATGAAGAATGCTCAAAGCTGTCTAAATGAAAACATACTTTCAGGACTGGAACCAGTCCTGTAATATATTGTAAGAACAAAATCTCAGATTTTGCAATTGAAAATATATCACCTTTAGCAAAATTAATGGGTTGATGTGTTTGATCTAAGATTTCCACCTTGGAGCCATTTATCAGCAAGGTATGTTTTATATAATCCTTGAATACATTTTACACTAATTTGTTATTTGCCTCACACAGTTATTTGCTGAGCTGGATGACAATTTTGTTTTTATGACCATGCAGCTGAAATATGTGTTTTGTTTTACAGAGTTTCAGGAGGAATTGATACCCAAAGGCCGAAATGCTCAGCGCCAGGAAGCTCTCTCCAGTTAGTACCTTGAAAAGATTTTTTTGGGCTTCACCAGCAATGCATAAATGAGATGTATCAATTTTTCAGTGGTATTGTTATTGTTGTCAGTGCTGTTGTTGACAGTGTCATTGTTGTCAGTCACATCCAGGCTGACCCGGATTGGTTGCCTCAATGTGTCTATGGGAAAGGTACTTAGCTCCCATTTCCTCCACATGATATAGTCAATAATATGTTAAAAGAGCCATTAAAACCAACAAAACAAATTGAGTGTTATTGTTGTCAGTGTTAGTGTCATTGTTGTTTAGTATTATTGTTGTCAGTGTTATCATTGTCAGTGTAATTGTTATCAGTGTCATTGTTGTCAGTGTTATTGTTGCACCATCAGCTCCATTTTTTTAGAGCTGTATTTATAGTTTAGCGGTGAAACATAATGCTTGCACATGTTTTGAGAATTAATGCTCACTTCTAGCAAAAGGTCACAATGACCTATATTTTGCACTAGTGAGTATGTTCTTTCATGTAAATGTAACTCCATTTCTCTGAATAAGGTCAATGACACCATATATAGCTCCAGTTGTATGTGGTTGTAAAGAGATATTCCAATCACCAAACACCTACTGTTGTGTAGCATCCGCTGCAATTGTCAAAAGTGAAATATACCACTCGATGACTTTTTCTATTCAGCTTGTGACTATAGCACGTATCAGACAGAGCATTTCTTGGAGCCCATTATTATAGCGAAGGGCTGTTGCAGTAAAACATACTTGGGACCCATGGAAGGCCATTTCAGTGTGTAGTAGTCATCCATAGATAAAATTTAGGATTTTCTCATCATTTACATATGAAAGTCTGTGAGTAACCAGAGTACCCTGACATATATTTTTAAAAACATGCCTTCTCTGTGTACCATGTATGTTTAAGTGGAACAGTCCTACAATAAGTACCAGTGCACTGATAACAATTGCAGCTTGTGTACTGCTCTTATTCATTTCAGTAAAAGTTTCAAAGCAGATCCCATGTAATGATAGTTGTGAAGCAACAATCAGCATGCATACATGTAGACATTTCAGATATTTTTAAGACAGGCACATGTCACTTGCCCAGAGTTGTCTCAATCTTTGAAAATGTTGTTTTCGATGAAAAATACAGCATATGGTATACTCAGTCTGTATCCAAAGTACCATATTCGGTGCAAGATACACATGTACCTTAATAAGTGCACACCTCTTCTTTTGGTCAAAACTCACCAAAAATATTCGCTTACGGAGCACATATTTCTCTATAGCCTACAAATCATGGCAAACACATATTGGGGAGTAGACAGGAATGTCTTACGCAGATAATACAGGACTTTGGTAAGATCTAAACTTGACTATGGCTCAGTTGTGTACAGATCAGCTTGTAAATCTTACCTGCAGATGCTTGATCCAGTACACAATAAGAGACTTTAACATTGTCTGGACACATTTAGAACCTCCCTTCAGAAAGCCTCGATGTTGAGGCAAATTAACCATCACTGTATCGCAGACGAACAAAATAGCCTCTTCAATATACTGTACTACCAAACTGACCTCTAATCCATCTATCATCTTTAGGCCCAAATATCAGACCTTGTACACTTAGAAACCAAATTTCATTTCACCTTTTGGCAATCAAATTCATTCTCACTTACAAGCAGCAAAAATCAGTATTGCAAAATTCTGTATTCCCAAATCACCGTTGTGGTTATCAAAACATCCTAATATAATATTTGATATTTGCAAATTCAGAAAGTTGTCAACAAATCGTCTCATTTTTCAGAGCAAATTTGATGAAATCAGAGCCTGTAATTATGGCTATACATCCATGTATACAGGCTTTTTGAAAGATGGAGATATGGTTGGAGCTGACATTGCAATACCTCATGGCATCATGCAGTGGTGGCCCGAGTTTTTGAGGCACTCAGGGGCAATGTTCTTTAGTGGCGCCCCTACTTTGCCACAGAGAACAGTTTTTATGTCAGTTGACAACCTCCAAACCCCCTCCCCCCCCCCCCCCATCTACGCCCCGGTTACAGCTATAAAAAAAAACAGTTCCTGACAGGTTCCCCTCCCCCCTCACCCGGCGCCAAGGGGCAATTGCCTTGCCACACCCCCGTTGCGCCAACACTAGCATCATCTTAAGCCAGTTACCGGATGAAGACTCCATTATTACCGCTGAAATTACAGTCATACTCAGATCTTTGAACTATATTGAAACTTTAAAAAAAAACAAAAAACAATTTGGTCGTCTTTTTAAATTCCCTTTCCACATTGAAAGTCTTGCAAGACATGAAATTTGAGAACCTGTTCATATCACAAATCTTACAGAAACATGATTTGCTCATACAATTTGGAAAAAGTATTTGGTACTGTTGGCTGCCTAGTCACATTTTGTATTAATAGTAATGCAAGGTCTGATGAAGCAGTCAAAGCTGCCCTGCAGTTACCTGTTTTCAAATGGAAGATTCTATATACTGGCTTCAAATATTATATAAATCAGCATGTTCTTAATGCTTGATGCTTGGCAAACTGTGAAATGAAAACTCCACAAACAAATTTCATAACATCAAACCCACCATTGGAGAGTGGCATCCCTTGTATAGAACAAATCACAGAGATGAGGTGATAATGTGCCATTCACATATCAGACCACATACCTGACTCCTGGATACCTCCTGAAGGGTGAACCTTGACCAGAGTGCATACTCTGCAAATGTCCACAGACAGTGGGACACATTCCTTTTGAGTGTTTCAACTTCCACCCTGAGGAACAGAAATATTTTGATGTGAACTCAATGAAGAAACTTCATGATGATGTACCACCTGAGAAAATCTTGGTCTTTGTGAGGGAATGCAGTTTATATAAATAAATTTTAGCCATGTGCTTTGATAAAAACACTGTTTTATAATATCAAATGGTGTGTTCTTATGATGAGCTTAAACCCAATAAAATGTACCCAAAATAAGAATTCCTGAACGCAAAGTGAAGTTTTTACATTGAATACAGTAATACAGTTTCAGTTATGTGTGATGATACAGTCAGCCTGAGCAATAAGTTATGTGTGATGATACAGTCAGTCTGAGCAATAACAGTTACAGGTGATGATACAGTCAGTCTGAGCAATAAGTTATGTGTGATGATACAGTCAGTTTGAGCAATAACAGTTACAGGTGATGATATGGTCAGTTTGAGCAATAACAATTATGTGTGATAATACAGTCAGTCTGAACAATAACAGTTATGTGGGATGATACAGTAACAGTAACATTTGTTTTCTGTATATGCAGAAGGTAAGAAGAAAGAGGAAGAAGATGATACGCCATGCTGCAAGTGTCTGAAGTCACAGCACCCAGAATGGGTAAGCAAACTCACTTAATTCCATGGACTGTTATGATATCTTTGGCAGAGAAGACCAGCTACTGTAAGAGCTCTTTGGTAGTCAGTAATACTTATATTTAAAATACTGGATTTTAAGAAAACTTTGTGCAAATACTCTGGCTTAGTAATTAGATTAGTGTTCTAAAACTGCCCTAATGTTATGTTTACAGAACATGTTTCCACCAGCTGCTATAATAGATAACTCTGTACAATACTGGGAGATAATGCCTGAATGTTTTCCTTAGGGAAAGATATTTAGCTCCCTTTTTTTTGGCATGGTATACCCATTAAAGTGATGCAAGTGCCATTAAAAACCAAACAACAATAGAAACATATAAAATTTATGTGAAATATGTAATACACTAAATTTGAATAAATTTCTAAATGGTTGCTCTGATGAAAGCAATTTTCCAAATATGCAGTTAGTTTTGACCAAAAGATAGATTAACAAGTTGATAGATGCACTTATTTTTGTTGAGCCTGTCTTAGTGGAAACTCGACGTAGCAATCTCTTCGCCATCTGTGTGCAATTTAGTATATACATACATCCGTCTGTATATCATGGTTTGTACAACCTTGAAAAATCCTTGAATTTGAGGATTGCCTTGAAAACTCTTTGGATCTTCAAAAGTTGGTTTTATCCTTGAAAAAGCCTGGAATTTGTTGAAAATCTCCTTGAATTTTACGCTAAAACTCTGAATTTATCTGAGGGGATACAAACGTTTATATGGAATAAAATATATCACTTTTAAAATTAGGAATTTCATTATTTATGTATTGTTCAAAATATAATGAATAAACAAATAAAATGGGATAAAATCTTGTAGATCAAATGACACATGACACCTGCTGTTAACAAAGTAACACATGGAGAAGGTTTAATTTCCTTAAGACAAAAGTCTCCTTGAAAACTTTGGAAGTCCTTGAAAAGTCTTTGAAAAAAAACTCCAGTGCATTACAAGTCATGTACATTCATCAACACCCTAGATTAATCACAGTTTTAATGCTTTTTGTATGTCTTTTCTGCCTAAAGAAATGCTCTTATTATCAAAGCTTGGGGGACGGCTTAGCATACAGACAGTGGCCAGCTTGTTGTTCCTGTTGACTTTATGGATTTGGAATTGACCCATTACATTTGTTTTTCTTACCTGCAGAGCATATCTCTGTTCTGATGGCATTTATTGGTTGTTGAAATCATTATTGTGGTTGCTCTGGCCATATTGTTAAATTTCTACAATTTTAGCTTCATATATCTAAAACTATTGCATTTACAGGTATGAAATTGGAGACATCCTTCATTAGGAGTACTAATAATAATGACCATATAAATAGGTCACAGTTAGCCTTTTTATTATATATTTGATAATGGGATATAGAAATGTATCAGTGAGAGAATATCCTCTCTCTACAGTGGTATTGCCACTGTGGTGATACCACCTCTTGAACTACTTTCTTTTTCTATTTATCAAAAAAGTTGGTTCTTGGATAAGATATATTTTCATATTTCATTCATATTTTTTTTCTTCTCTCTATCTCTCAGTGTTAATTTGATGAACAGTCCATAAATGTACCTAGTTTTTATGAGTGTGGTGAATCAGTGAGAGGTTGTCAGTCAAAAGATGACTAAAAACCAACAAACTCCATAGCCCAAGAAATAAATTTCATGTATTAGCTTATTTAAAATAATTTTCAACATAAACCTTGCAAATTGGAATAGATTAATGTTATCATGACCTATATATTTTTAATATTCCTTCATTGTCACCTATTATCCAAAAACATCATATACTCCAAATGATACAAGTTTTAGTACAAATATCTTGATTAGGTAATATACCAACAACAACACAAAATTGGTTATTGGGCAGTTTTAACTCTCATCATACTCACATCTATGTTTCAAAACGATTGACAAATAGGGTATGGATGACAATTGATTGCAAACTGAAATTAAGGAACTATTTTAATGAACTAGACTGCCAGCTTGTCAAGAAGACATAATTCATGTTTGAATGTAGAAATAACAAAATAAATATGTAAAACCATAACAGGTAAACACACAATCAATAATATCTTTAGTGTATACAATATAGGCACTCAAATGGTTATCAACTGCACTTTGATTTTGTCCTCACCCCACAACAGTGTTCATCACATCAGTGTGTGCTAGAGTTGTGCCGATAAAAAAATATTTGCTTAGCTTCATTTTTCGTTGACAATAGTGAATTTTGAATAATTAGATGTGGTAGAGAAATTTGCTAAAAGTTACTGTCCTTATATTTTTATAATATTTCAGAACTTATTTTGTTTCATGTAGCAACACAGTTTACTTGTCTATGGTGTCAACCACATTGGGCCAGAATAGGGAAAATTAATGCAAATTTATATTTTCAAACCTCAGATATGTAATAAAAAGAAAATATGTATTTTTTTAGCGCATGTCAGAAAATATTTCACTTGTGCAGTGGAAACATTTCATACTGTCACATGCAACTTCATGAATTGTGACAATACAATGTTTCCACTTCATATGTAAAATAATTTCTGATATCTACTAAACAAAAATAGATAACTATTTCTTGCCCCATGGATAAGCTCCATTTGTTTGACACTGCATATCAGTAAGTGCATTTATTTCAAGTACTATATTCATAACCTCTCTCATGCCATATTACTACAATAACTTAAGTTTCTTGGATTTTTTGGTGACAGATTCTACAGAATGTATGTTTTACTTGTATATTGGCTTGATGAAGGAAAATGGGCCTTATTACTACAGTAACTTAAGTTTCTTGGATTTTTTGGTGACAGATTCTACAGAATGTATGTTTTACTTGTATATTAGCTTGATGAAGGAAAATGGGCCTTATTACTACAGTAACTTAAGTTTCTTGGATTTTTTGGTGACAGATTTTACAGAATGTATGTTTTACTTGTATATTAGCTTGATGAAGGAAAATGGGCCTTATTACTACAGTAACTTAAGTTTCTTGGATTTTTTTGGTGACAGATTCTACAGATTGTATGTTTTACTTGTATATTAGCTTGATGAAGGAAAATGGGCCTTATTACTACAGTAACTTAAGTTTCTTGGATTTTGTGGTGACAGATTCTACAGAATGTATGTTTTACTTGTTTATTAGCTTGATGAAGGAAAATGGGCCTTATTACTACAGTAACTTAAGTTTCTTGGATTTTTTGGTGACAGATTCTACAGATTGTATGTTTTACTTGTATATTAGCTTGATGAACGAAAAAAATGGGCCTTTCCTCATTAGATTCCTGAGGTTCCTCTCCACATTTTTATACTTTGCAAAGGGTTTGATTTTTAAAGAAAAAGAATTTGCTAGGTTTTCCTCGCTGGTTATCCTTGGTAAAATAAAAAAAGGACCTTTTATATATTAGGTATTGTTAAAACTTTTCAATTCCCTTTTTTTTTGTATGATTGTTGGGTGTAATTTGGGTTACAGAGTATACAGATATATTTCAGATATGCACCTCTCAAAAGATTGTTAGCTCCATTTTGGTAATTTTCACATTCTGTATTTGAGAAGTAAATTGGAAATAAACTAGCCAATAACTTCTTATTTAGTTTTTTGATATTTTATAATTCATTTATTGAACTTCCATAAGTTAGTATTGTCTACTCTGGCAGAATTCATTTTCCCTATTTTAATAACTGCTAAATTTAGTGTATTTTGGACTGTTTCAAGTTCATTTCTCAAGCACATGGGAGCAGCCATTTTTGATCGTCTGCCTGCTTTAGGTAGTGTGTTATTTCCTTGATACCACATATAAAGAAATTTGAGTCATGGTACATGAGGTACGTCAACATACTCTACATTGTGCTTATTACAAATGCACTCGACTTCACCTTACACCAGGCCTGGTTTTAGAAGTATGTAATAACTGTAGAGTGGAACCATGAGTTTTGTTTAAATGTCTGACTGTACCTTACGATGTATCTGCAGATCTTGCTGTGTGACAAGTGTGATGCAGGCTATCACACAGCCTGTCTGAGACCTCCACTCATGATAATACCAGATGGAGACTGGTTCTGCCCACCTTGTGAACATGTGAGTACATTTTATGCCATTGATCGTTAAGACTATACTACTGTTGTCTCATAATTTTTGTACTATAAGCAGCATGACTAATAGCTATTTGTACCATGTACATGAATTTATCAATCAGTATTTTATTGTCTTGTCTACTTTAGCTTGGCGAGACATAGGTGTTTATTTTCTCGTGAAGGCAGCATCATTGTCATCAACAATGTTAAGGTTTCATGTTAAAGTTTTGTGCAAGTCCGATACAGTGTTGATAAATCAATGCACAAACACAGATGAGACACTGGATTCTGTGTAACATTTGTTTTCTTCACAATCACAGTGTTGTACCACCCTGATGTGCTTGCTATGGTTAAAACATGTATACTCTATTCCATACCAGAGTCTTTAAAAGGTGTTGGAATTTTTTAAATTTCTAATCTCTTATATAGTTTCATGTTCATGTTTTCATACTCATTTGATGATTAGCTAAAGAGAGATAACATTAATGTGTAATTGATAATCTAGATGTAATATTTTCTGTCTTTCTGTCATGTTAATAGGTTATACCATCAGTAAATCGTGTGTGATTTATGTCAGATATTGATCATTTACCGTATATACTCGCGTATAAGCCGATACCAACTGCAAACTGCATAGACCCAGATCTGCCGTCGCATAATGCGCCGGCAGATCTGGGTCTATGCAGTTTGCAAGGACTAATCAGTAGAACAAACAACATAGACCCTGATCTGCCATCGCATAATGCACCGGCAGATCATGATCTATGCTGTTTGCATTTGGACTTGGATTATACGCGAGTACATACAGTAGCTACTTTTAAGTTGAACCAGCTGGAAATTAATTCACTTTGTATTCACTTGGCCAGTGTATGTTGCTATCTTACAAAGAAGCATTTTGTACTAAAGATAAGGATGTATATAATTATTTAAAAATGCACACAAAACATTCCACACAATTTTCTATATTGTCAGCAAAAGAATGTGATTAAATCTGATCTCCCTATTGTGCTCTATTTTGGGACATGGCTTAGTGGACTTTCAATCTGCCAATCAAATATCAGCAAACAGGATTCTGAAATTGAAGTTGTATTTGGTATGTATTTACATGCACTAAACAAAAACATTCAAGACTCAGATATCTCAAATGTCTTCGAAGAAATTGACTGAGCCCATCTAAGGTAATAATGTGAAATAGACATTATATCTTTTTAAAAAGTGTGTGTTGAGTGCGTGAAAATATAAACTGTCAGCACAGTCAGCAAAAGTTATTTTAAATTCTGTTTTGCTTCCTTTTTTTAATTCTTGTACGCTTAAATTTTTAAATATTCTTTTCAATATCATGTTTTCCATCTGTAGAAGTAGCCATCATGGAAACAGAGAACTTTGGATAAGAGTATAAATCACATAGATTCAGTTTATTTTTTCCTGCTTGTTTCTTCCGTCAAAGTCATATAAGAAAGTCCACAGAACATTACACTAATTTGATACTATCAGATACTGCTACAGCCCAAAGAATGGGAGCAAGTTTAAAGCTTCTGTTTATAATCAAAATGTCGAACAAATATGACTAGAAATCAGTAAGACAAAATAAATATATATCTGACTTCATTTTGTTGAGATAGTGATTATTTTCTGAATTTAGTATTAGAATATAAAGTAGTGGCATTTTAAAGAAATAAAACGCTATAAGTTGTTTGGTACATAATGGGACAATATCCTTGACAAGGGGAGTATTACCTTATCATGGAAAAAATAATCTCAGTTTCACATTTTTCCTGAGCAGCATACTTTACCAGATGATGTGACTGTTACATTAGACTCTGAAGTGAGGTTATGTTTCAGGTGCATAATACAGGTCTGTGTAGTTTGTTAGGAGTAATCAGTAAATCAAACAACATAGACCCTGATCTGCCGGTGCATTATGCAATGGCAGATCAGGGTCTGTGTTGTTTGCAGTTGGACTTGACTTATGAGTGAGTATATATGGTGATCTTAAATGTTGATACAATACACAAAAGCTATAATACCTTTTCTATCTTTGTTGTCCATTTGCACATTTGACCTTGCTGTTGGTCTTGGGCATTATGCATGACCACATACCTTATAAGAGAATGTTCGCTGAGGAGAAGAATTGATGAGATTTGTATCTTTTCTGCCTATTATAGGAGTTTCTAATCCGGAAGCTGCAAGAAAATCTGGTTAGCCTGGATACCATGTTGAAGAAACATGATCGTCTTATCAAAAGGTCAGTACGACTTTTCAAAGCTATGTTAGTAATATGACATATCCCTTTGTGATAACAAATATCAATGTAAGTTTGTCGAAATGTGTAGACAAAGAGAAAATAAAACTCAAGATACTTTTCAACTTATCTTAAAAGCATCATACAATATAGTTTAATATCTTATCTGAATTTGCTTGTATGCATTTATTTATTGCATAAAATAACACTTGTAAGCAAATAATATTGTGTTTTTATTGTAATTCATTGACTTTTGAAGTACACCAGGTTTAAAACAGATAATTAAGATATGTACATTGATATCCCATCATCATACAGTTAGACCCCACTATAACACGATGGTCCAAAAGTGCCATCGTGTTATATAACGTTTCATGCAATATGAAGACATGTCAGTTAAATGAATGAAATATTGCATGTGTATCTGTTTGGTTCTAAAAGATGGATTCAATGATGCAGTTGCCATCTCCTAAATTGATGCATATTAATGAAGAAATACTTAAAACAGTAATTGCTATATTTAATATTTATATTTTTGTATATAATATATACGTGTATAAGAGAATTGGCAACTGAATGTACTAACCAATCGATCTCATTGTATCCATAATAGTAATTCCGTAGATAATGTGTACAAAGAAACATAATTTCTAGCATTTTCTCTGCTAGATTTTGTTTGAATCTGAATACTTAAATTTTGCTAATAAACTTGCACCAACTTATGAAACATTATATAGTACTGGTATATTTACGGAAATATTCATGTTGGGGGTGTCCGATGTGACAGATTTTTGACTGACAATAAAATACCCAAATTGGGCATTATGAGTTTCTAATAAGAAAATTGTATTTAGGCTAATAAAAATAAATTAACTGAAACTCATACACGGGTATTTGACCTCATAATGTACTTGCGACGAACATAGCAACTTGTGTGAAACTGCCTCAGAGAATCTCTTTAAATACATGTAGTACAGTGTGACCTCCAACTAGCCTCTACCAAGTTTGGAAGTAACCATTCAATTTCATATGTAAAGAGTGATCTTCAACAAGCAGTCTAAAAGACAGAAGCAAGAATAAATGAGATAAGCCCCTATATGGTTTGAAACATGTAGATACTATGACTTTGCACTTCTGCACAGCAAATCAGGGAGTAGCATGTTTGGTTGTAACAGCAAATTCGTCCGTCCCTAAAACTGATATGGTTCTGTTCCAATTAGCATCCAACTCCAGCAGTAGTACATGTAACAGCTTAGAATTACAATGACAAGTGGCCTGTATATACCAGAGTGATTTTAACCTGATGTCAGAATTTAAGTATATGGGTATAGTCGTATGATGATTTAAAAACTTGCTTGAAGGACATAATGTGGGGATATATTTATATTTATGGAGTTAACTTTCAGAGGTAAGATGAAAGAGTGGTGGGGAGGTGGGGGAGTATATACATGTATGTGGTAATGATAAAAACTGCTCCTTACTAAAAACTGACAACAGTCAAAACATTTTCTGGACCTCTGCAGCATATTTGACACAAATATCTCACTCCACTTATTAACTTCTTATGGTATAGGCATTGGGGGATAGAGTTTATTGTTCACCAAAGAACTAATTGATTTTCAGCCACTAGTTGATTGATCAAGTGACCATTGGCTGACAGTGTGGCAAAACCACATGTGCATGTTTTATCATTGTTAATAAAGCAGCACTAGGTACTTTCTAAAACTGCTTGCTCTCAGATTTATGTTGATGATTTGCAATTACTTGTTAAGTAGGTAAATTAAATTATCTATTTGGGTGATAAACCTATTTCAACAATGACATTGTTTGGTGCATGGAGTTGCATGCCAGTTGATTGAGCAGGCATTGGTGGTCTATTGTTTGCCCCTGATGAACAACAATTTACACAATGCATTGAAGACAAACACAAAGATTTATTAACATTATTGTTGCTGGTTCAAAGCAAATTCAATAAACAATTATAAGGTTTTTTAAGAGCAGACATCTTTAAAAATAACAAGCTAACAACAAAGTGCAGTGATAGACTATTGACTTATTTGCAATGAACATTTATAAATAGAAACTTAACATATTTATTTATTTATTTAAAGAAGGACAAACCTTTTTCTGCCCGAATACAGCAGATTAAGAAATCAACTCATTTATATTCATGTTATAACGAAGCCAGTTATATCGCGGTTTCACTGTATCTTTATTTTGAAATTTTGTGATTCAGATAAATTATGATCTAATAGTACTCTATTCCAATCTATTTATTTTTGTATGAGAGAGAGAAATTACAGCCTCTTTTTATCCAGTTATTCTGAATATACCTTCATTTTCAATGTCCATGTTTACAGATTTTTAAAAAAAAAGACAAAACAGTAATTAAATAGTAAATTATAATTGTAAAAAAATATATACCATTCTCCTTCAGTTTCAAGATTTATATTTCAGATTTAAATTAATCACAATAGTTATATCCATATATACGCCACTCAGTTTAAATCCCAAGAAGGATCATATATGCTGCAAAATTAGTCACCTCTACACTAACATGCTATACTGTTTTCTCTGCAAGTCAAATGACATCTGCATTTCCACCAAAGAAGGATGACCAATACCTTTTGTCAATAAGTGCATGTACACTTCCTGTAGCCTTCATTTAGGATTTAGATGGCATTGATCTCATCTCTACTCATGCCAAGCTGTCTTTTTCACTTTGTATTCAAGGGTTTGACACTTATCTTGGTTAATACAAAGGTATTAACTGGACTTTGAGCTCTGTTATGAAATTTACTAGAATAACAATTGGCACTACAACCTACAATATATCTCATTAAAATAAAACAAAGAAAGTTACCAAAATGTACCAGGTAGCACATGTCCTAAAATTTAATTCAAAATAAATATGTTGATTGGTAAACAATAATCATTGTCTGCAAGAGTTAGCCTGGAAAAGGGGTGGAATAGAATGAAGGCTATGTGAGGAGAGATGATTTAATTTTTTTACGGCACGTACATCAGTTCATTCCTTATTATTTATTCATCCTAGACAGAATGCAGTTAAGCAGAGTATGAAAAGGTACATAGTCTTTAACATGTTTATCCTTGACCTAGGTTGGTGCTAGAATTTTCCATGTAGTTGTCAGATTTTGTCCTAAAAAAATCTGTTGTACCAGAAAAGGACTGCACTATGAAATTTTCGCATTCCGGATCTTACTCCTATTAAACTTTAGTCAATACCAATCATTAACTTGTACTTTCTTTCATACTTTCTCTCTTTCTCCAAATTTTTTTTTCAAACTAATAAAAGTTTTATTTATTGCTGAATAATTTATTTCTGCATATTTCTTTGTTATCATTTATACACTAGTGGACATCAGTGACTTTTAGGGTGAAAAACTGCAGACAACCACACATGGCCGTTTTCAGTTGCCAGACATGTTGTTTTCGTTGAAATGAATCATTATCTGGGAATTTTGATCATCACATGTGATTTTGGCAATCACTAATGCCATCATACCTTAGTTTACAGTTTAAATTATGTATATGCACAGTTATATACATGTCAGTACAGCTATACTTGTGTTTAGTGATACATGTGTTTTAGTGCATGATAAAATGTCTAATTCAGGTACAAGCTTCAATGCTACAGGAAAATCTCATAATAGATGCAGGTTTGAGTTTTTTTTTACAAAAATGCATACTTTTTGTGGCAAAATGTTGTTGATCCCATTTGTTTAATTCCATAGACCCTTAAAAAAATCAGTTTGGTTAAGGCCATATGTGATCCTTAAAAAATCAGTTTCATCAAAGAAAAAGATCTGGAAGTTTTTGTTTCAGAAAGTGTGGGAATCCTGCAAACAAGCTTTACAATTTGTTACTAAAAACTCAACAGTCAAGTAGAACATAGCTGAGAAGCAGTCAGACTAGATTTTTAAGTCCTGATTGTTTCCCTGATTGTTATACACCCATAATAAGATGGAGCGTATCATGTTATGACATAATATATGCCAACATAATGTGGAGTGTATCATGTTGTGATGTCTTCCCATCCATCTGTCTGTTCCCTACTTTGTTTCTGCACAGTAACTTGAGTTCTCCGACATCTACCATTACCAAACTTTGTAAATAGCTTGCATTTTTGGTAAGAAAGATGCCTATTGATTTCAGGGTCAAAAGGTCAAAGGTTAAAATCACTGATTGAAAGAAGAATAATGGTTTCCGTTTCCTCACAATAACATTAGTTTTAAATCATGGACCTGGACCAAACTTTGTGAATGGCTTGCACTTGGGGTTTGGAAGAAGCCAATAGATTTTGGGGTGAAAGGTCAATGGTCAAGTTAATTGTGACTAAAAGAAAAACAAGGTTTGCACAATACATTTTGTTCCAGAGTAAATTTCTTGACCAAACCCTGTGTATAGCATAAACTTAGGGAAAGAAAGAAACCAATAGGTTTGGGGGTCCAAAGGTCATGGTCATGGTAAGTCTGATAAGAAAATAATGGTTTCTACTCAATAAGTTTAATTCAGACCACTTACCTTTTCTCAAGGTCATTGAGATCCAATGGTCAATAATCTCCAAAGTCAATCATTCACTACTAATGCCTACATATAGGACTATTAAACATGGGGTACTCTTGTTTTAGCTTCAAATGGGCTTTGATTTCTATGTATACATAATCATCACATACACATCACATACGATTTCTAATGAAGAGACCATTACTATGACTTTTATTGTGAAAAAAGACATAGTTTGACTTGCTTATTTTCTTAGTCACAATTTACTTGCTTACAATCATGGAGGCTTTCATTAGGATTTGTTCTAGGATTTACTGAATGGAATATATGCATCGCTATAAATATTTGTCAACTATTCATTCATATTTGGCTCTATGAAAGATGCTGTTATGTATTTTAATATGATCAGAAAGATGAATAACTGATGATTTAGAAAGGCAAATGCTTTTGAGGTAATTACAGTTAAATATATGTTCTATTAAAACTAGGTTGTTTTTTCACATTAGTCTTCAAAAGAAATTATTAGAATTATTAAGCATAAAAATGTCAGGCATTGAATAAGTGAAGTATAAAACACATTTTCAGTGAATATTAACTTTATTTCTGTCATTTTTAAAAAATAATATTCACATTTACTTTTTAGTTCTTGAACTTAGCTCTCTTCTGATTTTAAGACTTCATTTGTAAAAAAAAGAATTAGAATTTGTAAATAATAAAGCAAACTTCTCTGCATTTTTTTGTACAAAACATAATTCTGCTTTTTATTGATTGATTGTGTTAAACAAATTAAAGGGTATGAAAAATGACATCAATTACAATAGTATTAGTATGTTTATTAATAGTATTTGGTATGAAAAATGACATCAATTACAATAGTATTAGTATCTTTATTAATAGTATTTGGTATGAAAAATGACATCAATTACAATAGTATTAGTATGTTTATTAATAGTATTTGGTAAGAGACTATGCTTACTTAATATGACTTCTAAGGAAAAGGAACAAGATTTAGTTCAAGTGAACATTTTCCGACTTAACATCGAAAAGATTCATATATATGCTATTACTTCAATATTTGTAGAACTATTATTGAGAATAGATTTCACTTTTATATATACATATATATTTCATTGCAGGAGAGAAAGACTTGCATTTGTGGGGATTAGTTTAGACAACATTCTGAAAGAGGTATTAAATGCTTCATCCTGTTTTAGCACATTTTTTATGATCTACAAGATAAGGCATTTGGTCTTTCTCATACAATTAGTCAACATTCTTTATACTGTTGAATTCATGACTGTAACATTGTATTATTCCTTATTTATCTGTACTGCTTGTAAATATATTTTACATGAGTGTGTATATTTAGTTATAAAAAATTACAGCAGAGAGAATATATCCACAGAAAAGTAATGTTTGATATCAGATTTTTTTATGTACAGTCGTTACTTAAGATCTTTTGGTTGCAAAACCATAATGCAAATAATGCACAACCATAATGCACAAGAATAAGCAAGATTTGTTGTAATTCCTGATTTTATCCTAAAAAATTATTGGTGACCAGTCAATACTGTCTTATACACATGCCAATAAAGGCTCAAACAATCCATTGACAATATTATTGATTTAGGACAGTGTATCATACTTAAATGTCTTCTTCAAGTACATTACCTGATCATAACACCTTGGGAGTACGATCACTCTCTCGCAAATCCTGCCCTTCCAAGATAAAATTTTAGCTATGAAAGCTAAAAGTTGTCTGCCCACATAGGTGGAGTCAGAGTAATCTCCCTTTAGATATAGGGATTGGTGCCAAATTATGTCTATACTGCATTTGCTACTTATGCTCATGCTAGGTTGCACGCTCTTTAGAGACCTCGCAAAATATCCGACATCAAGAGTTACTGGTACACACCACAGAGTGAGTTTGAGGAGTTTCTCATCTGACGGAAGTATACTCCATCTATATTTCAAACTATTTCTTTCTCTTTTCTGTCTGAGATGAAGTTTTTCTAATATTATTAGAACAGCAGTTTCATCGTACATTAAACATGTTGCTTCCATTTTGTGTTACCTGCCCTGGTCACTAGTATGTGCATTCAATAATGTGTACTTGACCTTTTTGTATTCTTCAGTCAGTGACCATATTTATTACAGACCATTAGGTCATGCAGGTAATTTTTCTATAAAAAAGAATTGAATTGTTCAGTAACGTCCACTTGAGTAAAATTATAAGTGATGCTCTACAGACTTCACCTGTATAAGATATCACTTATGCTCTCTATAATTACAGGTAAGTTTTCTATAGACAGTGTAATAGTCCATTATTATTCACTCCGTTAGTTATAAAGTGACGCTTGAGTGGTTTCACCTGTATAAGATATCACTTATGCTCTCTATGTTTACAGGTAATTTTCTAAACACAGTATAATCAGTAGACAGTGTAATAGTCCAGTAGCATCCAATTCAGTAGTTATAAAGTGACATTTGACTGGCTTCACCTGTATAGCTATTGTTTTGCACTTTATATTTACAGGTGTCTATAAATTGGTCAGAACGAAGTGCAAGCAGTGCAAACACCTAAAACTTGTGGATGATAATCATAGTACATGCCTGGAATGTGTGGGATGCCACTCAGGCAGTACATGTGAAGTATGCACTCTATGGACAGAGAATCAATGGGGTGCAGTCCTGAGAATGAAAGGGAAGGCAAATAAGCACAATATTAAATACGAGATGTCATCAGCATAGATGCCATTGCTGCCCCAGTGAACAAATTTCTTATGGATGAGATTTTGTAGAGGATTCACCAGCGAATAAGAGAATCAGGCAAACTTTTACAGCTATGGCTACAGGTACATCCCCAGCACCACCTTTGCCTCCTCAACCAGAAAAGATGCATTTGGCAGTACCAATAGGACTTATGCCACAAAGGTACAACAGCCAGTCTACTTTTCCAATGATATACAAGATAAATCGCCCACAGACATAGCAGGCCTGGGAATGTTGAAACCCTCATCAGTAAGGATGAACCAGAAACACTTCAACAACACACAACTGTTGGTTTGGAATGTTGTTGCTATAGGCTTTGTGCTGGATCTAATATGGATGGCAGTTTTCCAGCAAGTGGAACACAGCTTATCATTGCCCACCATTATGCCAGCTGGATACACATGAGAATCTGTTTCACGAATGGCATGTATACTGAACAGGATATCACAACTTCATGCTGGCCAATTATATGACAGCAGCAGTCGATTTACAACTTGCAGAAAGAGATGCATTGCTCTCCACTTCCACCATCCTGAAAGAGCATCACAAGGCCATGCTTAGATCACAGCCATTGTTCTCCAACCTACTCTTTAATGGCCAGGCGGAGGAAGTACACAAACAGGCCACCAAGGAGACAAATCTACCTTAGGCCCAGCATCAGAGACCTCAGCGATCATTTCAGAATAGTGATCAGAGAAACAGAAAGGACCCTACTAGGGCATGTCAAATGGGGAAGCAGTCCTATAGACCCTGTACATGTTCAAA
This sequence comes from Margaritifera margaritifera, assembly GCA_029931535.1. NCBI lineage: Eukaryota > Metazoa > Mollusca > Bivalvia > Unionida > Margaritiferidae > Margaritifera > Margaritifera margaritifera. Next base: position 2,851,875 of record JAQPZY010001550.1, on the reverse strand, counting down.
GCCACGGTTATCGAGAATGAATTTGGACAAAAAGCAGAGAGAGGGGGATCATTTTTGCCCAGTTTCTCTCCATGCCAACCTTCTTTCAGAAGGAAATGACATCATTCTCATGCCACCAATGTCAAGCATCCCTGTGGGGAAAAGACTCAGCCACTTTGCAATAGAATGGTAGAGACTTTGTCCTGATGATCCATGGATCCTGCAAGTTGTTTCCAGGGCTCCTTCAGCAACAGAGGTTTGAAACAGTCCATTCAGAGCAGATGTTCTGCAGCTGGAAATAAACAATCTTCTCACAAAAGGTGGTAGAGATTGTTCAAAACATAAAATCACCGGGTTTTTATTCAAGACTGTTTTTATTACCAAAGGCCAACAGCACTCTTTGGTCATTTATAGACCTCAGCTCTCCCAACCTTTTCGTATGGACACCATGGTTTAGAATGGAAACACCAAGACTGGTTCTAAATACTGTTCAGGAGGGAGACTTCGCAATCAGTTTAGATCTACAAGATGCATACCTACATGTTCCAATTCACAAGACCTTCAGGAAATTCCTGAGGTTCACTTTCAGGGTACTCCCATTTGGCCTCAACATCAGTCCCTAGGTCTTCACAAGAATTCTGGACAGAGTAGTGTCTCACTTCAGGACCATCTCCATGTCCATGACATCCAACAAGCTGGGCAACATATTACAGAAACACCTGGTGAGTTATATATTAAATCAAGACATGAATTTCCTTGTTTCACTCCTACTCAGTCTTGAATTTCTTGTAAACAAGGACAAATCTGATATCATCCCATCTCATCATTTCACCCACTTGGGTATGGAGTTCAAAACACATCTGAAAAGAGTCTGTCTCCCTCAGGAACATGCTTTGAAAATCATTTCGATGTTGGCTTCAATTCTTGGAAAAAATTGCATCTTAGCCCGAGAATCCCTTCGCCTATTAGGTCTCCTCAATATAACACTGGATCTTATCATCCAGGGTCGCCTGTTCATGAGACCATTACAAATGAAACTGTTGTCTCAATAGCAATTGCAGCTGCGCCCATTGGAAAAACAGTCCTAGTTTCCGGTTGGATGAGGTTACATTTCAGCAAATGGGAGAACCTGACTTGGATTACTGCAGGTGGAACAGGTTCAGTCTCCAGGAATAACAATTTGTACAGATGCAAGCATGGCGGTCTGGGGTGCCCATCTCCTACCTACATTTCAGGAGGCCAGCAGATTGTGGCCCACTCAGGATCGACTATTGCTTATCAATATTCTAGAGATGAAGGCCATAGTAACAGCATTTTATTGGTGGCAGGAGATGTTTTGCAGAAAGGATGTACAGTCAAACCTGTCTACAGCAGTCACCCATGGGAAAAGGCCAAAGTGGCCACTGTAGACAGGTGACCTCTGAAGGCAGGTTCAGCTCGCAAACTTGGTTCCTGACAAATACATGCACTATGCACTGAATAGCATTAGCATTATTAGTAGTAGTTGTAGTATGCTATCAAGATACATATATTTAGTTTAGTTATTTAGCAAAAAGAAAAAGAAAATAATAAAATAAAAAGTTTCACTTTACTCCATCATGTATATTAAATCATCACTTATCAGTAGAAACAGCGTCTAAATAAAATTACTAATTGACAGCTTACCTGTGATTGTCAAACACAGGACTGATTTTTTTTGTTAGGCCAGCTGGTATAATTAGGCACGAAAACAGGTGTTCGCACTTCAAACAATTGATGGATTAAGCAGTTGCTCAAACTCGCCGAGATCAAAAGACATTCAGCTTTTGCCAGATACCTGTGATGATTAGGGAATGAACAGAAGCTTCCTGTGGCTGTTGTTAATAGTATATAAGCCATAAGGGATATCACAAGATATGACAAGTGCAGTATACATGTATCTCTACTCATTTGGTGTGATTATAACATAATTTCTTACACTCCAGATTAACGTTATTCTCAAAATCGACCATAATATTTCGCTTACACTTAATAATCCCTTGGATCTGAGTTCGCCCAACTCCCATTTCTACTGCAACTACATGACTACTTTGTCCACTAGCCAGCAAACAAATTGCTTCGATTCTCTCATGTAAGGACAAAAACCGCCTTGCTTTTGAAGCCAAAATTTTGACACATTTGGATTTGACAATGTGACTGGACTACGGTAAGTACAATCGAGATATGAAATACTTGGAGTGGTCATTGCTTATATGCTCCAGTGACTGCTTAAGGTAGGGTGAAACCAGTATTTGGTTAGGAAACACCTGGCCACTGACTGCTGCAAGCAGGTGATCGTTAAATATGGAGCATTTATGTAAGAAATTTGCCAGGGGGAAATTAGAATGACCATTGTGACCAGGTGACCCCTGAACACGGGTGACCATTAGGACAGGTTTGACTGTACTTATTCTTTCCATCATCTCAACTGTGGTGAATTATCTCAGAAGGCAAGGGGGAACCAAATTCCCAAAACTCTGCCTCCTGGTTTGGGATTTTCTAAGGTGGCATCATCACTGAAATATCCATGTGCAAGTCTGTCACATTCTGGGCAGACTAAATGTATTAATGGACTTGTCCTGAAGGAATCAACTAATACAAACCGAATAGTTACTTCATCCCTTAGTATTTGGTTGAATCTGTACCTGCTGGAATCAACCACTGGTGGATCTACTATTTGTGACAAGGTGGAATGCAAAACTTCCAACCTTTGTCTCTCCAGTCCCGTATTAGAAGCATGGGCAGTTGACGCTCTCACTGTAGATTGGAACGGTTTGACACCTACACTTATACTGCAACACCTCTAATCCCAAAGATCTTGCAAAAAGCAAGGGAATTGGTGTGCCGTCATATCCTGATTGCTATCCTCAAGTGGGAAAAATCATGGATAAATGACTTGTTCAATCTGGCAGTGGAAATTCAAAGGAAAATCATGACTTTTCTTCACCTGTTCAAGCAACCTTGATGGCAAGAGTTTCATCTGAACCCAGATTTGTTGAACCTACATGTTTGGATCATACCAAACAAGTCCACAGGGGCAAACAGTTCTCAAGACAAGTAGTGGAGTGAATCGCCTCGGGGCTGTCAGGACCCATTGAAGGTTTTGAAGTGTATTTAAAGAAGAAACCAATTTTTGGGGTGAAATATGTTTCTTCAATAATACTTACCCAATCATAATACGGATACACCTCCCCCCCCCCAACCCCCAACCCCTGTCATGATAAACAGAGTGTGCATTCAACTCCAGAGTTACAGAAGTATAGACAGGATATGGCACCAGTCCCTATATCTAAGGGGAAATCACTCTGTTTGACTCCAACCTATCTTGGGCAGACAACTTTTAGCATTCATAGCTAAAACTTCAGATTAGGAGGGTTGGATTTGTGAGGTAGTGGTTGTACTCCTAAGGTATTATGATCAGGTAAGTATTTTTAAAGAAACATATTTTACTAGAAAAAATTGGTTTCTCACAAATACTCTGGCTTTATACTGGCATACGCTGTCAATCAACATGCTGATTGGCTGATGCAACATTGTTGAACCCATGAAGGCAATTTTAAAGCTTGTAAAACAAACACTAACTTTTTGATTGACCCGCCTATTTCCCAGTCGGGTTATACCTAGCTACATGTAGCACAGATGCAGCCAGAGGATTGGGTTATTTTTAGCCCATGTATACATGTCACATGTTAGAACTTTTCTGCTTATGGGTCCTCGAGGATAAAATAATATAAATAAACAGACCCAACTAGTCCATCTTCAAACGTCAACAGGTAAACTGCACATTTAAGTGTGAATAGCAATCACCCATGTGTGAATTATTCATATTCCCAATCAAGGGTATTGATATGGTCTGTTTCCAATAATATTTACTGTGTACTAACCTCATTTTATCCTCATCAATCTGTAGTTGTTTTAGTAGTGAATATTGCTACCACTCATTAAAAAAATGAATCCAGCTAGATTTTTGCTAATATCTGCATAGACTTAAAATACTGGAAGAAAGAGAGACAGAGTGCACTATCATTTCTTAAAATTGTGTGTTTGCAGCACAAATTTGTTTAAATTTATATTGAAAATAAAAGAATAAATATATTTTGAAGCTGCACATTTTAAGTTGACCACATGAATTTATTAATTTTAAAAAATCTGCAAACATCTGCAAATTTTAAACCTAAGACTGCTGCACAATGAAAAATTACATCAATTTTTAATTAACATTAATTTTTTAACATCAAGGAACTTGCAGCAAACTTTTATACTAGTGTTTTCTTTCCATCTTAACACATATTTACATGCTGCCTCGCATGATCTACATGTAATCTATCATCTAGTAGAAGATCAATCATTGTATCTTGTTTCAAGGTTTGACATTATTCTTTTCTTAAAAAGCCAGATAAAATTCAAAACAACTGAAATAAGTTGATCAAAAGACAAAAAAATCCTGCAAAATTACCAAATTCTGCAGGTGTGGTCATAAGCAAAATTACAGATTCTGTTAAAGGCATGTCACTCATGCTCTTCATCAGTAGTTTCAAAGCTTTTGATGTGTCTAGATTATTAGTTATTGACTCTTCCTTCTCCCACCCCTCTCGCTATTTCTCTCTCGATTTCAGATTTGATGTAAAGGTAATGATCAGTGCAGTTAACAGTAAAAGGAAGGAAATAAGTTTCATGAAATAATAATAATGATATCAGTATTAATTTTTTTTTTTATGTTAGGAAGAGATTAGGCTTTAACAAAGATATAATGATTTAAATAATGTTAAGACCATCATGGATGGTATGGTTGGTATAAGACCAAGGCTTAACAATATTTTTGACTATAAATGTAATACTGTACATTCAAACATTAAAATTATCCAGCTTTAAAGCAGGGCAATGTGAGATCTCCTGCATGTAATTCTGTCTAAAGGTCAAAATAGTTACTTCTTTATTGTTTATCATGGAAATATTTCCTGCATCCACCATTGTAAATAGGAAATTGCCATGCAAAAGAAATTTTGTAGGAATGGCCATGAATTTAAACACCTCACACTCATATTAATAATTAAATTATGTATCTTTATCACTTATTCGAACTGCAGTAAAGTTACATTGGCATAAGCTTTCACTATCAGTTGCAAGTACTTTCTGTTGATAATATATATGTCAAATTAAGCTTCAAATGAGTTACATTTGAATGCTGCCTCAATTCTTTGTTAGTTAATAACTTCCCACCCCCACCTCCCTCTTATCTCTCTCTCACACACACACATCGTTTGTTAAGTTTATATAGATATTAGGGTTAAATTTATATTTTGTCTCTACACATTTTAGAAATACATGTATGTTGTAGAATAGTATTGATGTTCATTACTGAAACAATTAAGCAGAGCAAGGTCAATGAGCTATAAATAACCAAGTCCAATGGCTGTACTTGTGCTATATGTAGCTGGGAACAACTTAACTGGGGAACATGCAAAACAATCAAGAAGTTAACTGTTTCTTTCACTAACTTTGCAATTGCCTTGGTGAACAGAACAAATTGTAAGGTTGATTGACAGGGTATGCCAAAGCTTGAGTAGTCATTGGAAATTTAAATATGACACAACATTCTCCATTGATAGTATCGCCAAGGGATTGTTCAGGCCTTTATTACAAGGGGTCTATTTGGCTTGGCACAGCAGCATTTCATCTGAGGCCTTGCAAGTCATAAGTTATTAACAATCACCTGTTCATGATGTCACAAATGGTAAGACAAAGTAGTCACTGTGTTATCCAAGACCTATCAATACTGTTATACTGTTACTTCAGACAGGGTACAGCAGTCACTGTTATCCTTGGCTATCAGTAATGTTATGGCAGGGCACATTAATTACTATAAAATCCAAGGCCTATTAATACTGTTATACTGTTACTTCAGACAGGGCACAGCAGTCACTGTTATCCAAGGCTATCAGTAATGTTATGGCAAGGCACATCAATTACTATAAAATCCAAGACCTATCAATACTGTCATACTGTTACTTCAGACAGGGCACAGCAGTCACTGTTATCCAAGGCTATCAGTAATGTTATGGCAAGGCACATCAATTACTATATAATCCAAGGCCTATTAATACTGTTACTTACAGCAGGGCACAGCAGTCACTGTTATCCAAGATGTATCAATACTGTTACTTATGGCAGGGAACAGTAAGACAGTAAGGACAGTAATTACTGTCAGATTGGTCACTTACCAACGTTTTGATGAAGATTTGATTTTATAAAAATGTATTGTTATCTACATTTGCATATGGTTTTTTCAACAACACTGTAGATTCTTTGCAATTGATTGGCCAGAATTTCAAGGTGAAAGTCATTTTGTTTGAAATTTGATTTTAACAAGGAAATAAAGCTATGTTTTGAAGCAAAATGTCATGATACATGTGTCTCTTATGTGAAAATAAGAAAAACTTTTTTTTTTTGGATGGGGGGTTGCTTTATTGGAAGCTGAAGTTTTGCTTGTCTCCATTTCAGGAAACAAAAGAGAACATTGAACCTGAAGAGAAAGAAGAGGAAGAAGAATATGACTATTCAGATAAACAAAGCAGTATGAAATTCAGATTTGGTGGCCGTTCTTGTCGACAGCACAGAAATATCAGTTACAAGTTTGAGGAGTTTGATGAAATGATCAACACTGCAATAGAGGATGATATGAGGGAACCCAGACCTCCAAGACCACCCCGCCCTCCAAAACCACCAGGTACAGAATAACCTAACAGCAAGCACTTGAAAGCAAGTTTGAATTGCAGCTATTATACATTAAAAATGGTTATTTGTGACCAGAAATGGTGATTAACTATTGGAATTACAGTGTTGCATTTGGAGCACATTTTTGCATAATTAATGTGTGTTTGTGACTACCTGATGCAAAATCTTAAGTTCTATGGAGAATTTGTGGCATAAAATATCTGTAGTTTGCTAAAAATTAATTCCTAATATATTGCTTATTTTAAAAAATCAGTGGATAATATCCTACAACAGGCTTGGCTTTTTGGAAATTAATGAGCTGAAATTTTGTTTTGTATTTTTGAGTTTTCCAAGAATATCAGAGATGGTTTTGGCACTCAGCAGTTAAAGAAAATGAAAGGAGGGAAGAAGCAGGATAGCCAGTATAGCATCAGTACCTTTGAGGGACTTTTGATGCCATGCACAAATACATGCATGTCATACTCATCTTTGTTTTTTTCCTATAAATCAAAAACATTGCCAAAGTACATGTATTATTTTAAATTGTTTGTACAAAAACATTAAATGAGTTTAGGTTTCCAAACAAAATTTTTAGAGTCATTTTGAACATAATCATTCATGCAAGACACACTCTATTGCTCTGAATTCCAATCAGTTTTATTCCCATATCAGTAAAGTCTTGGTTTACATGTGTCTTCTGTAGTCATCTTTGGTAAGGACATGTCTAATTTCATGACATGGTAAGGACATGTCTAATTTCTTTGGTAACCTTTCTGCTTAGGAATCAGCTGTGGGAAGGATCTTTGGTTACTTGTTGGTTTTGGAATCAACTCCTGGAAGGATGTGTCTAACATCTTTGGTTACTCGTCTGTTTAGGAATCAGCCATGGAAAAGACACATCTAACATCTTTGGTTACTTTTCTGTTTTGGAATCAGCCATGGGAAGGACATGTCTAAAACCTTTGGTTACTCTTCTGTTTAGGAATCAGCCATGGGAAGGATATGTTAACACCTTTGGTTACTCATCTGTTTAGGAATCGGCCATGAGAAGGATTTGCCTAACACCCTTGCTAATTGTTTGTTTAGGAATCGGCCATGGAAAGGACATGTCTAACACCTTTGGTTACTTGTGTGTTTAGGAATCAACCGTGGGAAGGACATTTCTAACACCTTTGGTTACTTGTCTGTTTAGGAATCAGTCGTGGGAAGGACATGGCTAATATCTTTGGGCCAGAGCATGAGGATCTGGAAGAAAAACCACAGTCCATATCCAGAAAGAGGAAATCCAAACTGACAGAACTTGATGAGGAAGATTTTGATGATGACAGTGAAGATTATGAAGCATCTGAGTAAGAAATGAGACATCATTCTAAAGATTTATTCTGTTGCTTTTGTCTTTCTTTGTGAATATACTGCAGCTATGTATTTTCTTCCATGCTCCCACTATGTATTTATTTAGGGAATACAGTGTTATCTTTTAAACTTTAGTGCATCAAGGTGCTATCTGCAATTTACGTCAATTGCAGATAGCACCTTGATGCACTAAGGGGTCTATTTATGTACATATGTAGGTTCTACATTTATGTCTGTTGAATAACAAAGAATGAGTTCTTTCTGAAAATATTAGATTTAAAAATAGTTATTAATGGATCAATTTATATTCTTGTCTTCCCTGCATTAGTTGCTGGCAGTACATATGTGTCACTGTCCAGGAATGACCTCATCACTACTAATATTAAGAATTTATGTGTTAAATATTTTTGAAAGTCATTTTTCATACATCAGTGTCATTTTGATAAGTAAGACATAATGTTCCACAGAACCCTCATGAAATCTTTTGGGCTAATTTTTAACAAAGTTCCTCTCTCTCTCTCTCTCTCTCTCTCTCTCTCTCTCTCTCTCTCTCTCTCTCTTCTCTCTTCTCTCTCTCTCTCACTCTCTCTCTCTCACTCTCTCTCTCTCTCTCTCTCTACTTTTATCCTGATATACCCAATGTCTATACTGCTTATAATTTTTTAAATTACAAGAAAATATTTAACATCAGCTTTAATTCGGACTTTTACAAAATGTACATCAGTTTACTTTGGATTTGCCAACAATTTTACGGGTTATTTTTTAGCTCTACTGGTCCTCTTATGGGGATGGCCTGCCATCCATTAGCACAAGTTTGATACTGCTACTCCTCCTAAAGCACTTGGAGGATTGCCATAAAACTTTGCACACAAATCATCACATAGTCAAGTTGGTCATAACTGAAAATGGTGCTGCTCAGACATCCAGTTTGGGCCACAACAGCAGCCATTTCGAAAATCTTATCGCTACTCCTCCTAAATGGATGGTCATATCAGCATGGGGTTTTCACTAAAAGATTTGTTATGATGTCTAATTGATCCTAAATGAAGATAGTGCTGATCTGACATTCAATATTGCCACCATGGCACCCATCTTGAAAATCTTGTTATCACTACTCCTCCTGAACAGAAAGTCATATTTACATGGGGTTTTCACCAGAAGATTTCCTTTGATGTTGAGTTTGTTTTAAGTGAAAATGGTTCTGCTTGAACATTCAATATGAACTGCCACAGTGGCCATCTTGAAAATGCTGTTATCACTGCTACTCCTGAACTGCCAATCCTTACAATTTGACTATAAATCTTTCTGAAATGACCCTTAAATTCCAGATTTATGGAATAATTGTACAAATTATGAAAATTTCATCACTGTGATCAAATCTGGATACTGGCTTGTCCGTGTTTGATTCAAATCTGGGTTCCATATTAGATTCAGTGGAGGTCATCAGGGAACCAGACTCTTAACTTTACACGAGTACCTCAGACGCTTTTAACTACCCATATTTTGCAAGCAAAATCCCTGCATCATCAAGTTGATGCTTATATAGCATTTCTAAAAATGGTGTCCAGTGAAAGAAACCACATTGAAGAAGAAAAAAGACAATAAGCCTCTTAAAAAGTTGAAACAATCAGCACATAGGTATAAAAAGGAATATTCAGATTTTTGGGGAAAAAAGCAGGAAAGGCAACATTTACATTTATTGGACATAATGAGTTGACCTGAGTATGTCTCATGGTGGGAGAGATGATAGCCATCACCACGTGAAATTCAAAATAAACCCAAAGGCTGTGTCAAATTGGGAGAAGAAGCAAGAAGCCTTTGAGCTCCACGGGGTTTGGAACTGTAGTTTCTGAAACTGTACTGGAGGTAATTAAGGTGTAAGTTTACTTTGCAAACTTTTTTGTTGAACATAATGTTTGCCTTCGCTGCATCAGCCTCAGATCATGCCTCTGACCTGTTTAAATGCATGTTTTCAAAGTCGACAATAGCAGCACATGATATTGTGTTATACCTTACTGATAATTGGTTTACTTACGGAAAAATATCATCTGCCTTACTGAAAAAGTCTTGTCAGGGTTGGCAGGTCTGCTACTCCTAAATGGATAATCTCATCAGCATGGCAGTTACACTAAAAGACTTTTTATGATGTATGGTTGTTTTGAAATAAAAATGGTTCCACTTGGACATCCAGTATAGCCGCCACATTGGCTATGTTGAAAATCTTGTTATTCCTCCTAAATGGATGGTTATATCAAAATCAAAATGTCTAGTTGGTCCTAAATGAAAATGGTGCTGACCTGACATCCAATATGGCCACCACAATAGCTGTCTTGAAAATCTTGTTGTTGCTACTTCTCCTGAACGGAACATCATATCAGCATGACATTTTCACCAAAAGACTTCTTATGGTGTCTGGTTGGTCTTAAATGAAAACTGTGCCAATTTATCCAATATGGCCACCACAGTGGCCATCTTGAAATTTGTATTGCTATTCCTCCTAGATGGAAAGTCACATCAACATTGGGTTTTCATCAGAAGACTACTTATGATGTCATAGTCAGTACTAAATGAAAAAATATTGCCGATCTGGCATCAAGTATGGCCCCATCACAGCCATCTTGAAAATCTTGTTATTGCAACTCCTTTTAAATGATAAGTCATATTGACATGGGGTTTTCACCAGAAGGCTGATTACGATATCTGGTTGGTCCTGAATGAAATTGGTGCTGATCTGACCTTAAATACGGCTGCCACAATGAACATGTTGAAAATTTTGTCACTAATTTTCCGGAATGGATGGCCATATAAACATGGATTTTCACCAAAAGTCTTCAAATGGTATCTAGTTTGTCCTAAATGAAATTGGCACTGATCTTACATTCAGTATGGCTGCCACAGTGGCTAATTTGAAAATCGTATAGCTCAAAAATATCAGAGATGGTTTCAACACTTGGCAGTTAAAAAAGAAATGGTCTTGAATTCCTAGAAATTCATTTTGGACAGAAGAGCATCAGTCCATTTGAGGTTCTTTTCTTCGGGGAATGTGGTCCTACTTTTGTGTTCCATCATCTTACTGAAGGTTGTGACATGGAAGAACATTTATTACCCTTAGTAAAATTTCCTTTTTCCATTTTTCTAAACTGTCTGAACACTAGGAACAACAGGTACCAACTCTGACACAATATCTTAGTTACTCTGACTGTCTCTGCTATGCTGTAACTAAACTAAATCTTCATTTCTGTTGCTTTTTCACTCTCACTCTCTTGCTAGATGTTCATCTGCCTGTATATCTATCTCTCTGTCCACCTAACTTTTTCTTTGTCTATCCTGCTTTCAAATTCTTTTCTCAAATTCCTCTGTTTGAGCTAGTCTTTCTTTGTTCATTCTTTCTTTAATTCTTTCTTTCCTAGAGTCTCTTGTCATTTCTATTTGTGTTTGTCTGCATCTATTTCTCTCTCTACCCCTGTCTTATTGTTTTGATTCTGACTTTTTATCTCTCACTCTGTCATAAAAACAAATCAGTGATGAAAGATTTCTATCCATATCAGAGACATTGATTCGGATGCCACTTGTGAGAAAGACTGGGAGAGTGGTGAAGAAGAGGAGGTCAGTGACTTCAGTGAGGAGGAGTTCCGCCCCTCGGGATATGCCACGCGCAGGAGCAATCGTCGCAAAAAAGGGTGGACAAGACATGATGGTTTTGGTATATATTTAAATTTTGTGAAGTTTTTGTGTTAAAGTTTATGAAAAATATGTTCAGGGAGGATACTTAAGATACATTGTAGTTTTTTTTTGCAGGTCCATAATGTTCTGTGGTAACATTGTTTTATATAATGATATATCTAGATTTCTGATTGTTTTCTAATTTTTAATTACTGTGAATCACTTTAAATTTATGGGTATCAAATTTTGTGGTTTGGTTTTTAAACAAATACATATTCATGGGTACTTAATTTCATGGATTTATCATTTTAAAAACAAAACGGTGATGTATATATCTATATTGATTTATACCGACATTCAGTTCCATGCATTTCTGGGAACACAGACTTAAACCCTGGTGCAGTAAATAGGTTGATTCTTATTCAAAGACGATACCAACATACTTTTTTATGCTTGTAAACAAGCTTAATTACACTGATGACTTGTTCACAAAATCTGAAAAGTTTTGTTGTGGATAAGTCTTGGTGAATATCCTTCAAGTCACTTGCCTAACCACTTTTAAATTGTAAGGGACAGATATAAAGCATTCATTCATCCTTAAATATGTGATTTTCATTGGCAACACTGTCTGGATATTTTCTCACAGTTGAAATTCTAAATTTAGATTCTGGTTTGGTTATTCAGCACCCTCTGATGAGGATATCCAGAAGCAGCATCGTCTTCTGACCACATTTGCCCATATGTACTATATTTGGATATTCATTGGCATCTTTGGCATATACTGTCATGTGCAAGGTCGTACTAATGAATTGTTTACGAATTTATTTTTAGACATCAATAGAAATAGAGACTCAGGACACTATTTATCTTCTCTCCTGCGTAACTTTGTTAAATGGAACCAACTTGTATCACATATTTGGTAATTGGCAAGAGTTATAAACAGACTTTTTTTTATATCCTCAATATGGAAAAAATAAATTTCATCTCTTTTATGTCACTAGTCCATGAGTCTCTTTAAAGATTGCTATCAGCACATAAAGCACTCTGCAGTCAGGGATGACACACAGAAACAAAACCAGTGACAGCAAAGCTAGCTTCATTTGAAATAAGGCTTCTAATTTTTCCATATATAAAACATTTCTGTTAAAATTTACTGTCACTCTCCCAACTATAACATTGCCACTGAAGCAGTTGTTAAAGAGCATGAACCATTGAGTAAAATCTATTGTTGTGGCTTGCTTGATGCCAAAGAGTCTCCTGATTAGAGAGGAACGTCTTTTTCTTGAAACTGCAAATGATGCTGTTGAAACTCTCATGAAATCCCAGGCTTCCTATAAGCAGAAATAAGGTGAATACAGTTCATATACGATGACAAAACTTGCACAAAAATTGTAAGATACTCAATAAAAAAAAAGTCAGCAAGAAAGTTCAGCACTGAACTCTGGAAGAAAGTTGTTGAAACAACAGTCTGCAAGTATGCATGAATTGTACATTAAACTCAAGAAAACTGGTATCACCAAATCAGGCTGGCTGCTGCCTCCCCAGTTTTTCTGTGGTGGAAAGATTGACAGGTGCTTGCCAAAAGGAGTGGAATTCCCACCTGACTAGGACATGACATTTACTGAAACTCACTGAGCAATGAGGATTCTATGATTCATTTTGCTGACCAGAGTCTGATACCCTATATGAACTCTGTATGTGACTTGCTGCCCATTAGTGTGATCCTAAGTCTAGTGTTATTTGTTGTTTTCAAAGTGCATCGAACGGAGAGGCTGCTGTCACGCTTAAAGGAAAATGGCATCATACCAATATCTTTGTGCCAGCTGTCTCACTTAAAGGAAAATGGCATCATACCAATATCTTTGTGCCAGCTGTCTCACTTAAAAGAAAATGGCATCATACCACTATATTTGTGCCAGCTCTCTCACTTAAAAGAAAATGGCATCATACCACTATATTTGTGCCAGCTGTCTCACTTAAAAGAAAATGGCATCATACCAATATCTTTGTGCCAGCTGTCTCAGTTAAAGGAAAATGGCATAATACCACTATATTTGTGCCAGCTGCATGCATGGATAAGTTGCAACTCCTGGATTTATCTGTCAACAAGTTCTACAGAGAAAAATTCAAATCACGCTTTCGTGTTTGGTTTTTGGCGAGGTGATTGCTCAGTTAAATAAATGCAGAACAGTGGAGATGTACTGTTAGATAAGGTCTTAATAGACCTGAAAACATCTACTCTTAAGCCAATTCATGAAAAGTGGATGATCTCCACACACATACCTGCCTTGTCATTGTATGTGATACAAAAACGTGATTTTTTACTCCCAAAACCCTTGACACATGACTGGTCATGTTTATGAAAACACAATATCCAATATATCTTATCAGATTGAGATCTTTCTTGACACTGAGATATATGCCCGTAATCTGTAGTCTTTATAAACAGTAAACAGTTGTGATTCACATAGCTTCTCAATGCTCATGGAATACTGTTATCACTGGAGAGTTTACACAGTTAATTGTTATAGAGGCAATTAAAAGGTAAAGGCATTAAGAGATAAAGTTCTTGGAACATTGCAGTGGGAAAGTCCATTAGGCTAATTTGCATAGGTGAAGCACAGAGGGACAACCCAATTGATTGGAAGTTAAGTAAATCAAAGATGCATATTGAAGAAACAATAGCTATTACACTTCATTGCATTGCAGGAGGCAGTTGAAGTCATCTTTGTTAATGATTATTGGCTAGTTCATGGTCAGCAGCAAAGGTTCTTTCAGTCAGATTTTACTCCATACATGTATTCTTGAAAAAGCAATGCATGATTATTTCAGTAGTTGGAATGGTAAAGTTAGGAGCAGTACATATGTAGGATTCCTTTTGAAGGCACATTGTCAAAACACATCTGTCGTCTACCATCAGGAATGCCAAGATTTTACATGATAACTGGTGTGGCCATTGCATTATTTGACAAAATCTCACAGTAATGCAGAGAAAGATCATTCATTGCTCAGAAAAAAAGTCTTTAGGGAAGTGTAAACAACAGTAGACTGTCATCCAGTCTCTACTGAGTGGAAAGATTAATGCTAATGAAATTTGTATCATCTTCAAACTCTCCAATGAATTAATTGAGAGCAGCAAAGTCTGCATGTACTCCACTGTCCAACAAATAGTGACAATTAGAGTAATTCATGACTAAATCATAAATGATGGAAAGTGGATGCTAATTGAATCCTGATTTTGTTTGATAATGAAATTTATAGACAGAAACTTTTGTATTTTTATGCCTTACCATGACATAATCATTATCCATCTGTCTGTACATCCATCACACCTCGGTTAATTTTTAAGTTTAATATATTTCTGGCACTGTGATGGGGAATCCATTTTCCATGAACACATTTCTAGTTTTATTTAATGCCTATGTTGTGTGTGTGTGTGTGTGGTGATGATTTATTATAATGATAAGTTTACCAGGTAGTTTTTTGTTTGGAAGTGTATTAAATTCTTTAAAGAAAACAGGTATTTTATTTTCTTTTATTCAGAACTGAATTTCTAGTCATTTTCTATAGGCTTGTGGGACTATATAATTTATTCTAAATTATACAATATTGCTTACTTTCGTCATGCACAATTGTGACCCCAGAACCCACTTTTGCAGTCACAAACCCACCACCACCACCACTAATACCATCTGGAAGGTTGACAGGTATGCATGACAAGGTCTCAGTTCAGATGGACTTGATTGGAATGGGCTCAAAAAAAGCAGGATTGACCTGATGATTGTTTATTCAGTACTTATACGTGTGACACATATTTAGTAACAACTGTATGCCTTTGTGTTTCATTTGAATAGTGGAATACTGAAACATATTTAGTAACAACTGTATGCCCTTGTGTTTCATTTGCATATTTAGTAACAACCTTATGCCCACGTGTTTCATTTGCATATTTAGTAACAACTGTATGCCCTTGTGTTTCATTTGCATATTTAGTAACTACTGTATGCCCTTGTGTTTCATTTGCATATTTAGTAACAACTGTATGCCCTTGTGTTTCATTTGCATATTTTGCAACAACTGTATGCCCTTGTGTTTCATTTGCATATTTAGTAACAACTGTATGCCCTTGTGTTTCATTTGCATATTTTGTAACAACTGTATGCCCTTGTGTTTCATTTGCATATTTAGTAACAACTGTATGCCCTTGTGTTTCATTTGAATAGTGGAATACTGAAACATATTTAGTAACAACTGTATGCCCTTGTGTTTCATTTGAATAGTGGAATACTGAAACATATTTAGTAACAACTGTATGGCCTTGTGTTTCATTTGCATATTTAGTAACAACCTTATGCCCTTGTGTTTCATTTGCATATTTTGTAACAACTGTATGCCCTTGTGTTTCATTTGCATATTTAGTAACAACTGTATGCCTTTGTGTTTCATTTGCATATTTAGTAACAACTGTATGGCCTTGTGTTTCATTTGCATATTTAGTAACAACTGTATGCCTTTGTGTTTCATTTGCATATTTAGTAACAACTGTATGGCCTTGTGTTTCATTTGCATATTTAGTAACAACTGTATGCCCATGTGTTTCATTTGCATGGTGGAATAGTGAATAATAATTGTGCTCAGCACAATAAAAAATACAGTGAAAACCTTTTTATTGTCCCCCACCTTTTCAAAGAAAAGTGCAGGACATAGTATCCACATTTCCATACCTTTCACACTTTTGTTTCAGCTATATAACTTTAAAGTAATTTCAGATTAAAGGATGAAACCTGGTATATTTATACATCATCACTTGAAGGTGTGTCATGTACCATATTGGGGTTACTATCTTCCAGGTCAAGGTCAAGGCTCTAATTTATGTTTTTCATCACACTTTCCTTTATGTTCTATACTTTTAAAGCCATTTGAGATATGGGGTGAAACTTGGTATACTTATGCATCATCACTAGATGATATGTCACATATCATATTGGTGCTTCTATCTTCAAGGTCAAGGTTATTGCTCAATATTAGATGTTTTCATCACAATTTTTTGGTATACTTGTACTTTATCACTAGAAGGTGTGTTATGTACCACATTGGGGCTGCTATCTTCAGGGTCAAGTTCGCAGTTAAAAATGTTATGTTTTCATCACACTTTCCATTCCACTCTATAATTCTGTTTGAGATGAAGGGATGAAGCTTGGTATAACTATATATCATCACTAAAAGGTCTGTCACATACCACATTGGGGGTCCTGTCTTCAAGTTCAAGGTCATGGCTCAGTATTTTATGTTTTCAATCACACTTTTCCATTCCACTCTTTAACTCTAAAGCTGTTTGAGGAAATTTCATGCAATTTGGTATACATATATGTCATCATTATCAGGTGTGTTATGTGCCACATTAGGGGTCTCATCTTCAGGGTCAATGTCATGGTGTTCTTCTTTTCTATTACACTTTCCTTTCCACTCTATAATTTTAGAGTCATTTGAGATGAAGGGATGAAACTTGGTGTAACTATGTATCATTACTAAAAGGTGTGTGATATACCACATTGGAGGGCCTATCTTCAGAGTCAAAGTCACTGGTCAATTTATAGGTTTCAGTCACATTTGCCCTTCAGCTTTCTAACTTAACAACTGTTTAAGATAAATGGATGAAGCATGGTATACTTACACATTGTCACTAGAAAATGTATTGCATTGCATGTTTGAGGTCTTATCTTCAAGATCAAGGTCAGAGGTCAATATTTTAAGATTTCTTTTGTTTCTGATTTATATCATAAAAAATGTTGGAAGTGAAGAGATGAACCATGGTACACTTAATACTTCTCAGTTTCATGACATTTAATGTATAACAACTGAAGTTTTATCTTCAGTGTCAAGATCATTGATGATTTCTTACCCATTTTTTGCATTTTTCCTTTAATGCCATTTGAGATTGGGAAATTAAACTAGGTCAGATTTTGTTTTTACAATACTGCAAAATGATCAGCTGTTAAGTTGTGTAAGTCAGGATAGTGATATCAGACCCACATAGGCCTTGTATTTTCTTGATCTTTCATGCTTTCACATTTCTCAAATGTTTCAAATTTTATTGGACTGCATACAGTTTTAGTGAGTATTCATTAATATAAATGGATATAATGTATGCATTGAGAAGTAAAGAAGGACACAGGTGGTAATTTTGCATATTATTATTATAGCATCAGATACAGTCATTGCATTATAATTCAGAGCTTTGCATTGTATGCATTGAGAAGTAAAGAAGGACACAGGTGGTAATTTTGCATATTATTATTATAGCATCAGATACAGTCATTGCATTATAATTCAGAGCTTTCATGTTTATGAAATTTTGCATGCAAATTAAATCATGATCAATCGATTTTCATGTTCATCTTTCATAAATGTATCCTTATATATATTTCTTATCACTATATACAGCCTAACTAATAAATAAAACAAGTGATGTCTTATCATTGCATATGGCTGGGTTGGTTGGGGGATTTGAAGAAGATCAGCTTGGTTCATATTTTTTCGTTGTGATATTAAATTTGTGGTCTATCTTATCCATGAAAACCACAAAAATGTTTATGCCACGAATAATAATGGATTCACAGTAATTATTATTAAATATTATTATTGGGTACTTTTGGATTGCCTGAGAAGGGGAACAGGTGACAAGACAGTGTAGACCAAGACAATTAATTTTTCTAGTAATGTATGCATTGTGACGCAAAACTTTAAGGGAATTTGACTGGAATGTAGCGACTAGTGGGACAAAGCAGGATGTCTGAGAATGTGGCAGAGTGTTCGAGAAAAGGGGCAGTATGTTCTTCATGCCAGTTGGACCACCGATGTATTCATCATAGGAAACAACCAAAATGTTTCTACAAACTACTGGTCTGGAACTGATGGAGCTTTATTTAGACAGTTTAGATTGGCTAGATGATCATTTTATCCATGCATAACTTTTTAATTTGTATACTGTGCTATGAGATGCATATTAATACCCAAGGAAATGAGGGAACAATAACTGATTGAAAATTTGTTGGAGCATAATGAGTCTTTAGACAAGGCTTTTAATCTGACTTGTATGTCCCATACAAGTCTTTGAGTTGGTCCATGACTTGAACATCAAAGTGCACGACATTAATCAGTGAAATTTCTTATTCTTTCAGGGTAAATTATGAATTTTTGCACCAAAACCATTTCTTATGCCAACATTAACTAGTCTAGATATGTTATTGCTGGATGCATTCTTTACTGTTACTTACTGCCATTCTTATTATTTCCAGTGGATGATGATGATGATGGTGACTGTGATAGCTTAGAGAAAAGAGGCAGGAGGAGAACCACACGATCCTCAACTCAAAGGAGAAATGCATGTCATGACATTCTGAGTGATGAGGAGGAAATGTCAACAGATGAGGAAACTGAGGACCTTTCTGATTATTGGTCATCCTCACAGGAAAGCTCAATGAAGAAATCCTTAAAAGTAAAAAAGTTGGACAAAGGAAAATCAAAAAAGAAAAAGAGAAAGATCATGTCTTCTGAGGATGAGAGTGAAGAAGAAGAAGAAGATAGTGCCAATGAAACTACCAAGAAAAAGACAAAGGATAAAAAATCATTGAGGAAAAGAGATGATGATGATAGTGATTATTCTGAAAGTGATTATGAAGAAAGAACATATAGGCGGGTGTCAAGAAGGAACATAAATAAACGGATCAATTATAGAATTATGCTTGGATCTGATTCTTCATCAAATTCTGCTAAGTCCTCAAGTGAAAAGACAGAGTCTGAAGGTGAAGAAGTGGAAAAGATTAATACATCAAAATGCAAAAAGAGGAATGTGATTGAGTCAGACTCAGATGGCACAGATGATTACTATGAGGAGGAGAAAAAGACAAAGAAAGAAAAGGATTCAGCAGAGGAGTGTGAACCTGTTAGTGAAGCCATTGATAAAGACATTGTAATACCACAAAAGATAAAGAAACTACTGGATAGTGATACTGAAGAGGAAGAAGAAGAAGAAGAAGAAAAAGAAGGTGTATCAGATAAAGGAGAAGGTGAGGAAAAGGAGAAAGGTAATGTTGAAAAAAAAGAGAACGCATCAGAAGAGACATTGGCCAAAACAGAAGAGCCGTCAAGAGAGGATTTAAAGCCTGCCAAGAGTAAGTCTCCTGAGCAAACGATGGGCGGCAATCAAGACAAACAGGACAGTGTTGTGGAAGAGGAGAAAGAGACTGATGAAAATGTGGAAGAAAAGAGAGGACAAGAGGAGGAGAATATGCCAAAGATATCCACACAAGTATCAAGTAGCAGCTTAAGTGTGAATGATAATACAGGAAATGAAAATGTTAAAGTTATAGACAAGAAAGAGGACAGAATATTTTCATCCAAAAAGCCAGAAGCTCCAATAGGGGTAGTGAAACCAGAGGTCCGGCAAGGAGTGATTGTAGAAAATCGTCAAGGTGTTGAAAGTTGTACCCCTGGTCCCATGCCTGGTCAGGGGTATCCAGTGAATTATAGAATGGGGAGTCCAAATCAGGGTATGAGGGACCCAAGTATGTCAAGTCCCCCAATGGGGAGCCCACCACCACATATAAGGGGTCAGGAGCAGGGATTTAGGCAGTTGTCACCCAGCTACTCGCAGAGTAAAGGCAGTATGGGAGGATACATGCAGCCAGGTTTTCAGACTTATTCCCCTCAACAGCAAGGCCCGTACACATTGAGTCATTCAGGTCCTTTCCCTCATGGAGACCCTAGTAGATTTTATCCCCAGCCAAGTCAAGGTCCAGTGCAACAGGCATCATACTCTCCTTCTGCAAGTCAGCCTTATATGTCCCATCCTAACATGGGACCCCATGGCCCCTATCCTGGTCCGTATGGTCCCAACATGAGTAATCAAGGTCACCACAGCTCTCCATCAAACTATCAAGGTCATTATGGACCTCAAGGGCCTGTTGGACCATCATATGGAGGTTACCCACAGGGTCCCCATGGATCCACACATCACACACAAGGCTTTCACTCTCCACCAGCCCAGGGCCACTATCAGGGACCACATCCCCAAGGACCCTACCCATTGTCTCAGCCCCAAAGTCCTTACCCTGGGTCTACCACTGGACCCTATCCCTATCAACATGGTAATCCTAAGGGGGTGCCTCACTCCCAGGGGCCATTTCCTCATCCTCAAAGTCACTCAGCACCACAACATATGTCAGTAATGAGGCCACAGATGGGTCCACAGGGTCAACAGGGAATGATGAGCCCTAATTTCCCTCAACAAGAAAAACCCTTTATGCAAGCCTCTTTCACTGAACAGGGTAAGACATCCACAAGTAAGGGGACACCAGAGAAAGGAGATGGAGAAAAACCTCCCCCTAAATCAGCAAAAGGCAAAAGTAAAAAAGGAGAAAAGAAAACAGTCTCTAGTATACAGCCACTAGAACCCATGAGAGCCCCCAAGCGCAGTGGTTTTATGATGGATAACATCCTGAAACCAATTTCCACACCAGAACAGGGACCATTTCCCCCTCCTGCCGTTCAGCCAGAGGAGGGTATGGATGAAATAGAGGACATTGTAAATTATGTGGCCAATGATGAATATTTCAAAGAACATTGACTTGCACTAATCCTAGCTGGTAGTCATACTGTAGTGAAGTTTTAGGTTGCAGCAAAAATTTTCACTTGCATGTGCAGTTATATATGAGCTATCACATTGAGCAGAGTCACAGTGAGAGGGGTGTTTGGTGTTTTATGGCACAGCAACATAAGTAGGCTATTTAGTTCTGAGGTGATTGGAATTAAGTGCCTTGCCTAAGGACACACCATAGGAGGCAACCTAGGCTAATCCAATGGTAGGATTTGAACAAGTACCCTTTTAGCCGCAATTCAAGCATTCTACCCACTGATCCAACTCGGCTTCTGCAGGAGGGTGCATCAGACCTATTTTACATCCCTGAGCCCATGGGGTGAGAGAGAGAGAGAAACAAACTATGATCAAGACCGTGTAGTAAATTTTATATGCATTTAGTGTAAAGATTTATTTTTTTTCTTTGCATTTGTAGAACATTTATGAGAACTGTCATTTGTAGAACTATCTAAGCAAGGGTATTCTGTTATATTTCTTGTGTCCTCATTCAACATTTGGCATGCATTATATTATCCTTGTGCCATGACTTGTTCTGAAAGAGAACAAGAGGAAGATCTTGATAGGAACATTATAACCACATTGTACTTTTTATGCTGAATTCTCAGTAACAGTGACTGTTCCCTGTTTTACTTTCTAAGTTCACTACTGAATTGAAATGTAAAGAATGATGCATAATGACAAGTCACATAAACTTCAGCTCATCTGATTGGCACATACTTGATATGAATCTGGAAAAATGAACAATTAAGTAAAACTGGCACAAACTATGGTGCTTATTATTAGAGATGTTCAGGTGTATGTCCCTCATTTTTATAACTATTTAGGGACATGAATCCATGCATATTAGAGTTTGTTACTCCTTTAGATCTAACCCTGATTCTGCCTATTTTCATGTTCTCATCATCATCACAGATCATAACTGCTAGAGTTGGAGTCTACTAGAATACAATGCTTCCCTACTTAAGTGTTTTTCTTTTCTCTTTCATTTCTTTTAAGTATCTTTTCTACCCATTTATGTCAATTTAATCTTAAGTTTCAGTCTTGTATATCACATACAAGTTCAAATGGAAATTATTTCATTATTCATCCAATTTTCATTGAGTCTTTAAAATAATAATTCAAAATTATATGTTATAAATTTTAAAAAATGTTTTGCTAAGAAAATCCTGACAGCCATGGAAACATGTTTTGCTACCTCCTGATATTTAATCACACTTTCCATCTATTGGTGCAAAGTTTTGTTTTCTTGTACTTATTTTTTCCATTGTTGCCTGTGCCAAATCAAGATGGTGCTTTTTTTTCTTGAAATCATATCAGAGGACACTTCCTAATTCTTTCTTATTGTTTGCTCTACAGTCTTAACTTCATGTTAATTTGTTTGTAATATAGCTGTGCCAGTAAATAGAAGATCTCGGGGTATTTTTTATGTTTATTGAATTACATATTACATTTGACGTGTTTCTTGCACTCTAATCAGTAAAGTTGGACCGAAGTAAGAGATTGATATTTGGAAAGCATTTATGGAACTATTGCATCTTTACTCATGGAATAGAAACTACATAATGCTTTTTTTCAAACACAGTTAAAACCAAATGCAATACTGTATGGCTCTTCTTTTTAATTTTAACTGCTGTAAATTCCACTTCATATTACATATAAATATCTGTATATATATATATTCAGTGTGTCAAAAATAATTTTAAAATCCTTATCTTTACATATATTATTTCTATATGCTGCTGTATAGAGTGATTTTTTTTTCTTCAGGATGTAAAATGCTTTTTTAATTGATAGTTTATGGTCCATTTTCATTTCATTACATGTAGAATAGAGTTGTCATAATTAAAGCAATCTAAGATGGCAATTTTTATTTATTTTCATTTCTTTTTATTCCTGAAGGCAAATTTGTCTGTGGTGAGAATCATTCGTCATCATGGGTTTGAAACAATTAGACATTGTATAGACTACCTCATCATTTGATTGGTATAAAACAACTTCAAAGGAAGAACAACTTATGGACTAATACATAGAGTACCATCATATACTGTGTATAAGTCAAGTCCAACTGCAAAACAACATAGACCCTGATCTGCTATTACATAATGCACCAGCAGATCAGGGTCTATGTTGTTTGTTCCACTGATATACTCCTAACAAACTGTATAGACCCAGCTCTGCTGGTGCATTATGTAACGGCAGATCTGGGTCTGTGTAGTTTGCAGTTGGACTCAACTTATAAGCGAGTATATACGGTAATTAGTCCTTAGGTCCTTCTCTGTATCAATGATTTGCTATATACCAAGGAAGAGGTAGTTCTTTGGAATTGTAGATTACTATTGTACAAAACATGATGAATCTTCAGTATGCTAGTGACAATAAGTGTGAAACTTAACATGTCTTTAACATAAATCCCAAAATAAACAATACAATAAGTTCCATTTTAAGGACAGACAGTTATGTAAAACTGTCTGAAGGATTGTCCGGTGCTTGAAGCTAATAATTAACTTGGTAATCAACAAACAGGCATTTCAGCCTAGATTACTTTCTTTTTCTGTTTAGAACTGCCAGCTTTCTGCACTTGTGGGTTATGCATATCGTGCAGCATAGTTTGATATTCTGCATGTTTCTGCAGCTTGGCAATGGAAATGAGATTTTTGCAGATTTCACAAGACATTATTGTGGACCTTCTAGGCCACATATAGCTCAACCAACATGACCTGTCTGTTTGACCTTTCATTAGTGCCTGTTGTCACGTCGGTCATGTTCGTTCCTAACAATGGAGGAATTATCTGTTTGAGATAATCACAATAACCTAATCCTTCTACTTTTGGACAGTTACTCTGCTGTACAGCAGGGTATTTTCACAAGGTCAAAATTTTGCACTCCTGATCTTACAAGATTTTTGCTGTGTTTTAATTTCATAGTAGTAGTGTAATAAGTGCAAGTCCAGTCATAAAAAATAAAATTAGGTGTAGCAGCACAAGTGCCATTTTTGCATGGTATGACATAAATTTACGTATAGCATAGGTGTTCATTATTATTATTATTATTATTATTATTATTATTATTATTATCTAAATTTTTACTGATTTATTATTTTCACAGAAGACTGATTGATTGACTATAGTAAAAATATATGTACCCTACAACAATGATTTGTAATAGAGTAACTAAGTTAAGTTGCTGTTATCCAGCAAAGATTCAAGATTCAAGATTTTTATTTACTCAAAAGGACCTCTTATGTGGTACATGAAGGTTACAGAAAATGGCATTAGGGAAGGTAACACATGTACAGAATTAACAAAGTTAATGTATACTCTTGCATTCAATATAGTGAAATCTATTTTGTCAGGTTGTATTTAAGATGAACATAATAATCATAAAGCAATACATTAAAAGCATGCTTAATCAGCTATATACACATTAAAAAAAAAGGAATTCTGTAATTGAATTTATTAAATGAATTTGTCCTAATTCTGTTGAGGCCTATATTTGGAAAGACAATTTTTAATAAAGATACAAAGATTTATAATTTCTTTATGACTTTTGGACTGACGAAGATCCATATATTTTGTAAGTATTTGGTTAATTAATATATTTCCTTTCATTCTAACTGAATTATCTTCCCTGAAAGTATTTCTTTCAAATAAGAAATTTGTCACCTATTTAATGGTTTGCACACAAATCACAACATGTGTTATGCGATTGGCCCGTTTCTATCAGTAGATTATAATTGTTTATTCTGAATTGTGTCAACATTTTTCGACTTTTTTCTCAGAAGTAGACCTTCTAATGGATTGCCTATCTACATGGTTCATACAACCTTAAAAAATCCTTGAATTTGAGGGGTTACATTGAAAACTGCCTGAATTTTGATAAAGTTGGTTTTATCTTTGAAAACTCCTTGAATTTGTGGAAAAACTTCTTGAATTTCCCCCCAGACTCTTTTAACTGATGGAATACAAAACATTAAACTGAATAAAATATATCACTGTTTACATTTTGAGTTTTTGTTATTGATGTATTTTCCAAAAATAGTAAATAAATAAATAAATAAAATGGGATAAATTTGGATGGTTCCAATTACACTCAATATGGCAGTTACCAGATGGAGTAGTGTCCCTTTGCTGTTATATGTATTTTTCTTCTACATTTGTGCCTGTTTATTCCATGATAAACAAAGTAACACATGGAAAAAGTTCAATGTCTGTAAGAAAAAAATACTCCTTGAAAAGTATTGGAAGCCCTTATAAACTCCTTGAACAATCCTTTAAAATCAGCTCTCTGGGGCTGTACGAACCATATGCAGGAATTCCAATTTTGATAAAACTGATACTTTAATCAGCTCTCAGTTTCACTAACAGTTTTTAATGGGCAAAGTGACAGATTTTCCTCTTCATACCACATATGAAGCTGTCCTGTATCATCAAGTACTTTCCTAATGTTACTTATCGTCTACTTTAATAGACATGATTAACAAAATCGTGCTGATGTAGAGCTAGTAGGTACATTAGCTTAGTCAGTTTACTATCTTTACTTGGCAATCAAGCATTGAGAAGTTGATATAACATACCCTGTGCATTGTTGAAGTGAACATAATTCAATCACACCATTCAAGTGCGATATATGTTTTGCAACAGCTAATTTGCGAGTGGACTAGGCTGTTGTTCTCTTTCTCTCTATTATATATATATATATATATATATATATATATATATATATATATATATATAAAACTCTTTGGGTAAAATATGACATGCTGGATACTGACAGTCCACTTTGAAAGTCTTTCACTGCTTGGTGTGATGGCTCTTTTCTGCTTAACTTGAGGATTTGTCAATTTTTGCTTCCGATGTTTTGTGCCAGCCCTGCATTAGTTCCATTAGTAGGATACAGGACACTTTACACAATGGGATAAATCACTGGACTGCACTGCATTTCACTACACCACTCACGACTGCACCACATTACTTCCTAAGTTGATTTGTTTAAAGTTTCAAGACATCAAGGACAAACTTTTTGTAGCTTTTTGTATGCTTGCCAAAAGGCAGAGCATGTTATGTTCTGATGTTGTCTCTTGCATGAAACAAATGGCAGAGATGAGGTGGTATTGTGCCGATCGCATATCGGACACACATACCTGAATCGTGCATACTTCCTGAAGGGTGAACCTCAACCAGACTACATACCATGCCAGTGACGACTGATAGTGAAACACATTTTTGTCAAGTGTGTTGACTTCCACCTTGTTAGACAGAAGTATTTTGATGTGAACTCGATGAAGACACTATTTGATGATATACCACCTGAAAAAATGTCGAACTTTTGATGAAATACAGTTGGTATATCAAATTTTGACCATATGTTTTGGGGATTTCACATGTGTTATCTTTATCTTTCATTTTATATACTTTGTACAGAATTTTAACAGATTTACCTTTGACATTCGATCTTGTTGTGCTTAATGTTTGGATTTATTTAGAAGGGTTTATCTTCCTAAATATTTTTGTGCAGTTATTCATTTTTACATTTTCTTAATTTATAGTTGCCACCATATAGCCACTATTGTGATGAGGTGCCTTTAGACACTACTACAGACACAAAGACATACATAACATCCATCCATCCATTTTTACATCTGTTACCAATTTTGTTTCAGCACAATAACTCAAGTTCTCCACCATTTACAGTTATCAAACTTTGCGGATGGCTTGCACTTGGGGCACAGAAGAAGCTTATCAATTTGGGGGATTAAAAGGTAAAATGTCAATGTCATTGACTGTAAGAATAAAAATGGTTTTGTACAATAACATTAGTCTTTCATCACAGACCTCGACTAACCTTTGTGGATGAGTTGTACTTCGGTAAGGAAGAAACTGTCGATTTTGGGGTAAAAGATCAAAGTCACTAACACAATAAAATAATAATGCTTTATGCACAAAAATGTGAGTTCTTGACCACGTACCTTACTCCAGTTGCCTTGGCACTAGATGACCTACTTGTGCTGCTGTGCCATAAAACAAAAAAATCAAAACCATCACCAAAAGTTTGTGGATGACTTTTACATGTTGGGTAAGAAAGAAGTCTATTGATTGTGGTCTAAAAATGTAAAAGGTAATCGTCACTATGACTGAAAGAAGAATTTTTTTCCATGAAAACTTTAATTCTAGATCATGTACCTTGACCAAAGGTTGTGGAGGGCGTACGGAAGAGGCCTGTTGATTTGAGGGTCAAAAGGTCAAAGGTCACGGTCATTATTACTTGAAGAAAAATGGATTTTGCAGAAGAACTTTTTGTTCTAGAGTAAGTTCCTTAACCAAACTTTGTGGATGGCTGGCACTTAGGGCAATAACGAAACCTATAGATTCTGGAGTCTAAACGTCAGAAGTCCTGGCCATAGTGAGTGTAATAAAAAAAATAATGGTTTCTGCATATGAAGTTTAGTTCAATACTGCATACCTTGATCAACGACCCAGGTCATTGATACCCATTGGCCTTTATTCTCCAGAGTCAACCATTCCCAACTAGTTCCTAGACGGGGCAGGCGTATAATGTGCCATTCACTGTATACTTGTTTGCCAATAAAGACAGCCAGATAACTAAACCAGGCAGAAACAAATATCCACGTGTAAAGAAGAAATACGGATGCACATTAACAAAATGAAAAGACGCATTTAATATAAACCATGATTTGTGAAGAAGAAGAAGAAAACAAAACAACAAAAAGCTATGTATTTTAAGCTGTAATTTGAGAGAAGCTGCTATTTTTAGTTTTCCAAGATTAGCATGTAGGCATAGATGCCCAAAGTTAAAGAATACATTTTCACAATCCTCACACTTCATAAGAAAGTCGACATTTCATTTTTCCGACCATTTTTCCTGCTGACTAGCATCAACGGTATATGACGGAAAGAATCGATCAATATCTTGCACCAGCACGAAATAGTGCTACAGATTTGTCGTGCCCTACCTGAAGAATTGAGGTGTTTATGGGCTTGAGACGGTTATCACCGAATTACCTGTTTGATATTGAAAACATTACCATGTCTTCGAGTAACATTATACAAAGCCTGACATTGCCTTGTTCATAATATTCACTATCGATAAGGAAACAATAAAATATTACAGAGAGAGCGAGAGTCGGGGTGGTGGGGGTGGAAATGAAGATATAAATGTTAAGCTCGAAAAGTAAAAACATTGGTATTCTTGATGTATTTTTGTGTGTCAAGAATAATGAATTTATTTTGTTCCATTGATAGTATTTCACGTTCGCATAGCAGAATCTGCAATGTTATTGTTTCTCGATGTGAAAG
The DNA here is from genome assembly GCA_029931535.1 of Margaritifera margaritifera. Taxonomy (NCBI): domain Eukaryota; kingdom Metazoa; phylum Mollusca; class Bivalvia; order Unionida; family Margaritiferidae; genus Margaritifera; species Margaritifera margaritifera. Next base: position 2,823,177 of record JAQPZY010001550.1, on the reverse strand, counting down.
CCTTTTAAAATAAACTTTTCTTTGATGAAGTGAAAGTGACATTCAAAGCAGAAATGAAAAATCGTTTTCCATGTTACATAACGAGAGAACTTCTACAACGTTTGCAAGCTACAATTCATAATTTTGTAACTACTTTTGTTTTGAAGACTTGTACCTATGATTGACTATTTCCTATCGTGGCGCTAAATTACGACAAAAAAATGTTATTTTTTTTTTTTAGCGGAAGTTGCTTATTGCAGAATACCGAACATTTGACCTTTCCATTTCTATTGGAAGTGTATCAACTACTAATGCAACAGTTTATTGACAGAATTTAGGAGCGTTGCTCGACCTCGAATTATTAATGTGTATGCGTCAAATGTTGATGCTGGAGGCTTGACTCAGAAAGGTTATATATTTCTTATTACATACTAACCCAGTCCTTTGTCAATGTATACTAAAGGGTTTTGCATGTAAGGTCACTAGCAGACAATTTCAGCCACGGTGGTTATAAAGTTGTGGTTGTGGTTGACCAGCTGGCAGCTGCTCCTAGAAGATACTAGCGAGTTTTTCCATTTTCAACAGGGTATACTAAGACGAAATCAGCAGAAACATAAATAAAGACACTGACAGAAAACGTACTTTCTGTTAGTTTAGTTTCTTGAGATGCACATATTTTGTTTCAATATTAAAAGACCAAAAAAACGGCCATTAATACAGTCTATCAAATGTCCTCCAGTATGGCTCCCAATGACAGCTGAAAGGAATTTCACTTTTTCCAATCCATCATACTTGAGGCCTTAATGCCTTTTGATTAAAACTTTAATTGTTGAATTCTACCTGTCTTCTATGGGAATGTGTATTACCATGTTTGAGTTTGAAGGGCACGTACTGTATTAATTTCGGAATATTCATGTATGTGTTTGATACTAAACCAAAATAGGAGGTTGTCTCCAATGAAGGTAGTGAAGTTTTCAACATAAACGGCGGTAGTAACTCAGATGAAATGTTAGGAGTATAATTGGCATATAATGTTTTCACTTTTCTTGCAATGAATTAATAGTCTCAATATTATTAGATAGGGTATGATCTGTTTCTGATGTCTGAAAGTGGAATTTAGGGTAGAATTAGCGCAATGCCACATAGTAATGTTGAAGTAAATCATGAATACAAGATGGACAATGATGAGGAGACAAAGTCTGATTGTACCTTCGAAACACGTGCAAAACACGATGGTGATATGAACATCGCGGAGCGTAGCGAAGCTTAATATGAAAGGTCAAGGTAATTTATTACCTACCTAGCTGCTTAACATCTCTATCAGTAGGCCGTGAGCCAATACATGCCTATAGAAATCTTTAGATGGGCAACTGATATAAAAATTAGATGAGTAGAATAAAATATGTTTTAAATACCAGATGACTATGATACTGGTTGCATTTTAGAAATGGATTTGGATACTCCTTTATGGCTAGTTCAATTACTACCCATTATCTCCAGAAAAATTAATTCCAGATTACCAAATGATATATCAGAGTTGCAGAAGAAGTTGATAAGTGATAAAACCAACTGTACCAAAACTGAGCTTGAAAAATAAAGATAAATATCTTTAATTTACTGCAAGCACTTAAATCTTTACACACAGGTTTAAAACTAAAAAAGTACAATGTTGTATTGTTTGAACAAGAACCGTGGTTTAAGTTTTAGACAGAAGTAATCAATGTATTCGAGAAAGACTTATTTTTCTTCCCTAAATTAATAAATAACTGTGGTTGGTAAATAAAGGGATAATTTGAGGACAAGAACAAGAGTTACAATACGAGCAGATGGAAATCATTTTGGGTGTTTTTTTTTAAAATAAATAACATAGATATATCATTTGCCAGGAGAACTGATGACGAAAATCAAAATAATCAAATTAACATAACCACTTTACTGTGGATTTACGGTCTAAAGGTTGTTGCATGAAATTTACTTCAAGTTGGAAAGCAAATAGCTTGATATAATGAGACTTAATGACTGATACCGATTCATTGTGTATTTATGGTGAGAGAGAACATTTTTAATGTAATGCGAAGAATAATAGCCTGTTATGTGACTCTAGAGACTATTCAATGAATAGCATAGTTGGTATTCCACAAATTAATAGGAATGTTCCTGGACATTTTGTTCAGGATGAGCTGAACGGTATTTCAGTTGGAGAGTTTGGTGGGTTAAGATCCAATAAGAGAGTTGGCGGGTTAAGATCCAATTGGAAAGTTTGGTGGGTTAAGATCCAGTAAGAGAGTTGGCGGGTTAAGATCCAATTGGAGAGTTTGGTTGGTTAAGATCCAGTTAGAGAGTTGGCGGGTTAAGATCCAATTGGAAAGTTTGGTGGGTTAAGATCCAGATAGAGAGTTTGGCGGATTAAGATCCAGTTAGAGAGTTGGCGGGTTAAGATCCAGTTAGGGAGTTGGCGGGTTAAGATCCAATTGGAGAGTTTGGTGTGTTAAGATCCAGATAGAATTTGGCTGGTTAAGATCCAGTTACAGAGTTGCCGGGATAAGATCAAAACTTCATTAATTCACGACTGATAAAGCTGAAAATAAAAATGAATGAAACGTTTAGTAAAAAAAATTAAAATTTGAAATATACAAGGAGTGTTTTTAATCACAACGAAAATTATCAAGAGTTGGATTTACTCCGATCATACCATCACGATATGTATGGTAAAAATGAAAATAAGTAGGAATGTATATAAATGATGAGAAATGTTGTTTGGTTGACAAACATAAATAAATTACTTTATGGGCACTAAGTACTTTGCCATATGATAAATATGAAAATAGTATATCAGTACCTTGTAATCAAAAGGGTATTCAAGTCTCATGGACCTTTTTTTTTTTTTTTTTTTTTTTCTTATGTTTCAAAGTATTTAAAAATTTTATTTGTATTTCGTCCAGAATAACAGGGTTCTCTTAAAACGGTTGTCATTCCTGTTTGGTTCTTGCTGTAAAAGACAACCAAAAAAAGAACTTGTATTCTCTATATATATCTTTAATTACAAAATTGTATTTTTGCACAATCACACATACTGATATTTAAATATATCTAGCACTAAAATATAGTTTGGTTACGTTAGTTGATTTCTTTCTTCACATCATCAAGATTGCCACAGTCATCATTTATAAGTGAAGTAGTTTTGCCTTTGTACGCATTAATCAGAAACTTGAACCACTTATCTAATATATCCTCAGGATTATCCGGATCACTTTCCGATATTTGAGTAACCCCTCTCCAAGTCTTGTTGATCAAAATAGTTTGACAGATAACAATGATGTTATTAAAAAAGTCTCAGTATTCAGTTAGAGTTAGTTCAGTCTTTCCATAATTAGTCACTCTTACCAGAATTAGTCTCTCCAAAAATTATCATGATATGAGGATATTTAAAATATATACACTGATGACTAAAACATAAGTGAGTTTAGCTGATTTTGTTTTGAATGTTCACCTGAGCATCTGGAATAAAATAAATATACATTTTGTGAACATGTAGGTTTTCACTTCTGATGATCTGAAAGTAAATACCTTGATGAACCTAGATAATTTAAGACCACTACAATGCATTCCGTTATCATGTGTACTTCTCAGATCAAGCCAGATGCAATGGTATCTAGTGTAAATTATTTTTTACACTTGTGTTAGGAATATACATGTGCTTTTGTTGTTCCTCAACGAGTACGTTTTCGCTTCTGTACGCTGTTGGATCAGTTAGAAATCCTGGGAATAAACCATGCTGGGCGGATATTCTGTGGTCACAGATTGATTTCTATTGGTCAGTTATAAAACTTTTCTGGATCACTTTCACACTTTGAGCATAGTATTAAAATACCCTTTAAACTCATACTAAGAGAATCAAGTGTGATGTTCGTTAAAGTTGTACTGGCAGATAAGTCAATATTTCGACCCCTGGTGATGTAGTCATAAAGGAAAGGAATTCCATTTTGTATTTTGTACTTGTTGAGCAATTGATTCCTTAGTATTTAACCTGTTCATTAGAAGGCTGATATTTATAATTCAATATTTACTGTGCTGGTTTTTCACACTTTGCTTTATTTTCCGAGCGAGTAGGTGTGTCAGGATGACTTTTTGCATACAGAGCAAAATCATCATCCAGGTTGTTTAAGTACTGAGAAACCAAACCTTGTTCTCTCAATCTTTCATTCATGTAGTCAAGTGTCTTAACTCTGTTTTAATGAAGCTCTGCAGTTTTCCTCTGTAGTTAATTAAAACATGGTCACGTGTAATTCTTTCTTCTTAAGATCTATCTGGATTAAATAGATATAACGGTCCGTTGCTTCCTGCAAATGCTAGAGCGTTAGTTCTCGTACCTGAAATCATTAGTCTTGCTTCTGCCATTGTTGCATTTAAAAGTAAAAATATTTAGTAATGCTTCAGGGTTTCAATGTAACCTTTAGAATGATCTCCAGGATCGTTTCATTATGTCCCAAAATTGTTAATATTATTTTCTTCCAGATGACACGTCTTGATTTTATTGTGAACAGAAAAAAAAAATTCATTTTGTAATTCATGATAAAAGTATGCATTATTTGCTTACCTCTAATGCTATTTTAAAAAATCTCTCTATATAATAAAATAATATCATTTGTAACATACAAGTAGAATTATATATATATATATATATATATATATATATATATATATATATATATATATATATATATATATATATATAATCCTGAGTTTTGTATTTGAATTAAATATTGTTCTAAATCTCCTAATACATGTAATCTGTGTACAACAAATGTTGATATAGCATATTTTAATCCTTACGTTTCAACCATTTTTGGAGATGTAATTTCATACTCAAAGAATTATAAAAATTTTGTTTTATCATCATTTTTAACTTGAGTCAGATCATATGATATTGATATAATTTTGGTTTTATTTCCGCGTTTGATATGCAAATATTAAATACCACCTGGATACGCCTGACTCGGTACAAACCAAAAACCGTAAAGCAGTATATACAGCCTTAAATTATTTTAGTTTTCTCCTCAAATGAATTAATTTCCTCTTTCAGTGCTATAATTCTATCAAACACCGCAATTTTATTTACGCTCATTTTGGTGTTGAATTGAGGTTTGGATGTCTCTCTGTTTTCATTGTTTTAACTGTATTAAATCTACCGTCCGTTTCAATTATTTAACTGTATTAAATCTATCGTCCGTTTCATTCTTTCGTTTATTTGATCAATACTGCCTCGCAACTCACCTGTATTATTAATCAATCCTCGATCGCAGTTCTCTTTTGTATATTAATTTTTTTTCAGCGTTCAACCTCTGCATCTAACTTGCTATACAATTCTCTATATGTTGGGTTATCTCTGTTCAATCATTTTGCGTTTGCAGTTAGCAATTATATTGTTTTTCACCTCAGACAATTTTGTGTTATTATTACCTTTTTTAATATCACGAACAAAAAGTTCTTTTCGACTAAAAATGCTTATCCTTATCTGTTCCAGTTGAGATTGTAAAGTGACATAGTTTTCCAGATAATTTTTAGTATTTTCTCCTTATCGCTTTCTAAAGCATCTATTTCACTGTTTCTCTTCTGCACAACTGGTTGTAAATATTGCTGGACGTTAGGAATATCACCTGCTCTTTCAGCGATTAACATTGCTTAGTCCCGAAAGGGACAAATAGTGTATGCTTATAAGTATATCCATTTGTAGAGGCAAATGTGGCGCAGTCAAATTCTAAACATACTCTACTTATTTTGTTCATCTCAACTTGCATCGTGTTCTTCATGTATGCCAGACATTCCGTATCCATGTGCCGAAATCCCACTTTGCATATCATTTTCTGTCAGTTTCTCTAGCATTTCTGTCAGTTTCTCTAGAATTCCTTTCTCTTTTAATTTCTTCTCTTCTCTCAAAAAGTTTGTTTTAATTTTTCCATGACTATTTTTAACGGAGAAACAGTCTTCGACATTTCTATTCTCTCTCTCTCTCTCTCTCTCTCTCTCTCTCTCTCTCTCTCTCTCTCTCTCTCTCTCTCTCTCCACTTCATCGCATTTTTTGTTTCCTTGTATCTGTTATATTCGTTAATAATTAAAATAAACTCTCTGAGATTAAGTTAATTATGCCTGATATCCTTGGTTAATAAATCATTGATACTGTTTAAATTTCTAATATGAGAAATAATTATTCATCATATTTTAATACTTGGATCGTAAGCGTATTTTTGATAAATATCTTTTAAGACAATACCTATGAGTGTTGCACTAACATTAGCAAATGCTAAAGGAATAACTACTCCTGTAACTACTCTCAATTAACCCAAATCCAGTTGCAGAAACAAGAATACATGCCTAAACTTGTTCCATCCATGCCTCTAAAACATTTTGGGCTATTTTGTATTTCTTTCTAAGACCTCTAAAGCGTTCGGTTTCTATGGTAACGCCATTTTAATCTCCTTAATTATTTGAAAATTGAACCTAAGACCATTGTCAATTATGTCCTGCTCTGCACATGCGTGATGCACACCTTGCATATATTCCAAGGTTGATAGTGTATGACACAACTGTGGATATTGAAGGAATTGTAAAGCTAATCATTCAAGATTCTTTATCTTAGTTCACAATTGACTACCTTTATAGCACACGGACTTTTACCTAACAAAATTCTTACTCGATGAATTTTTTCCAAAAGCAAGCCTTCACCGTGAGAGAATGACTACACTGAAGTTGTTCTCCCTTCGAGATACCTCACCTTCGGCTATGCAACCTTTACTGTACCCTTTTCAGACACAGTAAATGAGTACTTCCGGACCAAGGAATGGCTATATTATTGTTTTTAAGAATAAGCCAAAGAAAAATGTTAAAATCAGGATTCTCAGATTCCTCATTTTCTGTTATATATAAATTAATATGTTTGAATGTTATCAAACAAGTACTCAATACAGATAAAGGCAAACCTGGCATAATTAACCCCAATCCAGTTTAATAATTGATACAATTTGATATCAGGTAATTACCTTTCAGTTTACTCTGTAAACTAAGCTGTTGATTGGAACAAATCTAGTAATTAATGACACCACAATGTAAATTGCAACATCTGACAAGGATTTAGAAATTTTAGTAGCTTTGGCATTAGTAACGATTTTAACTTTGTCCAGGCTGTCACTCTTTCGTTGTGCTTTGTCTATTTATCAATGATGAAGTCTTCTCTATATAAATCAACAAAAACTGACTGAAGGAGGCAGCTATTATGATTTTGAATATTTTGACGAGTAAGAAAGTTCACACAAGAGATAACTATGGATACATTCAATCATTCCAAAATATTGAATCACACTTAGATTAGCTTAACCTATTAACAGAAGGTTTTACAAATTCTCGAATAAATTTTGCTATAGGTGGATTAAAAAAAGACGAACAATAATATCAGTAATTAATAAATAATTTTAGAATTGAAGACAACACAACATAATTTATTACACTGAAACAGCGTTAGAATATCACATGACAATACACCAGGAAACATTTACCATAAAAAAAATGAAAACACGCACAAAGAAAGATGGATTTGTAGATAAGCAGAGAAAAGGTAAGAATTTGGGAAAAGCTAAAATTGCAGACACAAGTGTCTTCTATAATATTTGTTCATAAAGCGTATTTGTTTTTAAACCTTGCATATAAAGGTGATGCGTTTCCTAGCTTACAAAAACCCCACAATCAAAACACCTATTAGAACCAACATTTACCATCGGACAACCGATACAAGTTCAAAGGATATTGAGAAGTGAACAGTAGAAAGCATTGATGTGTTTTGCTCAACGGGTAAGCAAAGCAGGGATTTTAATAGATGATTAACAAGGAAAAATTCAAAGTGGAAAATTTTCCACCTGCATTGAAGAAAAAATCTTCACGGAACAAGATGGAAAGGATTCAAGTGGTTATTAAATTCTTTGAAAGTTGTAAATTCTAAACTAGAATATATGAGATCAAATGTTTGAATGTTAAAATGCATGAAAAACAAATCGAAGAGTTAAACAAAACCATCAGCAAAGGTGGAAAGAGTTTTCAGAGAAAACATTGAAAAAGCATTCGAAACTTAAAGATAAATTACCATTAGGTGAAATGCTAAATGAACTGTAACAACAGCTATTATAGCTACTGTAACCGGTATGACCTTA